>OY728145.1:799169547-800414547 GCA_963277665.1 Viscum album | reverse complement strand
CAGGATGCATCAAAATGCATCCACTTTTATCACCTGGTTCAAAAGACCGTTGGATGATTTTTGACACTTCTGTCACTTGATGATGTGCTTTCTCCATACAAGAGGCCTGTTCAATATTCTCGTTTGCTTGATGCAGGAGTAATTCAACAACTTGTTCTCTATATTCTTGATTTTGAGAATAACTAGTTGAGGCCTGTTCTTGGTCAAGCTTTTGATTACAAACAAAACCCATTGACTGTGGCCAGCCACGAGAAATAACATTACATGAGACCATTTTCGGCGGGCTTTGCTGACTGGAGAGCATAGTGAAATGTAGTGCTCCATGAACACCCCATCCTCTGACATGAATACCAGATGGGGCATTGTCAATTAACTTTCACAATCTTCCTAGTGCACCAAGGCATGAACGCTGAAGGGCTCTCTACTGCTTTTCAGCCTTCGGATATCGAGAGACTGATAGAGATGCAAAGTCAATTTGACGTTGCAACCCTTCTATTATCTTAACATGATTTTCATATTCATAATAAGATAATACTTTAATTTTAAACTGACAAAGAGTTTTCCATATATTGAGACGAAGATCATGAATTCCATCTTCCGTCAAAATCTCTGGAATGTCATACTGAGAGTCAGCCAGATGCCAAAACATGACTGGAACTTCACCTTTCGCCAGTTGTTTTCTCATGTTTAAAATTTCCTCTTTATCATTCAATGAAGATTATTCAACTTGATTTGAATAGAGTTGGTGCTTCCTTGTTTCTTAATCGGATTCAACAAGATTGGTAGAGAAATCACTGATCAAACTAGAAGATGCATGAATTAGGGGTGGTTCGGAGAATAACCTACACCCTAGGCTATCTTCCGATTGAGAAAGTATTTCACCTGCTAGTGATAAAGCATCAAACATGACTGGTTTCTCATTTCCAATTGCCTCAAGATAAGAGGGCTTTCTCGGCACTACATTGTCCACTGGAGAATTTTCCGAGCAATGTGCATCACTACTATGGAGAGGACTTTCGCAGTGAAATTCATCATCATGGGGAGGACCACCATGGTGGGTTATAGCAAAAGATGATATCTCTTTCTCCTTGGTCTTCTGACCACACAGAGGGTTCCTGTGGCTCTCATCTGAAGATGAAACTTCGAGATCGACCGAATTGTCATGAAGCAATCCTTCATGAGGAAGTGTCTGTTGAAGACCTTCGGAATTAATGTTCCCACTATTGGGAAATTAGGGAGTAGAAGTTTGCATTACAACATATAAATGTCTGAGGGCTTCAAGAATTCCAGTATTGAGCAAGGCCTTGTTACAGATTGGCTCTTTATTTCTTGATTGTGTTGGGAGAGTCTTTTTCTTAGATTCATTCTTACTCAATTTAGCAGGTGTGTGTGTCTTCTTAGGATAAATGATCAGGTTAGGCTGATTATCTCTGCTCAAACCAGGTGTATGTGTCTGACTTGTTTTTCCATATGATATGGGGGAGTATGCCCCACAACCATCTTAGACTGGAACAGATGTGTGTGTCTGTTCTGGAGTGAAAATGTTGATGTGTCACTCCACTGGTAGGGATAGATTTATGTGTCATTCCCTGAGATGTTGCTGAATCTGTTATAATATCCTGGAAAGCATCCAGAATTTGAGCATGAATTTTCTTATGCTCTTTCACCATTGATAGAATATGCTTGGTGACTTCAGCTTCCGGAACGAGGATATACCTCCATTCGGTGCTTGGAGTAAGTGTATGTGCCTGCTCCTATCCTCCTTTTCCTGTCAGTGAATCTTGAGAGTACTCAAGTGCGGGGGAAGAGAATTGAGTTTGCATCCTGTTTGTCTCCGGAGATTTCCGACTAACTTCTCCGTGTGCTACTAAGCGAGATTGTTGGTAGATTTGATTAATACTAGCAGGTGTATGTGCCCGATGATTGCACTTCACCGAATGTGGTTGACGAGATCCATCATATGTATTCAGATGAGCCTGCTGATTAGATGATGATGTATAAACATGTGTATGTTCGTGTCTATAATACTCCACCGGAATTGCCTGGCAGGATTGGCGTGATGCTGCCAGACGAGTCTGCTGGACAACGGAATTAAAATGGGAAGGTGTGTGTGTCTGATCATTGCTTGCCACCAAGTTATGTTGGTGGACTTTTTCAGAGATGGAAGAGATGAGAACCTGCTCACTGTTAACATGATTTTGCCTCTGGAGATTTGTCTTGCCTACTTGGGTTCGAGGAACCTGAGCCGAACGCCTGGAGTCGGTACCCTCATCATGTTGAGGGTGCACTGCCACACGATTCAGGCAGTGATTATTGATGGGAGCCCTCGGGAAGGACTCCTGTCTCCTTGAATTAAGGCCCTGAGGGACCTGCTCATTCACCTCCTCAGAATATGGGAGTGAATGGTGATTGCGTTCTGGGGATAATGACCCGAAACGGTTTGAGACGGTGGTTAGCACCGCCTGCTTCTTGATCACTGGTCGTCGTTTTCTGGACAACCAGGGTGAATTGTTTACTTAGAGGGCTTGTTGGGAAGCCTCGAGAGTTGGAATAGTACCATTTTGACAGTACTCCTTAACCAGCACGTTTGATACCCATCGTTGATGATGCTGAGTAGGTGATATCGTCCTCATAGTGGACGATGATCCAGCATGAGTAGCAGTAGTGGAATTTGTAGCAAACGTTTTCACAGCAGACGTATTCACGGATGTGAACTTAAGATAAGCCATTCTGTAAATATAGAAGATCTTGGAAGAGAGTTCATGTTTGATATAACAGAAGTAATCAAGATAAATTCAGCCACTACATCTTTTGGATGAGCACATATGTCAATGATTGTTTTTGTTGGCCCTCTCATTGAGTTTTAAATAGGGTCCTAACAAATAAGCAAAACATCATTTTGACTTGGTTAAGGATTCACGTTAGGTTCACCATTTTTTTGTTTCCCACTGGAATTGCAGATGATCTCATTGATTTAAGATTCAAACATTCCAAGAGGTTTCTAACGGGTTTGTTCGTAGAACCGGAAACACCCAATGATTCCATATCCATTTGAACCTACTTTCCAAAGGTAGGTGCTCATTAGTTTTTGAATGATGAGGATTAGGAATTTTCATTGGTCAAGAGGATGGGAGGTTGGACTCATCACACCTTTTTGAGGGGAATTATTGTCTACTCCGAGAATCTCTTTATAGATTTAAGTTATGTTAGTGAATCCTTATTACATTACCAAGTATAAAATGAGTTTTCCATTAGATCTGACAATCAATGATTGATATGTAGGAAATTTAGAGAATATTTTATATGTATTTGAGGTTCTTAATTAATAGAGAATCATATATATTTGTTAGAGATTCTTAGTCAATGGTATCCTTTGATACATAAAAGTCTCTTGGTCATTATGATGGCCATACTGGTTTTAAAGCCACTCAGTGGGGCACTTGAAGTTTATTGTCATTCAGAAGGACATGAATTATTTCAAAGTTGGAATCATACTCACAGATAGGCTACCTACATATCCTTTGTTTAGGAAAGGGAATCAGAACCCACGTAGTTCGAGTAAGGGGATATGATGTTTATGATTGATGGCTCAAAGAAAGATGTCATAATTACTTTTACACTCTAAGCTCACATGAGTCATTCTCAGTGTAAGAAACAAGAGGTATTGGTAAAACCAGTCAATTATTCCATAAAAGATGCAATCATAAGAAATGATGTGGGTATTATGTATGTATAACTGCCCAAATAGATGAAGATTAGGATTTACTTTAGGGAAGAAATCTAGGAACATGGTACATAAAAGTATATGTACTTTATGGAGATTTGGATACTCTAATTTGGGGCTTACTCTTGAAATGGAGACCCAAATTAGGAGGGGAATTATGATTGGGTTTTACTCATGAGAAGGAGACCTAGATCAAAAAGTAAATTTGGACTGGTTAAGAGAAATTAAGACTGGGGCTTATTCCTGAGAAGGAGGCCCATGTTAAGGGACTTGAAAAATTAAGGAACTTGGGGATTACTCCTGAAGAGGATGCCCATATTTGAGACTAGAGCTTACTCCTGAAAAGGAAGCCCATGTTAAGAGATTATGGTTGGGGATTACTCTTAAGGAGGATGCCCATATTTAGGAATTTTAAGATTGGGGCTTACTCCTAAGGAGGATGCCCAAAATTAATGGGAATTATGATTGGGACTTACTCCTAAAAAGGAGGCCCAAGTTAAATAGGATTTGGGGCTTACTCCTAAAGAGGATGCCAAGATTTGAGGATTATTACTGGGGCGTATTTTTGAAAAGGAGGCCTAGTTTAAGGGGTTCTCTCATCTTAAAGGATGATTTTTAATGAATTAAATATCAATATTTAGTGACATAAATATGTGTAAATCACTAGGTTTGGAGAGATATTCCACATAATTCCTTTCAGATGAGGAAGTTAATCAAGAAAACATGCCATAAATGTATTTTAAGAATGTCTTGAAGATTGAATCTTGAATAGGATAGGTCGAATGGTATAAGAGGGGTAAAATGGGCAAGAAGGGCACCCAAAAAAGCAAGGGTGCGCAAGTCCTGGCAGGCGCGCAGGTACTGCGTGGGCGCGCAAGTCATGGTCGTGCAGGTATACCTGCGCGACACATGGGTACTTGCACGATTGTTAACCAGTTGGGTAACACTTGGGCGATCCTTGACCAAAGCCTTTATAATTATCCTGAGGTACTTCCAGAAGAGAGGCGCACAAGTTTTGGTGAAGAAGTAGGGCGGCGCGCAAGTATGTTCATTTCCCTTAAGGGTAAAACACCTTAGGCATGCAAGTGTTAGTGAATTTTAACACTTTATACCTTAATCCTCTTTTTTAGACCTTCCATTCTAGGTAAAGAATTACCTTATAAGTGTTCGAAAGACCTGAAGAAGAGACTTGGGCGTTCAGAGCTCCATATCTGAATTCTAAAAAAATTCCTCCTCAAATGGGGGGCCCACAGGCTCTATTTATAGGCTGGGGAAGACCCCGAGCGGTTATCACTTAGGGCGCGCAAGTCACTTGCACGACCATCAGGCGTCGCACAAGTATACTTGCGCGACAGTGAGGGAACTAAAGCGGCGCATGTGCATTTGAAGCCTTGTTCATGCCTTTGTTGATTTTTGATGTTTTCTTCAAAGGATGAATCAATTTGTGCTAAGTCATTTACTATTACATTATTTTAGACAATGTGACAAAAAAGGAGTGTCAACAGTTGTATTTGTGCTTTATAGTTTGGATTGTATTCTGGCCCCTTTACTTTCAGTACTCTTGTTATACAGTTTGCACTTAGTGTTTGCTTCCGCTTGTACTCTGGTTGTGTTTGTTTTTAGTTATAAAGGCAGTATCTTTCTATTACTAGGGATTTACGCCTTTGGTGATAGTCGCTAGCCCCTGGCCTGTGGAAGGAGTGCTTGGGGTAGTCACGATACGGGCCCCGGGGGACGGGTCGTGATAAATTGGTATCAGAGGAAGTCAGTTCTACCACAGAACTTATGACTCTGATTTTTCTTTTTTGTGAAGCAATAGTGTTAAGGGTACTAAGCGTGGTTTTCAGTTCAGGGTGTCCTGTGTTGGTGCGGGTGGCCGACGTATCCATACACTAGGACCCTGACTTCTGACTTCTGACTTAGTGCACAAAAACACTGATTGCGTGTGTGATTTCAAAAGATTTTCTTTTATGTCAGCTCAAACCAGGTCAGCTCACCAGGTATAGTCATTGACCATGCCACATCTATTTCTTTCAGGATGCCCCCCCGCATACGACTAGTTAGAGCCCCAAGAGTTGTACATACTGATAGCCCACCGAGTGACGAGGCCTCATTACATGGACCTCTTCCAGTTGAGGCACCAGCGGAGGCACCAGTGGTACCACTATCCATTGGGCCACCGATGCCACCAGCCCCAGCAACAGAGAGTGCACGCCGCTTGAGCGTGATGCATGAGTTCCAGCACCATAGGACACCCAAGTTCTGGGAGAGATGGACCCACAGGCATCTAAGGATTGGCTGGAGGCTGTGAAGAGAGTATTCAGACTGGTAGGGACACCAGCAGAATTTATGGTGATCCTTGCTTCCATCCTCCTTCAGGCAGCAGTAGGAAGATGGTGGAGCCTGATGCTATAGGTCTATGGCGAGGCGACACTTCTCTGGGCAGACTTTGAGAGCCTGTTCCGGGCGGATTTTGTCCTATATACCCTTCGAGCGGTGTGGATACAAGAGCTGCTTCATCTGCAGCAAGGCAGCATGAGTGTAGCTTAGTACTCAGCGAGGTTCACCAACCTCTCACGCTACTCCACTGATATGGTCGAGACCCATTCTTCAGGGATTGGACCTCCGAGCAGGGACTCAATCAAGAGATTAGAGCTTAAGTTATCTCTCACAGCATCCCGACGCAGACGGGGGTGTGGGAGCGAGCCCTCTTAGTGGAGAGTTTCTTTGCATAGAAATCTCCAGCAGCAGGACCCACTACTTGTCGACATGCAGCAGAGTCTTCTGTAGCTGGCAGTAGACAGATGACGCAGGGGTCCAAGAGGACCAGACCCATAGGTGGTCGACCGCATGACTCAAGGTCGTGTGAGTGAGGCAACCAGGGTGGAGAAAGACTTACCAGGACCAGACAGTGTTACTCCTGCGTCGGGCTTGGTCACATGGCACGTGACAGTCCGACCCGCCATACAGACGATCAACAGATAGATGAAATACCTCCCAGGAAGAGGTAGAGGTTCGATTGATGCGGACCACAAGGAGCAAGAGACCGAGGCAGAGGAGTTGTCCGTGTAGCTGGTGGTGGACGACGCTTCGAGGTGTTGCCACTACCACCACCACCAGGAGGTCCACCCCGACTACAGGGAACGGGTGGACAGGATCAGTACTAGTTCTAGGCTTGGAGGCCTTTTTTCTTGGTGCTACTAGCTTCCTTGTTGTCATTGTTTGTGGTTTCTTTGTGTCTTTGTAATTTGAGCTTCAGTAATAAAATACACTTTTATTTGTGACGTTTTTTTTCCGGCCTTTTGTGTGGTTAATACTAAGAGGTTCCGGTTAAAACTGTTGACTCGACCCTCACTTTCGATATTTCTATTGGAGGAGACCAAATATCCACACACTGATTCCGACAGTGTGACTCAACCCTTAGTGGTGAGAGTAATGGTTGGGTCTCTTAGTAGTAGCGTTGAGGCCTTACGACATCGTCCATGGCATGAATTAGTACCGTTCATGTCAGGATTGACTGTATTAGGCAAATGACGTGGTTCATCTAGCGGATGAGATCGGATTTTTCTTTTCGGAAAAAGAGAAATCTTGCAGCTCTAGTAGAATGTAGGCGAAGAGGGGTGAATTTGAGTTCTTACAATTGGCTAGTCTCACCCATAGTTCGTCGAGCAAAAGGTTTACAGTTTCCTCTAATCTCTATAGTCTCAGGCGTATCTTCTCTTAGAAGAACCCGAACCTAAGACAACAGTGATGGCTTGAGTTCCTCTAGGACTATGAATTCGAGATAGTCTATACTCCCAGGAAGTGGAACATTGTTGCGGATGCTCTTAGCAGGAGGTATGGTTTTCAGCTGACAGGAGAGCTCATGGGAGTGGAAGGCTTAAAATGCGTGCATGAAACCCACCTTTGTTTCCCTATTGTGTGTTGTAGCTCTACGAGGACATAAATCCCTGAGTTGGGGGTAATTTAAAGACCCGGAAATTTAAAGGAATTTATTTTATTAATTTCTTTGGAATTTTACGAGTCCGCAGTTTCTGACGGCACCTAATTCCGAGGCCCGGTGTGCCCGGAATCAATTTCTAACGTTTTGTTCGGGTACATTCAGTGAATGTACGTGCAAGTTTTTTTATCTTTTGAACCGGTGCTCGGAATTGAAATCTGAGGACACTGATGAAATCGCAGCACCGGTATTCACTTAAGGGGACCTTTAACACAGTTGCATTTGATCGAGAGGAGAAGTTAATTTTTGGAGATTCATTAAAAAAATTAATAAAAATTATGTGTACACAATTTTTATTTGATGGTGGTTATTTTCCTCCAAAGAGGAGTTGGATGTAGATCCGACACCCCACATAACCTCCCATGGGAGGATAATGGTGGTGGGGCCTACACGATCCCTAACCCCTTCAACTATCCTCTTTAACTCCCTTTAACCCCTCTCTTAACTCTCCACCTCCACACTATAATTCTTACTCTCCACCTCCCTCCATTAATTTTTCCAACACCCTTTAATTAATTAATTGATCCAAAATTAATTAATTAATTTAAGTGTTTTAATATTGAAAATTCATGTTGGGAATAAAATAATAGCTTAGACTATTATTTTTGGGGTTGGATTTTTTTGTGTTGGGGAGGCTCTGGAGAATTGGAAGGATATAGTTTCTCTCTCGATGAAGAATGGTGACAACCACAAAGAACAACGCCCTCTTTGACAAAGAATGTTGATTCCTCCGAAGAAAGACAACGTGTCTTCCTTCATCTTCCTCCATGACAAGGGAGAAGACACTGCTTCCTCTTCGGACGCACCCTGACGTTAATGGAATCGACGTCCGTAATCCACGATTCCCATCCTCCACGACGCTCGTCTTCCACGGTTCGTCGACGTACAACGTTCTTGAGATCGAGGTAGGGGTTTGTATAATTTTTAAATTGAATAAGAATTATACAGTTGTTCTTGATGTGTACTTCGGAAACGTCTTGGACTGTTGATACCGCCTAACACGGAGGGCGCGGGCCGAACGAACACGGCCCGACGACCCTCTGTAGTTTCTTTATTATTTGCGATGGAGACCGTGTTGGAAGAGGTGGCAGCGACCAGAGTTGGCGATGATCGGGGGCGGTGATGACCGAAGGTGGCAGCGGTAATGACGACCGCGTGCCGGCCCGAAGAGAACGGCTGAACCAGGTGCCGCACAGAGAGGGAAAGACCGCGACCCGCAACTGCGGGCCACTCGGCCGAAGAAGAACCGGCTGGCTAAAGCCGGCCGGACCGAAGTAATCACAGTGCCATGAGGGCGCCACACTGAGGAGGACCATGACCCGCATTCCTCAGGCCGCTCAACGGAAGAACCAGCCTGGAGGTGGCCGACCGGGCTGGGAAGACCCCGCGACACCAGGAGGGCGTCACGTTGGGGAAACAGCAGCACACCCGTGCGGGCCACTCGTGCCAGGAAGTCCGCCCGACCGGACAAAAGTGCGGTGCTGCACGACGCTGCCGGTTTGGGAAGTCGGGGGGGGGGGGGGGGGGGTTCCCCTTCACTGGCTCGGCCCACCGCCAGCCGGGCCATGCAGGTAGCGGGCCGGGCCGCGCCCCGCCGGGCCGAACCACGCCCTTGCGCGGGCTGGGACGTACCCCACTGGGCCGGGCCGCGCATTATCGGGCCGGGCCATCCCCTTAGCCGGGTCAGACACGCTGAGACAGGACGGGCTGACCCGCTAGCCCACTGGGCTTGATCGGCTGGGTTCGTTTTGCTTAAATGCGAATAACATTACGACCGTGCGTCCGATCGACGCGTCATCTACGACACTGGGATTATCGCAACGACTCAGTCATTTTTTGATACTCTAAGTGAGTTTTGGACAACTTTGGAAAAACGGCCGGGTTGGTTCAAAACCGAAATCAAATGGGACCTTAGAGCAGAAACACTTATAACATAAGGACCAGACGTCCGATTGATGTGCCGTCAACTACATTGGTTTTCTTTTCGTGAGACAGTTCTTTTGGCATAATCCACATGGGATTCAGATGAAATTGGAGTATGGTCTGGTTGTTTTTAGCTTAAAAACCAACCGGGCCCCTGGAACGGAAAATCCAATAACTCACAGACCGGCCGATTGACGCGCCGTCTATTGCGTTGAGACCCCTATGACGAGGCGGTCCTTTGTGATACTTTTGCATGGGGCTTCATGACACTTGGAGTATCGGCTTGAGGCTCGTGGAGAGGACACTCCCAGTGACGAGCGAGCAGATTGTAGAGACCTAGTAGCTGGCTGAGACTTGACGACTACTGATCGATCGAATCAGAGTGATTTGGATGGCCCGGTGGGGAGCGCTTGGTTGTAGCAGCAAACCCACGGCGGAGGAGCACTTGGTTGCAGTGGCAGAACCACGGTACTCGATAGAAGGAGTACCTCTGTAGGCTATGAGGGGGAGTGCTTGGTTGTAGCAGCAGACCCATGGTGGGAAGCGCTTGGTTGTAGCAGCATGCCCACAGTACTCCACAGGTGGAGTACTTCAATAGTCCAAGGTTAGTGGGAAGCGCTTGATTTTAACGGCAGGCCCACTGTACTTGACAGAGGAGGAGTTATCCAGAAGCCGTGGTTTCGACTTCGTGAAAAAAAATCCTGGTTTGAGCTGAGTCAATGACCTTTGTGTTTTTCTCATGATTGAGATGGGTTACTTAATAACTTAGGTATATGTATGGGCATATACCTATGTAATTGTTATCCGTTGAAATCTTACTTTGTGTATTATCCTTGTTGAATTATGTGAGACCATGAGGGTCTCAGGATCCTTACTGAGTATCATTATACTCACCCCTGCACGGGCTATGCTCGCACCTCATTGTGTTGGATGCAGAAGATGAACATCGCTGACCGAGGCAGAGTGTATGAGGACTGGACGGTACCTAGAGGTGGACCTCACGACGAGACAGTACCCGAAGGTGACAGATGGACATAGAGCACCAAGGAGGCTATCTGTACCTACCCTTTAGGTAGGAACCCCGAAGGACAATCCAGGAGCTTCTTTCACCTTCCAGCTATTTGTACCTTTTTAGTTGTACTTGCTTTCAGTTGTTTTTGTGTTTTACAGTTGGGCTTGTATTCTGGCCCCTTTACTTTCAGTACTCTTTTTATACAGTTTTCACTTAGTGTTTTCTTCCTGTTGTACTCTGGTTGTGTTTGTTTTCAGTAATAAAGGCAATACCTTCCCAGTACTAGGGATTTACGCCTTTGGTGCTTGTCACCAGCCCCTAGCCTATGGAAGGCCGGCTTGGGGTAGTCATGATACGAGCCCCGGGGGACGAGTCGTGACAAAATATTTTATATAAAATCAGAATTTTAAACTAAGTGTTTTTAAAGTCTTATAATAATTTTATAGCGATAAAAAGTGTGTTTTCAATGTCATATGATGAATTTTTCACATCTTTAAACATTTGTGTTTGTTTTGGAAATGTATGAATTGATAATCACACACATATAGTTTATGATTTTACAAAAAATAAATTGATTCGTATATAGATCATTAAAAATGATCATTATTGATTTATTGAAACTTACAAAGTACATAATCATTATTATCTAGTTGGAGTTCATGATTATATCTAACTGAATTGATTTTTACAAATAACAATGAAAATACCATTAATGTAATATATGGTTTATAGAAATTTCATGATTACTATAATTAATTCCAATTTTATTTGATCATTATGCATTTCATTGTTATATATATTTTATTTTATGTAATTTTCATGCTTAAAGTATATTCATTAATAGAGACTAAAATAATAATAATTATACTGATGATTAAATTGAAAATACATTATGTTTTTATGTACATTTATATACTTTATATTCTATTATTTTTGATATTTTGATCCACTACAGGATATCATAGTTTGTTTAATATATTTTAATAAATTTTAAAATGAAAATAAATGTTAATGATTCAATGTGAAGTGTTTTTTAAATGTTTTATGAAGGTAAATCATTTGATATTTACATTTATAGGTTAATTACATTATTTTATGTTCATATTATTTCTAAAAGTGGATACCAGTTACTAGTTATCAAGAAACACCCATGTGGTGAAGATAGTGAAATTTATGATGCTACTCTTTTGGAATATGATAGTAGGAAATATATATAAAAAAACCATTTTTTTAAATTAACTAGTGTCACTACATTTCATGGTGAGGTAACCAATACAAAGAAAAAAAGTATTGAATATTACCCAAAGAATACATACAAACAGTGTAATAAAGTGGAAGACAAAGATACAACCAAATCCATACAACCCTATCCAGTTAGTTTAAATGATAAATTATAAATCAAACACCCCCAATAAGTCTCAATGTTAGCAACCCACACCTCTAAACCATCCTTAACTGAAGGTTGTGATAACAAGAGAATATATAATGCTACAAGATGTTATTCCGTTTACCTTGATACTTTTACAAAAAAATAAAACTACCAAAAGGAAAATGTAGGCTGTCGGAAGAAAGGTATGTATGAAAACACCTATAATTATATATAAAATAATATATTCCTATTGAAATATATCTATATTTTAATTCAATATAGTTTTAAATTAAATTATCATATACTCAAATCCATATTAAACACATTTTCTTCGGTTTTTTCATAAAATCCTTTAATATTCTAAAATCCATAAATTTGAAAAGTAGAAGTTATAAAACTTGAATTAAAATCCATACAAATAGAGGTATGTATGTAAACACGTGTCTATTAAGTAAACAATCATGTGAATCCATGTGATATAACATTATATAAATAATTTCTTAGCAACAATCCATGATAAAATTATTTATGTGATGAATACAAGAAAATGAACAATCACACTATCATTTTGGTTACATCCTACGGGACAATACATAATCGACATAAAACGAGACCTAAACCATGAAAAATTATGGATCAAACCAATATCAAGTCATTACATAGACTTTTAATTATCAATATGAAAAATACTTCTGGTTCCACAAACACTAAGGCTTACCATGTCTATTTCCCAACACAAAAATGGCTCCCAATTTTCCATTATTTTCAAAACACATTTCAAAAACATTATTACCTTTTAAAAATATATAAACAATTTTAAACTAGTTCAGTGTTGGAGAAACATATTTCTGAATAAAGTTTTTTAAAATAAAATTATTTTTAAAACCATATATTTTCCTATGAAATACCTTGAAACCACATGTAATTTAATTTCAATGAATAACCCAATATAATTTATCAAGCATGATACAAAATTAATAAAATTAAATAAATATGAACAATAAATTAATCCAAAATTGTATCCATGTCTAAATGAATTAGGAATATGATGAAGGACTTACTCTAAGAGGCACACCACAACCATAATGATGATCACTCATTGAACAAAGGATCTAGAAGGTGGGAATATCTCCAAAATAACCAAGGGTGAGCTCTAGGTTGAGAGATGGAGGTAGTAATTCATGTGAATTGAAAACCACTCATATGGTGCAATAAAAACCATATATAAGGAGTATTATATATCATTTAATCCCATTACATGATATCAATTACTCAATGGACAACAACTCTAGAAAAATTAATCTCTGTTTTATAAAACAAATTATCCATTATATTTTTTTGTCTTTAAATACCTGGCATGTAAGCTTATGGACATGAAACAAATTCATAGAATCTACCTAATGAACAATACGTTGTGTGAAATCTGATTACACATCATTTAATTTCTGAGTATATGAAAATCATGCCAGTTTTGGAAAAAAGAAAAAAAACACATTCTACATTTTCTGTACTTTGGGGATACCTATAAGGAATTTAAAACATTTGTACCCAAAATACATTAATTCAAACAAACATAAATCCTTGAATTTTACTTCATTTTCATTATAAATGATATCCATCCCCAAGTGGTCAATAAATACACACAAATAAGGAATAAAACCAAAACAAGTACAAGGGATTACATGAAATGGGTAACAAGGTGTTATAATCTCCCCATCATAAATTATTACTTCCCTCAAAATGGACTTATATTCTTGAACATGAAAAAAATGGAGGCCACTCCTGACAAATCGAAAATTCCCTATCCCATGTTAAATATATCTCATGTATTCACTGCCAGGGTACATGAACCATAAGAATCATTTTATCATGCAGTATATTTTTTGAATGATCCATAATCAAGACTCACTATATAACAACAGTGGTTTTAGTCTCAGGATCAACATTTTCCCATCTATTCACACGGGAAGGATCCGATATATATATACTTAGCTGAGAAACATAAAATATGTTATTAATATATGTCAAACTAGACAAAAAATCCAACTAATAGGACATATTTCCCCATTCCTCTAATGATCTCAAATGTTCCAACCAACTTTGTATCTAACTTACACTACCTACCCAACGATGATGTTCCGACTGAGGAGAAACTATATGCAACACATGATCTCCAAAATAAAACTCTAGTGGAATCTACCACTAGTATTAATACAAATTAATATGACTCCATACCATGATCAATCTCCTCTGGGTCAATAGTATGCTCTCAGTCATCTACTAAAAATGACTTGGCCAAACCATGATCGCTCTACCAAAACTACCCAGCACAAGGTAGACCAATATCACCACCCATAAAATTCCACGAGGAGCTATAAAGTTATCAAATCCTGATAACTATTCTTATAGTCATACTCATCTTATGAAAAATTCTTTTCCCATGATTCCCTAAAATCAAGCACAGAATACCTATGAATATCCATAATAACCAAGATATCCCTCTCAATATTTCCAATCATCAATGGATGATAAGACATGAAAAATGTAATCTAGAAACCAATCACCTCCTTTAAACCTTCCTAGAACCTAGATGTGAAAATTTTGTTCCAATTTGATATAATTGAAATGGGAAACCCATAAAGTATCACAACATCTTGGACATAAAATTCCCATAGTGATTCCACATTATTTGTCTCCTTTATAGGTTTTAATTGAATTGATTTCATGACTGGATCAATGGTCACCCAAATCAAATCCCTACCACTAGGAGTCCTTGGTAAAAAAATGATGAAAAAATGGAAATATAATCTTATTTTCACATTGGAATGGTTAAGGGTTACAACAAACTCGTAGGACTCTTTTTTTCCCTTTGCTTCTCTAACAAGTAATAAACCATGATACAAAGTAAAAAATCGACTGCCTCATCCTTAGACACAAATAATGACATATCAAATCATGATATATCTTTCTAGTTCCTAGAAGTAAAGAACAATAAAACCATTTTCCAATTCCCCTCGACTGCTACATCATGGATAATGGAACAACCAACCTTTTATAAAAGAATAAAGTTCTATTGGGAGATCAAGACCACTCACGTGAGGTATCCCCACCATGGAGGCATTTACAAAAAATACAAAACTAATAGATATATTATTTATATCAAGATGAATCCAATCATCAATGGAGGAGTCAACCCTCATTGAATCCAACCATACCTTCCTAAATACCTGATCAATTTACTAGCCCATTTCTACAAAAATAACTTAATAGATTCCACTTTCCTGCTAATTCCTTCATAGCTTATGTTGGTTGTTTTCTTCTCAACACATAAAAAACCATATTACCTTTTCTAAGAGTGTACGAAATATCAATCTAATTTATTTTATAATAATCCACCCAAGAACTCCATTGTATGTTCATATCCCTCGGGGTAAAAATATTTTTAGGGCTCTAATGTTCTCAATACACTGTAAACCACTCCATAAATAGATAGTGGAGCCATTTTTTGAGTAAATGTATAAATTATTCCAACTAAAGACCATTATTAGGATATTTTTTCTCATGATGATGCTAATGGTGAGATCTATGTGCTACCACCTATCTTCCCTTCATTAAGACACATCCCAATTCTATACCATAATCATCACAAAAAAAACCCAACCCGAACCTTGTTCTGAAAAAATCCAAAATGGATCTGAAGATAACCTCATAATTAGTTCCTAAAAAGATCTCTAAAACTTTCCATTCCATTGAAACCATACACCTTTATGTTTTAAATCTATCATCAAAGATGAGATCATGGAGAAATCATTAATGAAACATTCATATTAAGTATCCAAACCTAAGATAATTTAGATCTGAAACAAATTTTTGGGATTCTCCAACAAAATAGTAGCCTTTATTTTTTTCAGGTTCCTTTGAGATTCCCCTAATAGATATAACATGTCTAGAAATTTCACTTCCCATATCCAAAACACACATCAGGAATGATTAAAACATGAAAAAATAATCTCATTTTCAATGAATGATATCCAGAATGTCTCATTCGTCTTCCTATGACGTAGTGTATACAAAAATACTATCCACAAACACAAAAAATTGAGTTTCAAAGAAATTATGAAATATATGGTTCATCAAATCCATAAAAACCACTTGATTATTTTCCAGACTAGATGGAATGACCAGAAACTCTAAATTCTCACATGGGACCCTAAACTATTTCATACATATATCATCTTCTTGGACTCTCAACTGGTTGTACCTTGACCGTATTTCAATCATTGAAAAACAATATCCCCCCAAATTTTTTTCAAAAGGTCATTAATCCTGGGAATATGATATTTATTCTTAATAGTCACCCAATTCAACTTACAATAGTCTATATAATGTCTAAGTCTTTTCTATTCATCCTAATAAAATAGAATAGGAAAATACCATGGTTACATAATAGGAAGAATAATTACCTTATCCTTTAGGTCCCCACACTAGAGCTCATTTTCAACTAACTCAGTAGATGAAATTAGATAAAATGTCATAGAAATGAGAATATTACCTCGGAATAGTTCAATAGTAAACTTGAACAGTCTCTATTGAATTAAACAAGGAGAATCATCTAGAATGAAATTGGGGTATGCACACACCACTATAGGAATGTGACCACCCAAAAAAGGTTCGTTGCTTCAAGTAACATCTCTTAAAACTAGTATGACATTACCCTAGTATATCAAACAACATGGACTTCCCTTACCAATAAAGAATCCCACTCACCTTGTAAAACATGAGTGACCCCATAAAAAAACAAAAAGTAAAAATTAAGATAATAAATGTCTATATATTCCTTAACAATGTTCATGAAATACATTCTAATAATTAATTAAAAGATGTCAAAATAATGAAAAAAAATTCATACACCACCTTGAGGTCAACTATCATTACTTGACATACAGTTTACATGAAAAAATGATTGGTCTTATTTCTAAAAGGCATGAAAGTGTGAAACTAGAACTAAATAATCTCTGATCTCAATAAAAACATTTCAGATAATTTTTATGATAAAAATGAATGATTGTAACCCATATCAAACAAAACTGACACCATAGAATATGAAATAAAAATAACACCTCTTATAGTAGCTGTCCATGCAACATATTCCTTTGGAACATACTCTAAAACATTCAGACATACATTATGAGACACTTAAACATAAACCTTAGAATGATGATAAGGTCATTCACTATATTATGCATTAATTAAATGCTTTAATTTCACCATGTAATGACATGAACATAATGGTTCTTGGTTAGTCATATTACATGTTACGTATCCCATGTACACTACAAGTAATCCCTTTGAACCAAATATGGGCTGTGTATTTCATTATATGACCTACCTGACTAGTGACTATGACATTTGGAGATCACAAGACATGTATCCCATTAGACACTACATGTACTGTTATTTCTTATGTATAATTCACATGCTATGTCTCTAGGCATGTACCTTATAAAGACAGTGAGAAATATACATGTCATGTAGCTCGGATTCACATGATGTGTAATTATAACAAGTTATGCTAATTTAAAATTTATTGATTATACTATATAAACCATTCGACATGTACTTGTGTGTGGTTGTAAGTTTAGGTCATGCCATGTGATGGGTTATATATATATATGTTTAATTAATAGCTGTGTAATGTTATGATTTTCATATCATGTATGATTCATATTACAAAAAGTTACTCTATGTGCATTGAAGTATAAAACGTAACTGAAAATTCATATAATTTTTCTAATCATCTGTGAAGTACATGTTGTGAAATTACATGATAAATCATGTATTCCAAATGTCAAATGAGTAAAATAGTATACAAGTATAATATATGATGTGCAGAATCAGATATATATTTAATATGTTTCCTCCAAGGTACATTTATGTAGACAGTAAATTTTAAAAACATTTATTTATTTTGTTTAAAATTATTAAAAATGATAATATCCAAAAAATTTGGATGTTAATTAATAGAGGATAATTTATTAATGAAAGATAATAATTTAAAAAATTTGAGCATCATTTATCTTAAATTAGAACGATTAATAATTGAATGCTAGTTTTATTAAGTTCATAATTCATTCAATGCATATGGATGATCATGAGAATAGACCAAAACATTTTATGTTATTGGTTTCATGTAATTTAATTTATTATTAAATTAAATAGTTGGAAAGTTTTTCTTCTCTCCTCTTATTATGTAGGGCCTATGTGCCTAGGGTTTCTTTTATATAAACCTCATTTCCCCTCACCTACATTTATGTAAGGGGAATATGTAATAGATGGAACTTCCAAGCTAGTGGAGGCAGTTCAAGTTTGTAGCAAAGGTGAAACCAATCCAATGAGATACATAGTTCAACAACTGGGAAGCTGTAACACGAACCCTAATCGGTTCAAGCTATTTTCCCCATTCAATGGTTAGTTTATCAACTTCTAGATAAACCAACCATTAGTATCATCTCATGATAATAGACTTTATTATTTTATTTCTTTCTTGTTTCATGGTAATTTAATTATGGACCTTTTTCATGATCACATAATTAATTAATTAATGATAATGAAAGATATAACTAAAATAAACAAGATTTTTTCATAAATATTATCTAAGACATGGTTAATAACTTATGAAAAACCACTTAATATTAACAAGAATTTGATAAATACACTAACTAGAAAATGGCTCATCAAAGGATAAAATACCTTAATAAAATAATTTTTTAGTATATCCTTCCATTACTTCAGTTAAAATCAAACCTTAGTTTAATGTTCTTGACTAACCAATATTGGGGTGATTTTAATTATTGGGTAATTATAAATTAATGTTCTGGGTTAACTTAACATAAATTAAATCAATGGTTGAATACAAAATAGGGAGATGTTTTAACTGGGAGGCAATAGTTGTGGAAACCTAATCAAGGAATCCTATATTAAGGAGTCCACTCAGCGGATTGAGGATCTGTGAGTTAAATACAGTTGGCATTTGGAATCCCTACAAAAAACCATTAAATTTTCTATACAAACCCAAATTGGGGTTATTAAGAGGAGAATATGGATCATTTCACCTTGAATAACCAAGAAAAATTATATTTCTAAGATAATGGCGAGGGCTATTTGGATTCAATAAAATAGTGGGAGACTAATAATATAATATTTATTTACATGTATAAATTTTATTAGATAATTTATTAAAATTATGCTTATATTATTTTGATGAAACATTAATGAAATGAAAATAAGCATATCATTGCCATCCATATTTGACAAGGACAAACTTCTAACCATCAGAAGTTTCTAATAATGTAAAAGGCACCAAAATGTCATCCTTCAACATGAAAGGAAATTGTATGTGCTAGAAGAACATTTTCTAGTTGTTCCTGATAATGAGGAAAGTGATGACGAATATCCCTCTTAAAGAAAAATCTGAATGATGTTACAGATGTTTAGTTTTTCATGCTATCATCCATGTATAATGAGAATTTAAAGAAACATGATGATTTGGCCACCTATAGAAAGATGCCCATCTTTTGGGATATCTATTGGTATATAGATAGATAAGAGAGATAGGTGATTTAAAATTTTTTGTTTACCACATAGCATGGAGAATCTGTTCCAACTAGGCCTTATGTAGTCCGACTTATTGGCAACATTAAATGCCTATACATCTTAGGGATTAAATTCCTTGATGATTTGTGTACAGATCTTATACTTTCAACACAACCCAGGACCTTATCTGGATTTATTATTAATTATAACTTTAGTAATAATGAAAATATTTTTTTAAACATATCACTTTAATTTTCCAAGTGGATAGATACCTGGGGCATGAAAAACATGTAATCATTATGGTAAATAAAAAAAAGAAGAACAATGAAAATGGGGACAAGACTTATAAATAGTCTAATGCTCCCAAACTCCATCCTTACAAGAAGAAGAATATCCAGAAGAAAGGTAATGAAAAGAATGCATTATATTTTGGATGTGGAAAGTCAGGACACTAGAGGAGGATCTATACCCAAAAGAAATGGGAATCTAAAGGTGTATTTTCTATCAAGTGTAATTTTTAAATAACTATACACTAGTTATTAGATACATCTTATGGGTATCACCTTTGTATCTAAATACAGTGAAAATTATATTTCGAATGATTCCCAAAGGAGAAGTGGACCTCAGAGGAGATAATGGTGTGAGGATGGATGCTCTGGCCATTGGTGACTTCAACGTCTCACTGACAATTGGAATAATTTTGGTTTTGAAATATTGTTATATTGTACCTACATTTACAAAAAAACATAATTTCTATATCATTCCTTGAAACATATGGGTTTGTTTTCAAATTTCTAAATAAAGGTTATTTATTTTTGTTTCATAGTTCCTTGAAATGTGTGTTCGAGTTTAAAGCATCACTACATCTAGGTGGTTTCCATTGGATTTATTCATGGAACCTAAACCACCCAAAATTTCATTATCCAAAAGGGACCTCCTTTCCAAAGGCAGGAAATCATTATGTTGGAACTTTACAATAATTAACAACATGCCTTGGTTGAGAGGATGGGAGGTCGGACTCATCACACCCTTTTGGGGGGAATTATTGTCTACTTCAGGACTCTCATTATAAATTTAATATGTTTTCATGAATCCTTATTAATTTTACAATTATAACATAAGTTTCCCTTGTAATTTTCAATCACTTATTAACATGTGTAAAATTTAGAATCATCTGTATGTATTTGAGGTTCTCCATTAATAGAGATATTTATATGTATTTGAGGTTGTCCATCAATGGTATCCTCTCGTATACTACTTGGATATTCTTTTTATCATCATTATGATGATACTAGTTTTTAAGCCACTTAGTGGGGCACTCTAGAATTTATTTTCTCCTAGGGAGATGATTGTTTGTTTTGATATTGGGATTGTACCCATAAAATGGGCTACCTATGTATCATTGTACAAGGAATCATAACCATTGTAGTTCAGTGCTGCATAATGGGTCACATCATACCTTTTAAGGTCATGTGATAAGTACCTCTAAGAGAATGGTTCTTAGTCAATGTATGGTGTGGGAATTATTCCGAAGAAGCCCAAGGAACATGAAAAGAAAATGGGTTTCCATGTAAGATTATAACATATTGGGAATATGGCCCAAGGATAACATGGTTAATTAGATGTGTTGGGTTTGAACCATAAGGAGGCATCGTATTTATCTCATTTATATGGTAATAAAAGACCACATAGTTCAATATGTCTCATAAGAGAGTATAGTACTTTAAGAGAAATGAGTTTGGGATTAATTCCTAAAAAGGATTCCATGGTGATTTTAGGTTTTAATTTTTCGCTTATTCCTAAGGAGGATTCCCAGATTAAAGTAATTTGGCTTGAATTCCATAAGAATATAACAAATGAGCTTGGGACCTAAGAAGGATTCTTACGTATCCTTGTAAAAGGAATCATAGTTATTGTAGTTCATTTATTGTGTTGGGGCTTATGCATAAGAGATTCCCATTGGAGGGGATATGATTGGGTGAACCCTTTTTGGAAGGGAACCCTTTTGATCTAAGGCCTTCAAGTAGGCATCCTATGTATCTTGGTTTGATCATGAATTAGAGTTCTCATAGTTCAAGAAGTTGTGAAAATTTTGTGATAATGATAAATCTCTAAGCCAACGTTAGTCATGATCAGTTTAAGAAACAAGAGGATGTAAAAGATTCAACAAAGGAACCCCCACTTTTCCTCCTCTACTAGTGGAATAGGGTGTTCCTACAATGATGAGTTTGGACGAGGTTGAGTCGACCGAAGAAGAGGGCGACGTGACGAGCCTTCCCTCCATTCTCTTTACATTGGATAAGAGAAAATGTCTTCACTTAGGATTTAAATTCTTATTAATAATTCAATTTTCCACTAATATGACCTTATTTCCTATAATATTTCTATATTTTACTAGTTTATTTCTAAGAATCCATTTAGTTATAAAAATACGTGATACTTTGGGTGATTTAACCAAATATAGAACTATTTTCATAGAAAATTAGTTTATTCTTATTTTATAGAAGAAATAAAATTAGAACATGTTAAATCATGAAAAATATCTTTATTAAAAAAATTAAATTAAATGATTTAATTACATAAATATTTATAATAAAATTTATACTTTGAAATTTAGATTCTATATTTCCTATAATTCTATGAATAAGATGATATTTTTGAGTTATTTAATATGTCTAATGAGGTATGTATTCATTTTTATTTTGTGAATTCAAATTTTGATATTATTTTTATCTAAATATAGATTCCCTAAAACAATCTTCAATCGAATCGAAGTCATCATTTTTTTGAATTTATGAGTTCTAATTAAATTTAATATATATATATTTATATTAATCTAATAAAGAAATTATATTGAAAATTATTTAATATTTAATAAAATTTTGTTATTCATAAAATATTCCTTCAATAGATTCTAAATCGTATTTATCTAATGTATTTTAAATATAAAATCTTTTGATTTCCACATTTCCACAATTCAAAAGTGATTTTTATTAGAAGAGGTCTTATAAAACATATTAGAAACGTAACAACCTATATGTGTATAATCTTACCAATAATATATATGATCAATAATAGATTATTTTGATAATAAATAAAATTAATTTCTTATTTTTTTCTTCATAAATATATATTTTGGATTCATATATAGTAGGATAATTTTATATATATTTTTAGTTGAGAAAAGAACATATTATTTCGAGAAGAATTTTTTATGTAAAAATTAAAATTTAATTGAAATTATGAATTTTGAAATTTTACAATTTGATATTTATTAAATGAAATTAATTTATTGATTATAAATTTAAAAATCATCTTAATGTGGTTTTTGGTTTTTTTAGAAAATATTGATTTTTGTGTGAATAATAGAAATTATGGATTAATATTTTTACTATCATTTTATTTAAAGTAATTAAATAACGCTATTTAAATTTTGGTTTCATTTTATCATTTCATAAAACATAATCAAATATAATTCCATATTAATTAGTAATATGTTTTATTTTGATAAAAAATAATTTTTCTCTTCAAAAGGGACAATTATTGAAAAATATTCTCCTTAACATTTTTTTAAAAATATACTTTGTTAATTTTTTAAGCATTTTTAAATATAATATTGAAGAATGGATTTCATATTACAAATTGTAATTTTGATTTTTTGTAATGTTTATAATGGTATATTTTATCATACTGATTAGTTACCATGGTTAAATGTTTTCATCCAAGTAAATGATATATGGGTTAGTGGGGTGGGTTAGATAAGAGATAAGACATAATATATATAACTTTTATAAATTATATAATTTGAGTTATTCTTTGATCACAACCTATCCTAGAACCTCTATTTTACAATTTGATTCTTTATTACCAAGAGAAGTGAAATTATTTTATTTAAATGGTTAATTTATTTACAATATTTTTACTAACCCAAATTATAAAATCAAACCTTATATCCAGACTGCATCCAACATTTTGAGACACATTAATTTGAAAATATCTATCCAAAAACCTTTAAAATATACATCCCCCATTCTAGTGGTATTGGTCATCTCAAAATACCAATCCTATAAGGATTAATTAGTAATCGAGTGGGGGATATTTGATGATGATTTATAAATCATAACCAAAATTTTCTATTTTATTTACTTATATACCACCTTTAATTATATTCTACACTCTATAATATAATTAAATTGGAATCAATACAATTAATAAATTTTAGTGTGTCTATTTAAGAATTTTTTTATCATTTTTCCACCCTTTTGGAAATAAAAATATTGCTCATGTGTATATGTGGACTACCACCTCCATTGAATGATGTGTAATATTTTCCATCACCACCACCTATGTATGGTTATAATGATAGAATTATTTAATTTATATTATTTTTATGATATTATAATGATCCTATAATATTATTAGGCTAATTAATTTTTATCCTTTTCTATCCATTAAAAAATTAAAATGTTTGTTTTGAGTACATGTGGATTACCAACTCTATGAGGTGATGTCATTCGTATTTTTTTATAACCTCCATGATATGGCATATTTAGTTTTACAAATTTACTGTTATGTGATTACTTTGAATATTATTTAACATATAAATGTTATAATTTTTTCTGATTATGATTATGTAGATAACAACACCACGACCATTTCGAGCATCACCATCCTCATAAAGACATTTTGGACTTATAAACCAAACATCCGCAAAATTTCTAATGTGATCTTATTATTTATAGTAACTAAATAAAACCTAGGAAAATTAAATAATAGAGACAATGAGAATGAAATAAAAATTTAAAGAGTTATCAAGAATTTTAAATAATAATATTATTTTTTACTCACGAGCTAGGACATATGAAAAAAAGAATTCAGAATCAAGGTAAGTGTCGTAATTTTGACAATTTGATTTAATATTTTCATTGAAACTCTTTTACCTCCCTTTAAATTTATTTTAAATTATTCATAAATATTATTATATATCCTTTAATTGTTCTAATTTTAATTTCCGACTACTTTTTACTTTATTTAATGAGGATTAAATATTAATCCTTTCATGGGTTTCTATATGTATTTTTTTGAATATTTACAAAATTATAAATAATTTTTTTAACATATATGGAATGAACATAATTTCCTAGAATCATAAAAATGATTCATTATCATGATTATTATATAAGATAACATTGTTTTCAGAGAATATTTTATTCTTTATCTACTACAAATTTTCTGTTTTAATATTTTTTCTAAGGGAAAAAATTCATCCATTATTATAAAATTATTTAATTTTTTTACTCATGGGATTGAATTAAATGTTAATTAAGTTTAATAGTTAAATTTAATGATATAGTTGTTTTTTCATTTTGAAGTCCATGTACGTATTTTATGAATGATGTGTGATATTGATATAACACTTATAATGGGTGACCTTGATATGGATCTCTAATGAATTTGGTAATGTGATAGAGTTTTCTAGATACTTATTACTCTAAATATATATGAAAATTATCTATTTAAGATACTCTATATTATTTTTTTAATGTTGAATGTAAGGATAATTTTTAATGGACATTACATGATATTATTTCAATACTATAAATTACAAATCATTTTATATCAAAAGTTATGAAAATGATGTTATGTTTTTAAGGAAAGGATGTAAAAATTATAAAAAAAATTTAATAAAAATATTTCATAGAATGTAATTTATGAGTTTTGTGTTTCCCAAGAGATCCTTATAATTCTTATTTTGACATTTTTATTATATATGAAAATTTTTATTGCTATTATTGATAGTATAAGTGGTTTCATGGATAATTTCATAGATATTTGAGAACATATGTTTAATATGTAAAAGGTAATAATTCTTATGGATTTTATAGGTTTATAAATGAACCAATGGATTTATTTTCATTTTTTTACCTTACTAAGTATTTTAAATTTTGATCCAACTTTTTTAAAAAAAATCACATTTTAAAGGATGAGTATGTATATTAATAAAGTTATAGTTCTAATTATGAGAGATTCCTTGAATGATGTATGTGTTACTTCATAAAGAACATGTATTATAGAAAAGATATAAAATTTGTGGATTGTTACAATTTTAATTTTAATGAATTTTATATTTCAAAAAAATAAATATAAAAATAAAATGTTCTTTTGGATATATGTGATGAAATTCATTCCATAAGTCTTTAAATTTCTCAGATGGTTATGTTTGTGTCTTTCTTATTGGTATGAGAGTAAAAGTATAAAAAATTACTTGATAAGATGATGTTAAATAACACTCTTAAAAGATAATAATTTATGTTTATGTTATTATCGGATATATTTTGAATACTTATATGTTTTTTAATTTATTATATGTCAATTTAAATTGGTATTATGTAGTGAAAATAATTTAGTTGGGGTAGAAAACATATAGAAGGATAATATCCTTTAAAAAAAACCTGGAATAGTTGGAATTATCCCAGAGATGGTTATAGATATGATAACTCAGTTGATATCTGGTATTAATTGAGGTACCAATACAAGGCAGGGACTAGATTCTCAACATTTAATATTTTCTATAGTGGACCGATTCATGAAAAATCACCCAATGATGTTTGGTGGATTCTCAAAACCAATGATTGTTAAAGGATGTATTAATTAGTTGTAAAACAAATTGAAATTATTGGATGGTAGGAATGTCAAATGTTTACCCATTATATTTATCTATTTAAGGTTAAACTGATCGATGAGTTTATTTTTTAAGAATTCTAATGAAATGGAAGAAAATGATTCCATGTAATTCACAATATATAAAGATTTCTTCTATGAAAAATATTTTTCTAAATACATTTAGAAAAAATAGAATAGAAATTACTTAAATAGAATCAAAGGGAGGAGGACTCCCTTTCCATATTTGAATATAATTTTACTTGAATGGATATTTATGAAAACAAATCTTTACCATGATATTGAAATTGATAAATATTACCAATTACTGAAGACACATTTATGAAGGGAACTGGTTAATTGTGATTTCTTAAGTTATAAGGAAACTATGTCATGTTATGAGAAAGTCGAGCTAGTGATTATATAATTATAAAACAATTTGAACGAGAATTCATTTGGGTGGAGTGAAATATGGAATGAATTAATTCATGAAACCCAATTATAAAAATATTCAATTAACCTGTTGTGATATGTTTCTTAAAAATATTTATTAACATTATCTTATGATATCTCTTATGTTTTATAGATTTAGAATAGTGATGAATATGTTTCAAGACTATAATGAAGAGACAAATGGTAATAATTAGACTAAAAATGAAAAGTAGTTAGTGCATTGTTTTTATTTTAATGGGTTGGCCAATATCTGAATACTAGTCCAATAAAAGGAAATATTTATAATAATCCTAAATATCTTATGTAGAATATTATATAAAAGTAATTTTATATTTCTTGTTTTTTAAATAATGCAGTTACATGTAAATTAAATATTTACTCTATACATACTATTTATTCATTGAGTATGGATCAAAAAATTAATTTATTTCTTAAACCTTTATTTTATAAAAGAATTATAACATCAACAAATGATATATAAATATTTTATAAAAACATCTTGGTGAAATATTGAATAAACATTAATTTATTAGAATATTCTTATCATCATATATGGAATTATTTTTCCTATATATATTTTTGTCTTAACCTTAATGTATTTTTCTGTTATTATGGGTTTTTAGTTCCATTCAATTTATCATTGTATGATATAATATAGATCTATAGAATTAATTTTGAATAACTAGATTTAACACTAGTTTTTATGTAAGAATGAGTTGGAACCATTGATTATATATTAATAAATAAATAAAGTTGATGAATGAAGTGACTCAATGTTTCTTAAATTTTTTTGAAAAAGAATGAAACTATTTAAATTAGTGATGTATGGTTTGGAAATTTATATATATATATATGTATATATATATATATATTTTATAAGGATTTTCTAGGTTTTCTTCCTAACATATAATTTGAATTTATTGTTGTTTTTTTTGGATTTTAATCCAATTTCAAAATATTCTTATCTAATGTCATGATTTGAATTTTTTAATTGAAATAGTATTTAAAAACATTTTTCTTAAAATGTGTATTTTTCGGTGAGCCTTAGTATGGATTGTACAACACTCGGTAATAGTACTATTAAAAATATTTATCCACTTCATCATATAAATAAATTGTTTCATCATCTCCAAGGAGAATGGTATTTTTTTAAAAATTAATTTTATCTTCTTTTGGTTCCATAAATAAAAAGTGAATGTAACATTTTTAAAATATTATTTTAGACTACGTATGACCATTATTATTTTTTGGTTATGCCTTTTCAGTTGAAAAACACACTATATTTATTTATGGTTCTAATTAATTCACATTTCTAGGTGTATTTGGATGAATTTATTTTTTTGTTTATCAATTATATCTTGGTATATTCTAAAAGAAATTAATATAATGAGAAACATCAATGGTTTTTTTACAAAGTTTAAAATAACATAGATTTTATGAAAATTTTTGTAAATGAGATTTTTAATAGAAACATATTTCTCTCTTTGGACTTTTAATTTTTAAATATGGAATAAAATTTTATCCTTCATATACTAAAGTTATATAGGAGTGAGAAATTTAAATACATTTCATTGATATTAAATGTTTTATTTTATTAGTGTGTTATTATTAACAGTTTTTGATATCCTTTCTTGGATATTTAGCACACCGATAATGTTACCTTGAAAATGAGTTATATTTATTTGGATGAAGTAATATGGTGATTTTTTTAGTTATTAAATAAAACAATGGTAAATAATCTTATGTTAGGATTTCGAAATAAATAAATAAATAAATATATATATATATATATGTTTTTAATTACAAAGATGATTATTTGATGGAACTTGGTTGTGTCATAACGAACAATGATCATATAATATTGATTGAATCCAGAAAATTGAAACCATATGAGAATAATTATCCAGAAATTCCAGTGATATGAAAATTGCAATTATTTTTTGAATAATTAAATAAATAATCTATATGGGTAGAAAATTTATTTATACACTTAACATAAGTATTTAAATTATATATTCTCTAATGAATATATGAATGTGACTATGATAATATAATGACCCATAACTTTAAAAAATATATACCATATCTTAACATTTGACTATTAAATATATTTTAATAATATGTACTTGAAGAATTTAATGGTTTAGTATGATTTGAGATTAGATACATAATGATCTTACATTATGAAAGATATTCTATATCTTTACACAAATATATTCCTATATATTTATTTTCTCAATCATCACCTAATTAATTTTTTTTCATAACCTGGGGAATGGAATCATAATGAAGGGTGAGATAAGATTCTTACTGTGGGTAAACAAGAAAGAAATTAATGATAAAAAAAACATAAAATGATCATATAGTTATGGTGACATGAGGAAAAAATCATAAAAACATAACTAGAACATTATAGATCATAATATAGAGGTATTGAATAAATATGTTTTGTTAATTAGGTAATAACAATAAATTAATCAAGGAACATTATCCACGAGGTCATAATAATTTCCTAAGAATTGTTTTGGAATACAAATAAGAAAAGGAAATAATTTCCATAGTCATGGATCACATCAGAGACTATCATAGTGGATAGAGTTCACTCCCCATTCCATAATAATTTTTTTCAATGTTCACTTCTAATTATATCATATTTGATAGAGTCACATACTAAAATGGGTTAACTCCCTATTCTACTCCTCATTATATCATAATATATCCATCTTTACCCAATTAATTGTAAGGATATACAATATTGTTCCTACGCATAAAATAATGAAAATCATATATTTGTGCTCCACAATATCATAAATCATTCATCATAGTATATCCCTTTGAAATTAAATGGGTTTCATAATCATTTCAACAATACAAAATAAAAAAACCCATAAAAAAGAAACAATATTAATAAGGGTTTCATCATAAATTCATTAACCCATTATAAGAAAAATATTCATAGAATCATTATTAATTCATCATCATCATCATAATCCATCCAAATAATAATTTTTGATAATATAATTACATCATTTCCCTAGCAAATCATAAGTAACATAAAAGGTTGATATCACAGATTAATATTTTTTATATTATCATTTTATATATTCTGTATAAAAATGAGAATATAAATTTCAAATAAGTTATTAAAAAAATAAAAAAATTCACAAATTTTAATGAAACATTTTTATACTAAAATATCTTAGGAAAATTATAATAGAATCAAAAAAGCATTATGAATTTCAGATATATGAAATTTTCAATCATTCCATGTATGTTAAAATTATTATTCCTTAAGTTGTTTGGTAAAAATCAAAGGTAAATCATTTATATGAAATTGGTCATTTTTCCTTATAATAATTGCAAGTCTTTTGAGGTTAGGGGTATATGAATAAATAATATCATGTATTTTAATTAGTCTTTTCAATCTTATTTTTTATGGAAGCTTGTAAAGTGAAATTTTGAAGCTTCTGGATTCCATCATTCTAGGTTCCTAAACAAGATCAAATATGGAAATTCAATTCACATTGACTCTATAGTCTGGAATCCCATCAAGTAAAACTTTTTTCCTTAATAACTTCATAATTCAGATGGTTAGTCTCCATAGAATCATATCTTAATTTAAAGAATTATAATTGGAGTGGTGTTCCTTTAATTCGTTATCTCACTCATGATGATACAAATATAAAATGGGATATTTTGATCAAAAACTAAATCAATGGAATAGAGGTTTTTTTGGAACACATCAAAGAAATAGTTCGTGATTACTACTTCTCATCATTTGATGATTTTAGGATATGAGATCAAGCTATATGTGGAGTTATTACTTAGAAATTATTATATAATTATTTCATTGTTCAGGTGTGTGTTTATGATGGATCTATAAATTATACAAGAATATGATTATTTCTTATCGGTTCAATATTGTTTTGGGGTTGGATCATAGAATTAACCCAATCGATGATTTTTTAGGTCAGTGGTATATCATCATCTAGGTTTTTTCTCTTTTTCATTGGCACATGGAGGATTTAGATCATCATTTTTTGAGATGTGTTACTGCATCATCCATGTAAAATTTTATTATATATATTATTTAAATTTAACCTCCTTGTACTTACTCGATTTAGGATTTCATAAAAGGATGGTTGGATAACTTTATTTATACCCATATTGTCATGAACTTCGAGATAGATGTAGTGTAATTGGTTACTATTCACTAGAAGGATCAAAATAAATTAATGCATGATGGTGTTTCTCTCGTGACACGTGTTTCCTTAGATCATATATTAGCTACTATAACCACCAAATATAATTTTTTTTAAAAACAACCCACTTTGGGGAGAAGTGGGAAATGCCAATCAACATAGGCGAAGAACTACATACTGAAGGAGCTCACAAATTGATTAAAAACAAGACTAAAATTGTTTGACTTAGAAACTTTGTAGAACTCCCAATGAAGTGGACTAACCTGAAGATCCAGATCTTTGTTGAGAAGCTCTTCAAAATTATTATCCATTATTTCTATTATCTGTATGAATTCATTCGTGTTGATTTTACCTTTATTGAATCCCCACTCCAGTATTCGGTCTTGCTTGTTTATCTATTATTCTTGCTCCTCATTGGTATCAACTCGCAACCTTCTTTCATAAATTTTTCTAACCTCCTCTTTGGGGGAGTTGAACCGAACAAAAATTTCAAGCATATATTCCTAAGAGTGAAGGATGAGCTCCAAATGGTCCCCTTCATCTTCATCCACTTTCCATATTTCCTTTCTTTGTTCTCCACTTTCAGAATTTTGTTTGGTGGTTTCTAATTCAGCTTCTCATATTTCTGCTTGTCTTTTCTTACATGAAGATCTAGTAACAATTGTTTTGGGGAGTTGTGAGTAATCTTTATGGGGTATAGCTTTCTTCCCTCCCTTCTGAATTGGGAAATTCTCATATTTAAGGTTTTCTTGTTTTCCCTTTCTCACTTTGGATCCAACATTCATATCCTCAAAGGAGTCTTGCCCATACTCCGTCTGTTGTTGGTAGAAACAATCTCCATCACTCGTCTGAGTGTTTTCAACGCCCGATGATTCACCCAATTTATTTTTCTTTTTTGTAATTAATTTCATCCACCCTGTATGATCTTCATCTCTTTGCTCACTTCCAACTAAGGATAAAAAATGGTTATGAATCTTAAGAGGACTTGATGCATCCTACTTATAAGATGCCAATTTCTTTTGGTTTGATACATTATTATCCGGGAGTTCCCTAACTGGGAATGGTGACCTTGGCTTCAGTGTCTCCATCCCCTCATTATCACTAATAAAAAATTATATTATATCTCAAATTTATTATTGAAATTATTTAATTCATGATAAGTCTGTTCTCAAATGAATTAAAATTACTGGTAATTATCATCATCCCCTTGGAATAATTGATGTTTTCAAGCCATCACATTTTACAGGATGGTTTATAATTAACCCGGATGGATCATCAAGGGGAAATATATATTCATTAGGCTATGGGGATTTTTTAAGGATAGTCTTGGGGATATCTTAATATTTTTATGTGGCTCATGTGGATTTTCTTCTTCTTGAGAAGAAGACATGTTTTGTGTTATCAATACAACTAAGCAAGCCAAGAATATAGGTTGGAACAAACATATGATGGAATTTGACTCCACTTTTATTGTTCATTCTATTATAATATGATCTTTTCATGTATATTGGAAGTTAACTAATTGATGGATTTATTTCTGAGATTTTCACTCATCCTTTGATTATATTATACCGTAGGTTTACATGGAGGAAATTATATGGTTGATAGTTTTGGAAACAAAGGTATGGATGGAAATAATATCTTTTGGTCTGATAATACTCTTTAAGAACTCATTTTCTATATTATCATATAAATAATTAATTTTTCTATTTTATACTCTTATTGAACTGTTTTATTGTTTTTAATAATGGATTCATTCCCTTTAGGGGATGTGGTAATCCTATAATAAAAAAAGTAACTCATTCAGAAAAAATTTAATATTCCTTTTAATTTTTTAAAAACCAAATCATGTTTAAGAATGAAAATAAATATTTGAATAATAATATTAAAAATATTCATGATTTTTTTAGAAAACATGGATATGGATAAAAATTAATTTTCGACTAGATTGAGAAATAATATTCTTCTTCCTTAAAAATGTTCTTCTATGCTCTACAGTTCATAAAGAGTGTAGAATGAATAGAAATAATGTAATCTATATAAATAAATATAGTAGAAAATAATTTTTTAATCATGTGATATAGGTACTCAAATATCATTATTAGAAACTTCATTAAAAAATATTGAAAAAATATTGAGATATTTACAAAAATAAATTAACTCAACATAATCTTTCCACAAAATAGTTATAACCTAAATTATAGTAAAATTAAATTTATTACAATTATATTAATATCATTTGAATACATATAATATCATATATCTGATCTAATTATAACATTTATACACCCATTTATTAATAATTCCTTTATAAAATCATTATTTCGTTTAATTGGCTATTTCATTTGTCATCAGAATTTCAATTTTCTAATTCGAGACCTTATACATTGATCATGGTTAATAGTATCCATAATTTTTATCATTTTATAAATATCATATATATTCAATATTTATATATTTCCTCCCATTATATGGAGAGAAAGAAAAAATAATTACACCATTAGTTGAGTTGGTGGGAAGTATGTATGCATGATCACTATTAATTCATTTCATCAAATATAAATTAATAATGTTAAATAATAATTCAAAATTAAAAAATCATTATTTTTTAATATTTATCATATATTTTTATTAAATACACATCTATTAGAATATACGTAACGTGGAAATATAAACTAAATCATATCTATTTGTTGAGGTGGTTTTCCACACGTATGCAAGAGAAACATTATCATTTTCCAATTGATGGGAAGGTAGAAAGGTTGATATGATATTATAATTATAGAAGAAATATTAGATCACTATCATATATAATCATAAAAAACATAATAATAATCCATGAAATATAGTGATGGAAAATTAATTGAATCACTATGTGGAGGTAATAGTCCATAGGTACACATGAGTGGTACTTATACATCCCATTTTATGGGTAATTGGGTGAATAAAGGTGGTTGTATAATAATAATTATAACATTTTTTTATTTATGATAAATAATTTATTATTTTATAATAAATACTATAATATTCTGGGTTTTTATTCAGCTACCAAAACATTTAATTTTAGATTAATTTTTTTTATTAAATGATGTAAATGCCTAATGTGGTAATTGGAGTTTGGGGTATTTGGAGATTTTTTAGAGCATGCATCCATGGTTTTTGGAAATTGATGTTGGGAAACATGATTAGTATAGTCCATGCGTTCAGGGTTCATGGTTTGATTAAACCATGCAGGGATGGATAGAGTTCACCTAGAGGCCACACAATTTTTTGAAACCATGAAACTAGGAGTACACACACATGGGATAGATTTTTTGTTTTTGGTCGAGGAATAAAACAAGGTCGACAAAATTTTTTTCTAACCATTCACCATGACCATGGGATCCCCCCCTTGAGTCAAAGTATGGTGCACATTTGGAACATTGCTTGGACAACCACGCGGAAAAACTATGTAACCGAAGAATTTTTAGGGAAATTAGAATCTCAATATTAAAAATATGAAAATATAATTTCTTCTCCATCCTTTCATTTAATTGGAAAACCTTAAATTTCAAATATCCTTTGAATCTAAATCCTAGTTTATTCATCTCATTCATCATGTAGACTTGTATTCGAACACCGTTCATCTTGTTGAATCTGTTCACGTATGTTATTCATTCCACATATCACATTCTTTGTTTGTCTCTATATCAATGGAGTTTTTTGTGTGAAAAATAATAGCACTATTTCTAAAAAATCAGTAATTTTCTATTCTCATGATATGGGCTAAATCAGAGGTCAATATTGGATGAGTGATCTTCTACAAAAATACGGTAGGTGGTATATACCTTCCCTCATGGTTTGGTACATTATATAAATTTTTATTATTGTACTACAAACAAAAAATTTCATCATTTACCATAAAATTTATTGATTTTTTTAACTGAATGAATTATAATATTTTAGGTTTCCTTCTTGAGTACTATTATATAGATAGTAATATTTCACCTCAACCTAGGACACCCATGGGGCGTGCCATTATATATTACCTAACATGTTTCACAACATTTGGTGTGTGTGAGTACACTAATTATAGTTAGAGTATTAATGATAATTAAATGAGTTGTTTATGGTTTTTGGAACCATCATTATATTTATTCATTTTTAAAATAAATGAATGAATTGTATTGAATGATATGATAAGGGCATTTCCTCTTTCTCATGCGGTGTCATGTGTTTCAAATGACTTATGCGGAAATAAAGGAATGGGTTAGATAGACTCATGATTTAATTATGATTTTAAATAAGATACTATTGAATTGAAATATTATTATATTTTTTTTGAGGAGCACCTTTGATCCTAATTACAATATATTATATGAAAATTTCTACTCCACGTATCTTTTTTATGGTGTGGGATTCCTTGTAAATTTATGCTCCTCAAATACATATTTTAAAGGATTATAATGGTGTTGCAACCCATCAGATCTAGATAGCTTGGAATCACATTAGAAATTCTTTGTTGAAATACTACTTGGACTTGACCCATGTCATTACTGAGTATCCATTGAGATGCTTATGGGACTCGATGAGAATTACTTGTACTTCTATACCTTCGATTTGACCCTTCATGGTCTAAAACATGATTATAAAGTGACATCGTTGTTGATGTTATATTTTTTATTACATATTGCGGTGATGCAGTTGTTCTTCAATGATTACAGATACCCCTGTTATAACTGTCTTATTTTAGTGGTTGGACTAAAAAATATCACAATTTATTATTTATTCCATATAGTACCCTTTATTTATGGCGTTTGACTATTGTTCACAGGGATCCATGTTTTTCCAAATGGAATCACTTGCATAATGGGCCATTAACATTTATTTCTATTGTATAAATGATATAATGGACATAAATTTTGGATATATTACACAAACCATATTATTTATATACAATGTTTGTGGTTCCCTATTGAGTGATATCTCAAAAAAATTAGGCCACCGTTGGGTACCCGGGTAGACTTGAAGGATGCGATTAAGGGACAAGGAAGAACTCATTGTATGATTCTTGACTGAAACTTATTAGGATCATGAGAGTACATCACTGATCAAGGCCCATGATGCTAGCCTGGATATATTTTCTTTTTGGCCTTTTTGGTATTTTAATACATGTGTTGTATTGGTTTCCATTTTCCATGTATTGTCTTCAATTTTTGTATAGAGACATGATATGATTATCATATTTTACATGAAAAATCTTTTGATATTGATTATTACTATTGTATTTTGGATTTCAGTATATTATTAAGATATTTATCCACTTCTTATTTCAAATGTAATGTTTATTACCATTTTTCTACACTCTGACATGATAGTATATTATCCCCATAGACACATTCAAGTCCCTCACTACAAGTCTACAGCCTTTGGCATACGAGAAGGTGCACATGAGTCTATGGGACCCACTAGATCAAGGAATTTTTCAGTGGCATCTGGCTCAGATGATACAACTGTGTTCTCAAAGAGTTTTCATTTTTGTATTTATTATTTTGAGAAAATAGACCATATATTTGTAATGAATTTGAATTTTGTGATTCTCTATTACTGGGAGTAACTAACCAACATATAAGAAAAATTAAAACTTTCGGGAACTATAATTGTAGTTTTATGGGTTTTCATGACATAGTTGATTTCATTCCACCCTTGGGTGACACACATGAGGTTTACTACAAAATTGATTTCTAATTTCAATACTTAGCATGATGATATGTGGGAATCTGATATCATGGATCATATTAATAACCTCTCATAATTCACATTCCATTAATTACTCCATGTCCTATAAGATGCATTAATTAATTACATGACTTTTACTATCTATTCCTTGAGTTATATACCAATTTCATGATAAAATGATCTTTGTTGGGGACAATGGTACAAAATTGACACCTATATCCTACCTTAACCTAATAATGTTTTCATACATAGGCTAAATAAGAACCATTATTTCTACACTTATGTTAGGTTGATCCATGGACCATTGGTTTCCTTGGGCGAGAACTTACTATCGTTTATATTAAATAGACACCACAATTAATTTTATAAGGTTTTTTCTACCTTATAAATTTTAAAATAATAATTCATATCATTCTAAATTTTTGAATGTAATTTTTATTTAAATGAGATTGAATGAAAATTAAAATGAAATTTTAATGAAGAACTTGAAATTAATGAATCTTTTGAGAGGAAAGTAGGCAAGGTATCTAGTGATTTTTATGACTGTTACTTTTTACCAAGTGCAAGATTTAGCTATAAGTAGAAGGGCTCAATTTTTTATATAGAGGATTAGTCCATTACTATGTTAGTAACAATGATCTTATCATTATCGATATATTTAGAGGCATTTTCTCTCAATTTTAGAGACATTCCTCTCTGATGACCTATAGGACAACGCTATAAGGGAGGCAACGACCATGCTATAGAGGTGGTGGCACTGAGATGACGAAATATCCTTTTGTAGTTCTAGTTATGAAAACATAATTTATATCAGATTTTGGTGATGATTCCTAATTCTTTTTGGGTTTCCTATACTTTGAGAAAATATTTTATGGGTCCCATCATCATGCCTCATCTATGGCAGAGCTGAAGCAAGTGTTCCAGTAGATTCATATTCCCACATTCTCAAGAGATGGTAGTCCACGGGTTACTGATATGTGGCTTGATACTACCTTTTTTGATCTTAATACATCATGGGACACCACCTGAGAGGGGATTGAATTTCATGAAATATATGAATAAAGAAGCTTCTAAAAGATAGTAAGATTTTTTAAATGATGTTTATATTCATGGAGATAAAATTTAGTTAGTTTTACAAACCAGGATCTATGATTACTTTATTAATAACACTTTAAGAGTTGAAATGGATTAATAGATTATGTATATGGATCAAGGATGCTATGTCCATTATAGATTATTCATCATTCATTATAGAGCTTCATAAGTTTGGGTTGATTTATCATAATGACGAGACAATGTGGTTGAGACTCTTTGTGAATGGTCTCAGGCATGTCGTTCAATTATAGGTGAACATTTTTCATAATAATACTGTGATATAGATACTAAATCAAGATATTCTTACTGAATGAAACCTGAGAGATGATGGGGGCCTAAGGCAGGTCATCTCAACCTCTCGAATCAGTAGTTTATTTAATATAAGGAGGAAGTTCCATTTTGAGGCTTCTTGTGAGTGGAATACTAGAAAGACTATTTATACATGTAGTTCTGCCTTCTTTCAGTAGTGTGGGTAATGTGGATATAAGAGGAGTCATTGTGATAAATACTCTATTTAGTTTTGATCATTTTGGAAGGATGGGACACATATAAATTTTTTTGTAGGGCCTTTTCTATAGCTATTAGTGGAAGGGGATCAACACTGAATCTAGGTTCAAAAGAAGGATTCAGAGCTATGAGTTAGGCAAGGAGCTGGATTACTATTGATCATTCAACCTGAGGTGGTGGATGTGTATGAGGTAGTTAGAACATAGTTGTACCTGGAAGGAAATTTTTGCCTACATGGAGTAGTGAGGTTGTGTAACATTGTAGCAATTTGGTCTAGATATATTCTCTACATCAAAAACCTAAGGAGTAGATCATTTTACCATCTATGGTGAAAGGTATTATCTCAGTGGTCTCTAATCTTTTGTATTATATTTTCAATATAGGCAATTCAAATATCTTCATGTATGTACATTTGTTTAGAGCCTTGGGATCATTGATTAGTTTTTTGATGGTGTTATAACACTCAATATTCCATTGGGGGATCATAATGGAGGATGTACACCAGTGTAGTGAGTAACCCTTTATATAGGTGGATGTAACATCATATGGGATATTTTTGTTCTTTGATATGACATGTTTGACATCATAATAGGATGGAATGTCCAGTTTATAGTCATTCCATTATCAATTTCTATCACTTGAGTGTGAACTTCACATAACCATATGGTAGAGTTTTTATTCATAAGGTTGAATGAGATGTCCCAATAGGATGGTTTGGAATTAAGAATCATGATAAGAGAATGATAATATCAAATATTTCTAGTTTATATATAGTTGAATAAGGTGGAAATTAGGAAAACATTCCTATAGTGATTTATTATTTCAAGGATGTTTTCTTGGATGAATTTTTTGGGCTAACTCTTAATAGAGTGGTGGATTTCTATATTGTTATAGTTCTAATTTGTTCACCGGTATCCATTACTCATTAAAGGATAGATACAGTGGAGTTTCAGGAACTCAAGAGGCTTCTAAAAGTAATTGAGGAAAATAGATTTATATGACCATTACTTCACCATGGGATTAACCATCCCATTTCAAAACAAAGGTAGATGGGGGCACTCATAATATAAAATTTGAACCAGTTGGAAGTTAAGAACTGATATCATTTTCCACAAATCGATTATCTTTTTGACCTTCTCCATGTATATTTAGTTTTCTATATTATTTTTTGATATTAAGTTATCACAATGTAAATGCTCGACATGAAAACATACCTCATAATGATTTTCCTAGTACATATGGTCTATATGTGTATATAGTTAGAATGTTCAGTCACATGAACACACTAGTAGATTTCATGGAACTGATGAACTGTGTTTTCTATCTATATTTGGATTCTTTTGTGATTTTTTTCATGGATGATATTGGTGTATTATCATAATCAACACGACCATGACAAACACATTGATATTATTTTGGATACACTATGCAAGTTTCAGTTATATGTTACGATGAAAAAGTTACACTTATAGATGTTAAATATTCACATACATGGTTATATTATCTCAAATATATGAGTATCAGTTGAATGAATGAGGGTGGGAGTTATAGTTTTATAGGATCATCCTAAGATCATCTTTGTCATATGGATTTTTCTGGGGATATCTAGATATTACAAGTCTTTCATACAAGACTTCTCATGACTAGAAATACTAATTATGAGATTCTCTAATAAGGGTGGGATGTTTTTATGGTCAAATAACTATTATAATTTCTTTTATAAGATAATAGGGAGACTGACATCATCTTTAGTTTTGATTCTCCCATACATGGGCAGAAGCTAACCTGTGAATTTGGATTCATCAATTAGTAGGCTAGTAGATGTTCTGATGTAGGAGGATAAATTCGTGGTGTATCTATCTTATTAATATGTTCGTAAGTGGGGACCATCATAATGAAAAAACATTAGTTATCTACTATTGTACTTGTATTGGGCTATTGGATGCATTATTTATATGGATATGGTGTTGTGGTGTACATAGGACAAAAAATCCATAAGTACATACTTACATAGTGTGTCTTTAATTTAAGGTAGTCTTGGTGGGTAAATTTCCTAATGTCTATTGACATTGAGCTTTCCTATATTCTAGGATAGTGAAATGAAGTTTCTGATGCATTGAGCATGAGGACTCAAATACAGGAAGTTTGAGAGGGAAATAATGAGTGGAAAATTATGGCCTTGTTTTCCATGAAGAACATGGAAGAGCAGGATAATCTCTAGAATATTTTTTTTTCATCCATGGATTTGAATTACACTATTTTGGATAGAGTGAGGAAGCGATGGAAATCTAATAATAAGGGATTATTACTATAAGGGAGTGTGGAAATAGAGGACCCACCTCCTGGTTAGAACCTTATTGAGGATAAAATTAGACATGTCCATGGGTATGATTGTGTCCCAAAAGACATACATGTTGTGATAACATGGGAGTTTTTTGAATCAATTTTTGAAGTAAATTTTTGTGTCACCAAGATGTAGAAAGAATTATTTCACTAGTAATTGTGGCTTTGGATGAAACAAGAGTTTGGCAGATTTTCCACATGGTGTTCAACCTCTAAGCATGTGAAGGAAGAACACCAGGAACCCGTAATGATTTTACATTAGTTATTAATTATCATGTGGAAATTGGATAATGTTGTAATGAATTTTGAGACTAGGTTTTTGAGGTTTCCCCAGGATAGTGATATAGTATGGTTTGGTTTGGAAAAGTTCTTGAAGGTCACTCATTTTCTAGTAATAAGGGAGACCTTATAGTAGATGATCTTAAGAGAGTATATATCTATGGGATAGTGCTCCTTCATGGGGTGCCTCATACCATGGTATTTAATTAGAACACCTAATTTAAGTCTCTTTTTTAAGGAGTTAGTAGGGGTGTTGGGTATATAGGTGATTATAGAAAAAATATACCACCCTCACACTAATGGTCAGTCATAGCATACAATCCAGGTTCTAGAAGACATTATTAGATCATGCATCCTAAATTTTTGGGGTTTGTGGGGGGGGGGAATATACACGTTTTTGATTTCTTATACAAAAATATCTATCAAGGGAACCTAAATATGGAACCTTATGATGCTTGTTATAAACATTCATGAAAATCACCCATGTTCTAGTTGGAGGCAGGATCAAGAGTGCTATTAGAACTTCATCTTGTTCAGGAGACTTTGAAGAAGGTCTAGTTGATCAGGATGTGGATGGATACTACAAATTCTATAAAGAAATATTCTCAAGACCACAAGCAGTAAACTCTATAGTTTGAGGTCTAGGTTCAGGTATTTTTTGGAATCTCCCCAAGGTAGGGATTTAGACGGATTAAAATATAGGTTATGCTTTAACCATGATATGTCATATCATTTTAGATTATGGATAGTGTTGGGAATGTAATCTAATAGTTCCCATTATATTAGATTTACGATGCCATGAACAATTTTTTCAATATATATCTATTATGTCATTATCCCTATGAACCATCTCATACTCTATAGATGGATGAGTTAGTGTTACATGTAGATGTTTCCTTTTAGGAGCATCATATATGTATATTTTATTGGAACATTAAGCCTCTATGAGGCTGATCAGTTCCTATAGTATGGGGTATATGGAATCATGAATGTTTCTAGGATGAGACTTGGGAGAAGGAGGTCAAAGTACATACTTAGTAGATGGATTTATTCTATGGAGATTATTGCCCACCTTGAGAACAAAAATTAAGGTTTGAATTTTTTATGGGGGGATTATAGGATCCTTGGGTTTTATCGACATACATATCATTTTACTTGTGGTATAAATGCTTATTTTTATCATATTTTAAATTCATAATGTGGTCATGAGAGTTTTTGGGTGTCCATGTCTTATTTGGACCCCTGAGGCCTGGTATTTAGAATAAGACGTTGGGTTTCACAGTCCCTAGAAACTATGCACCCTAGGTTGCATCAATTAATTAGACTATGTTGGGATAAATAGAGAGGAGACAAAGTCCAAATGGTTTTAGGAAACTATTCAACCAGTGGTTCACACCCATGCAATGAGCTCTGTATTTTTCTAAAAATTATTAATGGACAGTCTATGCATGGCATGTCTAACAGTGTGCCATTACCATGAGAGGTCCCCTTATTGCTGATAAGGGTTCATGGTTTGTGAACAGTTTGGTCAACCATACAACCAAACTATGAAACCCTACAATTTGATGGGAATTTACCATTTCTCCCTTAAAATTTCATAAATCCCAATTTATTCTTCATCTTTTTATTCTACTTGAAATCCTCATATTTGGGATCTCATTTTAATCCAAATCCTATTCTTTTCTCTATATTTATTTATAGACACCAATTCAAACATCATTCATCTTATTAGATTCACCCCTATATGTTCTTCATTCCTCATTTCTAATTATCCATTTTTCGTCATATCGATGGGGTTATTATCATCCAAGATAATATTCCCTATTTCTAGGAATTTCATATGTCCTTTATTTTTCACCCAATATAAAAAAAATCATAGGTTGATACTAGATGATTATTCTTCGATGAACATATAGTAGGTGGTCTGTACATTTACTACATGGATTTTTGTTTTATATGCATTGATTTCATTATTTCACACACCATACATTTCAGTGTTTCCCCTAATATTAATTTAATCAATTAGTTTAATAAATTGGAACCTTTTAGGTTTCACATTTTAGTACCATTATATTTTAGGAGGTTTTTCACCTCATCCAAGCCCACCCATGGGGTGTAGACTTGTATTCGACCGATGTTGTACCACTATGTTTTGTGCATGTGATCCCACTAATTATTGTGTGATCCTTAATGAGAGTTAAATGAATTTTTTATGGTTGTTAGAAATTGACTTTTACCTATTCATTTGTCAGTGAATGGAACTAATTTTATTGAATGATATGAGAAGGGGTTCACCTCCTTTTCATGTGGTTCCATATGTTTTAAATGACTTTTGTGGAAATTGATGAATGGGATGGATGAACTTATGGTTTATTTACGATTATGAATATAATTCACTGACCTTAGTCATTACATAATCTTCTGTTAAGTCAATAATTTTATGTTCTTTTACAATTAGGATCTTTTCATGTTTATATATTTAATGAATTCGGCTATAAAACATATATAATGGTATCATAAGAATACTAAGTGGACACTTCCATATAATATCCATTTTTTTACCAAAAAAAACCCATTAAAAAATAAAAAATAATTTATTTTCATGACACATCTTCAATACATTCATCACAATATCCTACATACCGGGACCACTACTAGGCTACTCATTGAATAACTGGTGCCTAAATGGTGGATCCTGTATAAAATTTAAAAAAACAATCACTTGACATTATATTTTATTGATATATATATATATATAAATTAGAAATAAAAAAACTCACAATATGTACTAAGGGAGGAATGCCTATCTCAGCCATTCGATGATTGTTTCCCATCATATTTTTTCTTCACTGATCCTCATTTGGTTTCATTTACTTGATTTTAAAACAAATATGCAACTAATTATAAAAGGATAACTACTGTTTTACCAAAAAAAATGAGACATGGATTATTAGACTTAGGTCATTAGGTTTATATTTTCAGTTATGTAAATTTGATATTTTTTGGGTTAGGTTATTATTTTAATTCGTTTTGATATTCTTAAAAATTATTTTAATATGTCCAATTACACTAATCTAGTTTTTGTTACAATTTAACTATTTGGTTTTTTTGTTTGGTATGTCTGAATACAATTCCATTCAATATTATAAAATGAAACTCAACGAAAAATGAAACCATTAAATATTGAAAATAAACATGAATTTCTAGATGGATAAAAAAATATTTTTAATAAATAGTAAATTAATTTGTATAACACAAACCTCAACAACTCAAGTTGAGATAAGAGAACAATACTAAGAACAAAGATTAATGATTCTATATATTTTCCACCATAACATTAAGTTCACAATAAACATTAACAATTGAATTTTTAGATACATCATAAGTAATAAATGGTTTGGTGCCAATGGGATTTGGGATGGTTTCAATTCCATCATCACCATGATCAAAAATATATCTTAGGATTACTTCAATTATGACATCAAATTCAGGTTGAAGATGATTATTGACATAAAAAACATGTTTTTACATTGATGAAAATACATATGGTGCATCGGTAAAAATATTGTGAGTCATGTCAATAACTCAAAATCCACAATCATCAATAAAGTTTCCCTACCACAACATTGAATCAAACCACTGAAATTTAATCATAGTTACTCGACCATGAGAGTAATAATACAATATTACTATTTTTTCTACAACTATATGATAAGAAAAATTTTCAAAAAAAGGTCAATTATCTTATGCACTATCATAATAGTCTGTTGTGACTATTATCATAACACCATCAAGTTTTGTTCTCTAGTTCATTTCTTGTTTAGTGATAATAAATTTGTAACCATTTTTAATAATTGTTTTATATTCATGAACCATAATATTAGGACAATAAGACAAAGATATTAATTCCTGAGAGATAGTGTTAGCAGGAAAACTCTATACCTGAAATATAAAAAAATATTAAACTTAATTAAATATAGATTTTAATTATTTTTTACAGAAATATTTATTCCTTCAATTTCAAAAAATTAAGAAACTCTTCACTATGAAATGTCTATATCATTATCAAATATAAAGAAAGAACCTTTATATTTATCTTCTCTTTATGTTCCCTCTAGATAAAATTATAAATAGTTTAACAAATAGGTACAACTACTAGAGTTGAGATAAGATATACATGTTCAATTTATATACTTGATGTATTCATCATAAAAATCACAGTGAGACAACATTGTGTGATGTGTCATCTCACTCTCTTTAAGGATTAATGTCATCAATGTACATGATTCGGGAATTCCCCCTATTTGAGGAAGTGATAGAAAATAGGGTTCAATTTTCTAATACTATTCTTCTTTATTTTTAATTGTTCTTTTCATTATCATAGTAATACTAGACAAATACATTGGGCTGAAATCCATACATTCATGTTCCATGTAACTGTTCCTGATAGAACCTTTGGGAAGATTCCTATTATAGAGATAAGATTTCAATGTGTACATATTTCTTTCAGTTGGATACATCAAACGAAAATAAAAAAGTCCTCAAATAACTATTTTGGTTTGATGGTTCACATTCAAATGCAACATAAATTTTAAAAATAGTGGAAGAAATATTTTCTCTAACTCACACAAAATTAATTATGTCTGTACCAATGTTTTTTTTAAAGTATGATTTGGAGAATTTTTTTGTAGAAATATCTACAAACAAATGCCACATCCATGTAACTAGTACACTTAAATTATTGAAAAAATATGAAAAATTTATAGTTGAATCAACTCATGTAGAAGGATGTGATAGTCATGAGCCTTCAATGATTTAATCTTTAACTCTCTTCTATGGACCCGTTTTGATATATTTCTTGAATAACCATAAAAAAACTAATAGTCTCTAGTACATCCTAAAATTGATTTCTTTCTAAATATTTCACCACATAATAAATAAATGGAACTTTCCATTTATTTTCATTGATACACATAGGATGTAATTTGGGTCTGATCCCCTAATCCACCAAGTCACGATGAGATCCTAAATAATATTGTGTCTTTCCCTTGACATTTAGAAGAATGAAATGTATCATTTAGCTTTTTTTTCAATGTACTTTATGTCTAGGAAATGACCTAAAAAATTGGTTGGCCAATATAGAAACTAAATGAAGATACTCCTCTTCTTCCAATTGTAACAGGTATCATTGGAAAAAATTCCCTCTTTCCTGATTTCATTTGACCCTTACTAAATTAAAAACTAATATATTTCAATCTATTAATCAAATCACTTCTAGACATACGCTGAGGTGGATCATTGGTCTCCATGGTATTTTCAAATCTTCTATGATTAATTCTATATGGATGATGCATTGGAAAGAATCGTCTATGTACCATAAAACTAAAACTACAATGATATTTTAGTCTTATGGATATAGAATTCTTCATATAAATGGGACCTGAGAGTTTTTCCTTTTTTCCCCACATACACATCATTTCATAAGAAGAAAAATCATTTATTATCTACGTAAGCACAACACATATTTGAAATATCTCTTTCGAACATGAATCATAAGTTCACATTCCCACATCCAAAATAAGTTTGAAATATTTTATTAGAGGTTTCATGTATAAATCTATTTTATTGTCAGGATCATAAGGGGTAGATATGAGTATACTCATGAAAGAGAACAGGTTTTTCATACACAACCATGGGGGAATGTTATAAATGTGTATGAAAAATGACCATGTGTTGTGAGAAGTAAGAATCTTACCAAAATAATTAAAACCTTCACATGAAAGACCCTACCCCACATTATGAATGTTAGTAGCAAAATCTGGATATCGATCATCAAATATATTCCATGAAAATCCACCTGTAGGGTGAACCAACTCATCATTATACTTCTTTCTATTAATATCATGACATCAAATTTTTATTTATATTCCTTCAGAGATGAAAATATTCGGTATTCTAGGATCAATGGAATGTTCCTAATTACTTTCTCTGGCACACGGGATGGTGTTATATCAGCTTTTGGATTCCATCATGATGTTCCACATTTTATACAATAATTTACTTCAGTAGTTATCTTTAATAATAAGCTAAAATCTTTCAATCTAGCATGATTTTTTTTCTTGAAAATCCATGTTCTTAATCTAACTTCCATGCTATATAGTGTTTTGATGGATCATTTGCGTCATCTGGAAGTAAGACCTTCATGAAGGTAAGAATTTAATTAATGGACGTATTAGAAACCCCAAAAATAATTTTCCCTTTGATTCAATCATATTAATAATTCCCACTTTTATATTTTACCACATTGCCGATATACTTGCGTCGTCACAACATCATTCAATTTTTTCACTATATCAACACCATCATTTCCATTGGACAGATCATGTGTGCTCGTATTAAAGTATTATTAGGCCGGTATCCTTTCCTTCTTAAGATGATGAATAAATTGAAACCAGTCATATATCAAATTTTTCTAATCTAGTCCTCTCATTTGGATCATCTGTAATTTGAGAATCCATTTTCTCACCATGGTGATTCCATACATAATAGTTTGTTTGAAACCCATATTTCGTTATATGGTAATTAACTTCTTCACATCTAGACCAATGTATTTCAACACAATTATAACATGGGTTGTGTATGTGACCACTATCTAAGGCATTATCAAATGAGAAATCTAAAAAGATCCCCAAATTGTTTTGAAAATTGCTTGATATCTTTTCAGTTTAATATTTAGAAATTCTATCCATTCGGTAAAAAAAATTTAATATGTTATTTTGTGAAATTAATTTAATAAGATTGAAGTTCAATAAAAAATATATTTAATTAAATTAGAATTTTTTAGTTTGTATAAAACCATAACTGACACACTAATCTATATGAGAATCATAATATGAAAGACAACAAAATAATATATATATATAAATACAATAAATATAAAACCATGATATTTAATTAAAACATGGTGGATATGATGGAAAATCATTGTATAAATATTGATCTCTCTAGGATAACTATGATAAAATAGTTGGCAATAAGTCTACATTTATAGAGATTATTTTATTTTATAATTAATTATATATTTCTAATAAATGGTTCTATTTTCATTTTAGTGATCAATGTTATTTTTTATAGGGTGTTTTATATAATATTTATCCAAATTGATGTCACAAACTAGAAACATGTAGGTGCTCAATGAAAATGATATAAATCGTATAAGATGAGTTATTGAAGAGTTGACAGACTTCATGTGATACCCTAATGTGTTACATTTACCTTACACCAATACATGAAATTTTATTCAAGGGACACCACACTTTAGGATGAGTACATCATTATAACTATATGGCCATATAATATTAATTGTTAACCCTTAGGATAGAAAAACGGTACTTCTTCAAATGCATCACAAGGTTCAAAAGTGTGGAGTCATATAATATGAAATATCATGGAACAAAAATATCTAACATATCATAGATGCATGCATAAACTTCTTTATAAAAAATATAAACAATTTTATAATACATTGTAAGTATGGAAGTATGATTAAAAAATTTTATTATTACCAATGTGATTATTTCAATGTATCATTGAGTAAAGGATATCATGGTTCAAATTTTAGGTAATTCCATATCAAGTGTGTTGTGTATCCTTGGACATGAATTTGTAAAATTCATGAATTATTAACAAGTTCTTCAAATAGTTCACTTCTCCCAAGTGCATCGCATGGGTCTATTAACTATTAAGCCTCACACAAATCACTTAGCCCGTCTGACTTTCACATATCACTTCATCGAAATTCCTTTTGGAAGTCACTTTACATTATGTAATAAATCATTTGAATTCATATATAAATGTTTCATTGAAGAGCTATGAGAATAATGGATTTACTTCACCAAAAAATGTGAAACTACAGGTAGGGACCATTAGGTAGTCATCATAATTTATAAACATGCTAGTGACCCATGTGTCAAACATAAATGGATAAAAATCAAAATAAAAAAGTGAAAAAGTCATAAAAGAGAGGTAATATTGGTAATATGAAACCCAATCAAGGGAACTAATTATATTTTTGATTGTTTGGAAACAAATGAAAATGAAAATGAGAACTTTGTGTAAAGAAAACCCCAAAAGGTCAAGTGGTATTAATACATTGACGATTATTTTCCCTTAAGAATATTTTTCACATTTTTATGTCATACATGAATCATTATATAGAAATAATGACAATGGTATTTGTAAAAAATGTATCTTTAATTTATCTATTAGAACCCAAACCATTATATAAAAATATTCAATATTTAATAGTTGGATCTTCATTTTAGAGGAAAGGAATTAGTTTGAATGGTAAAATACCTAATATTTTTCATTCGAACATGACCAATGGGGGAAAATATAGTTCCCTTAAAATAGAAATATTGTGTAACATGTGTGGAAAAATTAGAGATGGTGGTAGTGGTTCATGAAGGGACATTCATTAATAATGTGTATGCTGAATTTTTTTGAACATGTCAATTTCACATTCATGAATAATAAAATGAAAACCCTAAATGATATAGATTATACACCGATGGGGGAAATAAACTAAACGTGGTATATAAAAAAGGAAAAAAAATATAGCCCAAATATATATCTCTAACTCACAAATTTGAAGTGGGAGAAACTAAATAATTTAAATGTGGATTGATTTCCTGTGAAGAGGAGGAGTCGCCGGCTGGGAAGATGGCAGTACTGTTGTAGGGGAAAGCATAATCAGACATGGATTGGAGATGGTAATCATAGTATTTGGGGAAAACCTATCCCAACCATTTTTCAAAATTACAGGAATATATCTTCTATAACAATGGTTTTTAAAACCCATTGGAATAGACCAGTATATACCAACGTTTTCCATGAACCATTGGTAAAACCATATTTTGAAAGGCCTTTCCCAAGAGTTCTCAAAAACCATTGGAAAATTATAGTATAAAATAACATTTACCAATATTTCTGAAAAAAACATTGGTAAAGGGACACTATCCAATAGTTTTATGAAGCCTTTGGGATAGGGGCGTTTCTATATATTACAATTCCAATAATGTTACCTTTAATTATGGTGAATAAAATACAAAATTTACTATTCATAAAAAATTATTTTAATCCTATTGGACCAGATTTTTCATATTTATTACAACCATGTTTGTCAGTTTTTTAAAATTCAATTCACATAAGTGGTTAAATTAGGTATAACACTAATATCATTGATAGATTGAGAAAATTGGTTTTTTAAATAAAAGGTTCAAAAGTTCACATAGTTTTTCTATTTAATATAAATTTGAAAAATAATACAATGAACTACATTAAATTAACTAAAAATAAATCATAAAATTATACCTTAGAATCATGTAAATGGATATTTGAAAAATATAACCAAATTATATGAAATAGAAGTTTTGAATTAAAATGCAATATTTTTCACTTTTCATTAAAATATAAAAGTTTTCAGAAAAATACCAAAAATTTTTCCAAACAAAATTATGATGTCCCTTTTATAATTAAAAATATTATTATTTTTAGATAGAACATATAAAAGTGTCAAAATATATATTTAAAAAGTGTTCTCCATTAAATGGTGGAAAAATTTCTTTTTTCAAAAATACTTCTTTTATTAAATAAAATTGTATTTATTCTCATATCATGTCCAGAAAACATATAAGATGAATTTTAAACATCATATTTAATTAATATTTCATTATTTTAATCCAAAAAGAGTGATTTTTTTTTATTTTAAAAACATAATTATTTTCACTTAAATATTTTTTCATAAAAACACATCCCTTATACTCAATTGGTTTTTTTTATTTCTAATTAATTTTCTAACTAATGAATTATTATATACAGATGTGTAAACCATATTTTTGTATTTCAGTTAATATAATTTAATCCCACCATCATAATTTCTATGAAATAACTACAACATAAAAATAATAATAATAATTATATATTATTTTTCAGTATAACTTAGTCTTGTGTGCGATGTATGTTTTCTCAGAAACCCATTATTCTTTGTTGGGTACGCTATCAGACATATCATCCTTTTTGAAGTAAATTTACTATCTAATTAATAATTATTAATAGATATAAATAGTATTATTATATATTTACCTGGTATGTTATAATGAATGATATGAGATTGAATTGAAATGTTATAAGATTCTATGGAGGATCTCCTTAGAAAGTGATTCCATTTGATGTTAGGGAAATTTTTACAACACATATATTTTTTATAGTGGATGATGCATTGGGCATTTCATCTCCTTGGATCCTCATTAGATAAAATTCTATGGTCCTTATTACCCATTGGATCTGGATTGAATGGAATTTCATTAGATTTGATTTGTTGACATGCTTCTTGGAATACACCCATGTCATTATTGAGTTTAAATCTATATGATCATTGGACATGATGAAGATGACTATGTATTCTATACCTTGGATCTAGAACTTCATGATTAGAAACATGATTATACTATGATGCCTTTTTGGAGGTTATATATTCTATTACACTATGTGGATGATATGGATGCTTACATATGATTATATATAACCCTACTATTGGTATTTGATTTTAATAGTTAGAAAGGACATTAACCCACCTACTTGTTTATGCTTTATAGTATCCCGTGTTTATGGTGATTTAATTCTTTTTTACATCAATCCATGTTTGGATATGAATAATCTCCATTGTACTAGAACATTTACATTTTTATAAACCTATGATTTATTGAACTCTTATTATTATTATATTACATTGACTAGACTTATTATATACACCATTTTTGGTGTCCTACTAAGAGTAATCTGAAACCCTATTTGGTCCATTGTTGAGTACCGAGAAGACTTAATTGTTGCATTCAGGGACCTAAGAAAAACCCCATTGTATGATTTTAGACTGAATATGATTATGAGAATGAGTTCCCAAGACTATTTTAGGGCAGTTATGATATCAAGAGATATTATATTTTGGTCTTTTTGGTATATTGATTCAGGTATTTTAGTATATTCCTTTTTCTATTTATTTCTTACCATTATGTATAGAGACATGAAATGATAATAAAATTTGATAATAAAATACTATTTATAGTGATTATTAATGTTTTATTATGGTTTTTATCTTCTTTTTACTTTTTTATAATCCTATACTTTTTATTATTATGTTTATTACCATTGTGTTTCACTATTAAATAGGGGCATTATCTTTCCATAGCCACACCATATGACCTCACTTCGAGTTAGAATACTCTAGAGTATGGGGAGGTATGCTTGAGGCCATGTGATCCACCATATTGGGGAACCATTCTGTGGAATTTGTTCTAGGACATTACAAATACGACTAAGTTAGAGGCTATATAATAATCAATCATTTGAAAGAGGCTGTATAGGAAGAATACAACTCATTTGGATGGAATCCATTTGATCATTTTCTATGAACCATTCTATTGTAAATTTAAGAAGGAAAGAACCTCAAATTCTTATATGGTGACATTTAGATGATAATTAGTTATGGTGGTTTCATCCAATATGGCTCAAGGTTGTGTATAGAAGAGAATAACATGGTTTCATTTTATAATGGGGCCAGAAAAAACATGGAATTTCTTATATGAATAATATATTATAACATCATAATAAAGCTAAATACATTAAAAATTAAACATATTTGAATTTAAGATATTATTTAGTATAAATGTTATCATAAATTAGGATTTATATATGTTTAATTAGATAAATGTTCCTTATCATTGGGTTTTACACCTAAAGAAAACATTTTAAACTTATCTAGTGTGATAATTTTTTATTGTTTTTAATATTCATTATAACCACAAATTAGAAAAGAGTAGAAACAATTAGTGATTATGATAAATAATATTGAATCAATTTTATCCAATTCATTCAATAAAGGTGTAATATTTTAATTTTAATTTTAAACCTAAAACACAGTGATTGATGTTTCCGAAAAATATGTTTTCTTATGTATATTATTTTTTTCTATCCAAAGTCCAAAATAAAATTAATTCTAGTGAAATAAGTTGGATTTTTTGAATAATATAAATTATATTATTTTTATTTATTCTATTTTATAATATATATTTAACATTTCTTAAATTCTTGACATGAAAATGAATTATTCAATAAAAAGAATCATTTTTCAGTACTTATAAAAATACCAGTCATTTTATGAAATTTAAAACAATAATTCCCATGAAAAATTTGACATACATCTTAAAAATAAATATCATTTTCTAAAATGAATATCTAGATTTTTCATGCATGATTTATCTTACTATTTAAAAAAAATAAATAAAATATTTTTTGGAGGGAAAATTTATTTTTGAATCTTATAAATTCGTTACTAAAAAATGAGTACTTTTTTTACCAATATATTTTCTTTACATGATGACAATGTAAATATTTTAAAAATTATTAAATTATTATTCATACAAATAACATAATAGAATGGTAACAATGGAAAACTATATTATAGTTCATTTTGACACGTGGTTTTTTGTATAACAAGATATCAAATAAATCAAATTTATTTTAAAAAAAATATATCATAAAATATCAAGGAGTTACATTATTCCCCTATTAAAATTAAGTTGGAACTTTAAATTACATACCTCTGATATAAATAAATTAGGATATATATATATATATTTCATTACATCCTATGGTTCTCAAGTATCTTTATCAAATTTATGATTCTTCCAGATAATATCAACAACATTAGTAGTCTTGTTCTGTTGAAACTATCTATATGATCAAATATTTCTTAATGTTGTTATTCATAGTAATGTTTTTGTTCTAGTTGTAAAAACTCAAAGTTTAAAATATTTGATGGATCAATTACATAATTTATTATCATAGTTACATGGAACACATTAAGAACCATCAGAGGGGTTTGGTGGGTGAACCAAACTATTAGATATTTTCCCTACTCGATCAAGAAAATCGAAGGGTCCAATATTTTGTGGGTGTATATTTCCATTATTTTTTAATCATGTAACCTTCTTATAAGAAAAATATTTAGAAATACCCTCTAACAAATTCTATTTTAAATATTTTATTGAATATTGTAAGAATATCAGTTTTGTTGACTATGAGTTTGATTAATGTGATAACGAATGGATCTAACTTTCCTTACCATCTTCTCATCCATATAATGTGAAAATTTGTTTCTTTCACCAACCCCATTACAAAAAATTTTATTTTTTCACTTTTTCCATACAAGGTTTCATAAAGATACTTCTGAATGTTCAATAGAAAGATATTATTATATGAAAACAAGACCAGATGAATGTAGTGATACTTACTATAATTCAAATCCATACAAATTTATCACTATATATTCTCTATGGTTGGTAGGTTTCTCAAAGTTAAAAATTCTATATGAGAGTTATAATAAGTAGTAAAAAAATTTGGTTCTGGTGATTACTGATTAAATTATGAGAACTCTAAGGTAAAACTGACACCCCGATCAGATATAACACAACTTTTTTTCTATGAATCAATACAATATCTGCAATGTATATGTATTAAATCTTATGTAGAGATAACTATTATTTGATAAAAATAAATTTTCCTATCTTTATAAGATGATAGACTATAACTAAAATTTCACTATGGCATATATATGTTTTTTAGATTATGAGGAAAAAATTTATGGAGATATTTTCTAATTTTCATTCAAGTACGGTTAACAGTTATGACATCCTATTGGAATTTGGTTGCTCAGCCTTAACATGATGACATTCAAAGAACTATGATATATACTATATAATATATATTTTCATGTTTTAACATAGGAAATAACTTTTTTTGATATCTATACATCTTCATACATCCAGGATGAATAGAGAATGATGAAACATAGGTTGTGTCAAACTATTCATTCAAATCTGTTATGGATAGGATATATATATAATTAGAGAACCATATCATAATATTTCAAATATGAAAAATTTATTAGATTATTTCTTTAATCTATATCATTATTCTACACCTATTTAATATTTACCATGATATAGGGTTGAATATGTGATTTTAATAGGATAATAATTCTCCCTTTCTTGATTTCTAGATGAAAAATTTTCAAATCCTAAAATATATTAAAATTTTTTATCATCAGCTTAGAAAACTGCCCATGATCCTTTTATCATAGATCACATTCTAACTTGTTTGACTTACCATGAGGGTAATGTATTGTGTGTCTTATTCTTTAATCAACTCCTTCCATTTTTATGGTTCATATATTTATCTTTCTAACTCAATATGAACATGAGTATTTTATGTTATTTATATATATCACACATGTTTCTACTATGAAAAATCATCAAATCAAAAAATTACATCGAGAACATTTAAAACCAATACATATTTTAAAGGATTTTTTTGATAGCATACACGACATGCAACACCAAACCTAAATGAACCATGAAATATTATTATTTATTTTTGTATGTTATAACCTAGCTATTATATTGAAATGTATGTATATGATTAAATGAACTATGAAATATATATATATCTTAATGAATAATATTTTTTGATAAAGTCTTCAGAAATAATCACTTATTTTTTAGGTAAGAAATTATATTCTTCAAAAAAATTCTTTTTCATCAAAAATGATTTTTATTATTTTTTGTTATAAAATAATTCAAATAATTTCAGGAAAATTAAAAAACATTATATACAATTTGAATCAGTGTTTTATTATCATATCAAAATTAACTTAAGAAATTGTTTTTTCATTTTTATAAAATGTTTGATTTTTTAGTGAAAAAAAAAATTTTGATTTCCAAATATTAATATTTCATTTCATTTAATAATGTAAATTAATAGTTATATTATAATTTGGGTTTGGAATTAAGGTGACATATGAAACATTTTAATTAGAATAATATAACTTATTTCTTTCAAAGCATCAATTATAATGATTTGGTTAAAATTTTATTTTTATTCTAAAATACATACCCATGTGGAAACTTTTTTTATGTGTATAAATATTATCCATTTTAATTAGTTAAAATAAACCATAATGAGAAAATGTATAAATGAAATGTAAAAATAATAATTCTATTTATCTAAACCTAAATTTATATATTTATGATCTTTTATCATAGAGTTAATATAAGATCATCTATTACTTGAAAAATGCATTTTTACGAAAAATTGTTTCACGTTATGCTTTACTGGTTAAATTTCAAATTAAATTATAAAAAATCTAATCTTTTTATCTTGAATAATGGATTACATATTTGTAATCAGGTGGAAAAAAATTATAAATATATCCCATTTCTTTTTTGATTATTAATTGTAACCTTTGAAACTATTTTTTACCGATATAAACGCAACAGGGGTTAATTAAAGGTAAAAACAATATGACAAGGACTGAAAAAAACCCCTAAAACATGCCATAATGTTTCTAAATGGGTATATTTAATCCCCAATAATATAATATTCAAATATATGATTGTATGTTCCAATATGGATATGATTGTGAACATTATTATACTTTATGAAAAAAGAAGCCAAAAATAAAACATTATAACATTTAATTACTATATAATATTTTTAATGTGGATAAAAATAACATATGTCCAGTTAAATATATTTCATTAAAATATTAATGAATTTTTTATCAAGGTAATTTATTTTTGTTTTTAGTAATGAAATTATTATATTAAATGCTTACCCAAGGTTGATGAAACAATTATATACTTAAAAGGAAAGAAAAATAAATAAATTTATAAATATTGAAATTAATGTAATTTTAGTGAATTATTTTGTTCCAAAATTTTATATATTAATATAAAATTTTATATAATTTTAAAGTATATATATTAATATTAAATCTGACTTGATTTTTTATGTTAAATTAAATGAATAGTGTCAAAATTTATATTAATGATATTTTTAACAAATAATGTATTATTAAATGATTTAAAATTCTTAAAAATATTATATTTATAAATATAAATGGGATAAAGTTTATATTTTCATACATCTTATATTAATGGTCCTCTTTCTCACTTAAAGAAATGTTTTTGTATGTAGAGAGTAAAAAATTTAATAATGTGGTAGTTGTCAAAAGGGGTTAAATGGGTTAAAAATTAATTAATGAAAAAATGACCTAAAATAGTCCAATATTTATTTTATGATATTATAATAACTGTGCATAATTTTAAGGTTTAATAAAATTAATTTGGTTCCTTTAGAGTATTAAAATTAACTGACTTTACTATAAAATTTTATGAAATTGCAAGAGTGTCATTTCCCTCTCTTATAAAAGGTTACCTTTTATTATCTTTTCAGCACACATAATATACCCATTTTTTTACAAATATTTACCAAAATACCTTCCAAATAACCCTTCCAGTTTTCTATAGGGTTTTTTTAGCACAAAACTATAATAGGATAATTTTTTTGCAAATATAAAGAAGCTGTTTCGATTAAGAGGTATCATTATTAATCATGAATTTTTGTTTTATTTATTTTTATAACTCATTTAAATACAATTAAATTATTATTTAATAATAACACAAGTATATTAAATATAGTTATTGTTTATTCTGGGAATGGAATAATCCATATCATTCTCTACATCTATAAAATGTGAAATAAAACTATCGACTGTGTGTACAAAAGACTACTGCCTCATGACCAATTTAATTTATTTTATATCACCACCTTTTAATATAGGATAAAACAATTCCTTTAAATTATAACTATTAAATTAATTACTTAACTATACTTATCAAATTACTACATCATATCTTCCTTCTTGCCTTCAAATCTTTTGGAAAATGAAAATGCCTCTCATGTTTATGTGTTGAGTATCACCTCTATGAAGTGATGAAATTTATTTAATATCCATTATAAATCATTAGTAATAATTAAGAATATAATTATTATATATGATAAATTAATGAATCTATTAATTTGAATTCAAATTATTATTTCTTTCATTTCATCCGTCGAAAAATAAAAATAATGTTTACGCGTACGTACAACCTACCATCTCCACGAATGGTATAATTAATTATTCTATATATAAATTTTACGTGTGATAATGAATATCAATATAAAACACTTATATTAAATTATATATATATAATTATTATTATCATATACTAGATTATATATTTTTACTAAATGTAAAATTTTCTAAACTACTAAACCAAAACATATTTAAAAAATGAAGTAGTATCAACCATAAAAAAAATTTTACTAATTTTTTTAATAATCTGATTGTAAAAAGAAATAATTAAAAAATATATCATTTAATGTATATGATGATGGTTATGAAAAATATTTATAATGAATCAAGATTTATTATCCCATAGGTTTCGAACAAATACGATGTAATTCATACCTGATGTAAGAAATTCTCATCTCAAATTGAATTCTTTGGGAGTTATGTAATACTACATAGCTATCTTCTTTTATGGGGTGTATATATAGAAACATTGGAATTTTATATCATGAAATAACTAATTTTCAGCATATGTATTGTTTTATTTAAACTTATACATTCATGGGGCTTATGAATCATAATGTTACCCATGTGGAAAAGGATTTATGTATCAATAACATTATTTATTGGGATTGTTTATAATTATGCATCTATTGATAAAATTAATTAATCTTAATATCGTGAATGTCATGAATTTTATTCACCTATATTTATTTCTATTGATTACATGATTTCATTTCATTTCCCTCTCTTTATATACTCATGGTACAAAATTAATATTTGTAAGGTAAAATGATAATATTTCTCTCTTCAATAAAAAATCATTTCACTTCCATGTCCAAGTTATCAAAAACTAATTTATCAAATATTTACAATATTATATAATTATTTATTATGTTCATTTTTATAATTAGTTTAATTATTTATAATTGGTTTAAAATTAATATTTTTTTCATTTTCAAAATGAGGTTATTTTTTACTTTTTAATGAATATGTGATTAGAAATATTATTTTAAAGTATAAAACATGAATATTTTTTTTGGTATTATATATTATTTTTTTGTTTTTAAGGATAAATTCATATGGAATTTATGATGTTGATATTTTGGTTCTATATTTAAATATTTAGAGATTAATGTATCATATTTGTCCATATTGGATAATGAGTGCTAATCATTACTGTTTTAGTAAATAGTTTGATATAGAAATTAATTCAATCCACTATTTTATGGATCTTATTATCCATTATAATTTAATTTAATTCTCTTTGAATAAAAAAATAATCTTGTTTAATAATTTTTTGAGAATGAAATGATGTATAAATTTATCAGTGGATAACCAAATGATGAAAATGTGCCTTTTTAATGAAAGGATGTCAATTAATTATACTTTCTAGTGTTCCTTATATAGATAGAAAAATGATCCCACATAATTATGAAAATGACATTAAAATGAAAATATTATCAAATTAGATTTATTTTAGATGAATTTATTGTCTTATTCTTATGTCTTCGTTTTAAGGATTTGTGGTCATTAACATTATCACGATCATTAAATTTCATGTGATCAATTATCCATGTCACTCTCCATCATTATTTAGTAAAAAAAAATTTCTTATGTTTGTATATTATCAAATCCAACGAATGTTTTACTACATGGAATCAATATTATGAATTTGTCTAGATTACCTTCATACCTCACATTCTCTCTTATCAACAGAAAATTCTTATTAATCCCTTATACAACGTGAGATTTCAACAAAGGTATTTTTAGATGGAGAATCATTGAATACCTATAAATAACAAAATTATGTGGGCGTAATTTATTATAGGTGGGTGGTAATGATACACCTTGAGATTTGTTTTAAAGAAACCATGTACGATAACTTGTATGATCAGAAACACTGATCCCAAATGAACCATGAATTATTAATATTTTACAATATCTATTTTAAACTAGACATTAAATTGGTGGGTATTAATAGTATACAATATATTTGGAATATATATATATATATTATACTCAGTATAATTTTTTGATAAATTCTTATGAAGTAAGAACAATATTTTTAGCGAAGACATATTAATATTCGAAATATAAAATTTCATCAAAAATGATATTTATTTCTTCTTGTATAAAAAAATATATTTTCATCAATTTATAGATTATTTATAAAATTTACTTTATAAAAATAACTTCATTTATGAAATCAAAATATCAAAATCATCTTATGATGAATGTTTTAGATTTTTAAGAAAGGATTAATTTTTTACTGAATAGTTAAAATTATACAATTTTCATATTCTCCTATTTATTTTAATTGAAAATAGTAATAATAAAGTCCCATTATATTTTTTTATTTCATATTATATAAAAATATGAATAATTTTTTAATATATAGAAATAATATCACTAGTGTTATAAATTTTTATGATTTTGTTTTATGTTTTTTTATTCATAGAACGTAGTTTTCTAAATTCTATTTTAGGGTATAAAGTTTATCAATATTAAAAAACTAATATAATAAAAAATAAGAAATGAAATGAATGAAAATTTTATAATATATTTGAATTTATATGAATTGGAATACATATAATGATTATTTCTAGTCTTATAGATTATATAAGTAATTTCTTGCAAGAATAATTTATATTTCTGAAAATCCTTTTAATAGACTATTAACATTTTCATTTTAAATTAAGTTATTTCACTTCCATGGTTTTTATCTTTATAAATTTATTCAATATTTTGAATCAAAATTTAAATGTATGATATATAATTCCTTTATATTGTTGGTGATTATTAATTTTAATCGCAGTAAATATTTGATACCACAATAAAGGTAAAATGGGTTAATATTGTCTAAAAATAATTTGATAAATACTAAGAAGTAATTATAACACATTCCTTAATTATATTTGATGTGTATATTATTTCCAGAATCATCCTAGATTTAAAAAAATGGAAACAAAATTCTGTATTAATACAATCATTTCAATTATAATAAATTATGTAATGAAAAGTAAAAAATATCAGTTTCATACATTTATTAACTATATTATTTTTGAAAAGGGGTAAAATTAACTAATGATCGGTTATAAATAGTAATTTAAAATATAAATTATTTTTCTATATCATGGTAATTTATTTATAAATATTGGTAATTATATAAATACATAAATTTCTTATACAATACAAACAAAGTAATTATTTAGTTAAAAGGAATATACACTAAAAGATTTTATAAATTTTTTAAAGTAATACAATTTGAAAAAATTATTACATTCTAAAATGTTTTTGGATATATAAAATTTGTTACTAGTGTTTGAAAAATATATTTTATAATTCCATATTTTTTAATATTTTTTAAAAATAAAATTAAATGAATATTATAAAACATAACATTAATGTTATTTTATAATAAATAAGGTTTTATTAAATATGTTTAAATTCCTAAAAATCTGTGTCTATACAATTAAATGGGATATGGAATATTATACAATACATGGTGAATTTATGTGTAGTTATTCCTTTAATTGATCATTCATGGACCCTAATGTGAAAAATCATTAATACAAAATTAATTTTCAAAAAAAATTAAAATGAGTTAAAAAAACAGATAAGTGTTAAAAAATCACCTCAACATGTCTAACTAAACTTAAATAATTCACATTGGTTCAGGGTATTTTTACTCACCCTTATCTTATCTTCAAATATTATCAAATTAATAATCTTTTATTATAAAAAATATTTTATAGAAATCTATTCTTATATGAAATTCTAAGAGTTCCCCTCCCATCTCTTATAAAAGGTACATATTCTTATATTTTTATTAAACATAGAGAACAATTTGGTTTAGAAAAACACTAAACACATCCATTACTTACATACCTCTCCATGTCACAAATTTCTTTTTTTATAATAAAACCATTCTAGGAAAGATCATGGTTAAAACATAAATAGGCTTGTTAGATGAAGTGGTATCATTCTAAAACGAACCAAATTTTTTTCCTTCCACCTCCTTGAAACACCCATCAACCATGACCAAATAATAAAAATATAATCATATATAAACTAAGATTATATTATTTTAATGGGTAACCAATATTTTTCTCCTCCAAAATCTTATGGGAATTGAAACCATCAATCATGTCTATGGATGACTACTGCCTTACAATCTAATATAATTCATCTTATATCATTGACTATCAAAAAATGATATAATTTGGTATTTAAAGTGTATATATGGAATTAATGACATAATTGTACTTATATTATTATAATAATACATATTACTTCTTTCCATCTAATCTATTGTAAAACAATAATGTCGTTCATGCGCATGTGTTGACAACCACCTACATGAAGGGATGTGATTCATTTTTTATTTATATTTTTCATGGATGGTAATACTGATAGAATTGATAAATATATATGCTATATATAATATAATAATTATTCCATAATTTATAATTTATAATTAACTATCCTTCTCTATATGTACCAAAAATAACAATTGTGTCCATGCCTAAGTACAACCTACCATTTCCATGAATGGTGTAATTCCTTTATATATATATATATATATATCATATATTGATGACTCAAAAAACATATGTATTTATTTTATATGACATTTATATAATTATTAATATTCTGTAAGTTATGGAACCACACTAAATGTAAATGGAACAAAACTACCAAACCGAAACCTACATGTATAATTAAGTATTCATTACCCAAAACATGGATTTAAATAAAGAATTCACAATTTATGGTTTGTAAAGGGTTATAATTAAATCATATATGGAATGATATATATGTTTATATTCTTGTAATATTTTTATAATAAATATATAATTATTATGTCTGAGGTTCCAACATGTATGAAGGAAGTCAAAACCGAGTAGATGGATTTTCATTTCAAATCGAATTCTTTGGAACATAATTTAATCTATCAGATTATCTTATTTTATGTGGTGTATATGAAGATATTTTGATATTTTATATGATGAAAATTTTATTATTCCTGATATTTAACATTTCTTTTAATATTTTTTCCAATGGGGCATACGATTCAATATTTCCAAAAGCGGAAAGGGATTTACATTTAATTATCAATAATTAATGGGGTGGTGAATGAATTTTCATATTAGGATGAAATATTTTGATCTATCTATCCTAAATCTGATGAATTATATTTTCTTCTTATTATTTTAAAAATATTGAATTATTTCCTATAATTTTTATATATTTATGTACAAAATAACCTAAAATATTTTTTTTGGAAAAATGACACTCTTTCTCTCTTTAGTCGAAAAACATTTCTCTTCCATGTCCATGTTTTCTAAAAATGAATGAATGAATGTTTTAATTATTAATCATTTATTGATTAAATTCATTTTTACCCATGTTTGAGATATTTAAAAATATTTTAAATGAAATCTTCTTCTCTTTTTCTACATAAGGAAATTTTTTAAATGAAAATGTGAATGAAATCTTTGTTTTAATGTCCATGACATGAAAAAAACCCCAACATCATGATTGATCATTACATTGAGGTTTCCATTACAAGATTCCATGATTCATTTATAAGAAACTTTTTCTATAGTTATTTGTGAAATGTTTACATTTTAAAAAGTTATTTTCTATATGGAAAGTGTATTTTCTTCCACAATATTTTAATGAAATTTTAATTTTATTAATACTCATCAATGAAAACCGCCCTTGAGTCTAATTATTCCTTAATTAAAATATGAACCAATGATAACCTTCTTATTATATGTTTTTATGTTGTATGATTATGATAAAAATATGTTAATGAAAAAAATTCCTTTTCAACATGTTAAGAAATTATGAATTGATGAAGTTATAATGAAACTAATTTATCCTCCATAGGTAATTTCATGATTAAAGTTTTAATAAAACCATTAAATTTTCTGGGATTATGATATGATGAATAGTTTTCATTCTTTGGGCACAAATATATATAATATTCATTATTTGAAAGCTGGGATAAAATTTATATATCCCCCTAATGTATTTGGTAAAGATGGATATCTCATTAGATAAAGAAGAGTATAATGTTCAATAAACCAAGTTCATTAAGAGGTTTTATTAAATATGATAGTCATTGAAGAAAACCTTGAGTACTTTTATGGTTTTAGGAGTGAACCCATTCCACTATGATAGTCTCGGAAATTATCCTTCCAAATAAAAAATTATTTTCTATTATCATGTTTATTAAACAAACATAATTATTAATACTCTATTATGACACCATGGATTATGTTAATTGATACCATTATGATTCATGTCTTATAAACTATCAAGTAGTATCCATGACTCAAGTTTAGGTTCTTCGATGGGAAATGAATGGTATTCAAATTTTATGGCCATGTTATCAAAACCTTATGGTCATGTTATGTTTTAGAGACAACTGATATCTTTTTTATTTACCCATACTTAGCATCTAAGAGTACAATTTATTATATTTAATTAACCCCAGGTTTTGAAGAAACTTATTAAATATTATATGTATATAAAGGGTGCTATTTATGAATAACATAGTTTAATATGATATAGATATCAAAAAAATGTTTTTATGTATCCATGTTCCCAAAGGCACTAGAACTATAAGATTTATAATTGAATCATTATTTTATATAATAAATTTCTATTTATTAAGATGTTATAACTATGTATGGAATGTTTGGGTCACTATATATATCCAAATCATTATTTGGGTAAATTTTCTAACGAAAAGTTAATATTTATGAGCTATAAACTCCTTATATATCATTCTTCCTAAGGTAAAATACTAATCTATTCTTTGATACATCACCATAGATCATAATCCCCTCTATACAATATGTTATAGTAAGTATAGTTCATTTAAAACCCAATATTTTCAGTTCATTGAGAATTTTCTTGAATTCTTATTTCCAATGGAACATGGATCCCTTTTGATTTAAATTTTGGATAAGAGTATATAATCATGCTAAACTATCAATATTTCATTGAAAAACCATCCAAAATAATAAAACAATGGATCTTAATCAGTATGGTTGGTCTGAAAAAACATTCCATAATTTTCCTCTCTGATGGAACCACCGATATACACTCTATTGAGATTATATAATCCATAAAATTAAAATTATTATATCCATAACACATAATTTTTAATGTTTTCATATGGATTATCCTTCCTTAGGGTATCTAGTACAATTCTCAAGTGATCACCATGCTCTTACATACTCTTTGAATGTTTAAGAATGTCATCTATAATGTTTACTATAATCTAATCAAGTTAATCACTATATATTATTCATATTACATCCATGATGATATCATAGGAATTAGTAATAAGAAATATAATAACTATATATTCATATTTTCAATATTTTATATGTATGTTTACAGTTGTTATGTATTCACTTTTGACCATCATTGGTAGTATACATATCAAAGATCAATATTCAAAAAATATTTGACTCCTTATAATTGATTCAATAAATCATCAATATAGAGTAGTGGATATATATTCTTGTTTTTAGTTTTTTACGTTCTATATAATCAATAAAAAATCATAGTGTTCTATATTTTTTTATAATAAAAAGAACAAGTGCACTCTAAGGTGACATAGTTGGATGAATAAATCCATTAAAATTATTATCGTGGAGTTTTTTATTTAAATAATACAACTAAATTATATCTATTATAATTAAATCTGTGAAATTAGTGTTTCCATAGGTATGAGTATTACTAAAAACTATACTTCATGATTTATAGAAAGACTAGGATATTATTTTTAAATGGCATCAAAAATATTTCTTTTAATGTGAATATATTTTATGTTGAGTTTCTACCCAACCATGTGATATTAACACCCCTATTGATATTGATATAAAAATCATAAAATGGAAAACATTTATATAAGATTTTCATATTTATCATGATAATGATAGTTGATAATAGGTTAATTAGGAATATCAATTTTAACTTCCCTTCCTCATAAAATGATATGGTATTTATAAAACAAAATCCAAGCTATGCTAAAAACAACATCAAATTCAATGTTAAAAGTATTTTCATAAGGTGTATTCTTAAAAAGAGAAACATGATATAAGTCCTCCCATGGACTAGGATATATATTTTATAAGAGGATATTGACATTTATAATACCGAGGTTCACCAAATTTATATCAACAAACATTAAATGGTTTTATATACTGTAATTTATTTCATTCCATTATACTATTCATTTTTCCATACCAATTATTTTCTCTATTCAATTATTTTCCAATCACAAACAAATTTATGATTCTATTAAGAAATTCTTTGGGGTTCCCCTTCCATATTTTTGACATGAAATAAATTTTACACTCTTTCCTTCACTTTCACTACAACCATATAATATAAAAACACAATTCTCCAATTCTTTTGTGGGATAAATAATTTTTTAATTTGTATTTTGTAAATCATATATCAGGATAAATGATTCAGAATAATAAAAAAAATCCTTCAATGTAGTCATAATCGCATTTGTTTGATCAAAATAACCAAATTTCCCATAAAATTCATTATTAACATGGTTCATTTTCATTCCATCCATTTTCTAAAACCAAAAATCATAGTGTAATAATAAATAATCATAATAAAAAACAATAAAATGATGAATTGTTTTCTAAATATATGAAACTGTAAGTTTAACCTATGTTATTCATATTATTGATCTATCCAAATCCATCATAATTATTCATAATGAAAATATAATTTAGCAGAAGCATATCCCCACCCCCAGAGTGTAAACCATGGTACGATGTAATAGTATACTCTCTATGCACAATAATGATGAATAATATATAGAAAGATGAATAATTTATGTGTTGTTACCCCTACATGAATCTATTATGAAACCAAATCAAATTAAAGTATCAATATATGGATGTTTTTCTTTGAAAAACACACTCCCTTTTTCACCATAACATACTAAATTCTCATATACATAGGTGTTTCTTCAGGATTGTGATTAATGTTTTGTCATCCCAATTTCTATAGGTAACTAAAACATTGTCTAATACAAAAATATAGTGATCCATACTTTTTTTACATATATATTACATATATTTAAATTATTATTTAATATATTTTACAAATACAGGCATGGGGACCATAATACATTAGTTTAATTGCAGAATAAATAAACAATCTTCCTCTTTCGTGAATTATATTTAAAATCACCCACAATGATCTCACCCTAATGTTATATTCTTATAAATAACAAACATAAAATATTTATTCATATCCTAATTATCTAAAACAGAAGAATGAGAGTTATTAGATTCTTGGTATGGGTAAAAACGTGATATACCATTGATCACATAAGCATAAAGTTAAAAAATCATATGACAACATGATACTAAAATTTTAAAACCATACATAACATATCAAAGATCTTAATTTTTTGTTAGATTATAAAAAATCATTTTTTATAAGACTTGAATCATAATGGAATGAATAACATTATTCATGAGGGAAAAAAATGGCATAAGAAATAAGTTGGGGGAATACACATAAGAATATAAAATCATTTCTTTAGTCAAGGTGAATTGAAAAAAACAACATAGTTTATTAGACTCACATCCCATTATATAATATCCTTAATAAAGGTTTACTCGCAAGACTATAATAGTACAAATAGTCCCTCAATAAAATAGATTCACTATGCAGTAAAGTCATTTTTATCTCATGTTATGTCCATCATTATACAATGCATTGGAGGGAAATATAATTTTATTCTCAAAAATCTCATAATAAAAATAATGTAATTATTTTCCGCAAGAATTAAAATATTCATCAAAGCACAAACTGTGGAACAAAAAATGAGTTTTATAAATTTTTTTAATTTTTATAAATCATTATAATTTATAAATTAATAAGAATCAAAATGATTCATCATCACTTAATTTATCCATAGGATAAACCATGATTCAAAGAATCACCCATAAAACATTATCATCATTACCCATAGAATGAATAAATATTGATGGAATCATGGGATTATATCCCATTAAATGATATTTAATATCAAAGGATGTTCTCATAGATGTAAATTACATTAAAAGTCCATTGCAACATTTCTTGAAGAAAATACCATTTTAAACATGAAATCACTTATTTAAAATATAAAAATATCTCAAATGTTAAGGAAAATATTATTAATTGAAAATAAATTTTGAATGTAGAAAAGAAAGAATAGATTCATTGAGTAGTCATAACAACATAAAATTAAATTCATGTCATGTACATTAAAAAATTAATCCTTTTAACATTTTGGGTAAAAGAACAAAGTAAATCAATTTGATAATGAAAAAAAAAATTAAATTTAAAATATTTTGTAATATTTCAATCATGGGTAAAAATAAATTTAAGCAATCATAGGATAATTTTGAAAACACTCTTGAGAACATTTTTATAAGAAATTTAAAATGATAAAAAATAATTTTTGACCTAATAGAGAATTAATCATGGTTTTCTATAAAAGCAGTCTTTCAGTCTCTGGAGTTCCTATAGAGAATTAAATGAAAGGAAAAAATTTCTTCTCTATAAATAAACTTTGGAGAATAAAAACATAGGATTATTGATAGATAGGGAAAAAAATTAATAATCATAAACATAATCATAAACAATCCCATTAAATAAGAAGATTGTAAAATAATTTACTAACTTCAAGTTTAACATTCATTGATGATAGTGATTGAAATTGAAATAAAATTATGTTGAAAAATCATTCATTTTAGGGAAACATAAAATTCCACCATATTTAAGAATAGGTTATCTTAAATCAGTAACATTAATTAAAGTTAATATGATAAATAGATAAATGTTTCTTTTAAACATCTCAATATGAAGCATGTTAATAATTTTAAAATCAAGAGGACAAAAAAATTTAAGTAAGGATTCTGAAATGGAATTTTCAACTGGAGTCTTGCCTAAATTTTAATAAACATTAGATGATCAAAAAAGAAAAAACTAACTTTCTATTGAAAATAAAACACCTCTTATGTGATGTAACTTAATGACTTATTTCAATTCATGTTAAATTATTAAATCTAAGTGTGATATCAGGTTTAAAATAAGTGGAATTATGAAAAAAACATATGGTATAATATAATGTTACATTATACAAGTTAAAAAAAAAACAAAGTAAAAAAAATTGAATCTCTTTATTGATACAATTTAAAAGATTTAAAAAATTTTCCCCTTCTTCATATGGAATTTAAAATGCCCCCTCTTATTATTGAACTACTTTTTGATAACTATGAAACTTTTTTTTAGATTTTTCCCAGCCATGGAACAATTTCATAGCATTATGTTGATGTAATCATTCGAATTGTATAGATACTATACATAGAAACTTGGTTCCTAGTGTCTTAAAGGTTCAACATGGGTTCCTAAATTCCAATTTTACTCCAATTTCAAAAGATTATATATGAATAACATTTAAATTTGCTCCTTAATGTGATTAATTTTTTTAAAATAATTTGAATGTGATTCACCTAGGAAAAATTTCAAACATCCAATTTCATTAGGTTTTGTTTGTAACTACACATATAAGTCTCATATATCACTTTAAATATTAGATCCTAAGTAGAAAATTGATAAAATAACTATACAAATTGACTCAATAATCATTCATCTTAAAACATTTCAGATTCAGATAAAATCATAAATACAAGTAAGATATTATTAATTTTTAATAATGACTTTAAATGCAAAATTAAGCCTAATAATACCATATTGAAAATTAATTATGAAAATTTTGACCATTTGTTAACAAAAAGATCATAGGATTAGAGATTTTATAAGAAAACCATATATTATCTCAGCATAATCATAAAATGAACCCTAAAAAATATTATTTTTTTCTTTACTACTAATTTTTATAGAGAGTTTAGTAGCATTGAACCCAAGGGAAGGAAAAAAGTTATGTTGAGTGACCAAAATTTCAAATCAATCCCATTTTCAATAATAATAGGTAAACTATTTATTTTAATTTTATTGAATTTTTATTTTATTGATGAAATACATTATTGTTGAGACAAATATTATTCTAAGAAACTAAGTGAAAATAGAAAAATTGATGAAGCATTAAAGAAAGATTTGAACTAGAATTCATAATAAACTTATCAAATAAGGTACTCTGGGAAAAACTAACGTAAATGTTTTAATGAATATTTTTGTTTAAAAAAATTATTGAAAACACATTCTAAAAAACAATGGATTATTTTTTTCTACATGATATTAATCATACAGACTAATGAATCTTGAAATTCACCACTGCATGATACATTATCAAGAAGAGGGTTTTCGAATAAAAATTAATCATACATAATTTGTCTACTTTTTGACTAATTTTTTTAAACTAAAACTGAATGAAATCATTCAAGATCAATCTAACTGATCGATCTTGAAAAATGAATTTGAAAAAAATATATGTTTTCTTAAAACCTCATAACCCATCGTGTAATTATATTTTAATCTAATAGAAAAATTAACATAAAGAAGAAAAAACAAAAAACCATATGAATTATAGATTCACCTAGCACAAACATTTACCCCCAAACAAAAATCTATTCAAAAAATGAAATTCGAATGAAAAACATAATGAAAGGAAAAGAATTAGGAGAATAAAATCTCTCTCCTACTCACGATTTGTTTATTTGTCTCTGTCGTCAGGTCTCCAAGATGTTGGAAAATTCTCCTACTCCGACTTTAACTTCCTGATGTGTCGAAGGTATAAGATAGAATGAGTTTCATAGTTGAATTCCATGTAACATTTAAATTACTCAGTCATCCAGCTGTTGGTCACAAATATCTTCCACCATCTACAGATGGTGTACTCCCTATTCACTAAACATTTGTCTTCTCGACTGTAATTTTGTTGAAAATATCAAAACCCCTAAAACTACTTCAAGCTATTGGTTGAATCTGGATATGATTATGTGTGGGGTGTGTATCTACATAGTTAAAAAGAGAGTAATTAATACATTTTTTTAACGTAATAAAAATATTTAATTTAGTTATTTAATTAGTTGTGAATACAATTAAATGATTAGACTAAATATTAAATTACTAACTTTTTGTAAATATTATAATTTAAATTTATAATTTTAAAAAATTTATTTTATTTAAAACTTTTTTTAATTAATATTGTTAATTATATTATTTACGTTAATATTTTTATAAATTTACAATTAATTATAAATATTAATATTGTTAATGTTATTAATTTATTATGTTAATTTTTAATTAATGATGTCAAAAATGTTATTGGTTATAATTTATTAATTTTTTCAAAATTTCAATATTATTAATAAATTAATATTAAATTATTAAGGTTTGAAATTATTTATAGATTAAGTAATCAATTACATGATTTTGTTCAATTTATAATTTGAATAATTTATTTTATATGTTATTTTATTATAATTACTAACATATTTTTATTTATTTATTTATTTATTATATTTTTATTTATTGTTATATATTTATATATATTTTTGGGTGGGGGTGTCTTCTTGGAGAAGCTGATGAGAGATCAAGATCTTCCTCTAAAGGGTTTTGTGAAACTAACCTCACGACGATGACACTCCTTCATGACATCCACTGCCCCTTCGAAAAGTGCATCCTTAGAAGTCCTCCACAAGTGGATGACAAATAATAATTTGGTGATAACTCTGACATGTTATAGAATCTCATGGAGGTGATTCGTAGTGGTAACCACTAATGACTAGCGGTGTCACCGGGTATAATATCTAGTTTTTCATCGAATGTTGGCTTAACTAGGTGGTTGAGATAAAAGATCCAGACCCAAGCGGTGGATGAGAAGTTGCAGTTCTAGACCTGAGTGTCTTCGTTTCCTCTAGATTTGTGTTTATCTAGTGTATTGAAAAGAAGTTGTGACGGTTCACGGTAAGATCTGTTGGTGGTTTGATTATTTATGTGGAGTGGTGGTGTGTCAGATACTAGATCTGGTGGTGGCTCATAGAGCTGATGGTACTTCATTGGGAAGGAAGCCATGGTGGTGACTTTAGGTTGATGATAGTGGTGATTCAGGTACTGCAGTTGGGGTGGTGTGCCACTGAATTCTAAAGTGAGATGAAATATTGTGTGGAATCTTGCAGAAATAGAAGAAAAAAGTTATTCCATTTAAAAAAATAGGAAGAAAAACTAAGTACCAGACTTTTAAGTAGAATGTTTCAAAAGAAATCTTGCTTAAATTGAATACTCACTAAGTGATTTGGGAACCAATGAATCAACTACATCTAAGGATGTCATGGATCATATATGAACCATGCCTACTAATATACTTCAATTAAACCACGATCTAAATCTAAGAGAGGTAACATGTTAAAAATAAGTTGAATTAAAAACACAACAAAAGGAACATTATTATATGACATTCTCCTAGGTTTGAAAAACAAAAAATAAAATTAATTTTTTGAAACACTCTATTGATACAACTAATTGATTTTCATATAAATGAATTTCCCCCTTTTTCATCTGGTGTTTAAAATTCCCCCCACCATAATGAACTCATTTTTGATAACAAGGCACTCAATTTTTTTAAATAATACCAGCCATGTAACATGTGCTAAGCATTTTTCATATGATTGTAATATATTCATACATAGATATTACTCAAACACACTTTTCCTAGTGTCTCACTGGCTCAATTTGGGTTCTCAAATGCCCATTTTACTCTTGTTTCAAATTATTTATATGAATAAAATTTTAATTGGCACAATAACGTGACAACCTTTCATAAATAATATAAATTTATGACCCCTAATATGACGTTAATACTTAAAGTTTTTTATGGTTATGATCATAACTCCGTAATAATGTATCCTATATCATTTTCAAACTTATATCCTTATCCAAAAATTCATAGAATAAATAAGAAAATTCACTCATAAATCATTCATTATAAAAAATTTCAGATTGAAAGAAACTCATAAATAAAAGTATGAAATTTTCCTTAGTAAATACGGATTTTAAAAAACCAATGAAGCCTAAAGAATCTCAAACTGTAAAAAAATTTAAAAAATTGACCATTTTTTATAATAAAATTATTAAAGGGTTGAGGAATTTTATGGGATTACATTAAAGCACATATTATCTCATCATAAGTTGACACACTCACCAAAACATAAAACCCAAAATTTTCACCAAATTTGGATTCCAAGGTGGATATTTTCAATTTAGTTGATTGATGATATGTTAATATGGTCATAATAAAGTTTAAATTTTATGATTTTTCACAATAACTAAATTGACAGATTCAAGTTAATTTTCAATAATGTGAGTGAAAAAAAATTCATTTATGTTCAATAAATTTATATTTAAAACATGAATATAAAGATAATAAGGTTTAAAATATATCAAAAGTATGATTTAATCAAATGTGCGATAAAGAAAATAAATGTATGTTAATAAACCTACATAATGATAAAATATCTTGGGATAATCCCCCCAAACATAATTTTTAATAGTGAGTGAATTTATAATAATGAATAAAGTAATACAGAAAAAATATCAGCATATAATCACATGCAGAAAAAATTCTTAGCAGCATCAAGAAAATCAATGACTCACCGCCACTGCCACACCAAGGAGTCATCATTGTGCTAACTCACCACCAGTAGAGGAGGGGTGAATTATCAGTTAATCTTTTTATGAAACTAATATAAAAAATTTGTAAAATGAATATTAAGAAACTTCCCTAATATAATTTTATCCATTAATGATCCACCAACGTTTCCTTGTGTTTTGAATATAGAATTATCCTCTTTCAGGGACACCATCAACATATTTTCAACTCTAAAAACAATAACCAGAAATAACATTAACATGTAACTAATATAAGAAAAGAATACTGAGATGGATCAAGATATAATTTATTCAAAACAATCAAAAAATTAAAAATATTGAAATCCCATGTGTTGACTCCTATGAATCACTGATTTCTAACTCTTCAATTAGACTTTATTGAAAGCAGAAAACATTATAATATTGAAAGCAATAAAGTCATAGGTTTCTCTAATGCAGTGAAAATTTTAATTTCCAAATCTAAACTCCCCTAAAAATTATCCAATGTCACAAGGTGGATGTGGTTTCTTATGTAGGAACCACAACATTTGTTTTTCCAAATTTTTTTACAAAGAATTGAATTATGTGGGTGCCAAAACTAATGAAAACAAGAAACTGAAATCTTATCATCTGTAAACATACCTATGAAAAAAAACTTTAACATTATTTGACTTATCAATGGAGTCATTATGTTGAGAAGAAAAATATCCACTCATATCCACTTCCTTAATGGTTTCAAAACATTTATGTTCATGTAAAAAAGAATGTTCTCCCTCAAGCTCAACTAAGAATATTTTATCTTTTGAAACAAAAAATGAATCACAAGAAGAAATCTTAGCAGGTGTTTTGTCCCCATTAGGAATAAATTATATTTTAACAATTTATCATTTTTAGGATGGTACAGTGGTGAAATGGGTGCTCTTGGAGGAGTGACATTAACCTCACAACTATCTATCTTAAAATCAACACTAACAAAATCAAATTCAAGGGTTCTTTTTGCAGATTTCAAAAAATCAGGTTAAATAAGGGTTGTGATAGTATGCTGAATAGGTTAAGAAACATTATAATTCAAGTGTAACTCCCCTTTTACACTAAACCTAATATTTTGATTTCATTATGAACCAGACTCAGTTGAGGAAGGATGTGAAGAATATGGAAGAGATATTTTTTGTTCATTTAAAATCTCATGTTTCATAATGATAAAAATATCCTCCAAAATGTTCTCATTAGAAAATAATTAATAATTATCAACTTATTCTGAAAAATTTACCCCAACTTAATAAAAATTTGTATATTTAACCTCACCTTCATGTTGAAGATCAAAAGGTTCAATATCTAAATCATTATCTATTGACTATTAGTGTTCAATTTTATGGGAAGAATTATTTCATCCACCTTAAATAAATATAGATTAAATAATTTTTAAATTAGTACAATTATCCATATCATTGAAATCATTACATTCTCTCTCATTATGAAAATATTCATAAAAAGGATTAAAGTCAGAATAGGAAAGAAAAACCTCATTAGTTAATCTTTCACTAAAAATCATTCCCTCATCATTATCATAGAACATCATTTTATTGATTTTTGTGTTTACAATTTCCAAATAGGGAATATATATTTTTAACACAGGTTCAATAATTTTAGATTCTATGATTTATAGTTTACCGTTATCTTCCAACCTATTCCTAATTTCATTTACATGATCACTATTAAAGGTTTCAGAAAATCCAGGTGTAGATATTTTAACACTCAAGTTGGAATTACTAAAATTATCTTCAACCAAAGTAATTTCATTTTCAATGTTCTTAAAATACATAACCTCTTCAAAGGCAGGGATTGTGTAAATAACAGGTTATTTATTTTCATCCTATTTTAGTTAATTCTCAAAATTACCTAACTCAACTCCAATTAGGTTCTTCATGGGATCAATAGAATTTATTTCTTTAACCAGTGAGTTGTTTTTTTTCACATTTTATACTTCTAAAGCATCATAATATTAAAAAATAGATTATTACCCTTCTATAGATTTAACCTCACAAACCTCTTCAGTTTCCCTCTCTATTACTCCTACAATATTTTCTTCTTCATTTGTTTCATTTTTTATCATGTTACTTAAACATTTCTAGTAATTCTAAGAACATGTTTTCTAAAATGTAGAGTTGTTTAAATTTTTCTTGACAAATTTTTATTTGAATTTAATATTTTGGGTTTAACCAAAATTTCTTCTTATCATAAATTTTATCATTAATCTTAGTTAAAAATCGTACATATGTTTCTAGGATTTAGGATCATGGTCAATGTGATGTTCATTTTCATCAAAAAAATCTATTTTGGTTTATTATAGACACCTTACTAGGAAGTGTGTCCATGAAACCCAAAGAAAAAATAAAAAAGTCCACAATTATTTAATCCCTCATATTATCTATTGGTCCTCAATCTCTAAATTTTTTTTTGAAAGAAATAGTAGGGAACAAAAACACAGTGAAAACAATATTCTAGTGAGTTAGGTAAAACAAATAGATTCAAGAAGATCAAGAAAAAAGTTACCTTAAACTCAAGAAATTAGAAATTTTTTCAATTACACAGAAAGATTCCTTAAACAAATTTAAAAAACATCAATGTTAAAAATTTCACTTTGAATTTTTTTTTTGAATTTTTTTATAAATAGGTAAATTTTTTAATCTAATTTTTTAAATGTTTCTAAAAATATTTTGTCTTCGAAGCCTTATATAGAAATGACACGAAATTATGATAGTTCTAGAGAACAAGAAAAACTTCGAAATTTCATTTATAAACCTACACTAGCATAGTAGTGAAGGGTCAAAACCATATAAAAGGTTGAGATACCTAAATGTTCAAAACAAAACCCCACTATTATAAAAAGTGGGATATTTTTTTAAACATTTTAATTTTTTGAATAAATCAGTAATGAGATATGATGATATTATTTTTTTATGAAATATGATGAAATATGAGAAAATATCTATATGAAATGAAAAATAGAGAAATGAGATGTTCAAATATGAATAATCAAGAGAAAATGTCATTGGAAGACCTATAATACCAGTTTAAACAGTATTTTTATCCATTGACCTGTAGTTGATAATGAAAACACTAAAAAAGAATGATTTATCTCTTTAACAAGGGATAAACCATGCAAATTAAACAATCTTGGAGTTTACCACTCTACCAATTATTAAATTTTAAAACAATATTTGAAACGGTCAAAAGAAATAAACTTTCTGAATGTTATAAAGTTTTTTTTTGAATTAAATCATAGAAAAATTGTATCCACGATAAAACTCACTGAATGATCATAGAGTTTTAACTGAGCATAAGTACCATAAAGCAATTTAATGATTTCGGAATTAATCTCACCAATCAGTTTTAAAGACATTAGAATGAAATAGTGAAGAAGATTAATGAATATTAGTAGAATAAGAAATCCACCATACTAATTTGTATCCAACAATCATTTTTGTATTACACAATGAAATAAAATTATTAAAATTGAGGAAGAATAAATCTACCATTTGGAAATGTTCATATTGATGCCCATTTTCATGACTCTATTCTGAAACTCGTCATCCCTATCCACAAGAATTTCCCTTGATGTCATAGAATAATGAATGAGATATCCCAACATAATGTTTTCTAATTTTAAATATTCCAATCCTATATTGTCTCTCCTTTTTCCCCAAAATCCTATACTAACTCTATTTTTTCTCAAAAAAAAATCACGGAACACGTGTCTTCCCTTGCTGTTATCCTAATAATGTAATCAAACCCTCGATAATTAACTTCTTTAGGTGGTTGGTTGAACCTGCAAGAGAACATGGCTAGGATCTGTATATATAAAACAAAGAAAATAAATAGTTAGAAGATACATTTTTAAAAGTACTAATTTTAAAAATAAATAAATATTTATTTTATTTATTTATTTTTCTCTACAACCCCTATCCATGTTATCGTTCATGGGGTGGGTGTTCTTGTCCACCACATGAGGCCCAATCGCCTCTTCCATAGAAACATGGTGTCATTATGATATCCTGACTCGAGTTGTGTAGTGGCGGCTTCTCATGGTTCTACCTTCGGCACCTCCTGTGTAGATGATTTTGGTGCATCATAGTTGCGGAAGGTCCCAAATCCTAAAATTTAAGGTGTTTATGACTTGTGTTGGAGGGTTTTCATGTAGTTTCATCAGCTTCTATCAAGAAGTGGATCCTTATGATGAGATATGGTCCCGTCTAGATCCTCCCACTATAGTAGTCGGTTTGAACATAGTGATTGAGTTGAACTTCAGATATGGAAATGATGGATTGTTTGATGTTGGTTTCTTATTTTTTTTCAGTATTGATTTGGTCTCTAATTGTGTCGGTGTGTTGCGTATGTGGTGGTGAGATAATCCATGGAATTGGAATAGGATACTACAATGGTGTGCCAGGATTAGAATTTTTTGTGTTTAGAGTGACGATTCATGGGGGAGGATCATTGGAAGTTTGTCGAGACACCATTGAAGGCTAGTGGTATGAGAGATATGAGAAACTATATGGATTTCCTACTATCACTGAAGTTATGGAAGTACCTAATTGGAAGTGTGAAAGTTTGGAGTAGTGAATGTGTGTTAATGAAGTAGTGGGAAGACTTCTTGTGGTGTGTGAAGGAAAAATTGATGACAATGTCTTATTATATTATTTTTTCAAGTTGTATAATAGGAAGTGGAAGGACAAGAGTAGTGGTATCTCAATGAGACATTTTTAGGTTCATTAGGGTGCAAAATCAATGTATTTTTTGCTATAATATAAAAAATAAAAATTAATTAACAAATAAAACTAAAACTAAAACAAATAAAAAATTAAAATTCTGAATAAATATAATTCAATTAATTTTAAAATAATAAATATAAACTAAAAATTAGACAAATAACTTCTTAATAAATTGAATACATTAAAAAATAATTAAAAACATAATTAAAATTATAAACTAATTAATTTTATTGAATAAAATTATGAAAACAAGAAATATAATCCGAATTAAAATATTAAATTTTAGAAATATAAATTGATTATCTAGATCAAATTAATTTATAGAGTTGTCTTATATTAAGAAAGAAAAAAATAATAACATTAAAAACTAATAATATGAAATTAATAATAAAAAGTAATTAAACAATAAATTTAATTATAAAATTAAAAAAGTGTAATTAATAAACCAAAATTGAATATTTAATAAATTAAATCAGGAAAAAATAATAAAATTATGAGGAAAAATAATGAATTTTAATGAAAAAAATCATCCACACTAAATCATTGGTTTTACTTAATCAATTTCATGTCTTATTGTATTTTGAGAAACAAATTTTTTTTTTCTATTAATAAACTTAAAATGAAGTATGTAAAATACATTATAATTAGAGGACCAAAAATTATAAAACAATCTATTGAAATGAAATGTTCGAAATAAGTATTTCCAATAGTAAAATACTCACTAGGAGATCATGGAAGCAAAGAATATTCTACTCTTCATGATGCCATGTCTAATATATAAGGACACATAATGACTTATTTCAATTCAAGTTCACATTCTAAATCCAAAAGTGATAACAATTAATAATAATTATAGTTAAGAACCCTAACAAAGGGAACATTATAGTTTGAATTTACCATAGGTTCTGAAAGGTAAAAATTAAATTATATTTTTTTGAATCTCATAATTGATACAATTTAAAAGATTCCATACAAATCAATTTTCTCCTTCATTATCTGGTGTTTAAAATTTTTCTCACCTTAATGAACTTAATTTTGACAACCGTAAAATTTATTTTTTTAAATTTTTCTCAGCCATGTAACCTTTTCTAATCACTATGCATAAGAAATTATTGGAATTGTATAGAGGGATTACTCACAAAAACTATGCCCAGTGTCTTATAGGTTCATTTAGGGCTCCCAAATTCCCATTTTACTTGAGTTTCAAAATATATATATGAATAGAATTTATATTGGCTCCCTAAAGGGATTAATTTTTTATATTATTAAAAATTAAGTCCCCCAGGATGAAGTTCAAACTTCCAATTTTATAAGTTAATTATCATTACTCTAAAATAATGTATCATAATCACTCTAATTTTTTATTCCTAAACAGAACATTCATAAATTCAATTTGAAAATTGACTCCAAAATCATTCTTCCTCAAATATTTTGGATTCAAAAAACTCTTAGATTATAGTGAGATATTATTCTTTAGGAATACTAATTTGAAATGCTAAATAAATTCTAATTAACACATATTAAAAAATTATTTTTAAAAAGCTACCCATTTGTTTACAATGTGTTCTGAGGTAAAGGGATTTAATGAAAATAAAATAAATACTAGCTCAACATAAGAATAAATTCACCCCTTTCCCACACATAAATCCCACATTTCTCACCAAGATTGAATTCAAATATAGAGAAAACCATTTTAGTACTAAATCTAAAAACATATTTTCAATAAATAATATTAGTGACAAGTTTAAGGGTCACATTGAAGATCAAAAGGAATATTTTCGAAGAAAATTTTACATTAGGATCACATGATTTTTCATTAATGTTAGTGAAATTTTTTTCAATTAACTTTAAAAAAAATCATGTGAAATATTTGAGTGCACAATGAGTAGGGTATAATGAAGTTAAGAAATTTGATTCAAATAAATTTTCAAAATCATAGTAAAATGAATTCTAAACTCCCACCAGTGAAAAACAACTCATTTTAAAATAAACATCATGCCTGATATTACCACCCCACCGCAATTAATTTCATAATGTGAGTGAATTATAATGAAAATAAGAAACATTTACAGTAACATTCCAATATGAAATAATGTTTTATAGAAGTAGTAAAAAATTAATGACTCACCGCCATTGCTACACCAGCGAGTCACTATTGTATTCACTCATCACCCCTAGCATAATAGTGATGTTATTTTTATAGAGTAACAATGATGAGTAGGAAACAAATTTAGAAATAAAACTAGGGAACTTCCTTGATAAAATAAAGATGTCTCTATTAAGTCATTCCCAAAATTATTCTTTTATCTAAGCTTTGAGTGGAAACCTCTGGTTTTTTTCTATAGTACCTTCAAAAATAAATTATATTAGAATGTTAACTCAAAAAATGATACTCAAATGAAATGTAAAAAATGATATGAGTTTAGGTAATAATGTTAAGTGAGACTCTTCATGAAGCTTATTATGACATGAGAACATGAGGGAGTTCAGCACCTCCAGGGACACCAGAGGCAACATTTTCTAAATTCATATACCTAGATAGAAAATATCATATAAAAAAATAGAATACAATGATAATGAAATAAACACATTATTCTTAACAAAACTAAACATAAATTAAAAATAATGAAATAAAATGGTTTTACTACCATGAATCCTTGAATATTATGTCATTAGCTATACTTTATTGAAAGTGTAAATATTAGTTATATTAAAAGAAATAAAATAATGGGTTTCCACCCATAAATTGATATTCTTAAAGACCCTAGATATAATCCCCTAGAAACTATCCAAAATCACTAGGAGGGTGTGGTTTCACAATTATGAACCACCATATGCGTTTTCTAATTTAATTAGAAGAGAATAGAGAATTTTGGGAACTGAGAATTAAGAATACAGAAACAGAACTCTCATAATTTGTAAAAATGCTCAAGAAACATTGTTTAACATTCTTGAATTGCTCAAGTTATTTTTCAATTTGAGCAGAAAATGTTTCTCCCAAAATAACTTTCTTAATGGTTTCAAAAATTAAATTTTATGTAAAAAAGAAGGAAATACCTCAAACTCTTCTAATAAATTTTTAAGTTCATCAATAAAAAAAGGGTCAAAAAATCACTCTTAGAAGTAGTGATGTAAACATCAAGATTAGGTTCAGGTTTGATAATATTTAAATTTTTGGGAAGAGATAGTAGTGTACTAGGTGCTACTAGAGTTTTGGATCTATCCTCAATGATATTAAATACATTAATAGTGACAGAAAATAAAAAATAGTGGTTTGAGGGGATGAGATCTATAGAAAGGGATGATGAAGAGGTTTTTTTAAATATGCATGTGGAATTAAAAAGTTATTAATAAAAATGGTTCCTCTTCCAAAATATTCTCAATACAATAAAGTCATTTAACACCCAACAGAATTTTGGAAGACTTATAAATGTAAAGAATCATTAATATTTGTTCATTTAAACACTCATGTTTAACCATGTTAAAGATCCCACACAAAATTTCCTCATTAGAAAATAAATATTATCATCAAATACTTCTGATAAATCATTTCTTCTTTAATCATTAAGTGTGTGTTCAACCCCTCTTCTAAGTACACATTCAAAAATCTCATTTCCTAAAACAATATTTGTTTATTTTTTGAGATTAATTTTATGGGGATTTTTTTAGTTTAGCTTAATGAAATTCAGATTCCAGATTGTTCATATTTAAACAATTTTCACCATGTATGACATCGGTATTTTTTTAATTTATTAAATAATGATTTAGAAAAGGATTAATCTTAGAACATTTTATAGAAATATCATTAGTTAATATTTCTTCAAATAACATTCCTGCACCCTCTTCATCAAAATTTATTTCAATGATTGTTAGATTTACAATTTCAAAAGCAGGGAGATCAAACTTATTAATAGTTTCAAAATGATCTTAGTAAGTGATTTAAGTTGTTTTTTTCTCTCCCAAGGTATATCCATTTTCATGTTCAAGAACATTATTATAATTTTGAAATACAGGATGATGAATTTTTTTATTCATGTTCTCATTTTCTAAATTCACCTCAACCCTAGCAATGAAATTCTCAAAACACCCAAAATAATGAATTTTTACATATCTAGGGATCCTGAAAAAAATAATACATTCTTCTTCAATCTATTTTTTTATTTTCCAATGATTTTTAACTCAAATACCTTGAATTTCCTAAAATATTTATCAGTGTTGAATTATTTATTCAAAGAGTTTCTTATGATCAACATTTGTTCTTCAACTATTTCATATTTTTTATTCAAAGAGTTTCTCATAATCAAGTTTACATTGTATTTCAATTTCCCTTAAAACTGAATATTATTAATTTGTTTTAATTTCTTCTTGTTCCTTAAACCGTTTTTTACTATAAGAATATTATGTCTAAAATTTGGAGTTGTTGATATTCATATTGATAATTTTATATTTAAATTTCACGGTTCTAGTTCGTCCCATTATCCTTCGAGATCCATCTCAGAAAAAAAATTGATTCAAATTTTTCTATTAAATCATGTGTGGGCTCAATGTGATGTTAATTTTCATTAAAGTGAATAATTATTTTTGGTTTATTATAGTCACACTGCTAGGCAGTATATCCATATTAACAAAAAAAGTAGAAATGTCCATTATCATGATCCAAGCCATCATGTTTATTCATGTTTTTAGTCACTAAGATTAAAAACTCATATTTACATACACAAAATAGAATTTTTTAATTTATATCAAGAAGAAGGTTATTTAGTTTTCATTTTTTAAAGATTATTTTTTATAAATTTTTAAATGTTATGAAAATGGTCTCATGAATCCTTCCCCTGCAACGATTCAAAAAACAAAACTTATTCATTGTTAAATTGATATAAAATTAAAAAAAATAGTTTTACTACTAACTACTATATAGTGGAATGTACAATCCCACCCAAGGTAATGCCAAAAATTTTGTTCAGTGAACAAAATTTAAAATCATGAAAAGTATTTAAAACAATGTGTAGAGTATTTATTTTATGTTTTTTTAATTTTTATTATTTTAAAGATATACAATAACTTCGAGACATATATTTTTCTAATAAACTAAGTTATTATTTGAGAAAATATGAAGTAGAAAAAAAAAGAGTGAACTAGAATTGAGAATAAATTTATCAAATAAGATTATCAAGGAAAAAATAAATCTACTGGTTGAATAAAAATATTATATACATTTTTTTTGAAAAAACATTCTTAGAAATCGATTTATTAGTCCCCATCATCAATAAATTAGTCATATAGATTAACAAAAATCATTAAATTAAATAGTTCAAGATACATTAGTAAAAAAAGGGGTTTTGAAAAAAAATTTAATCAGAAACTATCTCATGGATGTTTCTCTAAAATTTTTGTAACTAAAACTAGAGGAAATATTTTGCGATCAATCTCAACGATTGATCTTAAGGAAATGAATTTGAGAACAAGATATGTGAAGTCAAATTTTGAAAAGATTAGAACCAATATTGCTAGTAGATTGTGATTTTATATAATAATTAACATAATAAAAAGAAATTGCAAACCCGAAAAATTAGAGATTTCCCCAAGTCCAAAAATTTACCCTGAAATATTATTCTATTCATGAAAAGAAATTATAATTAAAAATATAATTAAAGGAATAAAATTAGAAGAAAAGAGATCCCCCCTTCTTCTCCTGAGCTGTTTCTTTGTCTCTGGCTTCGAGTATCAAAGAATTTGGAAAATTATTATACTCCATATTTTTCTTCAATATTTTTTAATGTTATCATATTGAATGAATGTAGAAGATAAATCCCTCTAATATTTTAAATCCATATATATTTAAGACATTGGTCACTAATATCTTCCAATGAATTAAGTTGGTGTACATGAAATTCACTGAACACATACCTTCATCAGCCATAATTCCTATGAAAATATAAAAACCCCTTTAACTAATAGTTATAGGCAGTAGGTTGAATCTGCATGTGATTATGGGTGGGGTGTGTGTCTACACAGTTAAAAAAAGAGTAATTAACAAATTTGTTACATAATACAAGTATTTCATTTAATTAATTAATTAATTATGAATATAATTAAAATATTATAGTAAATATCAAACTGTTAATTTATTTGTAAATATTATTATTTTAATTAGTTATTTTAATTTTATTATTTTGTTTTAAATTTTTTAACTATTGTTATTAATTAAATTTTTTATTTAACTTTATTAAAGTTGATATTCTTATAAATTTATAATTATTTAAAAATAATATTATTTTTAAAGTTATTAATTTCTTAAGTTAATTTCTAATTAATCATCTTACAATTGATATTGAATTTAATTTATTAAATATGTGTAAAAAGTATTTTTATTTTATTTATATTAAATTATTATAATTTATAATTATTTATTTGATTAAATGTTCAATTACATAATTTATTTCATTTAAAATTTTATTAATTTATCTTATTTATAGTTTTATTATCAATATTAACTTTTTTTTAATTTAATTATTTTTTAATTATTTATATATATTTATATATTATGTTTTACCTTACCCCTCTTTTCTTCTTCACTATAAGGGGTAGCTTCCTTGAGAAGACGTGGGGAGCTTGAGCTCTTCATCTAGAGGGTTCTAGGACCCTCATCTCACATCAGTGACATGACTTTTCTACATCAACTGACCCCACAACTGGTGCAGACTCGATAGTCGTCCATAGGCGGATAATGAATTATATTTAAATGATGGTAGAATTATGTGATAGAAGCTCACAGAGGTACTTTAGAGTGGTAATCCATGATGACCAATGGTGTTTGAAAGTCCCAGATCTAGTGGTGCGGCTCATAGTGGTGTAACTAGGTGGCCGCGATTATAGACAAAGACCCGAGCAACGACACAGAAGTTAAAAATCCATACCACAATGGCTTCAGTTTTTCTATATTTGTTTTTCTTTTCAATAGTGAGAAGAAGAAGCCGTGGCATTGCGTGGTCAGACAAGTTAGTGGTTGGATAATTTATTTGGAGTGGTGGTTTTTCAGGTAATGGATCTGGTTGTGGATTGAAAAACTGATGGTGCGTCATGAGGAAGAAACCCATAGTGGTTTCATGTGCTTGATTGTAACATCCCGACCCAGCTCACCACTAAACCGAAGGCTGGACCAGTCGCCACATGACCTCAAGCGCATCTCCCCGTACACCAGAGGCTGCCAACTAGTAGCGAGGGTCTAAGGATAGTCAGTGGTGAGACTATACCCTCATTTTAGTGTTCAAAAATAGACAAGGGAAATAAATAGCGGAAACAGTATAATAAATGAATAAGCATCGAAAAGTAGATTTTATAAATCTTGTACAAAACAAATGGCCAATGCCAAATTATACAGCAGATGCATTCATGACATTATAATGATACAAAAGTAGAAAATAGTGAACAAAATAGCATGCTTTACATTTCAATGCATAAATAAATAAATAATGACTCAAAGACCCAAGGGAGATCTCCTAGAGCATCCCGAGCCTCCGCTCGGTCCTGTGCTCCTAACTCATAAGTAAATGAAAACAGCATAGTCCTGCAACCAAATAGAATCTACTCGGGTACCCAGTGCAATGGCGGCCCGAGTAGGGTGTGAGATATAAATGTCAGTAGGCCGGGACCACTGGTGTCTACCGCAAACCAGACATTTAATAAATAACTTATAACATGTGAAGGCATGCATAAATTAAGTAAACGGTACAATTTAATTATATAACCAACTACCTGCTTCATCCCTCAACTGGTGTCTGAACCTGCATTATACATTTGTCATACATACTCAATATTCATTTCATAATCTCATCGGTATTTAATTATTCCAATCTTAATAAATTATGATGGTCTTGAGATTCGGCCTACGTCCAACATCTCCCTTATAAATCACTCACCACAGATGTCTCTAAAGACCATCTAAGTAATAAAAGTAAAGACTAATTCCAAGGTTGGGATTTGGCTTGGATAACGCGTCATAAGTTATTCAATTCAACCTTTCATATACATAGTCTGAGCCCACCCAATAAAATTGGTTCTCCCAATTCATAAATAAGTCTGAAACCTTCCTCATAAACAATTCACAAATCATCATGTCTCAACAAACTTCAATAACCATTAACTCATTTCATGCACGAACAATTGCACCCATAGTCCAATGTTAATTAATTGGTGTAGAACAACATGTCTAGCACCCTCGTGAGTATTTGGAGCGTCAGTCCTTTTTTCACAACCGATGGGTATTTGGAGCATCAGTCCCTGACTCATAAAAGAATATTTTCTTTCAAGCTGGGTGTAGAACGCCATGTCTAACACCCCATGAGTATTTGGAGCTTCAGTCCTTGTCTCACAACCCATTTATCAATTATATGTATATATTTATCGTTGGTGTAGAACACCGTGTCTATCACCCCATGAGTATTTGGAGCTTCAATCCTGGTCTCACAACCCTTTTATCAATGATACGTATATATTTATCATTGGTATAGAACACCATGTCTAACATCCCAAAACCATCCATTAATTAATTCATAAACTAATTAACACAATCTGTTAATTAATTCAACAACTAATTAACAACATAAATCACCTGTCAAAATTCGACCTTAATTAACCAATCAACATATCAATATTAAATAATTAATTAACAATTAATTGTTCTTATCAATCCAAATAATTAATTAACTCAACATTTAATTATCCAAATTTGTTAACAAGTCTGAAGCCGTCCACTCAAACAATGATTCGTCCAAGACTTTAACAATTTACATGCACGCCATAATCATCACAAAACATGCTGAACAAGCCCATATATTTAGCAACCATCTCACGCATCATCTCATAATATAGAACAACTCCATCCAAGACAACTTAATGCATGGAAATCTAACAAGTATCAAAAATTACCCTTGGCCAACAGTCGTAACAAACAATCAATTCAGAATCTTAATTTAATGCATGCAAATTAATTAATTCAAAAATTAATTAATTAAATATTATCTCTTAAACCAATCATAAATTAGTTAACTATTTAACATTTAACATGTAATAATTAATCCATCCATTAATTATTACCGATTTCCAATCTATACTTTCGAACATGTCAAATATTCAATATTCCCAATCATCATTAAAAGCCACAAATTTTATTCCAACTCATGACTTGATAATTAATTCTATAATTAATTACCCTATTATACATTCTTCCCTTTCAAATCATTTAACTATTTAATCATATTACTTTAACCAAATTAGCAAAACATGCTTAAAAACAACACAAGTTCAAGCCCTCATTTATCTCACGAGGGCGGTATCATTTAATAACTTCAAAAGTGTCATGCATCAACATATCATAATCAAGGAAACTTACATCCTCAATTTATTTAAAGAAGATATAATTATTAAAATAAAGTGTTATGGATTTGAGACCCTACCTCGTGGTGGCACCATTTTAAATTCGAAGCACTTTAATGTACTTGGTAGCAACCAGTCCACAACTGGTCTGTAATTGCACGTACGCACACCTTTATATATATATATATATATATATCTGTGCACATTGTCTATATTGATCAAATAAAATTCAATATAATATACTGGTAACCAGAATCAAAGTTATAATGAGCAACGCATCCCAAACTTGGTACCAGGAACTCATAATAAAAAATAGGCCTTAATATACCCTCTGTAAAACCAAACATAGGGTTTAAAAACCAACCTGAACCAATGGTGGAAAGACAAATCGAAACCAACCACCTCTCCCTTGGTGTCGGATGTTAGATTATGGACCAATGGGTCCCAAGTCAACATTCACATATCCTAAAAAAAATAAAGGAATACAAGAATCGGATTAAACCCGAACCTTCTCGTTTTAGCGAAGAAAACAAGGTGTGAGATAGAAGTCAAATGATTGATGCAAATCACCAGTTATACGCAGACGAACTCACCTTGATGAGGAAGACAAGATTCGTGAAGAGTCCGAGGGGAATCATCGCGTGCAAAGTGGATTTCGCGAGAGGGGTGGTTCGCCTATAGGTATTTCCCGAAGGGGGGTTGCGCCACGGAGGTCACGCGCTGCAGGAGCTCCGCTCGGGTGTTGCGTTGCTGCTGGGAGGGTCGCTTGAGGATTTGCGTGCCTCTTGGTCGCACTGCTGGAAGGAGATCACGCCGAGGAGGGAGCTCAAAGGAGGGAGGACGGGGCCACGTCATGTGGTGCACTGTTGCGTGTGTGTTTCACCTTGTGCGTAGGGAGGAAGAAGAGGGGAATTTGATTCCCTTTAATTTCTTTTTCAAAACCCTAAATTAATTTCCATTAATAATAGTTATTGTTAAACTCTTAAAACCCAATAATAATACTACCATTAATGTGATAATAATAATAATAAAAGATAATAATAATAATCATTTTATTATTATTATTATATATATTAAATAATTATCTAAAAAGTAAAAAACTCCCCAATTAATCCTTCTTAAAGGAAACGTTTTATTTGAGAAAATCAAACACCCCTTTACTCCTCAATTAAATTAAAATCTCTTTGACTTCAAAGTAATAAAAAAAATAATTCCTTTCCCACAATTAATAAAATTCTTTTTTCCTTGAATTTAATTAATAATAATAATAATAATAATAATTAAATCATTATTATTATTATTATTAAAAATTTCATTTTTTTAAAATTCCAACCAAAACTCCCCAATTCATTACTATTTTTATTTATAAAAATAAAAATCAATAATGATCAATAATTATGACACTCATAAAACCATAATAATACAAATATAATTATTATTACTCAAACCTATGATATAACCCAACAACTCTATTAAATAACCACACTCCTTCATTAAATTCAAAACTGCTTATTTAATTAAGAATTTAATCAAGATAACCAACAACCTCATTAAATTCACCTAAATTTTAAACCCAATTAAATAAAAATATAACGTTGACAAACCCCATAATTAAATTGTATTAAAAGAAACAATAAAACACCCATTTTAATTATGTCCAACCTCCCCATTTAAATCCAAATTAATTATCCAATTCGTTTTTATCCTTCATTTATTATTCTTGTAATAAATGTTTCGTAATTAATTATAAAACTCCATATTTACCATTAAATTATTTTAACACTTATTTAACTATGTAACCATAAAAATAATAATAACATTATTATTATTATTATTATTAAAAATTTATTTTAATTAATCAAAAACTCATATAATCATATTTAACTAAAAAAATAATAATAATTTATTAAAAAAGATAAACTGCACAGGTTGGAATGCAACCATGCACTGCCCATGCAGATCAATTAAAGTGGATTTTTTCCGGATCCAGTGCACCCGAGACTCATCGGGACACATGCTAAAATTTATCAGGTAATTACGAAATTCAAGAAACAACACCATTAGGTGTTACAACACTCATAATAAAATTCCAGAGCTCGGTTTAAAAAATGAACCGTTGATAAATTGAATTTTTTTTGAAAACATTCTTATTTTATCCCGGTTCAAAAACACGAGACTTTACAATATACCCACCTTAAAAACTTCTTATCCTCAGGAATCCATCGGGAACCACTACTAAATCAACCGACCTACCAAGGTCATTTAAAAAGATCAGTCAAAATATTACTGGACAACTCCGTTCTAAAATCTCGACATCACCTGCTGGCACGTTTATCAAAAATGATGCAACAATACCCACCTTAGGATTTTCCTTGACGTCTCAAGAAAAGATTAGCTGCTCACCAGTGCGTGTTTTTAGAATACATTAATGCATGTGTGTGAAATTCCTCTAACCATGTTCACCACATCAAACATTGATCATAAAAATCCATAACATAAACCTATCGGAGTTCCAAAACAACAGAGTCCCAAGAAGTCCTCCCGAGTAGTGGGACAAACTTACTTTAATAGCCTAGAACATTCTATGGGTACTACCTACCATGGGTTAGCCACTTACGAAAAATAAACATTGACCCTCTCTCTTGTTCATGAAAAACTTAAATCACAAGGTTCAAAAACCCCTTTATCTTTTAGGAATTTTAATTAATTCATTTTAAACTTTTACCATTTGAGTGAATTTCAGCATACACACAAGTACATCTTCACCACAAGTCACATGGTTTTCAAAACAACAACCTACAGAAAAAATAGGCATGTTATCACAAACATATTCTTTAATCATCATTCAATGTTATTCAAATATAAATAGGAAATTTAGCATCTAAATTCCTTTTACAGAAAAGTTGATCTCCAAAGTTCTCATTTATTCAATATGGGTTCTTTCAAAAGCAACCCAACAACAGTTCATTATAATCAAAACTCAGTAGTTTTACATTTGTAACCATTTTCAAACATATTATGGTTGTATAAGGTTCAAACACATGGGTGGCCATGTACCAATCGATAAGGCTCCCATACTCCTTATCGCTGGAATTTGACTCCCATTTATCACAATCAACATTTATTTAACATTTTATCTTTAGCACCCCTTTCACATATCAAAAACATCTCTAACATGTTAGCATAAGTAGTAACACAACAACATGCAATAAAACAGAAGCATAGCACAACAAAACAACATGATAATAACTGAAACAGTATGGAATATAATCACTCATGCATGTTAAATATATTACCGGAACAAGCTATCTAGAGAGGCATGCTAAAGTAGATCAAAACATGGAATTGAACCCAAGGAACACAATCCAAATTCGCAGGCATCCTACTAATTCAACTACATGGAATGTTATATGCATGACATGTTAATCTCTAAGTTACTAAGATGATTCATGTACGAAACTTCCTTTCCATATCAGGCCAAGAAAATTATATTTCAAAATTCTCAAAATCAACAAACAGAAAAAAATACACCAGTCACTCAAGGTGAAATAATATCAACTGTAACATCTAATTGTACAGACATCAATTCCCATCGCTGGCCACTTGGTCATTTCCCATACATAAGGTGGTCAGTCCCAAGCACATCTATTAACCAAAGCCCCGACACATTCCTAGTCTCCTGTCTACCAACCCCAAAACAGAAAGACAAAGGAAAAGAAAGAAAACCTAAACCTCTAATACCAATTTGTAACATCTCGACCTGGCTCACCACTAAACTAGAGGATAGACCGGTCGCCACAAGACCTCAAGCATGCCTCCCCGTATTCCAGAGGCTTCCAAATAGCAGTGAGGGTCTAAGGATAGTCAGTGGGGAGACTATATCCTCATTTTAGTGTTCAAAAATAGACAAGGGAAATAAATAGAGGAAACAGTATAATAAATGAATAAGCATTGGAAAGTAGATTTTATAAATCTTGTACAAAACAAATGGAAAACGCAAATTATACAGCGGATGCATGCATGACATTATAATGATACAAAAGTAGAAAAAAGTGAACAAAACAACATGCTTTAAATTTCAATTCATAAATAAATAAATAATGACTCAAATACCAAAGGGAGATCTCCTTAAGCATCCCGAACCTCCACTCGGTCCTATGCTCCTAAATCCCAAGTAAATGAAAACAACATTGTCCTGCAACCAAATAGAATCTAATCGGGTACCCAGTGCAATGGAGGCCCGAGTAGAATGTGAGATATAAATCTCAGTAGTTCGGGACCACTGGTGTATAACCGAAACCAGACATTTAATAAATAACTTATAATATGTGAAGGCATGAAAAAATTAAGTAAATGGTACAATGTAACTATATACCCAAGTACCTCCTTCTGCCCTCACCTGGTGTCTGAACCTACATTATACATTTTTCATACATATTCAATATTCATTTCATAATCATTCATCGGTTATTAATTATTTCAATCTTAATAAATTATGAAGGTCTTGAGATTTTGACTATGCCCAAAATCTCCCGTATATATCACTCACCACAGATGTCTTTAAAGACCATCTAAGTAATCAAAGTAAAGACTAATTCCAAGCCTGTGCTTTGGCTTGGATAACGCGTCATAAGTTATTCAATTCAACCTTTCATATACTAAGTCTAAGCCCACCCACTAAAAGTGGTTCACCCAATTCATAAATAAGTCTGAAACCTTTCTCATAAACAATTCACAAATCATCATGTCTCAACAGCCTTCATTAACCATTAACTCATTTCATGCACGAACAATTGGACCCACGGTCCAATGTTAATTAATGGGTGTAGAATATCATGTCTAGAACCCTTGTGAGTATTTGGAGCGTCAGTCCATGTCTCACAACCCATGGGTATTTAGAGCATTAGTCCCTGACCCATAAATGAATATTTTCTTACTAGTTGGGTGTAGAACCCCATGTCTAGCACCCCATGAGTATTTGGAGATTCAGTCCTTGTCTCAACACCCATTTATCAATCATACGTATATATTTATCATTGGTGTAGAACACCATGTCTATCACCCCGAGAGTATTTGGAGCTTCAGTCCTTGTCTCACAACCCATTTATCAATCATACATATATATTTATTATTGGTGTAGAACACCGTGTCTAACACCCCAAAACCATCCATTAATTAATTTATAAATTAATTAATCCAATCCGTTAATTAATTCAAAAACTAATTAACAACATAAATCGCCCATCAAAAGTCAACCCTTAATTAACCATACAACATCTCAGTAGTAAATAATTAATTAATAATTAATTGTTCTTATCAAACCAAATAAATAATTAACTCAACATTTAATTATCCAAATTCTTTAACAAGTCTGAACCCGTCCACTCAAACAGTGATTCATCCAGGACTTTAACAATTTACATGCACATCATAATCATTAAAAAACCTACTGATCAAGCCCATATATTTAGCAACCATCTCACTCATCATCTCATAATATAGAACAAATCCATCCAAGACAACTTAATGCATGGAAATCTAATAAGTATAAAAAAGTACCCTTGGACAATAGTCGTAACAAATATTCAATTCACAATCTTAATTTAATGCATAAAAATTAATTAATTAAAAAATTAATTAAATAAATATTATCTCTTAAAAAAATAAAAAATTAATTAACCATTTAACATTACATATGTAATAATTATTCCATCCATTAATTATTATCAATTTCCAATTTATACTTTTGAACATGTCAAATATTAAATATTCCCAATCATCATTAAAAGCCACAAATTTTATTCCAACTCATGAATTGATAATTAATTCTACAATTAATTTCCCTATTATACATTCTTCCCATTAAAATCATTTAACTGTTTAATCATATCACTTTAACCATATTAGCAAAACATGCTTAAAAACAACACAAGTTCAATCCCTCATTTATCTCATGAGGGCGGTATCATTTTATAACTTCAAAAGTGTCATGCATCAACATATCATAATCAAGGAAACTTACATTCTCAATTTATTTAAAGAATCTATAATTCTAAAAATAACATGTTAAGGATTTGAGACCCTACCTCGGGGTGGAACCATTTTAAATCCGAAGCGCTTTAATGTACCTGGAAGCAACCAGTCCACAACTGGTCCGTAATCGAACATGCACACACCTTTATATATATATATATATATATATATATATATATATCTCTGTGTGCGTTGTCTAAATTGATCAATGAAAATTCAATATAATAAACTGGTAACCAGAATCAAAGTTGTAATGAACAACACATCCCTAACTTGGTACCGGGAAGTCATAATACAAAATAGGCCTTAATATACCCTCTGCAAAACCAAAAAACGGGTTTAAAAAACTACCTAAACCAACAATGAAAAGACAAATCGAAACCACCCGCCTCACCCTTGGTGGGGGATGTCAGATTATGGACCAATGGGTCCCAAGTAAACATTCACATATCCTAAAGAAATAGAGGAATGAAAGAATCAAATTAAACCTGAAACTTCGCATTTTAGATGTGAAAACAAGGCGTGAGATAGAAGTCAAATGATCGATGCAAATCACCAGTTATACGCAGACGGACTCACCTTGAAGAGGCAGACAAGATACGTGAAGATTCTGAGGAGAATTTTCATGCTCAAAGTGGAGTCCAGGAGAGGGGTGGTGCACCTCTAGGTATTGCCCAGAAGGGGGTTGTGCCACGGAGGTCGTGCGCTGCAGGAGCTCCGCCCGGGTGTCACACTGCTGCAGGGAGGGTCGCTCGGGGGTTCGCATGCCTCTTGGTCTCACCGCGGGAAGGAGATCATGCCGAGGAGGGAGCTTGAAGGAGGGAGGATGGGCCCCCGTCATGGGGTGCACTACTACGTGCGTGTTGCACCTTATGCATAGGGAGGAAGAAGAGGGGAATTTGATTCTCTTTATTTTATTTTTTAGACCCCTAAATTAATTTCCATTAATAATAGTTATTATTAAAATCTTGAAACCCAATAATAATAATACCATTAATGCGATAATAATAATAATAAAAGATAATAATAATACCCATTTTATTATTATTATTATACACATTAAATACTTATCTAAAAAGTAAAAAACTTCCCAATTAATCCTGCTTAAAGGAAAAGTTTCATTTGAGAAAATCAAACTCCCCTTTACTACTCAATTAAATTTAAATCTCTTTGACTTCAAAGTAATAAAAAAATAATTCCTCTCCCACAATTAATAAAATTCGTTTTTCCATGAATTTAATTAATTAAAATAATAATAATAATAATAATAATAATAATTAAAGCATCATTATTATTATTATTAAAACTTTTATTTTTCTAAAATTCCAAACAAAACTCCCCAATTCATTACTATTATTATTTATAAAAATAATATCAATAATGATCAATATTTATGACCCTCGTAAAACCATAATAATAAAAATATAATTATTATTACTCAAACCTTTGATATAACCCAACAACTCTATTAAATAACCACACTCCTTCATTAAATTTGAAACTTCTTATTTAATTAAGTGTTTTATCGAGATACCCAACAGCCTCATTAAATTGACCTAATTATTACACCCCATTAAATAAAAACAAAACTTCGACAAACCCCATAATTAAATTGTATTAAAAGAAACAATAAAACACCCATTTTAATTATGTCCAAACTCCCCATTTAAATCCACATTAATTATCCAATTCGTTTTTAACCTTCATTTATTATTTTTTTAATAAATGTTTCGTAATTAATTATAAAACTCCATATTGATCATTAAATTCTTTTAACAATTATTTAACTAAGTAACCAACAAAACAATAATAACATCATCATTATTTCTATTAAAACATTATTTTAATTAATCCAAAACTCTCATATAATCATATTTAATTAAAAAAATAATAATAATTTATTAAAAAAGATAAACTGCATTGGTTGGACCAAAACCATGCACTGCCCATGCAGAACCATTAAAGTGGTTTTTTTTCCAGATCCGGTGCACCCGAGACTCATCGGGACAACTGCTAAAATTTATCTGGTAATTACGCAATTCCCGAAACGACACCATTAGGTGTTCCAACACTCAGAGTATAATTCCAGAGATGGGTTTAAAAAAATGAACCGTGAATAAATTGAATTTTTTTTGAAAACATTATTATTTTAATCCGGTTTGAAAAAACGAGACTTTACATTGATGGTGGTAGTGAGTCTGGTACTGGAGGTGTGGCTGTGTGTGGTTTATAACAACCCTGCATTTTATAACACACTTAAACCTGATTTATTACATAAAAAATTCATTTGATACAGCATTAAAGATCGATAGGTATAGTGTATTTGGGGCTTAGGAACATTACATAATAGCTTAGAACATAAAACACACAATATCTTTATTGAGAACTTCCTTTACATGACCACTACATTCTCTCGTACTTAGCATTTCATTGGATAACTTGAGGACATGCATAAGAAAATGGTGAGCTATAAATCCCAGTAAGGGAATAAACAAGGAATAAAATGAGGAATACAATACATGTTAGATAATTTTCATATCAATGGAGCACAAGAGAAACATGAACATAAAGGTATGATAAAGAATGATAATCATAACATGGAAATGTTTCAACAACACTTAACATGGAATAAGCACGAGCCAAGGCTCATTGCACATAGAGCACGAGTAAACCCTCATTGCACATAAATCACTATTAAAACCTCATTTCACTAGAATTATCATGATCCATCACCCACTACACATTATGTATCATGATACAATACTTTACCCAATGCATTAGGGCGCTATCAGGGTGCACCCTTCTTAAAAATTTCATTTCATGCATAAGTGTGCCACATGGATCATATAACATGGAATCAATCAACATCATAAGTTATTCCACGATTAAGTAATGTGGAATAAATACATGAATTTACCATTCAATATGTATATATTCTTAATAGTGAATACCCTTTATAGAGACATGGTTATGGTATTCACTACATAATGATCTTGCCTTGGAAAAACACGGTTCAATTTCGGCAGCATAACATCATGACATAAGGATTCAGAAAAATGGTTGATGAGATATAAATGGGGTTTTCATCATATTTAAATGAAATAGACTTTAAGGGGGGTCATATAGATACATTTCCCAATAAACGTAATGGAATTTCGATGCATAATACAAAAGAATTACTTGGATGTAAAAGAGGAGACGGAAATCCCTCTCAAAATTTCGGCATTGTAACGAGTGTACATGGGAGGCATTAATGAGAGAGAAAGGGGTATCCCATAATCCAAACATAAATAGGGCTGTATGGGGGAGGTGTGAAATCATACCCCAACATTTTTAATTGAAAAAAATGGCATAACAACTTAAAAAAATTGGACAAAAATGAAAAAGGAAGAAATACCTTACTTGGAAGTGTGATCCCAATGGCTTGGGAGAGGATTGAGAGAGGATTCTTAGGAGTTTGGGGAACCTTGGTAGGATTCTAGAGAAGGAAGGGTAGGGGTTGGTTGAACTCCAATGTCTTTGAGTGAAGAGGAAGGGGGATCTTGGCTGGGTTTATATTGGAAAGGGGAGGGAATTCTTTAATATTTAGGTTTGGGTCACCACACATTAAACTAATCAATACTACAAACCAGCCAATAGTTTGTGACCACAGTTTTTTCCAAAGCGGAGTGGAAAAAAATATTTTATAATTACAATGTCCTAACTTCTTAAAATAATAGTATTTCTTATGCAGAGGTGAGTCACACTCTCAAGGAAAAAAATTTAAAAAGACAAAATGTTTTATAAGTACAGGAGGGTCCACTAAAGCTTTGTAAAATTAATCAAACAAACCAAAAATTATATTATTTTAATGTTAAAACATATATTGGCCAAAAATAATGTTTATATTATTTTATTACATCACTATTGGATAATTATGATGTCATAAAACACATTATATATTTAAATGGTATTCAATTTTTACCCAAACAATCCACTATCTCAAAAAATTATGAAAAATTCACCATGGGATAATTTCGAAGTCCCAATTCCAAAAATAAAATTAATTTCATAGAAATAATTTTATAAATATGTGAATTTTTACTTTTAAAATAAAAATTGATATTTATCTAAAATTCATGGGTTTTGAAAAAAACAACTTTTAAACCTTATTAAAAATTACAATTACATTCTTAAAATTATATAATCATTTATATTTAATAAAAATTAATTTAATAATAATAGTTTATTAAAATATTATTTAATTCAAAAATCCATTAATTCATCAAAATAGACTTCTTAATTGAATATTAACTAAAAATACTATTTGTGCTTTAAAAACCATTAACAAATTAACAATAATAAAATTAATGCACATTCCTTATACAAAAATAATGTACATAGTCAAAGTACTAGGGTCTGGTTACATAACACCTTATAGCACCCACATAAGACCGAAGAGTAAGGTGTGCGATGGTGACATACTCTTGGGGTGGCTCTGATAACATCGCTCAGGTGGTAATCTCTATTAACTTCAACTTCTCTTGTAGTCGGTTCCTCTCAAGCTTAACATGTTCAAGCTCAACTTGGGCTTGGTCAAGAGGGAATACCAATGATGCCACCTCTTTTCCAAGCTCTGACAAATGGGCTTCGTATGAGGAAAGTCTTCTGGATTAGGAAATCACTTCCTTTGTTTGAGTAAATTGGATTTGTTACAGACCTATATTTATACTAATCATGTGATCACTGTTCAACGGCTATATTAGCAATGGTCACAATTCATAATGGTATTTTAAAATCCAAAAAAATAAAAAAATTGAATTTCACATTTTTTATAACCATAATAAGACATTAAATTAGATCAAGAGAAATTTCCATTAATGAAAGTTTTGGTCATTATAATATTCCCCCCTTCAGAAATTTCGCCCTCAAAATTTTCTTTTTCCACACTAAAACAGATGTGGTAACTCTGCTTCATCACTTCCTCCGATTCCCACATTACTTATTCAAACATGTGGTTTCTCCATAACACCTTGACGAGGGGAATTGTCTTATTTCATAGAACTTTTTCTCTATGATCTAAGATCTTCACTGGTTACTCCCCGTAATAAAGATCATCCTCTAGCTATACTACCTCTGAAGAGAGTACATGTGAAGGGTTTGTTAGGTACTTCCTTAAAAGGGATACACGAAAGACATCATGTACTTTGGTCATTGTAGGCAGAAGTGCTAGTTAATAGGCCACAACCCCAACATGATCAAGAACCTTGAAGGGGACGATGTACCTAGGACTTAAATTACCTTTCTTTCCAAACCTCATGCCCTTATTCCATGGAGATATGAATAGAAATACAATGTATCCAACTTTAAACTAAAGGCCTCATTGATAGTTATCTACATAAATCTTCTCTCAACTCTGGGCTGGCTTGATATGCTGTTGAATTGTTTTCACCTTCTCTATTATTTCTTCAACCATTTCTAGTCCTAGAAGCTTATGTTCACTAACTTCATCCTAACATTCTAGTGTTCTGCACCTCTTACTATATAGGGCTTCATAAGGTTCCATTAGGATGCTCGAGAGGAAATTATTATTGTAGGAGAATTCAACCAGTGGAACATGATAGTCCCACCCTCCTTTGAAGTCCATATAACATGATCTTAACATATACTATAGTGTCTGAATAGTTCACTCAGATTGGCCATCAATTTGAGAATGATAGGCCGTACTGAAGTTTAGTTCAGTATCTAGAGCATGTTGAAGACTCTTCCAAAACATAGAGGTGAATCTTGGATCTCAATCAGATACAATAGATAGTGGTACTCTATGCAGCCTTACCACTTCCCCGATGTATATCCATGCGAGTTGATCCAATGATAAATCCTCTTGAATTGCAATGAAGAGTGTAGACTTTGTAAGACGACCCATAACAACCCAGATTGAATTGTTGCCTTTGGATGTCTTCAGATGTCCGGTGAAAAAGTCCTTGGTGATGTTATCCCATTTCTATGCCGGTATGGGCAATGGTTTCATCGTCCCCTTAGACTTTTTGTCTCTCAGCCTTCACTTGATGACACACCAGGAACTTTGATGTAAATTCAGCGATCTCCTTCTTCATATTATCCCACCAATAATTCCCCTATAGATCTTGATACATCTTTTTGTTTCCTGGGGGAATAGAGAAATTTGAACTGTATACATCATCCAAAAGTTCTTTCTTTAGCTCTGAACTTGATGGAACACATATTCTTTTCCCAAATCTCACAATTCCTTCTTCATTAACATTGAACTCCAAGGATTTCCCTCTTCTAATAGCTTCCACTTTCTTCTGAATTCCCACATCATCCTTTGGAGTATCCTTTAACTTTTCTAAAAGAGACGGTTGAGAAATCATTTGTGAAAGGATTGATGATGTTCCCTTATTTATGATTCCCATGTCTATCTTCATCCAATCTAATAAGATTGGATCCTTTTCATTTCTCATCAATGATAGAATTGTTTGGTCCTTTCTACTTAGAGCATCTGCCACCGTGTTCTATTTTTGAGGGTGGTAATGGATTGAGAGGTCATAGTATTTGATCAACTCTAACAATATTTGTTGGAGCATGTTCAACTCTTTATGTGTGAATATATACTTGAGGCTTTTGTGGTCTGTATATATTTCACACTTCTCCCCAAAGAGATAATTCTGTCTAAATTTTATGTGAAGATCACTACAACCAACTACAAATCATGTGTTAAATAATTATTCTCATGAAATTTCAATTGCTTTGAAGTATAGGAAATGAATATTTCATTTTGCATCAACACACAGCCCAGACCCTCTTCAAAGCATCACTGAATACCACAAAAGGTTCCCCACTTGTGGGTATAGTGAGCATGGACACAATGATAAGCCTCTTTTATAACTCCTTGAAGCTTTCTTCGCATTCATCTCTCTAAGAAAACTCTACTCCCTTATGAGATCGCTTGGTAAGAGGGTTTGGAAAATCGTGAGAAATTTCTCACAAATCATTGATAATATCCAGGTGACCCCAAGAAGCTATGGATATCTTTTACTGATGTTGGCCTCAACCACACCTCAATTACATCTGTTTTGGAGGGATCCATAGATATCACATTTCTTGTGATGATATGGACCAAGAATGAGACCTCATTCAACAAGAACTCACACTTACAGTACATTTCATAGATCATATCCTTCCGCAAGGTCTCTAGTATAGTTCTTAGATTCTCCTCATGATCCTCCTTGGTTTTGGAGTATATCATAATATCATTTATAAAGTCTGATAAATATTTTTCAAGGTAATACCTAAAGGCTCTATTCATTATGTACATGAAGATTGCTAGAGAATTAGTGAGTCTTAAAGTCATTACTATGAATTAATAGTGCCCGTATCTTGTAAAAAATGTAGTCTTGGGGATATCTTCCTTCATCACCCTTACTTGATAATATCCCAACTGTAAATTCACCTTGGAGAAGTATTGGGCTCCACGCAGCTGATCAAACAAGTCATCGATTAGTGGAAGAGGATATTTTCTCTTTATCATGATTTTGTTAAGCTCACAATAATCGATGCAAAGGCACATTGACCCATATTTATTCTTGACGAAGAGGGCTGGTAAACCCCATGGTGAAGCACTTGGATGTATAAACCCTTTATCCAAATTATCCAACAGTTGTTTCTTCAACTCCTCAAGCTCCATAAAATCTATTCTATATGGAGTCTTGGATATTGGAAATGCCCTTGGTAAAGGTCAATTGAGAAATCAACATATCTTCCTGGAGTAAGACCATGCAATTCCTCGGGAAACACTTCAGCAAATTCCCTCATAATAGGCATGTCTTCAAGGATGGTTTATTCCTCAGACTCAATCATCTGAGCCAGATACGCGTGTTCATAGGGTAGTAATATCCATGCTTGAGATGATGGAGCTAAAGAAGATTCATATTCCTCCTTTAAATTGTATAGAATCAAGTGTCGATTATCCATATGGAGTGTGATTTCCCTCTCATGGCAATTTATGTTGGCTCTATATAAGGAAAGAAAATCCATGACAAGACTTTCATCATATTCTACCAAAGTGTGTATGACGAGTTTCTCTAGGAAATTCAATCCATAGATTATGGTCGGGGAGGAATTATATTCATGGGATGCAATGATTTCCACATTTTCCATACTCACTGACATCCTTACTTCCATTATTTGTGGTGGTGATGGGATTGTTCTACTAAACCTTTGGGATATTAAAGAATGCATAGAAACAGAATCAAAAAGTACATTCTCTATTCTTGAATGAATAACTAGTGTACCTATCACCACTTCGTTCTCGAGGATTACTTTGGCAGTAGTGATGGAAAAAGATCTCCCTTGCTGCCTTGGAGGTTGTCAGTTGCATCCGAAAACCCTTGGCTTAGGGAACTAATTTTCAAGATGACCCGGTTCTTTGTAGTTATAGCAATGAACAACACGTTGAGGTTCGAATAGAGCGTTCCTATCCTCTGTTGTAGCCGCGGGTTTTTCTTGTCGATATTTAATACCTAGGTTCCCTTTTCTTCCACACCTAATGCATTTCCTCATCCCCTTTAGGAAATTTCCAGGATGCTTCTTTCCACAATGTTGGAAAGTTGGGTGCTGGATCTTCTTAGAACCATTGGATTTATCTATACAACCACCAAAATTAAATTCCACCTTACGATTCTTATCCCCATGATACCCCTGAGATTCTCTGATATCCATTTTGACCTTGAGGGCACATCAGACAATTTCCTCATAGCTATTGAAGTCACGGATCACCAATGTTTTCTGTAGGCTTGGTTCCATCCCACCAAAGAAGCGGTCAACCTTGCATTCGGGGGTAATGACAAATACAAAGGCATATCATGCAATCCTTGTGATGTTTTCCTTGTACGCTTTGACAGATTCATCATCTTTTATCTTGAGGGAAAGGAAGTCCCTTTTCATCTTAAGATGGATGGTGTGCGGAAAATATTTATCGAAAAACATATTCCTGAAATCCTTCCATTCCAACACCTCGATATCCTCCTTAGGGTTTGTATTTTTGATCAACATCCACTATTGATCAGCTTCTCCCTCCATACGATAAGAATCTAGGAGAACCTTCTCTTTTCCAGAACATTGAATGATGGAGAATATCTTTTCAATGGAGTTGATCCATTGTTCGACAATTGAGGGATCAGATGATACATTAAAAGTAAAATGCCTTTGTCTCATGAAGCTCTCGATAGCGACTTCTTCTTTCTGGGGGGGGGGGGGTTGAATGTTTCTCTTGACCCATGTTTCTATTCAAATCTTGAGTTAACTAAGAGAGAAGCATGACAATGTTTTCAATTCCCGTTCCCATCAGATTGGGCATCTCATTAGCACAATCATCACATTGAACTTCACATCGATTGTTAGCCCAAGTCCTCCTATTTCCAGCCATTGGCTGGAATAAAAGGAAATTTAGGGGTAACACATAAAGGGTAATCCAAGGATAAAACTGATGAATTATAAATAACTTTTATTTTATTAACTTATGAATCCATAGGCTTCAATCTATGATATTCATGATCTACATTCTAACATATATTCTTAAGGGAATTTTTATTAATTCCCTTAATAAGGGTTCATACTACGTTTGTGAATTTACTAAAGAATATCCCCTGAGAGTGGCATAACCATGAGTGCAGCAAGGCCTGTTGACATGCACTAGTTCCTATTCAAGTCTAGTTCAAAGTATTGTTTTCAGGTTTTACCCCTAGGATACATCTATTCTAGAGCCACCTCTAACTGCTCTTATCCAGAAAGGGATGTATTTTATTGATAAACAACTTACTCCATACTCGCCACTACATAGGGATGTTTTTATTATAATTATTCTTTGTCTATAAGTATTCACTAGGGTTTTCTAATCCTAATCCCAAAAATAACTAAACCTATCCTCTAATACCAACTATAACAATCCTGATTTTTATTACACACTTAAAACTGATTTATAACATAAAATATTCACTTGATACAACATAGAATATCAAAAGGTATAGTGTATTTGGGGCTTAAGAACATTACACAAAAACTTAGAACATAAAATAACAACATCTTTATTGAAAAATTCCATTACATGACCACTACATTCTCTCGTAATTAGCATTGCATGGGATGGCCTGAGGACATGCATGAGAAAAGGCTGAGCTATAAAGACCAGTAAGGGAATAATCATGGAATAAAATGAGGGATACAATAAATGTTAGACAATAGGAATTTCAATGGATCAATAGATAAACATGAACCTGAAGGCATGATAGCACATGATAATCATAACATGGAAATGTGGCAATAACACTTAACATGGAATTAGCAAGAGCCAAGGCTCAGTGAACATAGAGCATGAGTAAACCCTCATTGCACATGAAGCACGAGTAAAACCTCATTGCACTTGAATTATTACGAGTCAAAAACCATTTCAAATGATGCATCATGATACTATACTTTACCCAATGCATTGGAGCGCTATCAGGGCGCACCCCTCTTAAACATTTCATTTCATGCATAAGTGTGCCACATGGATCATATAACCTGGAATCAATCAACATCATAAGTTATTCCACTATTAAGTAATTTGGAATAAATACATGAAATTACCATTAATTATTTATATGTTCATAAAGGTTAATACCCTTGATAGAGACATGGGTATGGTATTCACTACACAATGATTTGGCTTGGAAAAACGCTGTGCAATTTCGGCAGCATAATGACGTGACATAAAGATTCATAAAAATAGTTGATGATATATAAAAGAGTGTTTCATCATATTTACATGAAATGGATAGTAAGGGGGTAATATAGATACATGTCCCAACAAACATAATGGAATTTAGAATCATAATACAAAATAATTACTTGGATGTGAAAGAGGAGAGAGAAATCCCTCTCAGAATTTCAGCATTGTAACAGGTGTACATGGGAGACATTAATGAGAGAGAAATGGGTCTACCATCATACAAAAATAAATAGGAGTGTATGGGGGAGGTAATAAATCATACACCAACATTTTTAATTCAAAACACAAGGGAATAACAACTTAATGAAAATTGGACAAAAATGAGAAAGGAAGAAATCCCTTACTTAGAAGTATGATCCCAAAGGGTTGGGAGAGGCTTGCGAGAGGATTATTCGGAGCATGGGAAACCTTGGGAGGATTTTATAGAGAGGATGTAATGGTTTGGTCTAAATACAAAGGCTTTTAGTGAATAAGAGGTGGGAGCTTTGGTGGGTTTATTTAGGAAAGGAGAGGGAATTCATTATTATTTAGGTTTGGGTCCCCACACATTAAACTTATCAATACCACAAACCAGACCATGGTTTTTTTCCAATGGGTTTTTTCCAAAGTAGAGTGTAAAGAAATATTTTATAAGGCCAATGGACGAACTTCTTAAAATAATAGAGTTGATTATGTGGAGGTGAGTCACTCTCTCAAGGGAAACAATTTAAAAAGACAAAATGTCTTATAAGTCTTAGAGGGTCCACTAAAGCTTTCTAAAATAAATCAAACAAACTCAAAATCACATTATTTTAATGGTAGAACATATATTGGCCTAAAATAATGTTTATATTATTGTAATACATCACTATTGCGTCATTATGTTGACATAAATCACATTATATATTTAAACGGTATTTATTTTTTACCCAAAAATTCGACTGTCTCAAAAAAGTATGAAAAATTCACCGTGGGATAATTTTGACATCCTCATTCCAAAAATAATATTAATTTTATCTAAATAATTTTATAAAATGTAAATTTTTTACTTTTAAAATAAAAACTGACATTTATCGAAAATTCACGGGTTTTGACAAAAATAGCTTTGAAACCTTATTAAAAATTACAATTGCATTCATAAAATTATATGATCATTTATATTTAATAAAAATTAATATAATAATAATATTTTATTAAAATATTATTTATTTAAAAAAATCCATTAATTTATCAAAATATATATCTTAGTTGAATATTAACTAAGAATGTTATTTGTGCTTTAAAAACTATTTACAAAGTAACAATAATAAAACGAATGCAAATTATTAATACAAAAACAATGTAAATAGTCATAGTGATAAGGTATTGTTGCATAACCCCTTATAACACCCATATAAGACCAAAGGGAAAGGTGTGCGATTGTGACAGACTCTTGGGGTGGCTCAGATAACATCGCTCGGGTGGTAATCTCTATTAACTTACACTTCTCCCATAGTCGGTTCTGCTCAAGATTAACATGTTCATGCTCGGCCTGAGCTTGGTTAAGATCAAAGCCCAATGATACCACCTCCTTTTTGAGCTCCAACAAATGAGCTTTGTACGAGGAAAGTCTACTAGATGAGACCATCACTTCCTTTGTCTGAGTAAATTGCAGTTGTTAGAGCCCAATATTTATACTAATGATGTGATCAATATTCAACGACTATATTAGAAATGGTCACAATTCATAATAGTTTTTTAAAATCCAGAAATGTAAAACCAATGAATTTCACATTTTATATAACCATAATAAGACATTCAATTAGATCTACTGTAATTTCCATTAATTAAAGTATGGTTTGTTACATGGTTGATACCGATGGTGAAATGAAATATTATGGTAGAATCATAATATAAAGGAAGTAGATGTGTAGTTGTGTCGAGTTTTGTTGTTAACAGGAAAATACTAATAGTGTTTCATTGTTCATAGTGTGGTGGGGTCTCATGGCGGTGAATAAGAGGTGTTTAGTCTAGGGGTGGATGACTATGTTTTGACAATTATAGTGGTGTCTTACGAGACACCATTGGATCTGACAGTATCTTCTTGACTTCACCAAAATTAAAATAAAAATTTAACAGAAAAAATGCCCGAATTTATAAATAAATAAAATGTGAATTTCATTCAAAAAGTTCATTAATTAACTAATTACATGAAATTAAAATTAAAAAAACAGTGATAAAAATTAAAACCATATGAATAGATAATCAATTTATTTAATCAAATAATTAAAATTTAAAAACTATAAAAATATCTTAAATTTAACTCTAACATAAAATATAAAGTAGATAAAAAATATAATTCGATTTTATAAATATAAGTTGAATTAAGACAATAAATACCATGATTTTTTAAAAGCATAGAAATAAATATTAAAAAGTGATTAATTGATAAATGAAGCTCGAAAATTACAAAGGTGTAATTATTTAACAAAGACACCATAAATAATTAATTAAATATTTAAAAAGTTAATTAAAGGATGTAGAAAATCATGCGATTTTTAGGCCCCATCAACACCATATTTAATAAATATAAATATATTATACATATATAATAAATAATTGTAAAAAATAAAATTCCATATATTATCAACTTATAACATTTCAAGATTCATTTGATAATAATTTGTAATTAAGAACATTGTTTTAATGTGTTAACTATTTCATTTTCATGTGAATTTAGGTTTTCTAGTCCAGGTCCTTGATTTTTTATATTAGTTATATCTTCTCTATAAATTTAATAATTTTAAAATTTTCCTATTTATTCATTATATATATAAATTTACATAAAATTATAAAGGTATCTATGGAAAAATTTATCAAACAATCCATGGAGATGGTAGGTCATACGTACACATGAATGATACATTCACATGTAGATGGACAGAATGATAAAAAATGAAAATAATAATTAACCATTAATGAATAATTATTATATCATCTACATAATATATATTTATTAAACATACCCATATTAATATCCATGTAATGTATAAATGGATAAAGAATACCATTGATTCATGGAGGTGGCTGTACACACATACGCATCAGTGAAATTATAATTTTTCTACAATTGAGAAGGTAAAAGGGTAAATATGATATTATAATTTCATAAGTGTAATTATATAATTAATATCATATATTTAATTTAACACACCATAATAGAAATCAATTAGTAATTATGATGTAAAATAAAAGGTATATATACATGGAAGTAGTAGTCCCCACACGCATGAGCAAAATTTGACTTCTATTTTAATTTGATTGAATATAGAGTAAATAAATTCAGATATAAAATCATAATATCATTTAATAATATTGGGAATATAGAATTTAATATTTCAATATAAATACCACTCATTTAATGGTTGTACAAAAAGAAATAAATATAATTTGCTCAGGTAGGATGGTTACCTCTTCTTTGGTTGGGTTACTTTGGATACATTCATAAGTATCCTTGGAAATGACGTTTAAGAATAAAAACAACACATTATACTTGCTAATTATTTTTAGAATTTAATTTGGTATTGGTTTATTGAGCTATAAATCACAATGTGATGTAATGAGAAGAAATGTTAGGTGACCTTTTATGTGTGTGGATGTTGAAAAACGTGGAATTAAATAAATTATTGAAATATAATAATGTAATAATAAATATAAATGTTTTTAAATGGATATATCATTGAAGGTAGGATATTATAAGGTATAAATATGAAAAAATATAGGATTTATACACATTTATGTTTCAAAATTATACCTATTTATTCATTTAACAACTTCTAGACCCATTTTAACCATAATTGTTGTTGAAAATATTTACTATTTTAACTATTAATGATGACCAAAACTGAATGTGTACTCATCAAAAAATATTGAAATAATAGTTCTAATTATTTAATCCATTTTCTCACATTCAATTCCAAAATTTCATTAAATTTCATTTAAAAATAAACCCACAAGCTTTGTGAAAGGTGGTTTCCATGAAAAATGTTATCATAAGAATAAAAATATTTTGAAATAAAATGAAACTTACAATTTATTCCAATGAATGAAATTGCAATATTAATAATAAAATTAAAATAAATATATATTGAAATTATTAGAGTAAAAAATTGGCCTTTTTATATTATTGACATAAAATAAAAAATTCGTAATAAAAATATGTATTTTTTCACAATTTATAAATTTTTTTATCTTTTTAGTAAAGTATTAAACCATAAATCTAGGCTTATTATTAATTGATGATTTCAAAAATTAACATCATTTTTCTAATAAATTTTATAAAAGTGTAAAAGTTTATTTATATTACATTCTCCTAAAATGGAATAAAAACAATTTTGGATGAAAAATTTATTTTGATATCCTTTAATTAATCAAATAAAAATTGAGTGCATTATTTATCTATATATTTTTCGTATTGGAGACATTTAAACATGTTTTTTAATTTTTTTTATTCTAATTCATACATTAAATTTAGCAGAAATTTTATAATGATAAATTATATTATATTTCATTTAGAAAATGGTTTTCGAGTTTATGAAGCTATTGCATAAATTAAATTTATTTGAAGAGAAATATATCATAAAATCATATGGAGATATAGAAAATATTTATAACATAACATAATATTATAAATGGAACTTCACATCTGATAATTGTGATTAATTTTGTAATATATCATATAAAAATCCATCGTATGTTAAAAAACACATTACTTTTTATTAATTTGAACATCACATTTTGAGAATATTTTTTATTAAATGAATGTATTATATTTCAAAAAATAGAAATTAAGATAGTAATAATAAGAATATGTTGATATGATCAATCCCTCATAATTATCACACTCATGAACAACAATGTATAAATCAATAAGAATTCTTGTAATGTAATATGCACCTTGAAAATTAAAATATATATAAACATGAGGGACAATAAAATTGAATTAATATTTAATTATATATGTAAAATATATTGGATATAGGAAACCCATACATCTATTACACATATAAAAAATAGAATAGTATTCTAGCTATTGTAATAGTAACATGAATGTTGGAATTGAAGTTTGACTACTAAGAATAGTAACCTAATCATTCAAATAGTACCCAAAACTACAAAAATGTAAAATAATATATAATAATTTTATTTAATGAAAATATAATATATTAATATTATGGTATACATTTATAAATTATTCAGAAATGATAAATAAATGTTCGTATTTTTATAAAACATAAATAATTAAATTTAAATTTTATAATAAATTTATTTATTTAAATGAATGTATCTATAAAATAATAAGGCTTAGTATTATAATGATAATACAATTATATGGGAGAATAATTAATTCTTAAAAGGGTTTGAATTTTTTTCATAATATTAAATTTCTTTCAAATAAATAGATTTTTTATTTTAAAATTGAATATTTCATATATAGATAATTATTTTTATAAAATGGACATAATTTTTTGGAACCTTCACATAAAAAAATTACATGGTGGGTTTTTGGTATTTTTTTGGGTTAGTTTGATTTTTGGTAAATATTGAAATAAGACAGAATATGATATTTAATATTATAATTAAGAAATAGGAATCTTCGAGTCATGTCTAAGGTGAGAGACCATTATTTCAAGATGTGATGCTCCATATACTTTATATATTCACATGAATCATTCATATTTATACTCATATGACTAAATTTTAAAAAAAGGAATATAATATTCAAAAACACCACACTCCTCCCCTTATAAATTCCAACATAACAACCCTTTATATGGATAACTTAGAAACCTTATATCATTTCTAAATTTTATCTAATCCATTTCCTAGTCATTATAGTAAACCCACGTCCTAGTGCATTAGAACTCTCCAAAAGATAATTTCATGTATCCTTAAGACGTCGCCTAATAAGATACAACCAATGAAAGATGAAAGACCCTTGACTTTTTTTTTCCAATTATAGTCTTCTTCTTTGACCTTTTAATGATCCCCATACAACTACAAAAATTAAAATCAAAATAATATAAATACTTACATTTTATTATAATGATGTAATATTTTTATTCTACCCTCCCATATTTTTTTTCCTTAATCATAAGAATTATTTGGAATATGGTTGGTTCAACATCTCCAAAAACATGATGCTTCATTTTTCACCAACACCATCAAGGGACACTATGAAAATATTAGTATTAATAAATTTGATTATAATATGTTTTTTATATCCTATTTTTTGATTTTAATGTTTTAATAATATTTTAACTTAATAAATTGAATCTATATAATCATAGAGAGTAAAATAGAGTTAATGGAAGAACAATGTGACATTAATATTTTTACTAATTAGATCATCTATATGTTTGATCACATATGTGAATTTGGGAGAATATAATTTTATATAAGAAAATTAATATCATTTCCTTTCCCTTCAATTTTTTATTCCCATTTAATATTAACATCAATAACTATTGAAACGTGACCCGACTATGGAACCAAGAAACTAACTCCCTTTAAATAATAGAATTAATGAGTATATCAAATTGAAATTGTTATAAATGAACCTAATAAAATGATATTAAAAAATATAGATAGGAAATGTTTTAAATTAAGTAATTAATGATTCTAATTTGATTATAGATGACATTAAGTGAAATTATAGAATAATTATTGAACATTAGGTAAGATATCACTCTGAAGAACCCTTTCTCTTTTGGTGATAACCTTTCCCTCTCTAAATAAATTTATTTATCTATTTTATTTTATTTAATGATTATAATTTCTATATCTATTTCCCTTTCATATATTAATTTATTATTATCTCTTCCTTTAATGTAGTAATACCTAAATTCATCCCATTTCATAAATATTTTGATTAAAATATACTTCTTTTAAGGTGAATATTTTAATCCCTGAATCCCTTTATAAAAATCAAATTAAATTTTTTTATTCGAATTCAAGATTTCACTAAATAATTAAATATTTTATGTAAAACCAAATCTTTTTAATTAATTTATCTCATTTGAATATTTTTGAATTGTTAATTTATTATGATATACTATAAGATATGAAATAAAAATATTTACATGATTATTTACTATGTTTATTCAAAATGATTTATTTACTATAAAAGAATGTGTAAGAATGTGCATTTTATAATGGTTTCAACTTGATAGCACTCTAATTTAGGGTGTATGTGTTTTTTTCTCATGAGATGATATGTATAGGATTAGGATGTTATTGTAATCAATGAAGAGACTATATCCACTATGTGATGTTTTATTGTTGGTTATACTTGACATATTCTTATTCCATGCTTTATGTTTCTTCATCCATCCTGTGATTCTAGCATCTGATGATACCATGTTATTTCTTTTATTCTTTAATGTGATTATTCATGAGACTTATATTTTATGATATCAAATTATGTTATTTCATTCACATGTCAATATTAATTATCATGGTTATTTCATTACTACTCTTTATAGCTCAAAACATTATTTTATGATTTCCAAAGGCTATCTTATGATTTTTAAGGAACATGACTAGATTTAGGATATCTTTAATTGGTTGAAAAAATATGTTTTAGTTTAATTTCATTTTGATATGTTATGTACCTAGTATTCCAAATACACTAAACATAATGATATCTGGGTTTTATTTATTAGTTTTTTACATTAAAATCTTGTAATATTATGGTTAACAGGCCTAGATTTCTACAGAGTATTTCATAGAAATGTCTAGTTATTTTTGTGGATTAGGACTAGAATACATTAGTGAGAACACTAATGATCATTATAATTAAAGGATAATATCTTCATATTTTAGTGAAGAATATATCCTAGCGGTTCTAACTAATTACAAGCCTATATGGATACTACATGGGGACATAACCACATAAGGGGAAAATTGGATATTAAATCAATAATTTCATGCTACAAGAATATATGGCCTTATTTCACACCTAGTTCTACACTTCCAAGGGATATGTTTGGAAAAATTATATATATCTTTACAATACATTATAATTGACACAAATAAATTGATATTTTAAAAATATTTATGGGAAACAATACTATATATTTCCAAGATATTATTATAGAGACTAAAATGTTAGGATGAATATGTTATATACAATTATTTCATATGTGTTTATATTTTCTATTTTTATAATATTTTATTTGGAGTATTATATTATGTATATTGTTTTTGATATGAAAAATGAGTAGAATAAAAATAATTTTTTGAAAGATGTGATCAATATACATTCATGATTTTGATGATATATTGTGAATGGATTGGATTTCATTAAATATTTCAAAAATTAACTGGAATTATGGGAGATCTGTCTTTAAATCCCAAAATATTCTCTGAATCTATAAATGAATAACGTGGAGGAGAAATCACATTTGGAATCCTATTCTCAATATATTATATTATTTTATTATGAGGGAGAATATATATTACAACTTAATAAGAAAAATTATAAAATCATTCTTGAGTACACGCCCATTTAGAGTAACTGTATAGATGAATTCCATAATGATTTTCCTAGTGTTCCATGAGGCAGAGATGATGTGTGCTTAATATAACATATATATATATATATATATGTCCATATCAAAGACTATATATATAATTACCATCATTGAGTTGTAATAATTTATTATGAAACTATAATTTAATCTATAAAATAGTTTTACACACCCGAGTGCTTCAACACAAGGTGTGAGGGGCCTGTTTATCAGGAAGCATGATGGGTCAACATGCATTTTCATTGATTATGATGAAATAAGAAAAACAAGATAAAGATAATGTATCCCCCACCATAGATAAATTATGTTTTCGATCAACTATATATGGCCTAATTTTTCTCTAATGTTGATCTTCTTTTGGGAGATCACCAATTTCTGGTGAATGAGGAATATATACCAAGGGTTTCATTTCAAATAATATATGAACACTATGATTTCCTAGTGATTACCTTCAGAATCAATAATTATCCAAAAATATTTATTGATAAGATGAAAAAATATATATTCTGTTATAAAATTTTAGGTAGTCCTTAATAAATATATTTTGATATACTGAAAAAGAGGGAGGGTCATAAGGAGATCTTGACCAATGTGATGAAGAATTTTAGAATTGATAAGTGATATTGGAAGTGAAGTACATGTTAGTTTTGAATTGAGTAATTATCATTCATGTGAAATGTCACCACAATTAAAGTGATATACATAGACACTTGGAGGAAAAATTAAATTATGGAATTTCCCATAAAAACATTTTTAATGGAGATCTGTAGTTTTGTTGGACTATCAGGGTATTAGAATGTATTTTGAGAAACTTATCTTGATTTTCAAACCCACTAATAAATATGACATATAATGTGATAATTTTAATTAGAAATGATAATGTGAATACATATTCAATGAATTGAAAATGAGGAGTGTCACTACACATGGCATCATGCTCTCCTTTAGTGGGGATCCTTTCATAGTGTACAATGATTCATATTGGATTGGTCTTTGTACTTTTGTTGGATGATAAAGTTCTCATATATTCACCATGAATGATTTAGGTTCATGATAAGAAGTATCTAATTCATTGTTTTGATATGGATACATAAATATTCACATTGAAAATATGGTGTCATTAAAATTATATGAAGATGTGTGAACTCTATATGGATCATAAGAGAGATAAATATATAATCTTAGGGAAGATCTTATTATTTCTAATGAAGTTGGTTATAGATGATCATGGATAATGATTCTTAATCATCTACAATCATGGGAAATAAAATAAATTGGATGATTATATATGAATAAAGGTTATGGAAACATAATCAATGAAGAGAATTTAAAAGGGTATAATCTTTATATACTTGCAATGGATAGACATGGTGATCATAAAGAAATAAAAATAATTATTCCTTCATAATTTTTTTTCACATACATCCCTTCTTGAAAAGATAATGCATCCTCAAGGAGATTATTTGGGAATATAGATGAATGTATAAGCTATATGAAAAAAGGAAATCCTTCGAGATAAATATTGATGAAGAAGTAGTTGAATGAATGGGGACATGACTTTGGGTCACATCAAATCATGAGATAAATATGGAGTAGTTAAATGGTGCACACCTGTAAATACCTGTAATTTCCATTTTAAATTTAGTTTTTAATTAAATGGGAGTTTTACGAGTCTGCAAAAAATTATGGTGTGAGATTCCAAGGCCCAGAGTGCCCAGAATGAATTTTTGAACTTTTTTTCAAGTACGTTTAGTGAACTTATGAGCGAGTTTTTCTAACATTTGAACCAATGCTTGGAGTTGAAATATGAGGACACCGTTGAACTCACATCGCTGATATTCTCTTAAGGAGACTTTAACCTTGGTGGCAGTTGGTCAAGGGTAAAAAATAATTTTTGAGTTTTTGTGGAAATAATAAAATAAAATAAACACACATTTTATTTTATTTTGTTGTAACCACCCTATTGTTGATATTGTGGAGGTGGGAAGAACATGAGTTTTATTTTCCAAATTGAATGATCGGTGGTGGGGACCACCTGAGTGAGTAAAACCTCCCATGAGGGGTTATAGTGGTGGGGACCACCCGAGGCTAGAGACCCTCAAACTTCCTATTAAATATGGGGGGGGGGGTCTTCAACTCCTTCAACATTTATTATGCCAACTCTCCCCCTTTAATTAATTAATCCATCTCAATTAATTAAATGTTGCAATTTAAAATTTTGCCAAAATATTTTATTATATTGGTTATCTCTTCTTATTGGTGGGTTGGGGGAAATTAATTGCTGGAAAAGGAAGGAGCCTTGGGAGAAAATCTCTCCATGAAGAATGCCAATGAAGAATGTCAACTTAGACTCCAAATTCTTCCATAGGACGTTCGTTGACAAGGAGCATCTTCAATTTCAACGAACCAACAATCGAGGAAATTGCTGATGACACTGACGTCCATCTTTTCCCAATGATTCATCTTCTTCCTCGCGATCTCATCGACGTCATCAAGCGAACGAGGTAGTGGTTTATTAGTGCATGAATACTTTTCCCATGTTATTCCCTTGAATTATTATTTTTGGGATTGGGAATAAATCGTTACAGGAGGTTCTATATCTTGACGTTCTTCTTTAAGTTATTGTTGAGCCATATGCTACCACCCTAACGCGGAGGGTACGGTCCAGACAAACATTGCTCGACCCCTCCATAAATCTTGTGATGATTTGTGGTGTTGAATGCAATGAAGGCAACGACCCAAAGACACCACCCCACAATCACCACCGTCTTGCGACCTTTGCGCCCGCATGGCACCCCCGCGACAAAGCCGCTCCGCGACACTCACAACCATTGTGCCCCGCGGCCCCGCCACACGCAGACCCACTACCCCGCCCATGGCTGCCGTCGTCTAAGAAGAGATGCCCCCACCGACCGGGTCGAGTTGTTTCACCGTCCGTAGAGCCACCGCCGCCGTCCGTCGAGCCACCGCCACTATTCGCCGAGCCGCCACTGCCGTCTGCCGAGCCGCCCCAGCCGCACCACCCGTGGCCTTATGAGCCACTCTGGCCGAGCCACCCCGTGGACCTGGGCCGCTCCAGCCGAGCCACCCCGTGACCTCCACCTTTCTAGATGAGCTACCCTTCAGCCTCGCGCCGTCTGTAGCTGAACCCCCACGACCCCTCACGGCCTGCCGGGTCGCCCAGCGAGCTGGGTCGCTCAGCACTGGCCGGGCCGGACCCAGCGGTCTGGGCCGAACCCAATGGGCCGGGCCGCACCGTGGGCTAGGCTAGACCCAGCGAGTTGGTTCAGGTCAACCCGAATCGGGTCGGCCTAGTCCGGGATGGGCCGGGTCGGTCCAACCAGGTGGGACTGGACCCGACCCCCCTTCGACCCATTTAGTTCGTTTTGGACCTAACTTTGGCATCAATCTTCCATTTAAAGAACCATCAGCGGTGATAGAAATATTTAAGAGAGACGGTCCCTTTGAGTATAACCCACTAGAGTTTTGGATTAAGATGGGGGATGGTCAGTTTGGATCGAGAACAAATCCAATCAGGCCCCCAGGACTAAATGGCTAGTAACTCATAGATCGAGCGTCTGATTGTTGTGCCGTATGTTGCGTTGAGACCTCTCTGGAATGGTGGAGCTTTGAGATGATTCTTCATGGCAGTCTGAATATCAACCAGTAGCTTGTGGAGTGGATCCTCCCGAAGGCAAGGGAGCATAGTGTGGGAACCCAGTAGTTTGTTGAGACTTGACGACTGCTGACCTTTTTGACTTGGAGTGACATGACATCCCCAGTGGGGAGCGCCTCTCTGTGATGTGGCAGACCCACAGTGGGGAGCACCTCTATGTGACATGAAAGAACCACGATACACGATAGGAGGAGTACCTCAGCAGGCCGCGGTGGGGAGCACCTCTGTGTGATGCGGAAGACCCACGGTACTCGACATGGGGAGTACCTCAGCAAGCCATGAGGGGGAGAGCCTCTGTGTGATGCGGAAGAACCATGGTAGGGAGTGCTTCTGTGTGACATGGAAAACCCACGATACTCGACATGAGGAGTATGTCAACAGTCCAGGGTTTGTGGGAAGCGCCTCTGTGTGACATAGCAGGCCCACTATACTCGATAGGAGAGGGGATCTCTAGCAGCCGATGTGTTCAACGATGTGATTGGGTATGTAACTTGTTACTACCCCTATAATAAATCCTAGTGTGAGCTGAGTCAGTATCTCTATGTTTTTCTCATTATTGAGATGGATTACTTGATAACTTAGGTATATGTATGGGCATATACCTAAGTAGGGTTATCTGTTGATTTCATACTTTGTGTTTTATCCTTCGTGGTTTTTTGAGACCTTGAGGGTCTCGAGGTCCCTACAAAGTATCATTATACTCATCCCTACATAGGGTATGACCGCACATTGTTGTGTTGGATGCAGACGACAGACAATGCTGACTGAGGCTGAGAGTACCATGACTAGACGGTGCCTGGAAGTGGACCATACATCGTGTCAGTATGCAAATGAGACGGGTGGATGTGGAGTGATGAGGAGGAAATCTATACCTACCCTTTAGTTAGGAACCTCATAGGATGATCCAATAGCTATATTTTCTCTTTCTTCAGTTGTTTTGTATTTCCGGTGTACTTGTACCTTTATTATTGGGCTTGTATTCCGGCCCCTTTACTTTCAGCACTCTTTTGGTTATATAGTTTGCTTGTGTTCATATCTTACTGTTTTCTTGGTTAAGTGAGTTTATATGATATAAAGGCAACACCTTCCCAGTTTTAGGGAAAATGCCTTTTAGTGTTAGTCACCAGCCCCTGGCCTATGGAAGGCAGGCCTGGGGTAGTCATGACACGGGCCCGGGGGATAAGTCGTGACAAATTGGTATCAGAGGATTCGGTTCTACCGAAGAACTAGGACTATGATCTTTTCTATGAAGAAATAGTGTTAAGGTTAATGAGTGCAGTTTTCAGTTCAGGGAGTCCAGTGTTGGTGCGACGGTCGACGTATCCATACACCAGGACCCTGCCTTCTGATTTTCGACTCAGTGCACAAAAACACTGATTGCGTGTGTGTTTCTAATAGTTTTCTTTGTTATCTCTTCAGTCAGCTCACCAGGTATAACTTATTGAACATGGCACACCTGTTTATTTTCAGGATGCCTCCACACAGACAATCAGCTAGGGTTTCGAGAGTTTTACGCACTGATAGCCCACCGAGCAATGAGGCCTCAGTGCAAGGCCCTTTTCCAGTAGAGGCACCAATGGAGCCACCAGTGGTACCATTCCTCATTGGGCCACCGATGCCACCCGCCCCAGAAATAGATTGTGCATGCTGCTTGAGCGCGTTGCATGAGTTCCAGTGCCATAGGCCAACCAGTTTCATGGGAGAGACGGACCCACAGGTGGTTGAGGATTGGCTGGAGACTGTGGTGAGAGTCTTCCGACTCGTAAGGACACCAACCGATCTGATGGTGGTCCTTGCCGTTAGACTTCAATAGGCATCAGCGTGCAGATGGTCGAGTATGATGCTCCAGGATGACGATGAGGTGACGCTTCTCTAGTAAGACATTGAGAGCCTATTTTGGGAAGATTTTTTCCCAGCGACTCTTCAAGAAGTGCACATACATGAGATTCTTCATCTACAGCAGGGCAACATGACTGTAGCTCAGTAATCAGTGGGGTTCACTGTCCTCTCATGCTACTCCATGGATATGGTACAAGACCCATTCTTCAGGGCCAAAAACCTTTGATTAAGGGCTCAGGAAGCAGATAAAGGCTTCAATGATCTCACTTAGCATCCCGACGTAGGCGGGGGTGTTAGAGACAGCCCTCTTAGTGGAGAGTTTCCTTGCTGAGCAGTCACCAACAGTGAGACCCACCACCAGTCATCACGTTGCAGAGTCTTCTACAGATGGCATCAGAAAGACATCATAGAGGTCCAACAGGACCAGACCTACAGGTGGACAACTGAATGACTTAGGATCGGTTATGCAGGGCACTCGAGGCAGAACCAGTCAAGTAAGGATCACATAGTGTTACTCATGAGGCGAGAAGGGTCACATGGATCGTGACTGTCCGACCCGTCATATGGATGATCAGTAGATGGTTGAGGGACCACTTAGGAAGAGACAAATGTTCGATCGAGGTAGTCCGTATGGAGTAGGTAGACGTGGCAGAGGAGACGGTCGTGGAGCTGGCGGTGGGCAGCGATTCGAGATGTTACCTCCACCACCACCAAAAGGTCCACCCCGACCTTAGGGAGCAGGTGGACAGGGGAGAGCTCAGCTCCAGGTAGCTGAGGCCTATGATCACGGTGCTTAGGAGATGTTACGAGGTACGATCTGTGTCTACTCCACATTAGCTATAGTACTTATAGACACAGGTGCCAGTCATTCTTTTATTTCCACTGCCCTTGTTTGGATCTCGGAGATTTCGACAGAGTTGTTGGCTCAATACTTACGGCTAGAGACTCCTACGAGATTGGATTCAACAATTAAGAACTGGTTCCAGTAGTGTGAGCTTACTCTAGGAGGAGAGAGCTTCGACTGAGATCTCATAGTAGCAGCGTCGAGGCCTTACGACGTCATCTTGGGTATGGACTGATTATCTATAGTCTATGCTTAGATTGAATATATTATTCGAAAAGTACAGTGTGTCTATATATATGGGACTAGGTTTACCTTCACCGGTGAGAAGGGAGACTTTTTAGTGTAGGATGGACTTATCTGGAGGGAGTGTAGCTGATCACTCATCAGATGGCTAGCCTTACCCTCAGACCTGTTGATGTGGAGAGTCCGAGCTATCCTGTAGTGGTGGATTAGTACGCGAATGTTTTTCCTGATGATGTTCTGGGTCTACCTCCTCACAGAGAGGTAGAGTTCTACATTGACTTGTACTCCAGGATGACAAATATATCTACAACAACATATCGGATGGCTCCTGTGGAGCTTCGTGAGCTGCGGGTACAACTGGAGGGCTTATAGGGGAAGTGATTCATTCGTCCCAGTGTATCTCTTTGGGCAGCCCTGATTTTGTTTTCCAAGAAGGAGGATGAGAGCTTGAGACTTTTTGTCGATTATTGGGGTCTGAACCAGGTGACCGTGAAGAACAAGTACCCACTCTTGAGGATTGATGACCTCTTTGACCAGCTGAAGGTAGCATGATGGTTCTCGAAGATAGACCTCAGATCAGGCTATCACCAGCTCAGAGTATGAGATGAAGATGTGAAGAAGATGACATTCAGATGTTGGTATGGACACTATGAGTTCTTGGTTATGCCATTCGGTGTGACCAACACTACAGCAGTGTTCATGGGACTCATGAACAAGATCTTTCATCCATACCTTGATCTCTTTGTAGTAGTCTTCATCGAAGACATTTTGATTAACTCGACTAATGAGGATGATCATGCCTATAATTTTCAGGTAGTACTGGAAACAGTCTGAGAGAACCAGCTTTATGGTAAGCTCTCGAAGTGCCAGTTCTGGATCTGAGAGGTTCACTTTCTGGGACATGTCATATTAGAGGATGGCGTTTCTGTGGATCCAGTGAAGATTGAGGTGGTACTTTCTTGGAAGCCACCCAGGAGTGTGACATAGGTACATAGTTTCCTAGGTTTGGTTGGATATTACAGGATATTTGTACCATACTTCTCCAGAGTTGTAACACCACTATCAGCCTTGAAGAATATAGGGAACCCTTCGTTTTGTCGGAGAGATGTCAGCTAAGTTTTCAGGAGCTAAGGCAGAGGCTGACTAGTGCCCCCATCTTGAGGCTTCCAGAGGAAGGTTTAGGGTATGTATTCTACTTGGACGCATCAGGTACCGGGCTGAGATGTGTCCTAATGCTGGAGAGAGAAGTGATCACATATATTTCCCGACAGTTGAGACATCATGAGAAGAACTACACTACCCATGACCTAGATTTAGAAGAAGTGGTCTTCACCTTGAAGATGTTGCGACACTATCTGATGGGAAAACATTTTACAGTGTACTCTGATCACAAGAGTATCAGGTATATCTTCTCTCAGAAGGATCTGAACCAGAGAAACAATGTTGTCTTGAGTTTTTCTAGGACTATGACTTCGAGATAGTCTATACCCTTGGGAAGGGGGACGTTTTTGAAGATTCACTCAGCAGGAGGTCTAGTATACAGATGCTAGGCGAGGCGATGAAGCGGCTAGCCGCCTTGCAGATATCCTTTGTGGAACGATATGGAGTAGCTTTTCTTTGGTCTCTTACAGTCACTCCCACACTTCTTCAGCGAGTCAGGGAGGCACAATGTGGGGACACTGAATGCGAGGCACGACGTGCTCAGATATCCATAGGATATGCACCCGATGGATTTTATGAAGGTGGGGAGCACACCATCCTTTTCATAGGACATACCATGGTACCGGTGTCACATCAGGAGGAAGTGCTAAGGGAGTTCCACACATCCCCTCTAGCGGTACATCCAGGAGTGGAGAAGATGTACCAGGATCTTCGACAACAGCACTGGTGTCCAGGAATGAAGAAAGCAGTTGTAGAGTTTGTTTCTCGGTGCCTCACTTGTCAACAAGTGAAGGTAGAGCATCAGGTACCAGCAGGTGTGGTTCAGCCTTTAGAGGTCCCAGAGTGAATGTGGGATTAGATATCCATGGACTTCGTCATAGGACTTCCACATACATTTAGGGGTAATTACTCGATTTGGGTGATCATCGACCGACTCACCAAGTCGGCCCACTTCTTACCGATCAGAGAGAAGGGTTCAGTAGAGAGCTTGGGATGCCTCTATGTGTAGAAGATTGTGTGACTACATGAAGTACCCTAGACGATTGTCTCCTATCGTGACGAACGTTTTACTTACCAGCTATGGAAGGGGTTGGAGGAGGCTTTCGAGATGCAACTTCATTTGATCACCGCCTTCTATCCTCAGATGGATGTCCAGACAGAGTAGACCATATATAACCTTGAGGACATGATGCATGCTTGCGTCCTAGACTTCGATCACATATGGAAGGATCACTTACCTTTGGTGTAGTTTTCATACAACAACAGCTATCACTCCGCCATTGGGATGACACTTTTTGAGACGTTATAGGAGAGACCTTGCAGATCACCTTTGTGCTGGACTGACCCAGGGGAGTCACACTCGTGGGACCAGAGATGGTATGGGAAACCACAGAGAAGGTGCAGATCATCCAGGAGCGGATGAAGACTACATAGAGTAGGCAGAAGTCGTATGCTGATAGGAGACAGAGACCTCTAGAGTTCGAGGATGGAAACCACATCTTTCTACGAGTCTCACCCCGATGAGGTTTATGAAGATTTTGACGAGGCGACAAGTTATCTCTAGGATTCATTAGACCTTTTCAGGTCCTTAGTAGAGTTGGTGAGGTGGCATACCACTTAGCTGTTCCACCTCACCTGCACCGGGTGCATGGCGTCTTCCACATATCCCAGTTGAGGAGATACGTGTATGACCCTTCTCACATCATCGACCACGGAGAGCTGGACGTTGATGATGGGATGAATTTTATAGAGGTTCCAGTAGAGATTGAGGATCGAAAAGAGTAGGTGCTTCGTGGATGGTCGATACCTCTAGTGCGCATTCGCTCACAGCATGGGAACCTCCAGGAGAGGACATGGGAGCAGGAGGCTCAGATGCGTGCTTAGTACCCCCACTTGTTTACCTAGTTATGAGTTATGGATTACGGGGACGTAAAGCCCTGATGTGGGGAGAATGTAAAGACCCAAAATTTACATGTAATTTTTTTTAATTAAAGGGGAATTTTATGAGTTTGTGAAAATTTAGGGTGCGAGATTCCGAGGCCCGGATTTCCCGGAATGAATTTCTAAACTTTTTTTCGGGTACGTTTAGTGAACGTTTGAGTGGGGTTTTTCTATCTTTTGAACCAATTCTCATAATTGAAATCTGAGTACACCTTTGAAATCATAGCACCTATATTCGATTAAGGAGACTTTCACCTCGGCGACAGTTGGATGAGGGTGAAATATATTTTTTGGGTTTTCATGGAAATAATAAAATAAAATAAACACATATTTTATTTTATTTTTTTATAACCACCCTCTTGTGGATATTGTGGTGGTGGGGACCACATGATTTTTATTCTCAAATTGAATGCTCTGTGGTGGGGACCACCCAAGCTAGTAAAACCTCCCATGAGGGGTTATGGTGGTGGGGACCACCCAATGCTTGAAACCCTCAAACGTCCTATTAAATATGGGGAAGCCTCTTCAAATCCTCCAAAATTTATTATTCCAACTCTCCCCCTTTAACTAATTAAGCCATCTCAATTAATTAAATGTTCCAATTTGAAATTATGATAACATATTTTATTATATTGGCTATCTCTTCTTTTTGGTGGGTTGGGGGAAATTAATCGTTGGCAAAGGAAGGAGCCTTGGGAGAAAATCTCTCTATGAAGAACGCCAATGAAGAATGCCGACATTGACTCTGACTTCTTTCATGGGAAGTTTGTTGACAAGGAGCATCTTAAATGTCAACGAACCAACAATTGTGGCAAACGCCGACGACACCGATATCGGTATTTTCCCAATGATTCATCTGCTTCCTCGCGATCTCGTCGATGTCATCAAGCGAACGAGGTAGGGGTTTATTTTTGTATGAATACTTTTCCTATGTTCATCCCTTGAATTATTTATTGGGATTGGGAATAAATCATTACGGGAGGTTTTAAAGATTTACGTTCTTCTTCAAGTTCTTTTTGAGCCATATGCTACCACCCTAATACGGACGGTATGGGCTAAACAAACATGGACCGACCCCTCCATGGTTCTTATGATGATTTGTGGTGTTGAACTCGATAAAGGCGACGGTGCAATGACACCGCCCCGCGACCACTGCCGCCTCACGACCTTTGTGGCCTCGCGGCACCCCCGTGGCTGAGATGCTCCACAAAACCCATGACCACCGCGCCCCACGACTCTGCTACCCACAGCCCCGCCGCACTGTCCATGACCACTGCCATCAGAGCCGAGCCGCCGCCATCGACCGGGCCGAGCCGCCGCCGCCGCCCGCCAACCCGCCACTGTCCCGTCAATCTGCCGGCCGAGCCACCCCAGTCGCACTGCCCACACCCTTTAGAGTTTCTCTGGATGAGCCGCCTCGTGGCCTCCACCCTCCTGGACGAGCCGCCCGGGCTGGCGGCCCTGCGGCCTCGCGCTGTCCGCGACCGAACCCTCGCGGCCCCTCGTGGCCTCCCGGACCGCCCAGAGAGCCGGACACAGCGGGCTGGGGTAAACCCAATGGTCCGAGTCGACCCGAAATGGGTCGGCCTAGGCCGAGTCGGTCTGACCGGGTCAGACCTGACTCAGGCCCACTACAAACCATTTACTTCCTTTTGGCCATAACTTTGGCACCGTACATCCGTTTGATGAACTGTCAGTGGTGCTGGAAATCCTAGAGCGAGACAGTCCCTTTGAGTATACTCCAATAGAGTTTTGGATTATTATGGGGGATGGTCAGGTTGGATCGATCATGAATCCAATCGGTCCCCCGAGACTAAAAGGATAATAACTCACATACCGGGAGTCCGATTGACGCGCCGTTTGTTGCGTTGATACCCCTATGACGTGTAGGACCATTGAGATTATTCTTTGTGGGAAATTGTGGCAGTTATCATATTGACCAGTTGCATGTGGAGAAGATCCTCCCAGAGACGAGTGAGCATAGCATGGGAACCCAATAGCTGGCTGAGACTTGACGACTACTAAACTTTTTAACATGGAGTGACTTGACAGGCCCAGTGGGGAGTGCCTCTGTGTGACACGGTAGACCCACAGTGGGGAGTGCCTCTGTGTGACGCGGCAGACCCATGGTACACGGCAGGAGGAGTACCTCAGCAGGACATGGTGGGGAGCGCCTCTGTGTGACACAGTAGACCCACGGTACTCAACAGGAGGAGTACATCATCAAGTCACGATGAGGAGAACCTCTTTGTGACGCGACAGACCCATGGTGGGGAGCGCCTCTATGTGATGTGACAGACCGACGATACTCGACATGTGGAGTACCTCCGCAGTCCAAGGTTTGTGGGAAGTGCCTATGTGTGATGCGATAGGTCTAATATACTTAATAGAGGAGGAAATATCCAGCAGCCGAGGTGTTCGACGATGTGACTGGGGATGTTACTTGTTACTACCCCTAGAATAAATCCTAGTGCGTTCTGAGTCCGTATCTCTATGTTTTCCTCATGATTGAGATGGATTACTTGATAACATAGGTATATGAATGGTCATATACCTAAGTAGTGTTATCTGTTGATTTAATACTTTGTGGTTTATCCTTGGTGGTTTTTGTGAGACCTTGGGGGTCTCAGGGTCCCTACTAAGTATCATTATACTTACCCCTGCACGAAATATTCCTGCATCTTGTTGTGTTGCATGCAGACGATGGAAAACCCTTACTGAGGCTAAGAGTACTAGGACTAGACGGTGCCTAGAGGTGGACCATACGGCGTGTCGGTACGCAGAACAGATGGGTGGACATGGAGTTTTGAGGAGGCGATTTTTACATACCCTTCAGGCAGAAACCTCAGAGGACGATCCAATAGCTGTCTTTTCTCTTTCTTCAGTTGTTTTTTATTTCAGTTGTACTTGTACCTTTACTGTTGGGCTTTTATTACGGCCCCTTTACTTTCAACACTCTTTTGGTTATACAGTTTTCTTGTGTTTTTATCTTACTGTGTGCTTGGTTACGTGAGGTTTTAGGTTATAAAGGCAATGCCTTCCCAGTTTTAGGGAAAAAACCTTTAGGTGCTAGTCGCCAGCCCCTAGCCTATGGAAGGCGGGCCTGGGGTAGTCATGACACAAGCCCTAGGGGATGGGTCATGAAAACACAACTCGACCTTCTCCATCCACCCATAGAGAAACAAATTATTGATATTTCTAGTGCATATTGGTTGGAAAATATGAATTTTGATATCATAAAATATACATCAAAATAACTGGTATATTATATGATTATTGTTCAAATGAAGGATTCCATGGGGATGCTGCATCCATTACCCATACCTATAAGAAAATGGGGAAATAAAATATAAAATTTTACAGATTTGTCTCAAAATAATAAATATACTATAATTATATTGATTTTTTGTTTGATCAAATTAAAATGATTGAGAATTTCATCATTATTCGAGTAGAATTGTTTCTTAATTTACATTGAATGATATAAATCATAGAAGTGGTGAGGTTACATTGAACACCACTATCAATTATAACCGATCATGATCTAACATTAACTCTCTTGTTCTGGATGATTCTCCAAATCTATCTATAAAATTAGTTGAAATTAATTATAGTATATCACCTCCGAAATGATGGAAAATATAATTGGACTATCTATACATTGTAATAAATGCTTACAGTCTAAAAAATATACTATACATGATGATGTGTTCAAGATCATCCTTGAGTAATTATCCCATATAATAATAATTTCTACTCAAGAATTCAACTGGACCCATATGAGTTCCTTTATTAAATGATTTATAAAATACCTATAGGATTGGTTGATGTTTTTTAATTCAAGTAGATGGGACCTAAAATAGTCTATGAAATGAGAGAAAAGGTGTAGTCTATTCAGTAACACATCTGGGATTCCCTTAGTTGATAGAAGAGTTATACTAAAAATAATATAAGAGACCAGAATTTGCGGTTTTAGATAATGTGTTCTTGTAAATATATCCATAGAAGAGAACAATTCCATTCAGTAATAAGTGAATGATATTCCCTAGGTAAAAATACACCTTTTATATTCTTGATCGCATCGAAGTTGTGTCATTATACTAGAACTAACACCAATAATTTACTAAGTGTATGAAATTTCCCATATATCCCTCTTAGGAAATTACATACCCATTCCCTCATATATACTGAATTAAACAGTGGAAAAACAAGAAAATAAAATCTCTTAGGATGATCAGGTGGTGAAAATATTTTAATATAGAGATAATTTTAAATGAAAATACTATACTCACTTATTAAAGGAATTATGGATAAAAATAAATATGAGGAGTCAAAATGGGAACTATAAAAAGACATGAAGTGTGGGTACCATCACACTAATTCAACATTTATTTTAAAATTAAAATTTATGTTAATTTTTTCTCAAGTGTGGAAGAGTGTATTAAACAATTAATTTGTCAATGTAATTCTACTTCTTATAATTATATCATAATTAGTGATGTAACACAAATCACATGAACCACTTGAAAAACCCAAAATCAATTAATTATACTAATTTTAAAATTACATTATGAGAATAAAAAACATTTTAAGAATTAAAAAAAAATACAATGGGAAATAAATAATAAATAATATAACATTAGTTGGAGAATATGGATCCACTCAAACTCCTAGAATAATCACTATCATGAAAAAACTGTAAATATGAAGAATATTTATAGTAATGCAATATAACATGAAAATAAAAATAAAAATATATCCATGAGATAAAATATAATTTATTGGTTAATTTATGAAATATGGTGTATTTATATGTTGTAGTGAACCTGTATGACATTTAAAATATAATTATTGTAATAGTAATCTGACTGTTGGAATTAAAACCTTACCATTAGAATAATAATATAAATTTTAAGAATATTGACCTAAGAATTTAAATACTATCCTAACCTATGGATATTTAAAATAATATTTTGGTATACCATTAAATGAAAATATATTGTGTTTATATCGTTGCACAACTAATTTTTTTAAAAATAATAATAAATTATAGTTTTTTATTTTTGTAAACCATGAATGATTTAACTATAGATTTATAATAAATATAATAATTTATAATAAATGTAATTTTTTAAAAGAAAATTTAATTTCACATATTGAATTTATAAATTAATGTTATCTTTAATTAAAATGGGAAAATAATTTTATGTGACAAAAATTAATTCATCAAAGAGATTGAAAATTAATGTTAATATTATAATTTTTATTTACCAAATGAATGATTATTTTACTCAAAAATTAATGTTATCATATTTATATATTTATATTCATAAAATTTAATTCATTTTACTATCCAAAAATCTAAAATTTTAGGGTGTATTTTTGGTCTTTCTCAAATAGTCAAAAGAATTGGTTTATTTTTTGTTTCGGAGCCAAAGAAAATAAACTAATGAATATAATATTCCAAAACACCCCTTTGTTGCACTTATTAATACCACCATAACAACTCCTTCCCATAGAAAATTATATTTACTATTGGTTTCCAATTTTCTTCCCAATATCATTCTCCATCATTTTCACTTGTCTTACTACTAAAAGTATCACCTAAATTCAATTTCAATTATCCCTATGGGGTAGTTTAGGAGGAGACACCACAAAGAAGGGGTGTGATTCTATAATGACCCATAATTTAAATACATGGTTATTACTTTATAATTGAAGCATACTTATTAAAAAATATAACAAAACCATGATAGGACCATATAGATATAATGTCTTTAGAAACTGGGAAACATAAACAACTGGTTCATAAATCATCTACATTGTCTCCCGTTTATTTCATCATATCTAGAGTCCCTTTTGGAATATCCTACTTAAAACACTTCTTCCTGACCCAGGGAAAAGAAAACATACAAAAGGGTGAGCTCAAATGCTCAGTAAGTGTAAACAAAAGAAATATCAATCATATCGTATTCATAAGAACATAATATTTTGAAAATCCTAACCTGCAAAAAAGATCATAATATCATAACATGGGATAAATCATAGTAGTGAAATGTAATCCCAAAAATCATAACTTAAAACATGAAACATTGTGGCATACACACATAATCATCTAAAATCATTTCATATTAGTCAAGGCTCTTTGCCAATACCATCATAGCGGACAAAGTCCATTACTGAACCGAGTTCACTCCTCGTTCCAGTCCTATATCACTGAACCAGATTAACTTGCCATTCCAGCCATATCTAACTCATGAGATATAAGTCTTTACCAAATCGATTGGAGGGAGATAGAGGTTCCACCCATCTCATAATGAAACTATTCTTATTTGTGCCACAAAATCATAAAGCATATATCATAGCATAACCCATTTAATAAAATTGGGATTCTTAAACTTCATGCAATCATAACATAATCCATGTAAGATAAAAGTACTTCATAAAAATAAATCCATCATAACATAATAAAATCAATGTAAAAATAGGGATAGAAACAGAACCCTATATTTTATTAGATGGAAAATAATTTTGATAAAACACTTGAACTCCATTCTTGAAGAAAATATCCTTTCTACTTCAATTTTTTTTCCTTTCTTAACATGTCATACAATTATAAAAATAAATAAGTTAATTAAAAATAAACTTGAAAACTTGTAAAGGAATATTCATGGAAATAATGTTTTATGAAATCATAAAAATCCATTCATGCTGTATATGTTAAAAAAATTCTTCTCATACTTTGGACAGAAAAGTCAAAAAGTACCTCGTACTAAACGCGACAAAAGATTCCTTTCATATCTGTTACTAAAATTCACCAATAGTTTAAATTGGATTTAAACAATTGTAGAAGCATAGAAATAATATTACCAATTGATGAAAGTTGGATGTGGATGATAAATATGCCCTAGTAATTACCGAAGTATAAACAATCTCGGATAAAAATTGAGATTGCGAGATTTTCCCTTACCTTAGGTCTGATTTTCTTCGTATGTATCCGAAACTCCTTTATAATGATTTAAATAATGTCATTGACTTATTACAGAATCATATTCATTGTTATGATATCATATATATTCATATTCTTATCTTCTTATTAGTAATATTTCATTGGTACTTGTTATTCGGGTGTTCATTGCTTTATGTTCTTATGCATGTTTTGTCGAATAAATTCTTATTCTTCTTTTTAGGTTATAGATACCTCATTTCCAGAATGGTATTAGTGTAATATATATCATATTTATTCATTCAATTCATTTATATAATCATTATTCAATGAAGATCATGTAGAACGCATCACATCACATCGTGGAGACGGGAGGCCGTACGTACGCACGAGCGGTGATATCATTCGCATGATCATGGAATTGTATTTAAGTGTATGTATACTATTTAAAGATAAATATAACTTTAAAATAAAAATATATAGTTATTAATTACACCATTATAGGCATCCAATTAAGGTGGTGGTGGAAAACAGATTACACCTCGGCGTGGAGACGGTATTCCGTACGTACGCATGCACAATGATTTCATTTTCCGTAGGATGGTTAGAAAGTGAAGCATAGTTATTTCATATTTATAATAATATATAAGTATATTAGTGATACTTATGTTATTACTTCATAATGAAACAACTAAATAAGAGGAAGTAGAAGAAGAAATAAATTTGAAAGCATCGGTAACAGATATTACCTCTTCTTCGACACGCCTCTTTAAAACCTCTTCTTAGGGCACTAAAATTGGTCTTTAATGAATACCAGGACCTCTAGTATGTTTCTAAGGAAGTTGAGAAGTGAAATGGGTAGGGGTGGCCGAGTATGAAGGCTCAAAATTGTGTGAGGAGGAGAGGGAGGAGGTGCCCTTTTATAAGGGAGGAGAGGGTCACCTTAGGAAAAATGTAAAATATTATTTTATAATAAAGTCATATTCGGTTTATAATATCTCCAAATTGATTTAGTTCGAAGATAAAGCAGGGATGGGTCTAAATAATCTCAACCAATAGGTTTTAGACAAGTTTGGGTTACTATTTTAACCTTATCATTTAGATTTAACTCTAAATTAAATAATTTAACTTTTATTGTGTCTTCTTGTTTCCTTACACTATATGGTTAATAAACATAATATAACAAGAAACACGAATCACAAGTGGTTCATTATTAATATATATAACCTTATATAAGTCATTTGGATGAACCTTAGATTTTTATGAATAAAATAACAATTAATAATAAGATATTTGTTTTAAAAAAAATTTTATGTCAATTTTGACAATATTTGTTAATTGATTTTTGTGAAAATTATAACAGCATGATTAGTTCTAAAAAAATTAATTAAATCAATACTAACAAGTCTTTTTAACCTAGAAAATTAGTGGAATTCATAAAAAGTCGCAAATTACATTTATTTGGGTATTTATAACATCAATTATGTTAATATTTCATTAATAAGGTAATTACTGCATCATCATTGTGTCATAAATAAATTAAATTATTTATTGTATAAAAATTATAAATAAAATACCATTATATAGGAAATCATTTTATCTTTCTAATGAATATTTATAGTTGAATTTATGTTATGTATAACTCTATATTAAAAATGTTTAAGTTATTAAACATTGATTTTAACTATTTTAACTCTTCTTTAAATAAAATAATAATAAATGTCCTAATCTAATCCATGTGGACCTAAATGGTAATATTTTATTCCTAAGGTTGTTTCTTGTCGAATTAAAATTATCCAATTGAATTAGGGCATGTGTTAGGTTAATAATAATATCATTTTTACCCTTAATTACCCTATTTAATTTTAACCGTGGTAAATAAAATTTAAAAATTACTATTTCCCAAAAATTATTTTTATCTTATTTAACCAAATTTTACTCCTTGATATTAACCGTGTCTCTCAGAATTTCAAAATTAAACTCACAGAAGCAGTAAAATTATGTTTTATGTAAAATTTCAAATGCTCCTAGGAGGTGGGTAAAAGACGGTGAAAAGTTCAATAATTTTTTTTATATCTAAAATTATTATAAAATGACTCCAATTAATTACTTTGAACTTATATAAGTATTATGTATCTATTTTTACCTAAAAATAATTTAAATAAATAAATTATTATTTAAATAAAAAGTCAGTTTTAACCAATAACTCAGTGTTTTCACTATTCATCAAAAATTGAAAGTTTTCAGAAAAATACCAAAAATTAACCCTAGGCTAATTTCGATATTCCAAATCCAAAAATGAAGTCCATTTTGAAAGATTAAATTCATAAAATTTCAAAAAGTGGGTAATACGATTCAAAACGGCTAGTTTATATAATATTTTAATAACATATCGTTGTTTAGCGAAACTTGGTATTGCGTACAACGCAAGCTATAGAGGAAGGTTACTCTTGCGTGTAACGCAAGCCAAGATAGTGATGTGCGTAGTGAAAGATTCCTTTGGTGATGTATATAACATAAAAAAAATATTTCTCATAAAATCTCGGGTGTTACATTCTACCCCCCTTAAAATGAATTTCGCCCTCGAAATTCGTCACTTTGTAACAAACAGATGAGGATACCTATTCCTCATCGTATCATCAAGTTCCCATGTAGGTTATTTTAATTGATGGTTCCTCCCTAACACTTTCAGCAAGCAAGTGGTCTTATTCCGTAGAACTTTTTTGCTATGATCCAGAATCTCTATCAGTTGTTCTTCATAAGAAAGATCTTGCTCCAGTGGTACAACTTCTGAACTTAGTACATGTGAAGGATCAGGTATGTATTTTCTTAGGAGAGATACATGGAACACATTGTGAACTTGATAGATATTCGGTGGAAGAGACAATCGATAAGATACCTTCCCAACATGATCCAGTATTTCGAAAGGACCGATATACCTGGGGATTAGCTTTTCCTTCTTTCCAAATATCATTACACTCTTCCAAGGAGATATTCGTAAGAACATTTTATCACCCACTTCAAACTCTAAGTCGTTTCTTCGGTTATCAGCATAACGTTTTTGTCGACTCTGAGCTGATCTTATGTGTTGTTGAATAGATCTGACCTTTTCTTCCATCTCATCAATAAGATCTGGTCCTAATAGCTTTATTTCCCCAACCTCATCCCAACAAGTTGGAGTCCTGAATTCCTTCCCTAGAGAGCTTCATAAGGAGCCATCTGAATACTGGAGTGAAAGATATTATTATATGAAAATTTCGCCAAAGGTAGGTGTTGATCCTACCCACCTTTGAAATCCATAGAGAAAGATCTTAACATATCTTCTAGAGTTTGAAATTTTCTCTTAGACTAACCATCTGTCTGAGGATGATAACCAGTGCTGAAACTCAACTCTAAATCTTGAGTATGCTGAAGACTTCACAAAAAATTTGAGATAAACCTCGGATCCCGATCAGATATAATGGAATGTGGTACTCCATGCAATCTTATCACTTACTTTACATATATCCTCACAAGATGATCTAGAGGGAAATCTTCTCTAATAGCAATGAAGTGTGCCGAATTCATAAGATGATCAACTATAACCCAGATAGCATTATTGCCTTTGTATGTTTTAGGAAGTCCAGTGACAAAGTCCATAGTGATGTTTTCCCATTTCCATTCGGGTATGGGTAATGGTTGTAACATCCCATTAGACTTCTATCTCTCAACTTTAACTTGCTAACAAACCAAGTATCGGGAGACATATTCAGTAACATCTCTTTTCATGCCATCCCACCGGAAGTATTATTTTAGGTCCCTATACATCTTCATGCTTCCAGGATGAATAGAGAATGAAGAACTATGAGCCTCATCCAGTAGCTCCTTCTTTAATTCTGGGATGGGAGGAACACAAACCCGATTCCTGAACCTTATTATCTCATCACAATCAAGGTTGAATTTAGGAACATTTCTCACCTTATTTTTTTAACTCTACATATTTTTTTTGCGCCTCTTTAATCGTCACATGTATAGATGGTTGAAGATTCATTTGATAAATATAAGATTTTTCCCCTTCCATTATAATTCTAAGATCCATCCTTTGTAAATCCATAAATATTGGATCTTTTGTGATCCTCATCATGGATAAGCTAGCACGGTCTTTTCGGCTTAATGCATCTGCCACCTTGTTTTCTTTCCTTGGGTGATAATGAATTGAGTAGTTGTAATCCTTAATCAGCTCCAACCATCTTCTTTGGTGCATATTCATCTACTTTTGTGTGAAAATATACTTTAAACTATTATGATCAGTATAAATATCACACCTTTCACCATAAAGATAATGCCTCCAAATCATTAATGAAAAGATTACCGCAGCTAAATCCAAATCATGAGTGGGGTAATTTTTCTCATGGATTTTCAACTCTCGTGAGGCATAAGCTATCACCGTATCATTTTTCACGAGAACCCACTCCAATCCCTTCTTGGATGCATCACTATAGATCACAAACCTTTCTCCGCTACAAGGAGGTGTGAGCACAGGTGCACAAGATAGCCTTCTTTTCAACTCCTTGAAATTATCTTCACACTCCTCCGTCCACACAAAATTAACTCCTATTCGAGTCAACATGGTTAGTGGATTAGATAATCGTGAAAAATCTTTCACAAAACGTCGATAATATCCATCCAAAACAAGAAAACTTCGGATCTCAGTTACCGTCGTTGGACTCGACCGTCTTTCAATAACCTATGTTTTTACTCGATCCACAGATATCCCCAATTTTGAGATTATGTGACCCAAAAATGAAACTTTTTGAAGCCAAAATTCACACTTGTAAAATTTGGCATAAAGCTTATCCTTTCTTAGGGTCTTTAATACAATTATCAAGTGATCTTCATGTTCTTCCTTTCTCTTTGAATAGAAAAGAATATCGTCTATAAAGACTACCTCAAATTGATAAAGATAGTCTCTAATGACTCTATTAATCATATCCATGAAGATAGAAGGGGAATTAGTAAGAACAAATGGAATAACTATAAATTCATAGTGTCCATACCTTGTATGAAAAGCCGTCTTTTGTATATCATCCTTTTTGACCCTTAATTGATGATACCCTGAATGAAGATCAATCTTGGGAAAGTATTGAGCTCCGTGTAGTTGGTCAAATAAGTCATCAATGTTTGGGAGAGGATATTTTTCTTGATAGTGATCTTGTTAAGTTATCAATAATCAATGTAGAGCCTCATTGATCCATCTTTCTTCTTTACAAACAGAACAGGTGCTCCCCAAGGTGACGCACTTGGGCATATGAATCCTTTATCAAGATTCTATTAGAGTTGCTTCTTCAATTCCTGCAACTCAATTGGGGCCATTCTATAAGGTGTCTTTAAAATGGGCATAGCACCCGGTATGAGTTCTATTGAAAACTCAACTTCACAATTTGGTGGAAGACTTAGCAATTACTCTGGAAAGACACATCAAACTCTCGTATAATGGGAATATTCTTAATCATGAGTTTCTCTCCAAAAATTTGAGATAAATAACCTTCATTTATTGGAATCAAGACCCATAAGATGGAAGAAATTTGCACTGGAAGGTTTATATCATCCTTGCATCAATAGATGATAGTAGATTGATTGAGAATATTAAATGTGATTTCCCTTATTTGGCAATTGATATGAGCTCTATATAAAAAAAGACAATCCATGCCAAGAATCACATCAAATTCCACTATAGGAAGTATGACAAGATTTACAAGAAGCACTTTTCCACAAACTTCAGTCAGAGAAGAATTGTAAAATTTTGATGCGACTATTGTGCCATTAGGGCTTGTCACAGCTAACTCAATGTCTAACAGCTGAGGTAATATGGAGATACCCTCTGAGAATTCATCAGAAATAAAAGAGTGGGTGGATCCAAAATCAAATAAAACATTTTCTACTTTAGAGTGGATAGTAAGTGTACCTTTCACCACTTCGTTATCATACTCCACATCGCCGATAGAAATTGCATGTGACTTTCCTTTGTCTTTGGCCTTAAGAGTTTGTTGACGTCGATCATCATCAACAACCCTTGGATTAAGGCATTGATTGGAATAATTATCCATTTCCTTTCACTTGAAACATTGAAGTGTATGAGGTACATTCTATGTATCCCTTTCTTTGTTCACATCATTAGACATCTTCTTCCCATTATTTCTACATTCAACTACCCGATGTCCTTCTTTTCCACACTTAAAACATTTACTTGTCCCTTTAAGACAATTCCCTCCATTTTTCTTTCCACACTTTGAGCATAATGGAAAAATCATCTTCTTTTCAATGTGGTCTTTATATTTTCCTTTGAATTCCATTTTCCTCTTCTTATCAAACCCATATAATTGATGGGTTACTCCAATCTCCATCTCAACCTTGAGAGCACATCGAAAAATTTCCTCATAGCTATTGAAGTCCCTTATGGATAATGCCCTTCGAAGACTTGGTTTTAAGCCACTAAAGAATCAATCGATCTTACTCCCAGGTTGGATAATAATTCCGGAAGTGTACCTTGAAAGTCTTGTAATGTTTTCTTCTTAGGTACCAACTGATTCATCATCCTTTTTCCTCATTTCAAGAAACTCCTTCTCCATCTTTGTTTGAAGAATATGAGGGAAGTACTTATTGAAAAATAAGTTCTTTAACTTTTCCCATTACATGGACTCAATTTCTTCCCTTTGCCTCGTATTATTAATAACAAAACCGTGATAGGACCTTATAGGTATAATGTCTTTAAAAACTGGGAAACAAAAACAACTGGTTCATAAATCATCTACATTGTCTCCAGTTTATTTCATAATATCTAGAGTCCATTTTGGAATATCCTACTTAATACCCTTCTTCCTGACCTCAGTAAGAGAAAAAATACAAAAGGGTGAGCTCAAATGCTCAGTAAGGGTAAACAAAAGAAATATCAATCATATCATATTCATAAGAACATAATATTTTGAAAATATTAACCTGCAAAAAAGATAATAATATCATAACATGGGATAAATCATAGTAGTGAAATGTAATCCCAATAATCATAACTTAAAACATGAAACTTTGTGGCATACACACATAATCATTGAAAATCATTTCATATTAGTCAAGGATCATTTACAAGACTATCATAGCGGACAAAGTACATTACTAAACCGAGTTCACTCCTCGTTTCAGTCCTGTATCACTGAACCAGATTAACTTTTCGTTCCAGCCATGTCTATCTCATGAGATATAAATATTTACCCAATGAATTGGAGGGAGATATAGGTCCCACCCATCTCATAATGAAACCATTCTTATGTGCTCCACAAAATCATAAATCATATATCATAGCATAAACCATGTAATAAAAATGGGATTCTTAATCTTCATGCCATCATAACATAATCCATGTAAGATAAAAGGACTTCATAAAAATAAATCCATCATAACATAATCAAATAAATGTAAAAATAGGTATATAAATATAACCCTATATTTTTTTGGATGGAAAATAATTTTGATAAAACACTTGAACTCTATTCTTGAGGAAAATATCATTTATACTTCAAATTGTTTTTTCCTTTCTTAACATGTCATAAAATTTTAAACTAAAATAAGTTAATTAAAAATAAACATGAATACTTTTAAAGGAATATTCATGGAAATAATGTTATATGAAATCATAAAAATCCATTCATGCTGTATAAGTTAAAAAAAATTCTTCTCGTACTTTGGCTGGAAAAGTCATCTTGTACTAAAAACGAAAAAAGATTCCCTTCATATCTTTTACTAAAATTCACCAATAGGTAAAAGTGGATTTAAAAAATTTTAGGAGGATAGAAATAATATTACATATTGACGAAACATGGATGTGGTTGATAAATATTCCCCAGTAATTACCGAAGTATAAACAATCTTAGATAAAAATTGAGATTGCGAGATTTTCCTTTATATAAGGTCCAATTTGCTTAGTACATATCCAAAAATCCTGTATAATGATTTAAATAATGTCATTGACTTATTAAAGAATCATATTCATTGTTATGATATCATATATGGTCGTATTCTTATCTTCTTATTAGTAATATATCATTTCTACTTGTTATTCGGGTGTTCATTGCTTTATGTTCATATGCATGTTTTGTTGAATAAATTCTTATTCTTATTTTTATGTTATAGATACCTCATTTCCATAATAGTATTAGTGTAATATATATCATATTTATTCATTTATTTAATCATTATTCAATGAAGATCATGTAGAATGAGTCGCATCACATCGTGGAGACGGTAGACCGTACGTACGCACGAGCGATGATATCGTTCCCATGATCGTGGAATTGTATTTATGTGTATGTATACTATTTAATAATCAATGTCTATTTAAAATAATCATATATAGTTTTTATTTACACCATTATACCCATCCAAGTAATGTGGTGGTGGAAAACAGATTACACCACAACGTAGAGACGATATTCGTTACGTACACACACGCAATGATTTCATTTTCCATAGGATGGTTAGAAGGTGAAACATGGTTGTTTCATATTTATAATAACATATCAGTATATGAGTGATACTGATGTTATTACTTCATAATGAAACAACTAATTAAGAGGATGTAGAAGAAGAAATACATTTGAAAGAATCGGTAATGGATATTACCTCTTCTTCGACACACCCATTTAAAACCTCCTCTTAGGGAACTAAAATTGGTCTTTGAAGAATACCAGGAACTCTAGTATATTTCTAGGGAAGTTTATAAGGGAAATGGACAGGGGTTGGACGATCTTGAAGGCTCAAAATGGTGTGAGGAGGAGAGAGAGGAGGTGCCCTTTTATAAGGGAGGAGAGGGGTACCTTTGGAAAAACTGAAAATATTATTTTATAATAAAGTCATATTCGGTTTATAACAGCTCAAAATTGATTTATTTCGAAGCTAAAGTGGGGATGGGTCGAAATCCTCTCAACCAATAGATTTTAGACAAGTTTATATTACTATTTTAACCTTATCATCTATATTTAACTCTAAGTTAAATAATTTAACTTTTACCGTGTGTTCTTGTTTTCTTAAACTATATGGTTAATAAACTTACTCTAACAAGACAAAAGAACCCCGAGTGGTTAATTATTAATATATATAACCTTATATAAGTCATGTTTCCGAATCTTATATTTTTAGGAATAAAATATCAATTAATAATATAATATTTGTTTTAAAAACTATTTTATGTCAATTTTGACACTATTTGGTAATTGATTTTTGTGAAACTCATAACAGCATGATTAGCTATAAAAACGTTAATTAAATAAATACTAACATGTCATATTAACTTAGAAAATTAGTTTAATTCATAAAAAGTCTCAAATTACATTTATTTGGGTATTTACAACATCAATTATGTTAAAATTTCATTAATAAGGTAATTACTGCATCATAATTGTGTCATAAATAAATTTAATTATTTAGTGTCTAAAAATTATAAATAAATTACCATTATGTGGGAAATCATTTTATCTTTCTAATTAATATTTATAGTTGAATTTATCTTATGTATAAATCTATATTAAAAATGTTTTAGTTATTAAACTTTGATTTTAACTATTTTAACTCTTCTTTACATAAAAAAAATAATAAATGTCTTAATCTAATCCAAGTGAACCTAAATGGTAATATTTTATTCCTAAGGTTTTTTTTGGTCGAATTAAACTTATCCAATAGAATTAAGACATGTGTTAGGGTAATAATAATATCATTTTTACCCTTAATGACCCTATTTACTTTTAACCATGGTAAATAAAAGTAAAACGTTACTATTCACCATAAATTATTTTTATCTTATTGAAAAAAAATTTACACCCTGATATAAACCATGTCTCTTGGATTTTCGAAATTCAACTCATAGAAGCGGTAAAATTAAGTTTTATGTAAAATTGCAAATGCTCCTAGGAGGTGGGTAAAAGACGGTGAAAAGTTAAACAAAATTTTTATATATCTAAAATTATTATAAAATGACTCCAATGAATTAAATTGAACTTATATTAGTATTATGTATCTATTTTGACCTAAAATAAATTTAAATAAAATAAATGATTATTTAAATAAAAAGTCGGTTTTAACCAATAACTCAGTGTTTTCACTATTCATCAAAAATTGAAAGTTTTTTGAAAAATACAAAAAATTTACCCTAGGCTAATTTCGATATTCAGAATCCAAAAATTAAGTCCATTTTGAAATAAAAAATTCATAAAATTTCAAAAAATGGGTATTACTATTCATAAATGCTAGTTTATATAATGTTTTAATAACATATCGTTGTTTAGCGAATCTTGGTATTACGTACAACGCAAGCTATCGAGGAAGGTTACTCTTGCGTGTAATGCATGACAAGATAGTGTTGTGTATAGTGAAAGATTCATTTGGTAATGTATATAACATAAAATAAATATTTCTCATAAAATCTCAGGTGTTACAGATTCTAAACTAATTTCATTCGATTTTCACCTAATTATCCTACCCCATTTGATCTAAATAAACATAATCATAGTAACCTACGTATCGTACACATATTTATTTATTATTATTATGGTGAAATATTAATCTTCAACCCTCCATTTTTCTATAGACGAAATCATTGTTCATAATATGGTTGGTTCATCGCCTCCCAAAACAACACACTTTTTTTCACTAACACCGTCGAAGATGGATATAAAACTATTAGTATGGTTATATATGATTATAATATGTATTCTATAACCTATTAAAAATATTTAATGTTTTTTATACCTTGATTAAATAAAATGATTATAGAGTTTAAAGATTGATAAAATGACCTAAATGAAGAAACTATATAATATAATATTTTTTACTTTAAGAATCATCCATATATAGAAACGATAAGAAGTATTTGGGACCATTATATTTTTTTTTGAATTTAATGAATAAAATTTCATATCACAATAATATTTTTATCCCAGTTTGACATGAACACTAATAATTATCCATAGGTGATCAAACCATGGAACCATTAATCTAAAGCTCTATGAAAAACAAAATTAAACAGTATGTATCGTTGAAATGGTTATATATAATCATAATAAATGATATTATATCAAGTATATGTTAAAATTTTTATAAGATATGTAATTAATTATACTAAGTTTATTTTCTAAAATATTATATTCTTCTTCAGAATGATTCAGGAATATAATGTATGGGATTACTCCGAACAAACCATTTTCCTCCGGCTAGGAAATTTATCTATCTAAATATTTTTACATATATATCAGATGTTTCTATATGATTATAAATTATATATATGTATTAAATATATATATCAATATTTATCTCTCTTCCTTTGATATAATAATTTATTTGTTAAACTCATATCATCAAGGACTATTTTAAAACTATACCACATTTAGGGGAATTTTATTAATCCCATAATTATTTAATGTAAAGAGAATTTAATTTATTGATTTAGATTTAGGATTTAAATAAATAAAGTAATATATAATGTATAGTAATTTTTGTTTAATTATATAGTCTCATTATAATTTGTTCAAAATATCATTTGATTTTGATATGTGTCAAGATTATGTATCCAATTTCATTCAATGGATAATTATTATGTTTATACATTATGGTTGATTTCTAATTGGGGGACACATAAGCATGTAAATGTTATTCTAGGTGAAATAGGATATCACTCTAGTGACTTGGGTGATGTATTTTTCTCATGATGTGGTATGCATGGGATTAGAGACTGAACCTATTCTCTAATGGGACTCAATCTAGTATGTGATGTTATTTGGTGTATTTCCTTGACATAAGATCATTTCCTTTTTTATGTTAAAAGCAACATCCTATATTGTCATGATATTATGAAAATATGTTATTTATGTTATGATACCATGTGATCATTCATGATATTTCTCTTTTATGAAATCATATGATTATGTCTACTCCTTGCTATGAATCATATTTAGGTTTATTCCCTTACTGAGATTTATTTCTATCCCCTTTATTTTATTTTTTACAAGGGTTATCCAATGTAGTTTTACATGTTAAAAGTGTTATAGGATCTCACTAATGATAACAAAATAATGCTTGTTTTTTTTATTTCATTTTTATGTACTATGAAACTTGTCTTACGAGGACACTTGGCCTTACAATATTTGGGGTGAATTTATTGGAATATTATTTTAAAAATAATCTTATAATATGTTTAAAAGAACAGATTTACTATATGATATTTTAATATAATTAGTTATTATCATTATACACTTCACTATCATCATGGTAAATCAAACAAGGTATCAAATTCCTTGACATGAGAAGATAATGCATCATTATCTGTGATACATTTAGAATATTGTCCATTAGTTAATGTTTGCCGAAGGAATGTCTTTGATGGATAAGGTATCAATGTAGTAATAATTTTCAAAAATAATTATGGATGACAAAAATGAACAACATTATTTTTAGTTAAGTATAGATTTGAAAAAATGTATACGTTTCAAATGTTAAAATTTGATGATTGAACATGTTATAAAAATTTGGATGAGGTTATTTATTCTATGTAATCCCTCGATAAAGAAGGAATTGTTATGTGACGATCAAAGATCTATGTTTTTTTATAACATAAGATATATGATGTTCATAATCATCATGAATTATTTTTAAAATGAATAAAAAAGGATATGGGTAGTATTACAAAAAATGATTGAATTAAAAATTTTATAATTATGGAAGAAAATTTATGAAGGGTATTCTTCAAACATTGGATTTGAAATAATGGAAATGGAAGAATGTATGATTGGATTCCATAGTGGGTTTTTAAAATACATCTTTGAGGTAATAATGTAATTTTTCCTACTAGTGGAGGTTTGGATTAATCTATGAATATTCAAAAAGTTAAATATAGTTTGTTTTTGGATAATATTTCTATAGTTTATCAAATAGAGATTTTCAAGTTACATGGATTTACCCTCTCTATTATATCTGATCACAATCTAATATATAGATAAAATTTTTGGAATGGGCTTCAGATGTCGATGGGTAATAAATTAAAATTTATGAAAACTATATATCCTTAATCCAATGGGAATTTGGAGTATACACTATATAATTTATAGGATAATCTTAGAGATTTATCATAATATTTATAAAGAAATGTAATTATCATCTATCATTAGTCTTATTTCCATAAAATAAAATTTTCTCATTCTTGTATTCATATGGACCATTTTAAGGAATTTTATGGATAACAATGTCAAACACCAAAAGGTTTGGACTATATAGGTGAGAGTAATGTTTTGGGAAAAAATTTGGTCAAAGAGATGGTTGATAAATTAAACATGTTTCATAACAAAATATCGGTTTAATAGTGTAGGAATATGATATATATATATATAGATAACTAGAGAATTGACCTTTCATTTTAGGTAGGTGACCATGTATTTCTTAAAATATATCCTTGGTAAACTGTAGTGTACTTGGTTAGGAAATTAATGTTGACCACATTTTTTATTAGAAACCCTTTAATTCCACAGACAGTGGGATAAGATTCATTATATTTATCATTAATTTTTTTTTATCTAAGGCACATTATTTGATTATTTTTTAGTTTTCAAGGAAGTATAAAACAGAATCATATAATGTTTTGATCCATGATGCGATAGAGTTTAGAGAGAATCCATATTATGTGTATGGACCAATTTTGATTATTGAACATAAATTGAAAGTGATGCCAAAAAAACGAATTCACATACAAAATGTTTTATGGAGAAATGATATAATTAAATTAGATATATTTTAATAAAAACAATATTATGATGGAAAAATATTGTCAATTTTTAATAGAATGAATATTATTACAAGGGTGAAATTTTTAATAGTTGGAGGCAATGTAGATACCTATGTATTGTTAGTAATAAATTAATACCCCATATTATTAATTAGAAGAAATATATTTTATGGATTCTTATAAAATATTATTATTCTATATGATTTTTAAATCAGAAAAAATTGTACTATTCTAGATAAAATGTTTTCTGTGAAATATATCATTATTTTTTTTTGAAATTTATAAAATGAAATTGATAAAATGAACTTTATTTATAGAGTCAATATTTCATAAATATATTTAGGTGAATTTTTGGGATTTTTTAAAAATATATTTTATGTGAATATTGTAATATATTGGTTCTTCTAAAAACTATCATTTCTTTTCAAGTAAAAAAATGTACCATTTTTTTTGTAAATGTTTTCTAAATTTTTTAAAAATAATCAATAAAATTTATTAGTAATAACTATAACATTTTATTTTGGAAGAAAATAATTTTTTTTATTAAAAATATAGTTTTCGTTAATACTTTTTCATTGTATCTTGAAGTCTTGTATGAAAATTAATTTTTGAAAGTTCTATAAATTGATAAATGAAAACTAAATTAATTTTTATGAATATATAGGATTGTAATAACCTATGTATTTAAAGAATAATAATTTTTAATTAATATTTACGAAGTAGTGATTAATTTTACATTATGGGGATTCTTTTTCTGATAGCATACTCGATATGAATCAAAAGGTTTCTTCGAAATCATATGTTGCACACAAAATTTAGTTATACTGAAAAAATGAAACAATACTAATATTTTAAATAGTAGTTAACATGCAATCATTTTATTTGATAGAATTAGCAGAACTAACTAAAATATGATTTCACATGTCTTTTAAATGTTTTACATTTATCCAATAATTTTTAGAGTCTTAAAATGAGAATGAATCCAATATTGAGCATGAAATACTCTAATATTTTTAAAAGGTCGTTTTGCCACCTTTTGAGGGAGAACACTTTTTCAAAATAGTTCTTTGTTAGTTTTATATATTATAATTGACACAATTAACTTCTTCCTTGAAAGTGGGCGATAAAAATTTACCTTGGTTGAAATTTTGGTATTTTTCTGATTAAATTCATATTTTAATGAATTGTGAAAAACACTATATTTTAATTCAAAACTACATTTTCATCTATTTTATATTGTACAGTTACATTATCATTTTTATTGATTTTAAAGTGTAATTGTATTATGTTTTTATCATTTAATCCAATGTTGGACATTGTAAGTAATTTCACATTTAAATCGGTAATAAACACACGTCAATCTATTGATAGTTTGTACATCTTAAAAACCTCCTTTCTGATTTTGACAATGGGAATTAATTTTTAATCAATTACTGAAAATTATTTGTTTTCAATTTGGAAAATTGGATTCCATATTTGGAATCATATGGTCCAAAAATCATAAATAGGTACCTTTTATTTTTGGACATTATGAATAGTAACTTCAGTAACTATTTTTATTTACCACGATTAATGGGTAAATTAGGTAAATAAGGGTAAACATAATATTATAAAAATATAAAACTACCCTAAAACATGTTCTATCATATCGAATGATTCATGGGAGGCCAAAACAATCCTTAGGCCAAAACAATAGCATTTGGGACCTACTTGGTTGTGATAATGACTTGTTATACTAATTAACTGAAAGTAAAGGGAAATATAACATAAAAACATATCTTTTTACAAAAACAATTTTAATATAGGGTTATATAAATGATCACTTTCACAATAAATAGTAATTGGAAAGCTAAAAACATTTCCTATAATATGGTATTGTATTTATAATTGTTAGGAATTGTATAACTAAATTAATTTATGACACTATGATGATGCCGTGATTACCTTATTAACGAAAGATTTAAATAAAAGATATTATAAATTTTAAAATAAATTTAATTTGAACATTTCTATGACATATAAATATTTTCTCGATGATTATGTCATTTTATAATTTATTTATTGTATTTTTTTTAATGAATCATGTTTTTATGACTTGAATAGATATCAATACTAAATAGTGTCCAAATTGACATAAATGAGTTTTAAAAACAAATACTATTTTATTAAATGATATAATAGTAATAAAAATATAATACTAGGACAAATGACATAGATAATGTTAAAAACGTCATTAATGATTCACTTGAGGTTCTCTTGGAATTTTATAGTATCTATATTAACCATAAAGTGTAAATGTAAAAGAAAACATGGTAAGAGTTAATTTATTTAACTAAGGGTTAAAGGCAAAAGGTAAGGTTACATTTTTGGCCTAAACTTGTCTAAAACCTATTGGATGAGACTATTTTGACACATAAATAGTTATAATCAATATATGTAACTTCATAAAAATTATAATTTGAAAATCAATTTATAATAAAAAAAATTTCAAGCCATTCATAAAGTGGCCCTCCTCCCTCTAATAAAATGCCACCACCTCTACCCACTTACTAATGACTATTAATCCCCTTGTCTCATCCAAATTAGACTCAAATAAGTTTAAAACATCCATCCCTTCTTCCAATAAACCTTAACATAGGATTAAAGAAATTCATGTAATCCTTTTGGCTCATGTCAAAAAGAGCTACCCGATTTAGAGATAACATCTTTTCTCAAGATCCTTTCCTTTTTGTACCTTCTCAAACCCCATAACCTATTTTTTATTAAATTATTTTATAAAAAAATAGTGTAATAAATATAATAGGATTTTATTATTCTAAGGGTACAACCTACACTTAAACACGCCTCTATTTAATTTATATAGAACATACTGTTTCTGTGTACGGTAAACTAGTGCCTCAAAAAACGATGATTGTTAAATTTTCTTACAACACATCTCATGGTATCCATTATCATGGAACTATATTTATATATTATATATATATATTATATTTTTATTGTATATATGCTTATATAATTTATATTTACAACATAACTTTATGCTTTCTATAATTTTGAAATATGATAATTTCATTTGAGGATGTGTGGACTATCAGCCCCTTAGAGTGATATGACTCATTCATTCCATACAAGGAATGTATATATTATAGTGTTAATAAATATATGTAACATATATAACATAGATATTACATTTTAATTATATTATACCGATTTATCATTTAGTTTTCATTCATTTAATTTCACAATGAAATGAAAGTAGCATTCATACTTATGTACGGCCTACTATCTCCATGAATGAGGAATTTCATTTATTCTCTCCAAATGTTATGGAATATTATAAAAAATATATATTCAATATATATGATATTTATTTCATGAATTTTATTCTGTAGATAATGTAATTATGGCCACATGGACACTTTTCATCAATACAATTTCATTTTTGACTCAAGTACTGAACATTGACAAAACGCCCAATGTAATCTATAATAATTAACCAATTGTTATAACATGATAATAAGTGATATAAAATGAATGATAAACATAAATAAGGATATGAATCAAGTATAAATTAATCTAATATTATTATTCAATAATATAAAGAATGAATGGGACATGTCGGTTTCCAGTTAAGGGACTCTATCTCAATCTCCTTTCAATGAGGCATATTTTGATTTATATACAACCTTCATTTATGTGGTGTATGATTAACACCTTTGAAATATAATTTTATTAAATATCATTCAAGAGGAATATTTTTTTACATATAATTTTAAAAAATGATTAAAGGAATGTTTCCTTTTAATATACGGGGTGACAACGACCTTTCTGCTGGCACAACCATTATTTTATATTTGGATTCCTCTATAAGCCATAATTTTTTCGAAAAAAATAAAATTCTATATTCATTTTTAGGTATTTTTGTATTGAAAATGGTTTTTAGAATTTTTTTATTATATCAAAATCTTTAAATTATCTCTTATAATTGCAATGTAGAAATATTATTTTTCCAATATGATTTTTCTTGTGTTATGATCATATTATGGTTCTTGGGAATTTTTTATGTATACAGGAGGTTCTATGATAAACCGGGGGTAGGAGGGCCTGTGATAGATCTCTAATTCATTGGATAATATGAAGGAGGTAAACCCTTAGGTTTCTCCTAAAAAATTTATGGAATATACTATGATGACTATTCAAAATGTAACTATGAAGGTTAATCCATATGTGGTTGTGGAAGCTACAATGTATGTATGATACAGATACCACATGTTACCTTACTAATGTATGATTTCTATGATGTTTTCATGATTTATATGAATTCATGGATTTATAAATATTCACCGAATAATGTTTTATTTCCTTATTTTATATGTTACTGTGTTCTAAGGCACACCCCAAGTTTTTTAAAATGTTTTCACTGGTTATAACGATGATTAAGATAGAGGAAGAAGCCAAGAAGATTTTTTTAAAGAAAATAAATCATGTTTTTATAGGGTTTTTTGGGAAAAAATTGATACTATTTTGATAGTATCCTCTTGTATAATTTTGGGATGATATGTATTAATAATGGCCAAATTAGTTAAATCTCTAAATGTGAATAGATATGTGATGTGAATTATATTAATATTATTATCTTATATTATTATTATGTAATTTTTTAAGGATAGGGATTTATAGTTGGTATCACAGGTTGGTTTAGATAAATTTATGTGTTAGAATATTGTTAATAGCATATCTATAAATTATTTTTACTTTGTGGTAAAATTGAAATAGAATTTTAGAATTACCATATTTCTCCTCTAAGATATGTCTATTCATAATGGTTTTCTATAGATAAATAGGGAAGAAATTCTGGGACGACATCTAGATGAAAAAACCTTCCAAATCAGCAACCTGATATGGTCATAATATATTCTGAATAATTTTTTATAGTGATGTAATAGTTAAATCTTGCTATAAATGGAGGTGGTATCCATGTGTAAGATCAACCAAATCGACCACAGAGGAACATGTTTGTAGTAGATCATTTCATGAGGTAATGTACTTCATCATTAAGAAGATCATCTGATCCTATTCTAGTTGAAGGGTGGATTAACTCCATAGAAATTATTTTCAATGTCATTTGGTATTTAGAAAATCAAAAGGTTAGTCTTACTATTTACCATTTTAAAGGTAAATTTGATCTGTGGTGATCGATGGTGATGAAAATCATGGACAATGAATAGATTGATGCTCTTTTTTGGGATGAATTTAGAGTTAGGTTTGTTGAGAAATATTTTCCAAAGGTAGATCGGCATAGGGTTGAAAAAGAATTCTTGGAACTGAGATAAAATGAAGGTGATTTTGTGGCTACATATGAATATAATTTCACATGTTTTTTATGGTATGTCCCAACATTTATCTTGTTTATTTATAGTAAGAATTTTTTTTACTTAGGATTGAAGCTGAAATATTTAAGGGAATTAGCTTAATATGAGTTGAAAATATATGAGAAACAAGTACGATGTGTTGAGATGGTATAAATGGAGTCTTTTATCAGTTTCTAGATCAGTTTATGTCTGTGTTTATAGATAAAATTTTCATATATTCTAATATTAAAGAGCATCATGAAAGTCATTTAAGGGTTTTCTTGAAAACATTAATTGAAAAGAAACTATATTTGAAATTCAAAAAGTGTTAATTTTGGTTTCAATAAATATAATTCCCTATTGAAATTGTTCATAAGGATGACATAACTATTGATCCTACTAAAACAAAAGTGGTTAAATAATTTCCAAGACCCACAAATATAAAAAATATTCATTGTTTTATTTGTTTAATAGGTTATTATTGGAGGTTTTTTGAAAATATTTCATGGTTATCTTTCCCACTGACTAATTTAACTTGAAAAAGTGTTATGTTCATCTGGAAAAAATAATGTGATCAATGTTTTCATGAAATGAAAAGAATATTGGTGAATGATCTAGTTTTGGGACTAATTTCAGAATTAGTGAAATTTTTTATCTACAATGATGATTAATTGAAATGAATTGGTTATGTTCTAACACAAAATGATCATGTAATTTGTTATGCATTATGTTATTTCAAAACTAATGGGTTAAATTTCCATACAGATGATTTGGAATTAGCAGATGTTTTTTTTTATTTAAAAATTTGAGGCGTCAACTGTATCGAGTAAATTGCGAAATTTTTATGAACCTAATAGTTTGAAGTATATATTTACATAGAAATAATTGAATATGAGATAGAGAAGATATATGGAATTAATAAATAATTATGATTTCATGATTCATTAGTAGCCTGGAAAAGAGAACAAAGTGGTTGATGCTTTGAGTTGGATAAGTAATTATATTTTCCCCATGTTACCTTTAGAATGTTACCTTTTGATTAATTATTTGATGAAAATTGGTATGGAAGTTATTGGTGTAGAGAATTTCTCTATTTTGTTTCAGGTTTTAATGAAATAATCTCTAGTAGATAGAATAAAGAAATCATAGAAGGAAGATAGTGAGGTGCCAAAAAAGATAGAATTGATTTCGAAGAGAATGTTTCTGGAATTTAACATTGATAAATATTGCATTTTTGGATTTCAGAAAATATTATGTGTGCCTTATAATTCATAGTTAAATAAAGAGTTGTTTTGTGATTCTCATTATTGTTTGATATCAGTTAATATTTTAAGTAATAATATGTAAAAATATCTTCAGGAGTATTATTAATGGGATGGAATGAAAAGAGATATTGCTGCCTTTACAATGAAGTGTTTGAATTATCAACATGTGAAAGAATAATGACAATTGCCGAAGGGGATTCTCCAGCCTTTTCCAGTACCAGATTGAAAATGTGAAAATATATCCACGAAAATTATTGTGGGACTACCAAATACATCTCGAGGAAATAATTCAATCTGGGTTATTCTTGATCAACTGAGTAAATGAACTCATTTTCATCATTTCAAGATACACGGTCTCTAGATGAGATTTCTCAGTTTTATCTTATTGAAATGGACATGTTACATTGAGTTACTCTCTCCATTGTATCTGATCATGATCCCTTGTTCACTTTTAGCTTTTGTAAAGGCCTTCATAATTCGTTGGGTACTAAATTAAATTTTAGTAAATCTTATTATCTACAATAAGATGGGTAGACGGAATGAACAATTCAGAGATTAAAAGATATGCTACGTGCATGTTCAATGGATTACCTGGAAGTTGGGACCAATATATAAAATTGGATGATTTTTCTTATAATAACATTATTAATTTCACTACATAGATGGCACCATTTGAGGCATTATATGGAAAGAATTTTTGAGCACCAGCTTTTTTGGGATGAATTATATGAAAGGAATTTTGTGGGAATGAAATTGGTAGATGAGATGGAAAAAAAAGTTCAGTTTATTCAAAATAACATGAGGATAGATAAGAGTAGGAAGAATGTTATGCAGAAAACCAGATAAAGGATATTTCTTTTGAGGTAGGTGATCAAATCTTTCTGAAAGATTCTCCATGAGAAAGTGTGATGTGTTTTGGTAAGAAGGGAAAACCGAGTCTTTGGTTTATTGGTCCTAGTGAAATCCTAGAGAATGATGTATCAGTTGCCTACATATTAGCTTTACCTCCAATTTTATCTCACGTACTCAATGATTTTTGTGTTTCAATTTTGAGAATCTTTTTTTGGAGACATCTTAGGTTTTGAGTCTAGAGGTAGTTTAGTTGAAATAAAATCTTTCTTATGAGGAACAACCAATATAAATTATTGACCACATGGATAAAGTGTTTCAGAAAATGGTAATTAATCAGGTAAATGATTTTTGAAAAAACAATATGGTTGAAGAGGAAACATGGGAATCAAAAAAGTATATGAGTGAAAAATACCTCCACTTATTTGATATGTAAATAAAATTGTGGGGACACAATTTACAAATGGGAGAAGGTTGTAACATCCAATGTATTTATAGAATAATAATTTTTCAGTAATATTTTTGAATTATATATTAATTTTACATTATATGGACACTTTTTCTAAGAGTGTACTCAACACACAACAATGGGTTTCTCTAAAATCTTACGTTGCACACAACAATGATTTATACGGAAAAATGATACAATACTAATAATTTAAATAGTAGTTAACGTCTAGCCATTTTATTTGCAAGAATAAAAAGATCTATCTAAAATATTATTACACTTGTTTTTAAATATTTCTACATTTATCCAATAAATTTTAGAGCCTTAAAATGAGAATAAATCCAATTTTATGCATAAAATACTCTAATATTTTTAAAAGGTCGTTTTACCTCAATTTGACGGGGAACCCCTTTTAAAATATTTTTTTTTCACTTTTAAATGATCTATTTAAAAAATTAAACCTATTTTTTGGATTTGAGAAATCAAAATTTACCTTGGACGAAATTTTGGTATTTTTTGATGAAAATAATATTTTAATAAATAGTGTAAATACTACATTTTAATTCAAAAAAACCTTTCTGTCTAATATATTTATATAGTTATGTTATTGTTTTAATTAGTTTTTAGGTTTAATTGTATTAAATTTTTATCATTTAATCCTATTTTATTCATTGTATGTAATTTAACATTTAAATTAGACATAAACACATGTCAATATTTTGAAAGTTTTTATTTTTTGAAAACCCACTACTCGGTTTTGACAGTTGGAATTAATTTTAAATTAATTATGCAAAATTATTTTTTATGAATTTGGAAAAATGTATTCCATATATTGAATCATAAGGTCCAAATTATGTAAATAGGTATCATTTATTTCTGGACATTATGAATAGTAAATTCAATAATTATTTTTATTTACCACGATTAAAGGGTAAATTAGGTAAATAAGGGTAAAAATAAAATAATAATAATATAAAACAACCCAAAAACATGTCCTAACCTTATTGGATGATTCATGTGCAACCAAAAAAATCCTTTATCTATACATTTTTTAATTGGGAAGCACTTGGTTGTGATAATGACAAGTTATAATAATTAATTTAATGTTAATAGAAATATAACCTAAACATGTATATTTTTAATAAATTTTTTTTTAATATAGGGCGATATAATTGATATATTTTACTATAAATAGTAATTGGGAATCTAAAAATACTTCCTACATCATGGTTTTTTATTTATAATTTGTATACATTAAGTAAATAATCTTATTTATGACACAATGATGATATAATGCTTACCTTATTAATGAAAGATTCAAATTATTGATATTGTAAATATTAATATAAATGTAATTTTAGCATTTTTATTCCATAAAACTATTTTATGGATGATTATTACATGTTATATTTTTTTAGTGTAATTTTTTTGAATTAATAAATTTTTAATAACTTTATCAAAAATCAATTAATAAATATTGTCAAAATTGATATAAAAGAGTTTTTAAAACAAATACTATTTTATTAAATGATATAATAGTCATAAATATATTATGTTTGTAAAAATAAATTAAATAATGTTACCAATGTTAAGAATGATTCAATGGAGGTTCTCTTGGCATTTTATAGTAACCACAACACCATATAGTGTAAAAATAAAAGAAATATCAGAAAGAGTTAATTTATTTTACTAAGGGTTAAAGCAAAAATATAAGGTTACATTTGTGACCTAAACATGTCTAAATCATATTGGTTGAAATTATTTCTACCCATAATCACATTATCATTGATAAATATCTCTTTTGAACTATTATAATCCTAAAATCAATTTATAATAAAATAATATTTCAATACATTCCTAATGTAACCCTCCATCTTCTTATAAAAGGACACCACCTATACCCACTTACGCACATATATCAATCCCCTAGTAACATTTAAATTTTGCTACCATAAGATCCCAACATCCCTACCTTCCACTTAGAATACATAACTTGGGTAGAAAGAAATTCAAGAAATCCTTTTGGCTCAAATAAATAGGAGTTACCCGATTTGGAGGTAACGTCTTCTCCCAAGATCCTTTAATTTATTTTCCTTATCCATCCCCCTAAAATATTTTTATTCCATTATTTTATAGTAAAAACATATCCTAAATATAATAATATGGTTTTATCTATGGTTTTGTCTTAAAATCACACACACGTTCATCTAATGGGTATATAACATATTGTTTCTAAGTACGACGAACTACTTCCTCACCAAACAATGATTGTTAAATTTTTCTTCTAATACCACTGATGGTGGACATTATGATTTCACTTTATTTATATAAGATATATATTATATTTATATTTTCTATATTCTTATATAATTTTGTTCAACAACATACCTTTATGCTTTCCATAATGTGTAAATATGATAATTACATTTGAGAAAGTGTGGACTACCACATCGTCAAAGTGATATGACTCATTTATACCATACATGGAACATATAAATGATGAAATTAATGAACATATATAAAAAAGATAACATATATAGTATAGTATAATTATAGTAAACTTATTAATCATTTAGTTTTCATTCCTTTAATATGAAAAAATGAATGTATCATTCGTGCATACCTACGGCCTACCGTTTCCATGAAGGGTGCATTTAATTTCTTATAACCAAATGTTTTGGACTATTATAAATACATATATATGGGATAAATTTGATATTTAAATGAATAATATATTAATGGAGATAAAGGACTTATTACCACAAGTAAAATTTAGATCATAATAATTTAATTTTTTTCTCGTGTACCATACATCAAAAAAACATCCAATATGAACTCAAATATTAACTAATTACTATAAAATGGTAATAAGTGAAATAAAATTAATGATAAACATAAAAAAGTTTCTGAAGAAATTAGAAATTAACCTATGTTTATTTTTCAGTAATATATAGAATGAACAAGATAAGTCAGATTCTATGTTAGGGACTTCGTCTTCAACTCCTTTTATTGGGGCATATTGTGATTTATACAGATGAATGGACCAAAAGCCTTAATTTTTTTTTATTATTTTGATAATCCACCTTTCAAGGGAAGATGTGGAAACCTTACAAGGCCCTAAGGATTAGAGACAATTACATGACCTGTAGGTCTTCGAGAGAATCACCCAGACACGACATCTTGGAATTACTCCTCCCTAGCATATGTCATGATGATCAACACTCCACTTTCTAGGGTGATTTATATAAGTCATTATTTTATATGGGGTATAATCAACCCCTTTGAAATTTAATTTCATTCAACAATTTTGAAAAGGTATAATTTTTTATGAATAATTTTACAAAACCACAAAATTAATGTTTCTTTTTAATGTACGCGGTGACAACAAGCTTTCCACCGCCATGAGTATTATTTGTAATTGGGATTTCTCTACAAACCGTAATTTTTCTAAAAATAAAATTAAATACCATATTCATTTTTAGGTATCTTAGTATTGAAAATTGTTTTTGAGAATGGATTGAATATATCAATATCCTGAAATGATGTCTTATGACTGCAATGTGGAAATTTTATTTTTCCATTATGACTGTTCATATGTTATGATTATTTTATGGTTCTTAGGCATTGCTTATTTATATGGGTGGTTCTATTAAAACATGTGGGAGGGTGAGCCTAAGATAGAACTCCAATTTATTGGGTAATATGAAATAGATAAAAGATAAGGTTTATCCAAATAGATTTAGGGAATATACTACACTGGGTATTCCAAACGTATCCATGATGGTTACTCCCTATGTTGTTGTGGAAGCTACAAAGTAAGTATGATATAGATGCCATAAGTTACCTTTATGATTTATGATTTCTATGAATGTTTAATGATTTTTTTTGAATTCATGGGTTTATAAATATACATGGACTAATTTTTTCATTACTTATTTTATTTAAACGCAATAACAGGTTTCCCCGTAACCATACATTACACACAACATTGAGTAATACCAAAAAATTATACAATTCAAATATTTTAAATGGTAGTTAATGCATGGATGTTGTATTGTATGGAATGAATATAACTAACTAAAATATGATTACACATGTTTTTAAATGTTTTTATGTTTATCCAATATAATTTAGAGGCTTAAAATGAGAATTAATAAAATTTTAAGCATAAAATAATCTAATAGTTTTAAAAGGTCATTTTACCACCTCTTAATGGAGAAACATTTTAAAAATAGTTTTTTTTTCACTTTTATATGTTATATTTTCCAAAAAAAAAATTTATTTGGAATAAAGACATCAAAATTTACCTTGGTTGAAATTTTTGTATTTTTATTATGATTTTTATATTTAAATTAATAATGAAAAATACTGCATTTTTTATTAAAAAATGAATTTTCTTATAATATATTTATATAGTTATTTTATCCTTTTAATAGGTTTTAAAATTTAATTGTATTTTTTTATTATTTAATAAAATGTTAGTCATTGCACATAATTTAATATTTAAATTGAATAAAAACACATATCAATCTTTCATAGTTTTAAATTCTTAAAAATCCACTTTTTGGTTTTTACAATGGAAATTAATTTTAATTTAATTACTGAAAATTATGTGATTATAATTTCTAAAATTAGATTACAAATTTAGAATCATAAGTTCTATATTTTTTAAATAGGTACTTTTTAGATTTTGGCATTATGAATAGTAACTTTAGTGATTATTTTAATTTACCATAGTTAAAGTGTAAATTTGGTAAATAAGGGTAAAAATGATATTATAATAAAATAAAAACACCCTAACATGTGTTCCAATATTATTGGATGAGTCTTGGGAAACCAAAAAAATGTTTATGCCTAACTTTTGGCATTTGGGAGCCACTTTGTTATGATAATGACATGTTATAATAATTAATTTAAAGTAAAAAGAAATAAAACATAAACATATATAATTTTACTAAAAAGAATTTAATTTGGTGTTATATAAGTGATATCTTTTAATATAAATAGTCATTAGAAATATAAAAATATTTCCGATATCATGGTATTTTATTTATCGTTTTTAGACATTAAATAAATAAATTTATTTATGACATATTGATGATGCGATGCTTACCTTATTAATGAACGATTAAAAAAATTGAAAATTTTTATGCCATAAAAAAATTTTATAGATTAATATGACATTTAATCTTTTATTTAATTTATTTTTTTTGAATACATAATTTTTTTACAAATTTAAACCAGACTAATTACTAAATTTTGTCAAAATTTACATAAATGAGTTTTTAAAACAAATACCAATTTATTAAATGATATAATTGTCATTAAAATAATATATTTAGAAAAATGACTTATATAATGTTAAAAATATTATTACTTATCCACTTTATGTTCTCTGGGAATTTTATTGTAGCCATATTAACCATACAGTGTTAAAATAAAAGAATAGATGGCAAGAGTTAATTTATTTAAATGATGGTTAAAGTAAAAACATAGGGTTATATTGATGACCTAAACAAGTATAAAACCTATTGGATGAAATTATTTAGACCCATAATCATATTATCATTTAAATATATCACTTTGGAACTATTATAATTCTCTAATCAATTTATAATAAAATAATATTTCAAGACATTCTGAAAGTGCCCCTCCTCCCTCTTATACAAGGACACCACCTCCACCCACTTACTCACACCTATCAAGCCCATTGTCTAATACAATATTTTATAAAATAATATCCCAAAATACCTCCATTCATCCTAAAATACTTAGATTGGGTATAAGGCAATTCATGAATGCCTTTTGGCTCAAATCAAAAGAAGTTACCCGATTTAGAGGTAACGTATTCTCTCAAGATCATTTCATTTATTTTCCTTATACAACCCCCTAAAACATTTTTATTCCAATATTTTATAATAAAAAAATTATCCTCAATATACTATGATGTTCTTATGCTAATGTTTTTTTCTAAACTCACACACACCTCCAACTAATGGATATAGAACATATTGTTTCTGTGTTCGGAGAACTACTGCCTCACCAAACGACGATTGTTAAATTTTATCCTACCACATCTCATGGTGGACATTATGACGACACTGTATTTATATAAGATATATATTAAATTTATATTGTATCTATTCTTATGTAATATTTTTCGACAAAAAATCTTTATTCTTTCCCTAATGCGTAAATATAATTATTCCATTTTTTGGAAGTGTAGACTACCACCCCATCAAAGTTATATGAATCATTAATTCTATACATGGAATATATAAAGGATGGAATTAATTAACTTATGTAACATATATAACATAGATATTATACTGTAATTATAATATAACTATGTATCATTTATTTTTCATTCCATTAATATAACAAGGAAATGAATGTAGCATTCATGCGTACACATGGCCTACTGTTTCCATGAACGATGGATTAATTTTCTTATATCCAAATGTTATAGAATCTTGTAAATACATATATCTAAGATATATATGATATATAAATCCTTAATATCATTCTAGAGATAATGTACTTATAACCACATGGAAATCTTCCATCAAAAAGATTTCATTTTTTTCTCAAGTACCGAAAATAATCAAAACATAAAATATGAACTCAAATAATGAACTAAATATTACAAAATAGTAATAAGTTAAATAAAATGGATGATAAAATTAAAAAATGTTCTGAGTAAAGTATAAATTAACCAAATATTATTATTCAGGAATATAAATAATGAACCAGACAAGTCAGATTCTAAGTAAAGGACTTCATCTCAATCGCCTTTCATTGAAGATTATTTTGATTTATATAAGACCTTATATTATAATGTGTATAATAAATCCATTTGAAATTTAATTTAATTTAGTGGTTTTGAAAAAGAATAAATTTTTATGAAGTGTTTAAAAAAAACAAAATGAATGTTTCTTTTTAATATATGTGGTGACAACGAACTTTCTATCACTTTGAGAATTATTTGATATTGGGATTCATCTACAAGCCATAATGTTTCAAAAAAAAAAAGTAAATACCATATTTCTTTTTTAGGAATTTTAGTATTGAAAATGGTTTTGAGAATGGATTGATTATATAAATATCTGGAAATAATTTCTTATTATTGCACTATGGAAATGTTATTTTTCCATTATACTTTTTCATGTGTTATGATTATGTTATGGTTCATAGGAATAACTTATGTATATAGGTGTTTCTATGAAAAAATGACAGTGGGCGAACCCGTCATAGATCTCCAATGCATTCCACAACGTGAGGGTGGTAAACGATAAGGTTTATCCAAATATATTTATGGAATATACTATGATGGGTATTCCAAATGTAACCATTATGGTAACTCCCTATGTGGTTGAGGAATCTACAAAGTAAGTGTGATATGGATTCCACATGGTACCTTTATGAATTATGATTACTATGAAATTTTCATGATTCTTTTGAAGTCATGGGTTTACAAATATTCATGGGAAAACATTTTCATTACTTATTTTATCCCTTAATGAGTTTTTATTCACATCCTATGTTTTTTAAAATGTTTTCCCAAGCTATAAGGATGAGTAAAATAATGGATGAAGTCAATATGATTTTTATAAATAAAAGAAATAATGTTTTTAAAGGGTTTTCTTTATTGAAAAAAATGGATACTATATTGATAGTATGATACTGTATGATTATGGGATGATATGTATTAATAATGGTCTAATTCATTAAAAAACTAAACCTGAAAAGATCATCGATGTAAATTAAAGTCAAAATTATAGACTTATCTCAAGATTATTTATTATTTTAAGGATATGACCTTATTATTGGTATTAAATGTTGGTTGAAATAAATTTGAGTGTTATGATATTTTTAATAGAATATCCATAAATTATTTTTACATTATTGTATAATTGAAATATAATTTTAGGATTACCATGTTTCTACATCTAAGATATGTCTGTTCAGAATAGTTTCCACATAGGAAAGAGGGAAGTTGTGATGGGAAGATATCTAGAAGAAAACAACATTCCAAATCAGAAACCTGATATGTTAAGAATTGGAACTGAATAGTTTGTTAGGGTGATGACATAATTGAATCAGGCTATAAATTGAGGTGGTATCCATACGCTAGATAACCCATATCAAGTATAGAGGAACATGTTAGTTATGGAGCATTTCATTAGGAAACTTCCTCCATCATTCATAAAATTATATAATCCTGTGCTAGATGAATGGTGTATTAAATCCCTAGAAATGATTTATGATGTCATTGGGTATTTAGAAAATAAAACGGTTAGTCTTATTGTATTCCACTTTGAAGCTGAAACCGATAACTATTGGTCGATGGTTAAGAATATTAGGGATATTGAAGAGATTCATTCTCTTGTTTGGGATGAATTAAAAGGTATGTTTTTTGAGAAATAATTTCTCAAGGCAGTTCAAATTATTATTGAAAATAAATTCTTGTAATTGAGACAATAGGAGGAAGATTATGTGGTTGTATATGAAGAAAATTTCACTCATTTTTCATGGAACGTACCAAATATTTCCCAAGTTATTGATAATATGATAAATTGGTTTTATTCCAGATTGAAGTCGAAAATATCAAAGTTAATTATATTCTTTTAAGATAAAAAGCTATTAGAAACCTCAATGATGTTATTATATGGTAGAAATAGAGTATTTCATCAGTTTTTGGAATAGTTTTTGCTTGTTTTTATAGATGAAATTTTTGGTTGTTCTAAAATTATTGAGCAACATGAAAGGAATTTAAGGGTTTTCATGAAAATATTAATAGAAAATAAACTATATTGGAAATTAAGCAAGTGTGAGTTTTGGTTACAATTAATTTCATTTTTTCATCACATTGTTTCTAAATATGACATACCTATTTATCCTACTAAAACAAAAGTTATTGTTGAATGGCCCAGACCCACAAATATGACTGATATTCATAGTTATCTTTGTTTAACAGGTTATTATCAAAGGCTTGATGAAATTTATTTACTGTTATCTATCCCACTAACTATGTTAACTCGAAGAGGTGCTATGTTCATCTAGAAAAATGAATTTGATGACTGTTTTCAGGAATTGAAATGAATATTGGTGAATTCCCCAATTCTGACACTACCTTCTAGAAATGGTGAATTTCTAATCAACCATGATGCTTTGTTGATAGGAAATGGGTGTGTCCTATTGCAGAATAATCAGGTTATTGCTTACTCTGCACGTTAGTTGGTAACACATGAGTTAAATTACCCTACACATGATTTGGAAATATATATTGTTATTTTTACTATAAAAAATATGGAGGCATCATCTATATAGAGTAAAATGTGAAATTTATAATAAAAATAAAAGTTTTAAGTATATATTGACTCAGAAATAATTGATTATGAGATAGAGAAGATGGATGGAATTAATTGTGGATTATGATTGCATGATTCATTACCATCTTAGAAAATAAAAAAAAGTGGCTGATACTTTGAGTCAAAAAATTAATGTTACATTAACTATGTTACTTTTGGAACATAACCCTTTGATTAATGATTTTTTAACTTGGGAATAGTAGTTGTTGGTGAAAGCAATTCCTCTATTTTTTTAAGGTTTCAATGGAATAATCTCTAGAAGATATAATAAAAAAAGTATAGAAGAAAGATAATGAGTTGTAGAAACAGGTAAAATTGGTTCAGAAGGGTATGTTTCATAAATTTAATATTGATGAATATTGTTTTTTGAGATTTAGGAAATGATTATGGGTACCTTGTGATTCATTGTTAAAGAAAGAGTTGTTGTGTGAAGCTCATAGTTATTTTCATTTATTCTTGTAAGTACTAAGATGTATAATGATCTTATGAAGTATTACTAGTTGGTTAGAATGAAAAGAGATATTGCTGACTTTACAATAAAGTGTTTGACTTGTCAGCAGGTGAAATCAGAATGATAATTTCCAAAGGGGATGCTTTAGCCTTTACCAGTGCCGATGTGGAAATGGGAAAATATATCCGTGGACTACATTATGGGATAATTGAAGACATCTCAACGTAATAATACAATCTGGATTATTATTTATTGATTGACTAAATCATTTCATTTTATTTAAATTTGAGATAGACAGTATCTAGATCAACTTTATCTATTATATTTTAATGAAATAGTCAGGTTAAATTCAGTTCCACTATCAATTGTATCTGATCATGAACCCAGGTACACATAAGGCCATCAGAATTCATTGGGTACTGAATTAAATTTTTTTACATATTTTTATATAAAATTATATAAACATATATAATGAACAATTAAAACATTAGAAGACATGGTACATGATTGTTCAATAGATTAACATTGATGTCAGGACCAACATAATTCTTTGGAAGAGTTTCTTATAATAATAGTTTTCATTCTAGCATATAGATGGGACCAATTGATGTATTATTTGGAAAGCGGTATTGATCTCTATATTTTTGGGATAAAGTTGGTGAAAGAATGTTGATGAGACCAAATATTGTAGAAGAGATGATAGAAAATGTTTAGTTGATTTAGAAGAACATGAGGATAGCTCAGAGAAAGAAGAAAAGTTATACACATAACTATAAGAATGATCTTTCGTTCAAGGTTGGTGATCATCTCTTTCTCAATGTTTTTTATGGAAAAGTGTGATGTGTTTTGGTAAGAAGGGAAAGATGAGTTTGCAGTTAATTTAAACTTATGAAATCCCAGATAAAGTTGGATCAGTTGACTAAAGAGTGGCTTTAACTCATTGATTATCCTAGTTACACAATGTTTTTCATGTTTCAATTTTTAGAAAATATTTTTTGGATCCATCTGTTGTTTTGAGTCCAGATGTAGCTCAGTTGGAAAATAATATTTCTTATGAGAAACTTCCAATATAGATTCTAGACTATAGAGAGAATGTTTTTTTTGAATAAGATTATTAATAAGGTATAGGTTTTATGGTAAAACCATACAGTTGAAGAGGCAACATGGAAATCTACAAATTCTATGATGGAGAAATTCCCCAACATATTTTATATTTAAATTAAATTGTTGGATACAATTTCCAAAAGGGGGAAGGATGCAAATTCCGTAGTATTTATAAAATAAAACTTTTTTCATTAATATTTACGAATTATAAATTAATTTTTTGTTGCGGGGACGATTTTTCTAATATCTTACTTGACATGCAATAACATGTTTCTCGGAAATCTTACATCCCACAAAAGATTGAGTTATACCGAAAAATGATACAATACAAATATTTTAAATAGTAGTTAACACCTAGAAATTTTATTAAAGAGAATAAATATATCCAACTAAAATATGGTTACACATGTTTTTAAATGTTTTTAAATTTATACAATATATTTTAGAGGCTCAAAATGAGAATCAATACTATTTTATGAATAAAATACTCTAATAATTTTAAAAGGTCGTTTTACCACCTTTTGATGGAGAAACCATTATAAAATTACTTTGTTTAGTTTTATAAGTTATATTTTACAAAATAAACTTCTTATTTGGAATAGGACATCAAAATTTACCTTCATTGAAATTTTGGAATTTTTTTGGGAAATTTATATTTTAATGAATAGTGAAGAATAATGGATTTTAATTCAAAACTGACATTTTGTCTAATATATTTATATGGTTATGTTATCCTTTTAATTTTTTTTATAATAGAACTAAATTATTTTTTTATAATTTAATCCAATGTTGGTTATTTTATATATATTTTTATTTAAATTAGACATAAACGCTTGTTAATCTTTTGATCATTTTATTTCTTGAAAACCTGTTTTCTAGATTTTCCAATGGGAATTAATTTTAATTTAATTACTAAAAATTATGTGTTTATATTTTGGAAAAATGGAATCCTTATTTTGAATAATAAATTCCAATTTTTTTAAATAGGTACCTTTTATTTTTGGGCATTATGAATAGTAACTTCAGTAATTATTTTTATTTACCACGGTTAAAGGGTAAATAAGGAATATCAGGGTACAAGTAATATTATAATAATATAAAACTACCCTAAATAGTTTTATAATATTATTGGATGAGTCATGGGAAACCAAAAAAATCCTTAGGCTGAAATTTTGGTATTTGGGAGCCACTTTGTTATAATAATGAGATGTTATAATAATTAATTTAAAGTAAAAAAAATATAACATAAACATGTATGATTTTTCCAAAACTATTTAAATTTAGTGTTATATAACTAATATATATTTTTTATAAATAATCATTAGAAATATAAAATTATTTCATACATCATGGGTTTTTATGTATAATTATTAAACATTAAAAACATTATTTATGACATAATGATGATGCATTGCTTACCTTATTAATGAAAGATTCAAATAAATGATATTCTAAATATTGAATTAATTGTAATTTGAACATTTTTATTCCATACAAAAATTTTATGGATTATTATGACATTTAATATTTGTGTTAATTTAGTTTTTTAGAATAAATTAAGATTTTAAAAATTTAACAAAAATCAATTAGTAAATTGTGTCAAAATTGACATAAATGAATTTTTAAAACAAATAATATTTTATTTAATGATATAATAGTCATAAAAATAATATATTTGGTAAAATGTGTAACACCCTGAGCTTCCACGATACGCTTCTCATTAAATAATGCAATAGCTTGCATTGTACGCAACTTTGAGTTCTAAAACACCGCGACTAATCAAAGTAGCCGTTATGAATAGTAATAACCAATTTTTAAAATTATAGAAATTTTATATTTCAAAATGGACTTCATTTTTGTATTCGTAATATCGAAATTATCCAAAGTTGAATTTTTTGTAATTTTCTGAGAACTTCCAATTTTTTATGAATAGTGAATATTACTTAAAAAAAACTTTTTTAATCAAAATAATTTATAGTGATAAGTTATACTATTTAGTGGTTTTAAAGTATAATTAGAATATATTTTTACTATTTTATCCAAAGGTGGTCATTAGAGTTAATTTAACATTGAAATTGGACATAAACAATTGCCAATCTTTTGATATAAATTGTTTCTTAAAAACACGCTATTTGTTGTAACAGCGGGAATTAATTATAAAATTAATTAATGCAACTTAAATGTTTGGAGTTTTGTAAAATAGGCATCATTTTTGAATTCGGAATATCAATTATAGCTTAGGGTGAAATTTTGCCCTTGTTCTGAAAAACTTCAATTTTTGATGAATAGTGAAACCACTAAGTGGTAGTTAAATAACTGATTTTTTGTTTAAATGAAATATTACCACTTCTGTGATTTGATTTTCAAAAATTCGACATACATGGTTGTCATTAAGAAGTAAAATGTGGTTCAATGAGATTAAAATAATTTTTGGTGAATAGTAACTTTTAAGTTCTTAATCGCGGTTAGAGGTAATTAGTGTAGTTTAAGGTAAAAATACTGTTTTAATAATATGAGATGAGCTTGACACTTGTCCTACTTCTATTGGATGAGTCATGGAGGACCAAGACAACCCATGGGTCAACTTGGGGACCCCATGGAGCCACTTTGGTTGGAAAATGACATTAATATATATTTATTTAATGTTAAAATTAAATTGACACAAACATGAGTTGTTTTACTAAAACAGTTTTTAAGTGGGGTTAAACAAGTCCAAATTTTGATTATAAATATTCATTAGAAAACTAAAAAGATTTCCTACATCATAGTAGTTTTTTTATAATTTTTAGACATTAAATAAATTAAATTATTTATGAAATCATTATGATGCAGCGATGACCTCATTATTTAACAATTTTAATAAAATGAAAAGATAATGTAAAATCTAAGGCTTACACTTGTAAAAAGACTATTGGATGGGTATATTTCGAACCCTTATCACCTTATCCACGAAGTATATAAGTGTGGGACCTTTAGAATCCGAAAATCATTGTATAATAATGTAACATTTCAATCTTTCGAAAAGAGCCCCTCCTCTCCTCTTATAAAAGGCCCCCACCTCTACCACCTCATTCACACTTTCAAGCCATTTGGCTCAGCCAAAATCCACCCAAATACTCTCCAAACTTCCCCCTATTACTCCTAGAAGCGTCACTTTGGGCAGAACTCTTCCCAAGGAAGCCTTTGGCTCAAATAAAAAAGAGTTACCCGATTTTGAGGTAATGTCTTCTCTAATGTTGTTTTGTTTTATTTTTCTTCTCCAACCCGCTAAAATCTTTTTATTCATTTCTTTTGTAACAACAACAGTATCCTCAATATACTAGTATGTTGTTATAAGAAGTATTCGAGCTATACTTACACACACCTACATCTAATGGTTAAAGAACATACGATTTCTGTGGATGGCGAATTTCTGCCTCACGAAACGATGATTGTTCAACACTCATATAACACCTTCAAAGGTGGCCATTAAGATGTCACTATTTTTACATATGATATATAATATGTTTATGTTTTACTTATGCTTCTGTATTTCTCATTTATGGCATACTTTATGATTTCCATTATGGGTAAAACGCGATAATTTCATTTTAGGACGTGCGGACTACCGCCACCTCAAAGTGATTTGAATCGTTAATGCCATATGTGGGATGTATAAAGGATGGAGTAAATGTTATTATACAATATATTATACTGGAATTATATTATAAATTAATATCATTATGATTTCATTCCATTAAAATTGAAATGAAAGTAGCGTTCATGCGTACGTACGACTTACCGTCTCCATGAACGGTGCATTTCATTTCTTACCTCTAAATGTTACGTAATATTATAAATGAATATATATACTAGATATATAAGATATATATGACATCTAAATCATGAATATAATTATGGAGATAATGTATATTCTACCACATAAACAACTTGCAATTATAAGAAGTTTATTGTTGACTCAAGTACCAAAGATCGACAAAACGACCGTTATTAACTTAAATAATTACATAATGTTCATATCATTGTAATAAGTGATATAATAAGGATAATGAAATTTAAAATGGTTCTTAATAAGGTATATATTAACTCTAGTTTATTATTCAGGAGGTTAAAGAACGGTTTAGTCAAGTCAGACACGAGGTAAGGGAACTTCTTAACCCAACTTCCATTCTTTGGGTTAATCTCCTACTTTCAAATTATGTCATGATATTATTATGTCTTATTTTGTATTTTTACTTTCTTTATGGGTACCTATAGTGAATACACATAATATATCTCTTTTATTTTAAAAATGATCTTTGTAAGGACTTCGTCTCAATTTTCTTTCATTGAGGCATAATTGGTTTTATACACAAATTTCTTTTATACGGTGTATAAACCAATTTGACTTTTACGTTTATTCAAAAGGAATATTTTTTATACGAAGCGTTTACTAAACAAAAAAAGGGAATGTTTTTGTCGTACATATGCGGCGACGATGACTTCTCCGCCGCCGTGACCACTATTTGAGTTTCGGCTTCCTCTACAAGCCATACCCTTTTTTTAATGAAAAATAAATACCATGTTATAATTTTCGTTTATTTTGGTATTGAAAATGGTTTTGAAAGCGTTTTTATTATATCAATGTGTTGTATTGATATCTTGTGATTGAAATGTGGAAATGTTATGTTTCCTTTATGCATGTTTTATGCGATATGATTATGTTATGGTTTATGAGATGTTTAAACCTGTTCATATGTGGAATGTATTGGACTTAATAAGTGACGGGTGGAGCCCGCTATAGCTCCTCGATGCATCGGTAGGTCTCATGAGACAACTAGACGTGGAATTGGCCGAGGCACTTTCCCAATTTGATTTATGGTTTTGGCCGAGGCCTTAATCATTTTAGACGTCTTGGCCGAGGCCTTGACAAAATGTTTTAGAATGTCTGGCATTATACATTCCCTCATTATGAAAGTGGTTATTGATCTTTCATGTGATTATTCGTCTAGTAGAATATCCATGTGAGTAATTAAGTGGCATTATTTGATTTTACTTTTTCCATATTCTGCTGAAGTTCTAGTTTAATAAGGCTTTTGTTTAGTTATACATTGCCTTAATTGTTAATTTTTATTTATGAAAGCTTTCGCAATATCGTTATCCTTACTGAGCATCTGAGCTCACCCCTTTCAATGTTTTAATGTTTTCCAGGATGTGAAGAAGTATATTATGAATGACCTGCAGGGATAGTGTGAGGGGACATGAAGACAACATGTTGTTGTAGTTTTGTTTTACTTTATGATGTAATGAAAGACTTATGAATGTATCTAGTGTTTCCAAGGCTACTAAACTAATCGGTATTTCGAGACATGATCTTTTGTTATCATGCCAATGTTACGAAGTAATGCACCGACTCTGGGTAGCTGGGGTCGGGGCGTTACAGTTGGTATCAGAGGAATTTTAGTACAAACCTTGGAAGCTATATTTAGACAAACTCTGATTAGAGCACGTAGACCTAAGATGAACTATGAGGATTAGTATAGAAGAACTTCCTAAAATTTTGGTATTGTAGAGATTTTGTGAGTTTTATGAGTAATACATCCCTGTCTGGATACGAGCAGGTAGAGGCAGCTCTGGCACAGATGTACCTAGGGGTAAAACCCGAAAACACCGCTTTGAGCTAGACTCGAACTGGAACTGGTGCACAACAACGGGCCTTACTGCACTCTTGGTTACGACACTCCCGGGGGATATGCTTAGGATAATTCCCATTTTCTTTACAAACCACTATGAAGGGTTATGAGTATATACATCCTCAAAGAAAACATTTTTATAATTATGGATTATATCCATAATTAGTTCAATTTATGTTAAGTGTTTTACAAGTATGGAATTATGTATTTTGATTTATAAACTAATCTAGTTTATGCCATTATTTAGAAATGGCGCCTAGTGGAAGGAATGGAAACCGTATCAATGAACGCACTCCGTGTAGGGATTGCCCTCCTACTCAGGATAATTATGGTGGAGCTAGTGATACAACTGGTGCTGATCAGCTTCTCACCGTACTGGGACAACTCACGCAGGTTATGAATAACAACCTTACTCGTATAGAGCAACCTGATCCGCAACGTGGAGGATCAATGCTAGACCATTTCATGAGGCAAAAACCACCAACCTTCAATGGGAGTACAAATCCTATAGTAGCTGAGCAATGGATAAATTCCTTAGAGAAAATATTCCATGCCTTGGGGAGTAGTGAAAGGGAGAAAGTTGTCATGGCAGTTTACCGCCTCACTGGAGATGCCGATCAATGGTGGTCACTAATTCAAAACACAAAGGAAGATGATGAATTAACAAACATGGAATGTCAGGAGATCAAAGAGCTGTTCTTAGAAAAATAATTTCCTCGAGACCGTCGAGCAGATATGGAAAGGCAATTTCTGAGTCTGAGACAAAAGGAGGATGAGAATGTCGCAAAGTATGAGGCCAACTTTACAAGGTTAGCAAGGTATGCTGCAGATTATATACGTAACCCAAGAGGTATGATTGATCGTTTCTTTGATGGGTTAAAACCATTTCTCTGTCGAGCTTTAGTATCACAATCTTTCTCAACATACGAAGATATTGTCTCATGTGCTATCAAGACAGAAAAGGAATTCTCTAAGTCTTATGACAACAAAGTAAAGAAAGAGAAGAAGAGAACGATGGAACAAGAGACAGATAAAGGGAAAAAGGGAAAGAAGGATTTTCCATTATGTGATAATTGTGGGAAGAATCACCCTGGTACTTGCCTAAAAGGAATGGGAGTTTGTTATAAATGTGGGGAAAAAGGTCACCAGGCGCGTGATTGCAAGGGAAAGAAAGAGGATATCAATGTTGAATGCTACAATTGTAGAGAAATGGGTCATTATGCAAATGAATGTCCTAAGCGTCAGATAAACTTACCTCAGAAAAGGCCAAGGGATCAAGGACAATCTTATGCTGTTACTACAGTTGAAGAAGAATAACTAATGTATTGGTGCTTTTGGACTCATGGATTATATTCTGGTTATTAGAATAATGTGATATATATATATAAGGATTGTACTGTAGTACTTGTTGATTTCATTAAGGTTTTAATATGTTGAAGGTAATTATATTTTTAGTATGTGACAATAAGAGAAACTTTACTTTGTTTGGGGAATCTGATAAATTGATTTTGGAATTAAGAGACCTTTTAGAGAAAGTCTGAACAAAGGTATTTTGGATAACTATAAAGGTTGGAGTTGATTAAGTTGATCTTTGGATAGTATTGTTTAAGGTTAAAAAATTTATGAAGATTATTTTTGGATTATTATGATACTATAGTTTTAGGAAAAGGACAACCTGCAGGGTGGGGCATAACCCGTCACATCGGACAAATCTGCAGGAATCGAACCCACAATCATTGTGCGATAGGCCTTTATTTTCTACCACTAGCCTACAGGAAGTCCCTGGTTATTACAAAATAATTTTACTAATCTAAATGGTATGTGTTAACATTTGGAACCTTATACAATTAGGATAAATAGAATATTTTTGAGTTCCGTTACCAGTTGGAGTAAAAGTTGGGTTTGTGGTAAAAATTTATTAACGAATGAAAGTATACATAACAAGTATGTATATTCCCTTACGTTCTTAGTAAATCTCCTAAATAAATTCCTCAACATTATAAAAGGTAACTTAAAACAAAAATGTTGTCGGTTAACTTTTCCAACTGGGGATTCAATGACCGTTTAACCAATCACAAGTTTGTGATTTTCTTATTGTTAACTTTCTCCTAATCCTGTTTTCTATAACTCTCCATCAGACCTTGATGGTTTGTTTCTCCCCCATATACATATTTTCATAGAATCCTAGAATGGGCTATATCGGGTGACCTTTGTACTTATCTTGCTTTCTTTTAATGTTATATATTTATTAACCTTATTACTGATGTGGGTTTTCCTCAAAGGTATTTTCTCTTTTCAACGTTTTATTTTCAAAGAAAAATTTCAAATTGCGAGGACACAATTTATTGAAGGAGGGGAGAATGTAACACCCCGAGTTTCCACGATACGCTTCTCATTCAATAATGCAATAGCTTGCATTGTACGCAACTTCGAGTTCTAAAACACCGCGACTAATCAAAGTAGCCGTTATGAATAGTAATAACCACTTTTTAAAATTATAGAAATTTTATATTTCAAAATGGACTTCATTTTTGTAATCGTAATATCGAAATTATCCAAAGTTGAATTTTTTGTAATTTTCCGAGAACTTCCAATTTTTTATGAATAGTGAAAATTACTTAAAAACAACTTTTTTAATCAAAATAATTTATAGTGATAAATTATAATATTTAGTGGTTTTAAAGTATAATTAGAAAATATTTTTATCATTTTATCCAAAGGTGGTCATTAGAATTAATTTAACATTGAAATTGGACATAAATAATTGCCAATCTTTTGATATAAATTGTTTCTTAAAAACACGCTATTTGTTGTAACAACGGGAATTAATTATAAAATTTATTAATGCAACTTATATGTTTGGAATTTTGTAAAATAGACACCATTTTTTAATTCGGAATATCAATTATAGCTTAGGGTGAAATTTTGGCCTTGTTCTGAAAAACTTCAATTTTTGATGAATAGTGAAACCACTAAGTGGTAGTTAAATAACTGATTTTTCGTTTAAATGAAATATTACCACTTCTGTGATTTGATTTTCAAAAATCCGACATACATGGTTGTCATTAAGAAGTAAAATGTGGTTCAATGAGATTAAAATAATTTTTGGTGAATAGTAACTTTTAAGTTTTTAATCGCGGTTATAGGTAATTAGTGTAGTTTAAGGTAAAAATACTGTTTTAATAATATGAGATGAGATTGACACTTTTCATACATCTAATGGATGAGTCATGGCCGACCAAGAAAACCCATGAGTCAACTTGGGGACCCCATGGAGCCACTTTGGTTGGAAAATGACATTAATATATATTTATTTAATGTTAAAATTAAATTGACACAAACATAAGTTGTTTTACTAAAAAAGTTTTTAAGTGGGGTTACACAAGTCCAAATTTTGATTATAAATATTAATTAGAAAGATAATAAGATTTAGTACATCATAGTATTTTGTTTTATAATTTTTAGACATTAAATAAATTAAATTATTTATGACATCATTATGATGCAGCGATGACCTCATTATTTAACGATTTTAATAAAATGAAAATATAATGTAAAATCTAAGGCTTAAACATGTACAAAGACTATTGGATGGATAGATTTCGAACCCTTATCACCTTATCCACTAATTATATAAGTGTGGGACCTCTAGAATCCGAAAAGCATTGTATAATAATGTAACATTTCAATCTTTCCAAAAGAGCCCCTCCTCTCCTCTTATAAAAGGCCCCCACCTCTACCACCTCATTCACACATTCAAGCCATTTGGCTCGGCCAAAATCTACCCAAATACTCTCCCAACTTCCCCCTATTACTCCTAGAAGCCCCACTCTGGGCATAACTCTTCCCAAGGAAGCCTTTGGGTCAAATCAAAAAGAGTTACCCGATTTTGAGGTAATGTCTTCTCTAATGTTGTTTTGTTTTATTTTTCTTCTCCAACCCCCTAAAATCTTTTTATTAATTTCTTTTGTAACAACACCAGTATCCTAAATATACTAGGATGTTGTTATAAGAAGGATTCGAGCTACACTTACACACACCTACATCTAATGGTTAAAGAACATACGGTTTCTGTGGATGGCGAATTTCTGCCTCACGAAACGATGATTGCTCAACACTCATATAACACCTTCAAAGGTGGCGATTAAGTGTCACTATTTTTATACATGATATATAATATGTTTATGTTTTACTTATCCTTCTGTATTTCTCATTTATGGCATACTTTATGATTTCCATTATGGTTAAAATGCGATAATTTAATTTTAGGAAGTGCGGACTACCGCCCCCTCAAAGTGATTTGAATCGTTAATGCCATATGTGGGATGTATAAAGGATGGAGTAAATGGTATTACACACTATATTGTACTGGAATTATATTATACATTTATATCATTATGATTTCGTTCCATTAAAATTGAAATGAAAGTAGAGTTCATGCGTACGTACGGCTTACCGTCTCCATAAACGGTGCATTTCATTTATTACCTCTAAATGTTACGAAATATTATGAATGAATGTATATACTAGATATATAAGATATATATTACATCTAAATAACGAATATAATTCTGGAGATAATGGATATTATACCACATAAATAACTTGTAATTATAAGAAGTTTATTGTTGACTCAAGTACCAAAGATCGACAAAACGACCGTTATTAACTTAAATAATTACATAATGTTCATATCATTGTAATAAGTGATATAATAAGGATAATGAAATTGAAAATGGTTCTTAATAAGGTATATATTAACTATAGTTTATTATTCAGGAGGTTAAAGAATGGTTGAGTCAAGTCAGACATGAGTTAAGGGAACTTCTTAACCCAACTTCCATTCTTTGGGTTAATCTCCTACTTTCAAATTATGTCATGATATTATTATGTCTTATTTTGTATTTTTACTTTCTTTATGGGTACCTATAGTGAATACACATGATATATCTCTTTTATTTTAAAAATGATCTTTGTAAGGACTTCGTCTCAATCTCCTTTCATTGAGGCATATTTGGTTTTATACACAAATTTCTTTTATACGGTGTATAAACCACTTTGACTTTTATGTTTATTCAAAAGGAATCTTTTTTATACGAAGCGTTTACTAAATGACAAAAGGGAATGTTTTTTTCATACATATGCGGCGACAAAAACTTCTCCGCCGTCGTGACCACTATTTGAGTTTCGGCTTCCTCTACAAGTCATACCCTTTTTTTAATGAAAAATAAATACCGTGTTATACTTTTCTTTTATTTTGGTGTTGAAAATGGTTTTGAAAGCGTTTTTATTATATCAATGTGTTGTATTGATATCTTGTGATTGAAATGTGGAAATGTTATGTTTCCTTTATGCATGTTTTATGTGATACGATTATGTTATGGTTTATGAGTTGTTTAAACCTGTTCATACGAGGAATGTATTGGACTTAATAAGTGACGGGTGGAGCCCGCTATAGCTCCTCGATGCATCGGTAGGTCTCATGAGACAACTAGACGTGAAATTGGCCAAGGCCCTTTCCCAATATAATTTATGGTTTTGACCGAGGCCTTAATCATTTTAGACGTCTTGGCCGAGGCCTTGAAAAAATGTTTCTGAATGTCTGGAATTATACATTCCCTCATTATGAAAGTGGTTATTGATCTTTCATGTGATTATTCGTCTAGTAGAATATCCATGTGAGTAAGTAAGTGGCAATATTTGATTTTACTTTTTCCATATTATGCCGAAGTTCACGTTTAATAAGGCTTTTGTTTAGTTATACATTGCCTTAATTGTTAATTTTTATTTATGAAAGCTTCCGCAATATCGTTATCCTTACTGAGCATCTAAGCTCACCCCTTTCAATGTTTTAATGTTATCCAGGATGTGAAGAAGTATATTATGAATGACCTACAGGGATAGTGTGAGGGGACATGAAGACAATATGTTGCTGTAGTTTTGTTTTACTTTATGATGTAATGAAAGACTTATGAATGTATCTAGTGTTTCCAAGGCTACTAAACTAATCGGTCTTTCGAGACTTGATCTTTTTTGATCATGCCAATGTTATGAAGTAATGCACCGACTCTGGGTAGCTGGGGTCGGGGCATCAGAAAATGACTTATATAATGTTAAAAATGTCTTTACTAATCCACTTGATTTTTTCTTGGCATTTTATAGTTACTATATTATCCATATAATGTAAAAATAAAAGAAGACATGGAAAGAGTAAATTGATTTAACTAAGGGTTAAATCCAAAATATAAGTTTACATGTTTGTCCTACACATGTATAAAACATATTTTTTAGAGTATTTCAACCCATAATAATTTTATACTTTAATTATATCACTTTGTAACAAAAATAATTTAGAAATAAATTTATAATAAAATAATATGTCAAGACATTCCTAAAGTACCCATCCTCCCTCTTATAAAATGCCACAACATCTACCCACTTACTCACATCTATAAAGCCCCTTGTCTCTTCCAAAAATTTCAAACATAAGCTCCCAACATCCCTCCATTATTCCTATAATAATTACCTTGGGTAGAATGAAATTTAAGAAAGCCTTTTGGCTCAAAACAAAAGGAGTAACCTGATTTAGATGTAACGCCTTCTCTCCAGATCCTTTAATTTATTTTCCTTACCAAACCCCATAAATACTATTTATTCCATTATTTTATAATAAAAAAGTATACTAAATATTCTAGGATGTTTTTATGTAACTTTTTCCTCCTAAACTCACACACACCTCCATCTAATGTATATAGAACATATTGTTTCCATGTACGACGAACTACTCCCTCACCAAAAGACGATTGTTCAATTTTTTCCTACCACCTCTCATGGTGGAAATTATGATGGAAAATTATTTATATAAAATATATATAATATTTATATTGTATCCATTCTTCTCTAATTATTTTCTATAACATACCTTTTTTCTTTCCACAATGTGTAAATGTGAAAATTTTATTTTAGGAAGTGTGGAATACCTCTCAATAAAAGTGACATGACTCATTAATTATATACATGAAACATATAAAGGATGGAATTATTGAACATAAGTAAAATTTAACACAGATATTATTATGGAATTATAACATACCTTTGAATCATTTAGTTTTCATTCCTTTAATATATAAAATAAATGAATATAGCATTCCAGCGTACATACGACCTACCATTTCCATGAATGGTAAATTTCATTTATTATATACAAATGTTATGGATTATTATAAATACATCTATATGGGATATATATGATATTTAAATCATTAATATCATTATGAAGATAATAAACTTATAACCACATGGAAAATTTTCATCAAAATAATTTTATTTTTGTCTCATGTATCAAACATGAACAAAACATCCAATATGAACTCAAATAGTTAAAAAATTATTATAACATGGAAATAAGTTAAATAAAAAGAATGATAAACTTAAAAAAGGTTTTGAATCAAGTAGAAATTATCCTACGTCTATTATTCAATAATATAAAGAATGAAAAAAATCATGTCAAATTAAAGTTAAGGGACTTTGTCACAATCTCCTTTCATTAGGGAATATTTTTATTTATATAAGACCTTATTTTATATGGTGTATAATAAACCCCATTTACATTTAATTTAATTCAATAATTTTTAAAATGAATATTTTTTAACGAAGTGTTTATTTTAAAAAACAAAATGAATGTTTCTTTTTAATGTACGCGGTGAAAACAACATTTCCTCCACCATAAGAAATATTTGATATTGGGATTCGTCTACAAGATGTAATGTTCCTAAAAAGAAAGGTAAATACCATATTACATTTTTAGGTATTTTAGTATTGAAAATAGTTTTGAGAATGGATTAATTATATCAATATCTTGAAATGATGTCTTATGACTTCAATGTGGAAATGTTCTTTTTCCATTATACTTGTTCATGTGTTATGATTATGTAATGTTCTTAGGAATTGCTTGTGTATACTGGTGTTTATATGAAAAATTTACGGTGAGTGAGCTTGTGATAGCTCTCCAATGCATTGGGTAATGTGGGGGAGGTAAATGATAAGGTTTATACTAATAAATTTAGGGAATATACAGAGATAGTTATTCCAAACGTAACCATGAAGGTTACACCTTTTATGGTTGTGTAAGCCAAAAAGTAAGAATTATATGGATGCAACAAGTTACCATTATGATGTATGAATTCTATGATGTTTTCATGATTATTTTGAAATCACGGTTTTGTAAATATTTATGGGCTAATATTTTCATTCCTTATTTTATCCCTTACTGAGTTTTTATGATCCTCTTATGTTTATAAAAATGTTTTCATAGGGTATAAGGGTGAGTAAGATAAAGGATAAAGTCAATAATATTTTTATAAATAATAGAAATTATTTTTAAAGGGTTTTGTTTATTGGAAAAAATGGATACTATTTTGATAGTATCCTCTTATATGATGACGGGATGATACTTATTAATAATGGATTAATTATTTAAAACTCTAAACCAAAAAATATCCTCAATGTTAATTAAAGTCATATTTTTGACTTATATCATGATTATTTGATTTTAAGGATGTGTCTTTATAGTTGGTATCAAAGCTCAGTTTATATAAATTTGAGTGTTATGATATTGTTAATCGAATTTCCCAAAATTATTTTTACTTTATGGTCAAATTGCAATATAATTTGAGGATTACCATGTTTCTTCGTCCAATATTTATCTATTAAGAATGGTTTTCCATAGAGGAAAGAGGGAAGTTGTGCAGGGATGATATCCAAAAGAAAACACTTTTCACATCAGCAACCCGAGATGGTCATAATTGCAACTTAATAGTTTGTTATAGTGATGTCACAATTTACTAAGGCTATCAATGGAGGTGGTATCCATTAACCAGATCAACCATAGAGGAACATGTCGGTAGTGGAGAATTTTATGAGGAAAATTTCTCCATCATTCATAGGATCATCTAATCTTGTGCTAGTTGATGGATGGATTAAATCCCTTGAAAATATTTTTTATGTCATTGGGTATTTAGAAAATAAAAATGATAGTCTTACTATTTACTATTTTAAAGGTGAATCCGATCAGTATTGGTCGATGGTTAAGAATATCAGGGATAATGAGGATATTGATGCTCTTGTTTAGAATGAATTCAATGGTATGTTTTTTGAGAAATAATTTCTTAATGTAGTTCAACTTAGTATAGAAAATAAATTCTTGTAATTGATATAAAAGGTGGAATATTCAGTGGTTGAATATGGTGAAAATTTCACTCATTTGTCAAGGTCTATCCCAAATTTTATCTGTGTTATTGATAGTACGATAAATATGTTTTAATCTGGCTTGAAGCTAAAATATTAAAGGGAATTAGCTTCTCATTAGTTCAAAAGCTATGAGAAACCTGTATGATGTGCTGAGAAGGTAGAAATGGAGTATTTCTTCAGCTTCTGAATCAGTTTTTGGTTGTGTTTATAGATGAATTTTTGGGAGGATATAAAAGAAAATAGGAGAAATAAATTCATTTAAGGGTTGTCTTGCAAACCATAAAGGAAAAGAAATAATATGGGAAATTCAGAAAGTTTATGTTTTGGTTTCAATTAATTTCATTCCATGGTCACATTGTTCCTAAAGATGGAATAACTATTGATACTACTTAAACAAAAGTTATTGATGAATGGTTCAAACCCACAAATATAATCGAGGTGCATAGTTTTATTTGATTAATATGTTATTATTAGAGGTTTGTTGAAATATTTTGATAGTTATATTACCCACTGAATAAGTTAACTCAAAAAGGTGATATGTTCATCTATTAAATTGAATGTGATGAATTTTTTCAAGAAATGAAATGAAGATTAGTGAATGCTCCAATTTTGGAACTGTATTTCAGAAATGGTGAATTTTTTTTATCAAAAGTGATGCTTTATTTAAAAGGAATGTGTGTGTCTTAATGCATAATGATCATGTAATTTTTTATGCTTCATGTTAGTTAAAAAATCATTAATTAAATTACTATACTCATGATTTGGAATTATCTATTTTTGTTTTCTCATTAAAAATTTGGAGGCATCATCTGTATGCAGTAAAATGTAAAAAGTATACTAACCATATATGTTTGAAGTATATATTGAATCAGAATTAATTGAACATGAGACATAAAAGATAACTGGAATTAACCAAGGATTATGATTGCACGATTCATTAACATCCTACAAAAGTGAACAAAGTGGATGATGCTTTGAGTTAGAAAAGTAAGGCTATATCAACCATGTTACTTTTGGAACGTGATCCTTTATAAATGATTTAATGAACTTGGCCATGGAAGTTGTTTATCTATGAAATTTTTATATTTTTTAAGGATTCAAAGTAATCATCTCTAGAAGATAGAATAAATCTTGTATAGAAGTAAGACATTGAGTTATAGGAAAAGATATATTTTGTTTCAGGAGTGTATGTTTCCTGAATATAAAATTGATAAATATTGGGTTTTGAGTTTTGGGAAAAGATTATCCCTGCCTTGTGATTCACATTTAATGAAAGTGTTGTAGTGTGAAGCTCATAGAACTTCTTTTCCAGTTTATCATGCCAGTACAAATATGTATAAAGTTCTTTTGAAATATTATTGATGTGATGGAATGAAAAGAGATATTACTGACTTTACTATGAAGTGTTTTACTTGTCAACATGTGAAAGGAAAACGATAGTTATTGTAGGGATTCTTCATGATTTACAAGTACCATAGTGTAAATTTGAAAATATATCCATGGACATTATTGTGGGATAACCAAATACATCTCAAGGTAATTATGCGATCTGTGTTATTATTGATCGATTGACTAAATCATATCATTTTCTTTCTATACGAGATACAAAGTCTCTAGATCAATAATCTCTATTGTATCTTAAAGAGATAGTTAGGTTAAATTTTGTTCCTCTATCCATTGTATCTGATTGTGATCCCAACTTAACTTATAACTTTTGAAAAGGCCATCATAAGTAATTGGTTACCGAATTAAATTTCAGTACTGCATTTCATCTACAATTAGATGGACAAACAGAATGAATAATTTAGACATTAGAAGACATGATACATTATTTTTCAATGGATTACCATGTTTTTTGGGACCAATATAATTCAATTTTTTTTAGTTTTCTTACAATAAAATTAGTCATTTTAGTTTTTATATGGAACCATTTGAGGAGTTATATAAAAAGTGGCTTCAAGCTCTATCATTTTGGGATGAAGTTGGTGAAAGGAATTTGATGAGGAAAAAACTTGTAGAAGAGGTAAAATAAAAAGTTTAGTTGATTTAGAAGCACATGAGAATATCTCAGATAAAGACAAAAAGTAAAGTACATAACTAGAGGAAGGATATTTTGTTTGAGGTAGGTGATCATGCCTTTCTCAATGTTTTTCCATGGAAAAGTGTGATGTGTTTTGGTAGAATGGGAAAGATGAGTCTGCGGTTCATTGAACCCTATGAAATCATGGAGAATGTTGGATCGGTTCTGTATAGAGTGACATTACCTCCATGTTTATCCCAATCACACATTGTTTTTCATGTTTTGAATTTTGAGAATGTCTGTTTTGGATCCATCTCATGTTTTGAGTCTAGAGGTAGTTAAGATTGAAGAGATACTTTCTTATTAAGAACATCAAATACTGATTATTGAATGCAGAAAGAAAGTTTTTTGGAATAATGGGATTCATCAGGTAAATGTATTTTTGGAAAAAACCATATAGTTGAAGAGGCAACATGGTAATCTTCAAATATTAGGAGGGAGAAATACCCCCACCTATTTAATAAGTAAATAAAATTGTGGGGACACAATTTCAAAAAGGGGGGATAGATGTAAGATCTATAATATTTATAGAATAACAAATTTTTATTTAATATTTATGAATTATATATTTATTTTATGTAAATGGGATTATTTTTTCAATTTATTACTCAGAACCCAGTAACGAGTTTCTCTAAAATTATACATTGCACACAACACATAATTATACCAAAAAAATGATACAATACAAATATGTTAAATGGTAGTTACTACCTACCAATTGTATTGAGGGGAGTTAATATAACTAAATAAAATATGATTACACATGTTTTTAAATGATTTTACATTTATCCAATATATTTTATGGGCTTAAAATTAGAATCAATCGAATTTTAACCAAAAAAATACTCTAACTATTTTAAAAGGTCATTTTATCACCTTTTGATAGTGAGACCTTTTAAAAAACATTTTGCCACCTTTATATGTTATATTTTAAAAAACTAAACTTATTCTTTGTAATAGAGACATCAAAATTTACCTTTGTTTAAATTTTGAATTTTTTTGGTGAAATTTATATTTTAATGAACAGTGAAAAAATACATTTTAATTCAAAACTAAATTTTTGTATAATTTGTTTATATAATAATGTTATCCTTTTAATTGGTTTTAAAATTTAACTGGATTATGTTTTTATCATTTAATCCCATTTTTGTAATTTCATGTAATTTTATATTTTAATTGGATATAACCACATGTCAATATTTTGATAGTTTTTACTTCTTAAAAACATGATTTCTGGTTTTTACAAAGTGAATTAATTTTAATTTAATTGCTGAAAATTATGTGTCTAGAATTTTGAAAAAATAATTCCATATTTTTGAATCATATGGTCCAAAGTTTTTAAATATGCACCTTTTATTTTTGGTAATTAAGAATAGTAACTTGGGTAATAATTTTTTTTTACCACGGTTAAAGGGTAAAATTAGTAAATAAGGGTAAAAATAAAAATATTATAATATTTAACTACCCTAACAAGTGTTCTAATCTTATTGGACGAGTCATGTTAAACCAAAATAAATCATTAGTCCAAAGTTTTGTCATCTGGGAGCCACTTTGTTATGATAATGGCATGTTATAATAATTAATTTAAAGTAAAGAGAAATATAGCATAAACATATATCTTTTAACTAAAAAATATTAATTTAGGGTTATATAATTGGCCTCTTTCACTATAAATAGTCCTTATAAATTTAAAAATATTTCCTACATCATGATATTTTATTTTTAATTTTTAGACATCAAATGAATATATTTATTAATGACATAATGATGATGGAGTGCATACCTTATTAATGAAAGATTCAAATAAATAATATTATAAATATTAAAATAATTTTAATTTGAACATTTTTATGCCATCAAAGAAGTTTCTAGATGATTATGACATTTAATATTTGAGTTAATTTAGTTTTTTCTAATAAATAATGTTGTCAAAAATTTAACAAAAATCAATTACTAAATTGTGTCAAAACTGACAGAAATGAGATTTTAAAACAAATAATATTTTAATAAATGATATAATAGTCATAAAAAATAGATTTGGAAAACTGACATATATAATGTTACAAATATCATTTCTAATCCCCTTGAGATTCTCTTGGCATTTTATAGTTACCATTTTAACAAAATAGTGTAAAAATAAAAGAAGGCATGGTAGGAGTTAATTTATTTAACTAAGGGTTAATGACAAAAGATAGGGGTTCATTTGTGACCTAAACTTTTCTGAAACATATTTTTTTAGATTATTTCAACCCATAATCATCTTACCCTCAAACTTTATTTCTTTTTATCTATTATAATTCAAAAATCAATTTATAATAAAGTAATATTTTTAATTCATTCCTAATGCGCCCCTCCTCCATCTTATAAATGGCCACAACCTATACCCTCTTACTCACAACTCTCATTACCATTGTCTCATTCAAAGTATGATAAAAAAAGATCCCAAAGTCCTTCGCTTCTTTATAGAGTCCATAATTAGTGTATAAGACAATTAAAGAAAGCCTTTTGTCTCAAATCAAAGGAGTTACACAATTTAGAGGTAACGTCTTCCCTCAATCTCATTTCATTTATTTTAATTATCCAACCCAATAACCTATTTTTATTCCATTATTTTATAACAAAAAATGTCCTCAATAATCTATGATATTTTTATGCTAAGGGTTCAAACTACACTTATACAAACCTTCATCTAATGGATATTGAACATACTATCTCTCTATACGGTGAACTACTACATCACAAAACAATGATTGTTCAATTTTCTTCTACCACCTCTCATGGTGGATATTATGATGGAAATGTATTTATATATGATATATATTATATTTATATTGTCTCTATCTTTCAGTATTTTTTATTTAATACATACCTTTATTCAATCTGTAATGTGTAAATATGATAATTTCATTTAAGGATGTTTGACTACCGCCCCCTCAAAGTGATATGACTCAATCATTCCATACATGGAATGTATAAAGGTTGATGTAAATGAACTTATATAAAATAAATAACATATATATTATATTGGACTTATAATATAATTACGTATCATTTAGTTTTCATTTCATTAATATGACAATGAAATAAAAGTTGCGTTAATGCATATGTACGACCTATAATCTCTAGGAACAATGCATTTCATTTCTTATCTCTAAATGTTATATACTCTTATAAATAAATATATATTGGATATATATTATATTTAAATCACAAATATCATTTTTGAGACAATGGAATTAAGACCACATGGACAATTTTCATCAAAATAATGTCATTTTGGACTTACGTTCCAAACATCGACAAAAGGTCCAATATGAAATCAAATGATTAAATCATTGTTATAACATGGTAATAAGTGAATAAAATGAATTATAAACATGAATTTTATTTTGAAGAAAGTATAAACTATCCAATTTTTATTATTCATGAATATAAAGAATGAACATGGCAAGTCAGATTCGTGGTAAGGGACTTCATCTCAGTCTCCTTTCATTGAGGAATATTTTGATTTATATAAGAACTTCTTTTATATGTTGTATAATCAAACCCTTTTACATTTAATTTCAATAAATTGTTTTCAAAAGGTAATTTTTTTATGAAGTGATTTACTAACTGAAAAATAAAATTTTCTTTTTAATGTAAGTGGTGACAATGACCTTTTTTGTGAGCATTATTTGATATTTGTCTTCCTATATGAGCTGTAATATTTTTAAAAAGTAAAGTAAAGACCATATACTTTTTTTTGGAATTTTGGTATTGAAAATGGTTTTGAGAATTGATTTATTATATCAATATCTTGAAATTATGTCTTTTTATTACAATTTGGAAATGTTTTTTTACTTTATGCTTGTTCATGTGTTATGATTATGTTATGGTTCATGGACATTTCTTTTGTATACGGGTTGTTCTATGATATAATGAGGGTGGGTGATCCCATAATAGCTCTACAGTTCATTGGGTAATGTGATAGAGGTAAATGTTAAGGTTTATTTTAAGAGATGTAGGGAATATACTGTGATTGGTATTCAAAACGCAGCCATGAAAGTTACACACTAACTGGTTATAGAAGCTACAAATTAAGTTTGATATAGATGTCCCAAGTTACCTTTCTGATTTCTGATTTCTATGAAGTTTCCATTACTCTTATAAATTCATGTGTTTTAAATATTCTTGGACTAATGTTCTCCTTCCTTATTTTATCCCTTACTTAGTTTATATACTGATCCATATTTTTTATAATGTTTTCACTCGCTATATGGATGAGTAAGATAAAGGAATAAGCCAAAAATATTTTTATAATGAAAATAAATCATGTTTTTTAAAATGGGTTTCTTTGTTGGAAAAAATGGATACAATTTTGATAGTATCCTCTTGTATGATTATGGGATGATATGTAATATTAGTGGCCTAATTATTTAAAACTCTGAAACTGAAAAGATCCATGATATGAATTAAAGTCATATTATTGACTTATCTCAAGAATATGTACTGTTTTAATTATGAGGCCTTATAGTTGGTATCAAATGTTGGTTTAGATAACTTTCAGGGTTATGATTTTGTTAATAGAATGTCTATAAATATTTTTTACTCTATGGTCAAACTGAAATAGATTTTAATGATTAACATGTTTCTTCATCAAATATATTTATGTTTAGATTGGTTTTCTATAGAGGAAATATGGTAGTTGTGTTGGTAAAACTTCTAGATGAAAAAACCTTCCAAATAAGAAACCTGAGATGGTTAGAATTAGAACTTAATTGTTTGTTCCATTGATGGCATAGTTGAATCAGACTATAAATGGAGTTAGTAACCATGCACGAGATTAGCTAGATCAACTAAAGATGAACATATTGGTAGTGGATCATTTCATGAGGCATTGTAATCCATAATTCATAGGATCATTTCATTCCATTATATGTGAATTGCGGATTAAATACCTATAAAAATATTTACTATGTCATAGAGTGTTTATAAAATCAAAAGGATAGTCTTACCATATACCGTTTTGATGGTGAAGCCGATCAGTGGTGGTCGATGATTAAGAATATCACGGATAGGAAAGAGATTGATCTTGTAATTTGGGATAAAATCAAAGGTATGTTTCTTGGGAAATATTTTCGTAAGGTGGTTCGACTTAGGATGGAAATAAAACTCTTTGAATTGAGATAAATAGAGGAATATTTTGTGGCTCTATTTGAAGAATATTTCACTCGTTTGTCAAGGTATGTCCCAAATTTTACCTATGTTATGGATAGTAATATAAATCGGTTTTAATAAATATTGATGCAGAAATATCAAATGGAATTAGCTTCTCATGAGTTTAAAATATATGAGAATCTTGTACGATGTGTTGAGATGGTAGAAATAGAGTATTTCATTAGTTTCTGGATTTGTTCATCATTATGTTTATAGATGAAATTTTTTGTATATTATAAAATTAAATAGGAGCCTAAAATTCATTTAAGGGTTTTAATGAAAACCTTAAGAAAGAAACTATATGCTAAATTTATCATGTATGATTTTTTTCTTACAATAAATTTCATTTATTGGTCTCATTATTCCTAAATATGACATAATTTTTGATCTTATCAAAACACAATTTGTTAAATAATGGACAAGACTGAAAAATAGAATTGAGATTCATAGTTTTATGGGTTTAACAGGTTATTATCAGAGGTATTATGAAATATTTTCACAGTTATGTAGCCCAATGACTAAGTTAACTTGAACAAGTGTTAAGTTTATCTGGAAAAATGTTTCTTATGAATGTTTTTGAGAATTGAAAAGAAGAATGGTGAATAATCTAGTTTTGGAACCACCGTCCAGAAATAGTGAATTTGTTATCTATAGTAATTATTCGTTGAAAAGACTTGGTTGTGTCCTAATGAAGAATGATCAGGTAATTTCTTATGGTTCATGTCAGTTGAAAACTCATTATTTAAATTACCCTAAATAGGATTTGGAATTACATGTTGTTGTTTTTTCTTTAAAAATTTAAAGGCATCATTTGTATGGAGTAAAATGTGAAATATATACTGACCATAAAAGTTTAAAGTATATATTTACTCAAATATAATTGAACATGAGATAGAGAAGATTACTGGAATTAATCAAGGATTATGATTTCATGATTCATTATCATCATGGAAAAGCAAACAAAGTGGACAATGATTTGAGCCAAAAAAGTAATGATACATTAACAATGTTATGTTTAGAACGCGACCCATTGATTAATGATTTAAAGAAAATTAGTGCAGATGTTTTTAGTATAGAAAATTGCTCTGTTTTATTTTTGGTTTTAGTGAAATCTTCATTAGTAGCTAAATAAATCAATTTCATTTTGAAGATAGTGAGTTGAAGAAAAAGGTTGAATTGGTTCAGAAGGGTATTTATCCTGAAATTATCATTGATAAATATTATTTTTTGAGATTTGGGAAATGATTATGTGTTCCTTCTGATTCAAAGTTAATGAAACAGTTGTTGTGTGTAGCTCATAGTTCTTTGTTTTCAGTTCATCCTTGTAGTACTATGATGTACAAAGATCATCAAGAGTATTACTAGACGGATGGAATGGAAAGATATATTTCTAACTTTAGTGTGATGTTTTTGACTTGTCAACAGGTGAAAGCATAATGATATTTTCCAAAGGGAATGGTTCAGCCTTTGCAAATACTGGAGTGGAAATGGGAAAATATATCCATCGAATTAATTATGGGATTACTAAAGACGTCTTGATATAATAATGCAATATGGTTTATTTTTGATCGATAGACTAAATCTAATCATTCTATTCCTATTCAAGATAAAAATTATCCAGATCAACTTTCTCAGTTGTATCTTAAAGAAATAGTGAGGTTCAATTGAGTTCCTCTCTCCACGGAATCTGATCATGATTGTTAGTTCAATTATAACTTTTGGAAAGTCCATCATAAGTCATTGGGTAATGAATTAAATTTTAGTACATCTTTTCATCCAAAATTAGATGGACATATAGAACTAAAAATTCGAACATTAGAGGTTACAATACTTTCTTGTTCAGTGGATTACTAAGGATGTTGGATCCAACATCATTCTTTTGTTGAATTTTCTTATAATAATAGTTATCATTCTAGTATACATATGGCCCCATTTGAGGCATTAAATGAATTTTGTTTTCAAACTCGAGTTTTTTGGGATGAAGTTGGTGAAAAGAAGTTGATGGGACAAAAAATTGGTAGAAGAGATGGATGAAAAAGTTTAATTGATTCAGAATCATGTGAGGACAACTTAGAGCAGAGTGAAGGGTTATGTGGATAACGAGAGGAAGGACCTTTCTTTCTAAGGTATGTGATCATGTATTTCTTAATGATTCTCTATAGAAAACTTTGATGCATTTTGGGAAGAAGAAAAAGTTTAGTCCGTAGTTCATTGGACCCTATAAAGTCATGGTTAAAGTTGGATCAGTTTCTTATAGAGTGGATTTTCTTCTAATTTTATCCCATGTACACGATTTTTTCTTGTTTCAATATTGTGAAAGTATTTTTTGGATCCATCTCATGTTCAGAGCCTAGATGTATTTCAGTTGGAAGAGAATATTTCTTATGGGGTATAACCAATACAGATTCTTGACCACAAAGAGCAAGTGTTGTCGAATAAAGTGATTCATCAAGTAATAATTTTGTCGAAAAACCATATTTCTGAAGATGAAACATGAGAATCTGAAAATTATATGATGTAGAAAACACCCACTTATTTGATAAGTAAATAAAATTATGAGCACACAATTTAAAAAAGGGGCGAAGGATGTAACATTCCATGTTTTTATAGAATAATACTTTTTCATTAATATTTATTAATGAGATATTAATTTTACATTAGGGGACACTTTTTTTGATAGCATACTAAACACATAATAACGAGTTTCTCTGAAATCTTATGTTGCACATAACATCAAGTTATACCAAAAAATGATATAATACTAATATTTTAAATGGTAGTTAATTCCTAGACATTGTGATATCAAAAAGGAATAGAACTAACTAAAATATGATTACACATGTTTTTTAAATGTTTTTACAATTATCCAATAAATTTTACAGGCATAAAATTAAAATGAATCCAATTTTAAGAATAAAATATTTTAATATTTTTAAAAGGTAACTTTAACAATTTTTTATGGTGAACCCTTTTAAAAAATATATTTTTTCAATTTCATATGTTCTATTTGATAAAATAAACTTATTCTTTGAAATCAGGACATCAAAATTTATCTTGGTTAAAATTTTGGTATTCTTCTGATGGAATTCATATTTTAATGAATAGTGAAAAATAATGCATTCTAATTTCAAACTACATATTCATCTAATTTATTTATATAGTAATGTTATCATTTTTATTGGATTTAAGGATTAATTAGATTATGATTTGTGTATTTAATACAATTTTGGTCATTTGAAGTACTTTCAAATTTAAATTGGACATAAACACATGTCAATATTCTCATAGTTTTAACTTAACAAAAACTCCCTTTTTAGTTTTGAGAACAAGAATTATTTTTAAATTAATCACTGGAAATTATGTGTTTTGAATTTGAAAAAATGTATTCCATATTTTTGATCCTAAGGTCGAAATTATATAAATAGGTAATTTTTTTGGGGGCATTATGAATAGTAACTTTAGTTATTATTTTTATGTACCACAATAAATTGTTAAATTAGGAAAATAAGGGTAAAATAAATATTAAAATATTATAAAACTACCCTAACACATGTCATAATTTTTTTATGAGTCATGGGAAACCAAAAAAATCCTCAGGCCAAACGTTTGGCATTTAGAAGCCACTTGATTATAATAATGATATGTTATAATAATTAATTTAAAGTAAAGAGAAAATATAACATAAACAAGTATGTTTTTACTAAAAAAAATTTAATATAGGGTTATATACCTGATATATTTGACTATAAATAGTCATTAAGAATCTAAAATGTTTTCTTACATTATGTTATGTTATTTATAATTTTTATAAATTATATGAAAAAAATTTAATTATGAGACAATAATAATAATGTTCTTATAATGTTAATTAAGGATTCAAATAAAAGATATTATAAATATTAAAATAAATGCAATTTGACCATTTTTATTCCATCCATGAGTTTCTGGATGATTACGACATGTTATATTTGAGTTAATGTAGTTTTTTAGAAATAACACTGTTGCTATAAATATAATAAAAAATAATTACTATATAGTGTCAAGATTGACATAAATGAGTTTTTAAAACAAATAATATTTTATTAAATGATATAATACTCATTAAAATCTATGATATTCCCAACTGGCTTAGATAATGTCACAAATTTCATTAGTGATCAACTTCTGGTTCTCTTGGAATTCTATATTAACTGAACTATCCAAATACTGTAAAAACAATAGAAGACATGGTTTGAGTTAATTTATTTAACGAAGGGTTAATGCCAAAATATAAGGTTACATTTTTGAACTAAACTTGTCTAAAATCTATTTGTTTGAAAGGATTTCGACCCATACTCATATTATCCTTGAAAGATATCACTTTGTAAATATTAGAATTTGAAAATCAATTTATAATAAAATAATATTTCAAGACATTCCATATCCAACCCCCTATCCACTTTGTATTCCATTATTTCATAACAACTACATTATCCTCAATATACTAGGATGTTTTTATTCTAATGGTTCAACCTAAAATTACACACACTTTTATCTAATATATATAGAACATATTGTTTTTATGTACGCTGAAATATTGCCTCACAAAACGATGATTATTCAATTTTCTCCACCCACATCTCATAGTGGGAATTATTATGGAACTATATTTATATATGATATATATTATATCTATATTTTCTCTATGAATCTGCAATTGTTACTAACAACATTACATTATTCTTTCCATAATGTGAAAATATGATAATTTCATTTGAGGAAGCATGGACTACTGCCCCCTCAATGTTTTATGACTCGTTCAGTCCATACATGGAATGTATAAAGGATGGAGTAAGGTACTTATATACCATATATGGAAATTATATTATAATATAATTATAATATACCTATTTATCATTTTGTTTTCATTCCTTCAATACGACAATAAAATGAAAGTAGCATTCGTGCATACGTACAACCTACTGTCTCCACAAACAATAAATTTTATTTCTCATCTCTAAATGTTATGTACTCTTATAAATACATATATATTATATATATATATATGATATTTTAATCAGAAATATCATTATTGATATAATGGACTTATGACCACATGGAAAATATTCATCAAAACAATTTCATTTTTGACTCATGTACCGAATATCGACAAAACATCCAATATGAACTCAAATAGTTAAATAATTGTTATAACTTGGTAATAAGTGATATAAATTAAATGATAAACATGAAAAAGGATCTTAGTCAAGAATAAATTAACCTATCTATATTATTCAATAATATATAGAATGAATGGGACAAGTCATATTCGAGCTAAGGGACTTCGTCTCAATATCGTTTTGTTAAGGCATATATTGATTTAGATACAAAAATATTTTAAACGGTTTGAATTTTAATTTAATTCAAGGGTTTTGAAAAGTAATATTAAAAAAACATTTTACTAAATGACCAAAGTAATGATTCACTTTACTGTATACGGCGACAATGACCTCTTCGCCGGCATGAGAATTTTTTGATATTTGGATTCCTTTATAAGAAATAATATTTTTAAAAATAAAATTAAATACCGTATTCCATTTTTTTTAATTTTGGTACTTAAAACGGGTTTTAGAATGGATTTATTATATTAATATCTTTAAATGATGTCCTATGATTACAAAGTGGAAATTTTAGTTTTCCTTTATGCATGTTTATGTGTCATTATTATGTTATGGTTCTTGGGAATTGCTTATATACATATATGGGTGGTTGAATGATAACATAATAGTGGGTGAGACCGTGATAGGTCTCCAATTCATTGGTTATTGAGATTTAGGTAAAAGTTAAGGTTTATCCTAAGAGATTTATAGAATATACTGTGATTGGTATTCCAAACGTAACCATGAAGATTACTCCCTATTTAGATGTAGAAGCTATAAAGTAACTATAATATGGATGAAACAATTTACCTTTATTATTTATGGTTACTATGAATTTTCCATGATTCTTATGAATTATTGTGTTTATAAATATTCATGGAATATTTTTTTCCTTATTTTATCACATACTATGTTTTTAAGCATATCCCATGTTTTTTGAAATTTTTCATCAGGTATCAGGATTAGTAAGAAAAAAAAAGTCATGATGATTTTTATCAAGAAAATATATCATGTTTTTAATGGTTTTCTTTTTGTGGAGAAAATGGATATTGTTTTTATAGTATCCTATTTTATGATTTTGGGATGATATGAATTAATAATGTCTTAATTATTTAATACTCTAAACCAGAAAGTATCCTCGATGTGAATTAATGTCAAATTATTGACTTCTCTCAATATTATGTAATGTTTTATATATGGGGAATTATAAGGATCATATTTTATACTGTGGCCACATTAAATTTTGTTCATAATGAATAGTTATTATAGAAAAATTATATAGACCTGGTAAAAGTTATAATAGTTAACATGGGAGAACCTAGGAATAAACTAAAATATATAGAAACAAAAATCAATAAAACAAGAATAACTGTTATTGGTAGGGTTTATTATAGCCTTTGAAAAATTTTAATTTGTAATTATTATATTTTACAACTTTAATTTGATAATGAAATTTATTATATTTGAATCATTAATGTATTTACAAGAACGAAACTACAATCACATATAGAACGTAACCTCATCTTATCACATGTTCACATATTATGAGCCACTTAACACAAACATTCCCAAATAAATCCCCTTATAAACTATACTTACCACATATTATAGGTAATTGTGTTATCAAACATCCAATCCATCCATGATTAATGTTTATGTTAAACAGAGATATCCAATGTCGATGTATAAGTCTTAACTAGAATATTTTAAGTATATTTTTTCCTCTACGCCCTTTAATTATATTCTATACACTATAAAAAAACTATATAAGAATAATATATATATTAAAATGGTATTATATTTATAGGGTAACTATTTTATGTCCCTTTTATAACATTTTATAAATAAAAACATTACTCCAGTATACATGTAGACAACCACCACCATTGAGTGATGTGTTTCATTTTCCATCACAATGCCACATGTATTGTCATAAAGTATAAATAAAGAAATATATATGTTTTTTATAAAATTATTATGAATATGAAAATATATTATATTGCCTATCTACTCAATGATGTTATTTTTTGGAAAATGATAATGTTTCTCATGCGTACTTATTGAATACCATCTCCACAAAGCTGTATGAGTCACTTTTCGTCAGTTCTTCCATGGTAAAGAGTATTTAATTTCACATGTAAAAAATAAATGAATGGTTATAAACATGGTATAATCCCCAAAATAAATAACATTTTCTTGATTAACATTCTTGAGATAATGGAACCATGATCCCATTAACCATATTCATGTAACTGAATTCATTTTTTTATAAACAGAACATCTTCAAAACATCCAGTATGACCATGATTATTTTAGTAACTAAATTAAGAATAGTAATAAATTAAAATTTGGGAAGTGATAATATAATGAAAATGGAAACGAATATATTTTTATTACTTAATATGGATGATATAATAATAAAAAAATTTAGAAATCGAGGTATCATACATTCTTTTAAAAATACTTTGTAGGTTTTAAAACCACTACTTTTTATCACAGTAAAATTTATTTTAAATATTTTAGGAATTCTCCAATTTATTATTTAAGTGACTATAAAATTTACATTCCACTATTTTATATCTTTCATTAAAATGGAATAAAATGTAACCTTTTAATTGTTTCCTATGTTGTTTATTTTTTTTTAATTTTTGTAGAATTAAAGAATGAATATTTTTAATGTATAATGAATAAATTCCCATTCCCCTCACCATAGAAAATATTTATTTGCAAGATTAAAATAAAATTTAACATGGGATTTTAAGGAATATTTTATTCCAACACTTCTAATATTTTTTATTTTTTTATAAGATATTATATTGAAATTTAACTTTATTCACATTTTTTAGAGATGACAATGATAGTTATTGATTATGGGATAAATTCAAAATTAAATTATTTTTTTATTATTTTTTAATCTATATGTGTCTTATTACTATATAGTCCATGTAAATTTTATGTCAATGATGGGTGATCCAAATATTTCTCTTTTAACACATGATCCTAATATAAGACTAAAAAAAATTTAGATATGCGATCTTGTTTACTGGTGATATGATACTTTTAACATTTGTGGCAATTATCTAGTTATTGGATTCAATTATATGGGTTCTTTGAAATTTGAATGTTATTATATTGTCCAAATTTTTCTGCATGATATTCCTTCAATGATTTAAATGTGAAATATATTGATTTTAAAGTGTTATAAAATGTGAATAGTTTAAAACAAATATATGATATTTTTTTAAAAAATTGAAAAAGGATTGGTTTTCAAAGAAATTTATTCATGGGTTTTCATTTTTTTGAAGAAAACAAAGAAGATGATTATTTTAACATTATGATCTAATTTGAATTTTTTATGAATTATATTAGTATCTTTTGTTTTTTAGTATATTAGTAAATTTATATTTGAGATAAAAATATATCTATTGAAAAGGAAAAAATTATGATATATTTATCATGTTTAAATATGATATAGAATAATTTTTATGTCTATTATTGATATATTTTTCATCTAGAAAATTTCACCTCTTTTTCATGGCTTAAAGATGGCTAAGAATGCTAATAAAGTAGGAGTTTTAGTAATAGGACTTACCATGCATCAGGAAGGTGTGTTTTGGTAAATAATATATTTTATTTAGAAAAAATAGTCATTGGGTAGAAATTTCAATGTTTTAATTTAATAAATTTATTAATTACCAAAAAAATTGAACCTAAATATTTATTTCACATGAATGCAATAAAATATACTCTATAATTATTATACCTTATGAGATAGTTATGTGTGGGTTGTTGTAATATTTGTTTCATGAATCTATTTATCAATGTATTACGAATTTATTGTAAACTAATTTCTTTCCTTTAAGTTACCACATTTTTTTATGTTTTCTAGGTATTAAAATATTTAATGAATGTTATTATTCTATAATAAAATTGTATTAAAGATTTAAAAATTATACTCCTTTATCAAATTAAATTAATATGATTCAATATATTTTATCATTTTGAAAAAATTTAAAATAAAGAATAATAATATATGATGTTTTATATTTATGAGAATGAATGAAATTATATTTCAACTAACTAATTTTATAGTAAAAACAATGAAATATGTCTTTACACTAATTATTTTTTCCTATATATGTCTTAATTTATTATGATGGATAGGTTGAAAAGGTATTTTAGATTAAACATAATTTAATTAAGTGAGGCTCATTCGGTGTTTTGAAACATTCATACGGGAATGAAATACGTTATGTTTGCACATCTTTAGTTTTGAAAGCTGCATTAATTTTCAATATTTGTATAGTTTTTGATGTATCCAAAAATTGACATGGAATGGATGATTATTCCATATGAAATTATTTATGTATTAATAATTTAAATTCATAACATATTGGGGTGTTAGTTTAGTAAAATTCATTGAATAAATATATTTCTTTGGATTTTATTAAAACAAAATAGATTCATCTATATAACCAATGATCACATCCTTTTTTTCATTTTAAAAACATTTCATTATCTTATAATTATTAAATAATAAAAATATTATGATTTTAATGTTATTATTTTAATCTAAAATTCCTTAAAATTTTTATTCTTCTACCTAATTATCATTGAAAATATAATCTATATGTTTAATATTTTCCTTCTGAATAATATTACAACCAATTGTGATTTTATCATTAGTTATTCATTTAACATTCCTTATCTTTTTTGGTTTTCCAACCATAATTTATTTTCCCTCAATTAGTTTTTAGAGTTATATTTTAGTACATAATATAGATCCAATTTTTTTAAAAGTAATTCTTAATCAATTGACATCATCGAATAATTAATCATATGTGGGGATTTTTAAAATCAAAACTACATGAGTCATAATCAGAATCATTATTTTGTTTTATCATTATAATAATACATAAATTTATTATTTCACCTTCATTTCCATCTTCACCACATGAATTTGAATACTTTTAACAAACTCATTTTTATACAAGAGTAATTTTCTCTTTTTCTTCATTCTCTTGTTCATTCAATTTTAATTCATGTATTTCAGTTTGATATGTCCCATCCCTATACTTTTGTAAATGAATAACTCAATAGAATATTTCACATAAACACTACCCTTTCTTCTTCCCTTTTAATTCATTCTAGGATAATCCAATATATTTTTTTTTATTTTATTATTTCATACTTAAATAAAACCATTTTATAAATTTTGATACATTATCTATTAAACTTATATATAGATCCAAATTTTATTTGAAATTAGTAACAATCATTTTTTATTTAATACGGCCATTTCTATCATCTTCATCAACTAGATTAATATTTTCTAAATATTATTTAAAAAATAACTAATATGTTAATCATTGATATATTATTTAAATCTATTAATTTCATCAATAACCACATTTTAGAATTCTAATAATTAATTAATCATCTAATAACTACTTCAATAAGAACTATATTATCTATGTCTTCTATTAATTCACTCATTACATTTAAAATACCAGTATATATAAAACACATTCGATAAACTCGTTCTTGTACATTGATTATTCAAAATAAATATTCTGTTATTAGCATTAAATGATTAATTATTTTGAATTTATCAGTTCCATAAAAAGTAACATCCGTTATTATCAGAATAAAAAAATATGTTTTACATGGAAAAATACTTCTAAATATAATTAATTCAATTACAAAATATGAAGCATTCATTACCTTAGAATATAAAATGTTTTGAAAAGGATGCTTACCACTTTATATATTTATTTTAATAAAATTATTATTAACTTATATTGGTATAATTATAATTAATCATATCTTTTGTTAATCATTTATTCCATCAAACATGATAGGGCTTTTTTTAAGATTATAATTCACCAAAAAATTATTATTGGTGATTTTTTTACAATTTTTACATTCATATTTATTATGTATTTTGTGAAATTATTTTATAGAGAAATCCATGAAAATATGGGTTTGTATATCATTTACTATTAGTCTACTATTTTCCAATATATATATACGTATATGTTTGTGTCTAGATCAACCATTAGGTATGTATAAAATATTTCCAATGAGTCAACATACTTCATGAAAATACGTCAGTCATGAGTAATACAGTTGGTCACACATAAGTAAAATTGAATAACTATATGAATAATGGATTAACTATGTCTATCAAAAATGTTTGTCAATATTTTTAAAAGAGGGACAATCAATGATAATATAAATAAATTTCACTAAATGATTGATAGGCCACTTGTTGATATTCAACTAACTATGTCAATCAACCAACCGTACATAAAACATATGAAATATTTCATATCAATTTCCAAGTGGATTTCTATAAAACATATATTGAGTTTCAACCAACCATATCATTCAATATCCCATCGCTAAAAATTATATAATTTTTTTGATCAAAAACATGTTTATTCCAACACACTACATTACTAGATATACCAAATAACTAGATCGACTACACATTGAATATCATCAATCATTATATGAACAAAGATGATCATCACATAAGTAGTAAAATATTCTCATGATTAAAAAAAACATTTAACACAAACGTGCAAAACCCATGTACATAAAGGATTAGATTATTTGAGATTAGATACATAAAAAAATTATTTTTAAAACACATTCAAATACTTCTTTATAATAATTCTTTCTTAGTCACATTTTTATAAATATCACATGATATAATCATCTTGATAATATAAGGAATGTAAACATATTAATATTGTTGATATAATAAGCTCTTCAAGAGAGAACATATAATAGATTGAAGGAAGAAAAGAGGATATAAATATCATAATAAATGCTCAAAAGACCATTCATTATACTAATATAACATGTTTGCATAATATATTATCAAATAAAGATCCTTAAGAAATCATAACAAATATTTCACTTAATATAATGTTTCTAAATAATTATATATCATGAGAGCATGAAATAAATGTTTTTAAAAAATAATCCATTATAACAAAACCATAGAATTTACATGAAATTAAGTATATCATGAATATTTGTTATAATTTGATAAGAAACTATAAAATATAAATCATCCAATATCATAGGAATACATGTGTTATAAAAAAATACCCATCATTTTATGAATAAATTCATTATCATCAAGCCTACAATTTTGGCAATCCCATCATTCTCAATATTATGTGCACACACTAATTATGTTCAATCAAAACTTGATCATATGATATAAGAAAAAACGAATGAATTTTTGGATGATATGGGACCCCACCTATCATCATCCATGTTTATGTGTGCTACTAAAAATCATTCATAAACATTCTTACTGAACCCATAGAAAATTAATTGATTTTCACAAAAAATGAACTTAAGAAACCACAAATATTGAAATATAATTTTAAAATTTTAATGATAACATAATTTGAAATATTGGGTGATCAACACATAGATTACTGAGGGATAAAACTTGGTCGAAAAATATAAGTGAATACTCCGAAGTTCTTATAAAACATTTTAAATATTATCATTAATGATGAAGTGTAAATTGCAATAAACAATAATCTAGGGAAGGGAAATGGAATAAATATTAAAGCAATAAAACAAATATATCTAAACTTAATATCCTATTGAATACATATATTAATTTTGAAATAAAAGTGAGTGGGGGATAAAAAATTTGATTTTTTATAGGATGAAAGCAATGTTTTCTTAAATATTTTGAAATGTAATTGTTTAAAAAGTCAATATCATTAAATATATATTTAAATTTAGCATTTGAAAAAGGTTAATGTCAACTATTAAAATCATATAAAATAATGTATGTTTTATTTATGAAAAATAAATGACAATATTGGTTGGATGAAAAAACATTGATATATAAGAATATTTTATTAAAATAAAAGAGGATTATTCTTAAAATTTTGACTTTTAATGAAGAAATAGAATCATTAAAAAAGAACCATTTTTTAATAAACATTATATTCCTCAAAATTGAGATTAAAATAAAATATAAAATCATTATATATTTAAATAAATTAATTCTTAAAGAATATAGGGAAATAATTGTGATTACGACTAAATGAAAAAATATGGGTATTAAAAACCATGTACAACAATTATAAATTTAGAATCAGAACCCCATGAGTAGTGTATTAATTAAATAAAAAAGTTAAAATCATTAAATATGTGTGTATTATGATAAAAAAATGATAATAGTGATGTATTTACATAATATATAAGGAAACGTTGTTGATTTCATTGTTATGTATCTAGAGATTCAAATGTGAGACGAATAAACACTTACTATGTTACCTTACATTGAAAAATAAACTCTAAGATCATGTTTAAAAATAATTAATACAATATTAAATAATTTAATAAAAATATTCACACCTAAAACTATTTATAATTACAATTTATAATCATTATATATAAGTATATTAAATTTTTATCTTATTTTCCCACATTGGATGTTTATAGGTGTGACAATTTGTACTATTTTTGTAGGCATGGTGTGGGAATTAATTATTATTATTAAGTTAAAAATTTAATGATTATTAAGGTTACTATAAATAATGACATAAAATGATTTATTATTTTGAAATTTCTATTAATGAGTACTCTATTTTAATTATCCTAGTAGATGAAATCGATGACAATAATTTTCCTTTGATTTTTAACATACAAAAGATGATTTCTTACTTAATGAGGTAAATATTAATGTATAAATTACATAACAAAAAATATTTACATATTTATATCATAATATACCAGTAATTATGTTTTCTTAATCATGAATCATATAATTTCACATCATTGTTTGTTTATGTGGTCGAACTAAGCCAGTCATGAACATACAATGGTTAATGATGACTATAAGGTGATTTAATTTTAATATGATTCCAACTTTATAATAATAATATAATTTATTATTTATTAATGTGATATATTTTATAATTATTAATTATATATTACAATATGTAATGGATACTAAAATATTTTATAAGTTTAGATAATGATTTTCCTCTTAATATGCATATCTTAAATGATTGAATCAATGATAATTGCTTGTTGATCATATCATCAATATGTTATTGAATTTATCAGAGAACACCATTAATTAAATCTTTATAATATATTTATCCCTTAAAACCATTTTCATGACCATCCATATATGGAGATGTTGTAATGAACATCAAATATCAATTTTCCCAAAGAGGTTGTAGTCTAGACATAAGAATTACTGAAGAATTCATTTATCATTGAACCATGAAATGATGTAATATAATTTATCATTATCTAAACTAAAATATATCATAAATTTATTAATTATATATTAAAGTACATATTAGTACCCTATAAATAAGTTTTTGATGTAAAATAAAACATGTTTTATTATAGAGGTGGTATTTCACACAACACATGATTCATGTTTTTTTAATTAATGGAAATGGGGATGGTGGTAAATAATTTTATAACCATTATAATAACAAAAAGTGTAATAATTATACTTATTTGGTCATATTTTGTTTTTAATTTAAATATATTATGAATATATTTTCATAAATAAATATAAAAAATAATGAGATGCTAGGAACATATACACCACATATTAGATTATGTCTTTTTCAAAAACAATTCAACCATTAAGGGATAAAATTTTGGGAAACAAAACCACATTAATGTTTCTATGAGTTTATAGGATGGTATGGGATAGTGTTTGGGACTAACAGTTTTAGTATTCTTGGGATGGGAAATGAGGAGATGTGTGCCACTTTTACTAGTGAAAACTAATTGAATTAATGAAAATAAATATATCATTTAAATATTGGGAAGTCACTAGCAAGGAAAGTGTCTCTAAATTGATAAATAATGAGTTTTATAGGACATATCTTTGATACATAGATCCATAATTCTAATAAACATAGTTAAAAAATATATTAGGGAATTTACATATGAGGTTTCTCTATTTTTCCATTTTTTTTCACTATAATAACTAGTTTTTACCTTAGTAGTTTGAAACTTATGTAAAAAAATAAAATGTTCCTTATCACATAATTTTTATATAATGATTAGTAATTTTAAATATATTATCACTTATTAAAAATTTAAAATTGAATGAAAGTAATTATTAAATATTAAAAATATGTTGTACTAAAAATAATTTTTAGGAAAATGATTACACAAATTCCAAAATATAAAATACGGGTTTACAATTTAAAAGAATGTTTTTTAAAAATTATAAATCCACTTATAATGTAATCATTTAGTATAACAAAAATAGATCATACATTTAAAATTCACAATTAAATGAAAATAACACCATAATGACATGATATTTGTTAAAAATTTCATTTTCACTATTTACCTTTAATAAAATGTTTTTTACAAATATTAAAAATTTAATATTAATATTATTTTATTTTTATTATTCTTAAAATTAGGTATATTTTTTGAAATAAAATTTCTCATATTTTATAATTCTATATTTCTATTAAGTCCCTTTATATAATGGAAAACTGATGATATTTGAAAATAACTATCTAAAATTCAAAAGATTTATTATTATTATTTTTTATTTTTATTTTAAATTTTATTATTAATACATTATTTATTTTAACATGAAAATAAAAAATTATAATTAGTTTTTAGAAATAAAACACTAATTATAGAAAAAATTATATTTTATCATAAAATCAATTTCTCAATTGATTTCTCTATACAATTTACATATTATTATTCTTTAAGGTAGTCATTATTTTCATGAAAAACATATTTAAAATTCTAATTAATCCTACAAGTAACATAAAATTTAATTATTTGGTTTTTATAATAATATTTAATATTTATAGTTTACCTAAATAGTTCTATATTTTCATTTTTTTTCAATTTTGTTTCTAGAAAATGGTTTCAAATGAAATATTTATTTAAGGAAAATATTTAGTAATAGATGATGACCATATATTGTCCACTATAAATACATTATTTACATGAAATTATTATTATTACATGGAATCAAATTTATCTAACAATATGAAACTGGTCGTCATGAAATAAAGAATAACTTCTAGAGAAATATCACCCGTTATAACAAAGGGAACAAATAATTTTCTTTAAAATAAGCCTAACTAGAATATTGAGTTTTTTCATCAGAACTTTAGTTCAATGAGACTATAATTAGTTGTTATAAAGTCCCACATTATATTAAATTATTCTAAATGGTTATAAAAATCATCACCATATAGACTATCATGGGTTAATATGAAATGTAATCAAATTATTCTAAAATTATTTCCTTCAAGTGGAGGGGAACAACAAATTTCCAAATTATAATTATTTTTAATTAATGGAGTAATAGTAAGGTTTTAATTAATCACATTTATAAAAAAAACTATTTGGATACAATAGTTATAAAGTGGGATTTTTTATTCAATAGACAAATATTTGGGGTGTTGATTTCATATTCATAGAAAATATACTAATAGTGGTTTCTAGAATGGATTTTGATATGTTAAAATGTAATGAAGATAATGGAAACATTGCTAAAATTTAAATTGATGATAATCAATCAAAATTAGTGTTTTCCCTTGATCTTGGATGTTGTTATTTCTAATTATCCTTGGTATTCCATGGCTAGGGAATCAATTTTTATAATTTATAAACTATTTCAACTTAAAAAATTCATGGTACTTGTTCAAACATTTTTACATATATTTGGTTGACAATACCACCTTTTATTATCATCATTGAATGTAATTCTATGAGTCTTCATATTTATCTTATTTTTTGGATTTAGTATTTTTATTATATTCATATGGTTTGTCACAAACCATGTCCTGATACCATCCAACCCGACATCCGACCTGGTCTGAGAGATTGACTGAATTGCATTCTCGATCACTATGTGTTAGAAACTTGTGTTGGGCTTCAATGTAATCACGATGGGAAGTATTTTTTTTCTTCAATAATCTAGGATCAAATAAATAAACTAACCATGTTGAAAAATGAATAAGAATTGAATCCCCAATAAATATATAAAATGATTTAGATAAAACAACAACTGAACAAAATATAATTTAATAAAAACCTTAGACTAAGCCATGCTAACACAATCTCTACATGACCACATAATCACCACAATCCAGAAGACCAACCTGATCTAAAGGCTATCCCACTAACCAAAAACCTATACCCACAAAACAACTTAGGTCTACTGATGCTAAGTGAAAAAATTAGGGTGTGAAATTAAAAATCTCAATAGGTTATCACCAAATATTACATGGATTTAATTTCAAAGAATAGTCTAAAAAATAGTTTGAAATCCATTTAGAGAATACTATTCTAGGTAATTTTATGAAATAATACACAACCTTGAACAAATTATATTTTTATGAAACTACATGATCATCATTCCATTTCAAAAATAGATTTACTTTCCACAGCTCATTTCAAAACCAATATCTGAATACAAGCCAATACCAAGTCACTTGGGGGACTGTGCAGAAAGTAAAGGGAACAAAAAAATAGTAAAACTCTTGATGGGATAATATCCAAAAACTTATAGAAACTAACAGATTATAAAAATTGTATATCACTTATATTTATTGAACATCACTATAGGAAATATCTGAACATAATCAGATAGGACTCACATAATGACATATGGCGAAACTCCATAGTCAATATCCAACATGCCTCATTATACTAGCCCATTCACATACACATCACACATAGTCAAATAAAGTCAATGATGTACCATCCCGTATAACTCAGCGTCAAAAAGAAATCATTGATAGACTCTTTAGATAATAACAGGTAATCCCATGATTATAATAATACATAGTGAAAGGGGGAGTATCACGACCCGTCCCCCAGGGCCCATGCCATGACTAACCCCAAGCCTGCCTTCCATAGGCCAGGGGATGACGATTATCACCAAAGGAGAAAATCCCTAAACTAGGAAGGCATTGCCTTTAAAACATGAAAACGCACACAATAGAGTACAAACAGGAAACAAAACACTAATGTAATAATATATAATAAGGGAGTGCTGAAAAGTAAAGGTGCCGAAAGTACAACCCCAACTGTAATGTACAAGTAAACTGAAAGTACAAGTACTGAAAAAAGGGAAAACGACTCCTGGGTCATCCATAGGGATATCCTACTTGAAGGGTAGGTACAGATAACCTCCACATCACTCCAGGTCCGTCTGTCTCCTCCGTGCACCATCACGTCGTGTGGTCCACCTCTGGGTACCGTCCAGTCCTAGTGATCTCAGCCACGATCAGCACTGTTCGTTGTCTGCAACCAATACAATGAGGTGCAGGCATAGCCCGTGTAGGTGTTAGTATAATGATACTCAGTAGGGACCCCGAGACCCTCAAGATTTCACAAAATCCCATAAGGATAACCACAAAGTATAAAATCCATAGACAACCCCACTTAGGTATATGCCCATACATATACCTAAGTTATTAATTAATCCATCACAATAATGAGGTAAAAACAAAATATACTGACTTAAATCGACCAGGATTTTTATTATTGAAACCACGACTGTTGGAGAACTCCTCCTCTGTCGAGTATAGTGGGCCTGCCGCGACACCAAGGCACTTCCCACTAACCTTGGACTGCTGAGGTACTCCTCCTGTCGAGTACCATGGGTCTTCTGTGTCACTAAGGCACTCCCCACCGTGGGTCTGCCACATAACCAAGGTGCTCCCCCTCGTAGCCTGTTGAGGAAATCCTCCTGTCAAGTATAGTGGGTCTGCCGCAACATAAAGGCGCTCCCCACTACGGGTCTTCCACGACACCATGTTTCTCCCCGCTAGGCTAGTAGAGTCACTCCGAGTCAAAACAGTCAGCAGTCTTCAGGTCTTAGTTAGCTATTAGGTCTCCGCACTACGCACACTCATCTCCAGGAGGATCAACTCCACAAGCTACTGTTTGATACTCCAACTATCACGAAGTATCATGAATAAGTATCTCGAAGGTCCGCCAGGTCGTAGGGGTCTCAATGCAATAAACAACGCATCAATCAGATGCTCGGTCTGTGAGTTATTAGCCTTTTAGTCTCGGGGGCCCAGTTGGATTCGTTCATGATCCAACCTGACCGTATCTCAATTCTAGCATGAACTCCAGTGTGGTATACACAAAGGTACCATCGTGCTCCAAGAATACCAGCACCGACGAGGGTTTATCAAACGGACGTCTGGTGCCAACGATATGACCAAAATAAAGAAAAGGGTCGGTAGTGGGCCTGAGTCCGGTCTGACCCGGTCGGTCCAACCCGGCCTGACCTAGTCCAGGCTGACCCAGTCTGGGTCGACCCGGTCAGACCTGTTGGGTCTAGCCCAACCCATTTGGCCGGCCATCCTATTAGGTTTGGCCTGTCCCACCAGGCACAGCCCAGCAGGCCGCCTAGGTGGTTTGGCCTGGGCTTGGGGCCGATTCGGCTCAGAGCATCACGAGGGTGTGGCCCGACGCGGATTGGCCCGGAGGGCATGGCCGAGCCGGTTCAGACAGGGTGTCGTGTGGGGGGCTGCGGGCCAGCTTGGGAGGCCGGCACGACAAGGGAGCTGGTTCGGTCGGGGGGCGACCGGGCATACCGGTAGGTGGCCATGAGGCAGCCGGGCAGGCTGAGTAGGGCACCAGGCGGGCTAGCGGGCTGGCGTGCGGCTGGGCAGGTTGCCAGGCAGGCCGGCGGGTGGCCGATCAGGGCGCGGCCAGGCTGGGAGGTTGCCGGGAGCTGGGTGGCGTGGGCCGGTGGCGGTGAGGCTGGGGGGGCTCAACCAGAGGGCCATGGTTCAGCCTGGAGCACCCTAGTGCCGCGGGGGCGGCACGATTTATGGAGGCCGCGCGTAGTGCGGCCTTTGTCGTCGCCGCCTTTGTCATTCCGTCACCTCATCACCATTCTGAAGATCGTCATAAACAAGAATGACGGAGGGGACGATCCATGTTGGTTTGGGCTGCACCCTCTGTGTTTAGGGTGGTATCAATTGACCCATCAAGAAGTAAGAAAATGAACAACACCTCACTAGAAAACAATTCCTTTCCAACTGTAGAAGAAGATTCAAGGAAAGCATCAACATGTAATTACCCACTTCCTTTGTTCGTCGTTCGTTGACGAAGTCACAAAAAGTAGACGAAGAAGATCGTCGATCACCGCATCCGTTGCATGCTTCCAATCCTGAGATTCATCGGCTCGTTGATGACAATACAGAGGGTAGGTCGGTTGAAGACGTCCCACGTCGGTAGAAGCTCCGAGGAAGAAGTTGAATAAGGATTGTTGTCGGCATTCTTCCTTGGAAGAACGCGTTCTTCGTTCATCATTCTTCGTTGGGAGATGGGGTTCTTCGTTGGAGAATTCTAATCCTCCCAAGCTCTCCTCTCCCCAATATTCCACCCAAATGCCAAAAACAAATAGATAGGTTTATCTATTATTTCATTGGCATAGAATTCAAAATGGTGAAATAAATTAAATGGATCCACCTAATTAATGTGAAAGATTGGAACAAGTTAATTAGAGGAGTGGTCACAATTTAATTAAAGGGAAGGTGGCACCATAAAGGAGGGAGGGTGTGGAGAAACTCTCCCTCATTAATGAGGGGAGTTGGGAGGTTTTCTACTCCTGCCATTAATAGGGGAGTTTAGCCTCGTGTGGTCCCCATGTCATAACCTCTCGCAAGAGGTTAGGTTCGGGTGGGCGCCACCACCATAACCTATCATGGGAGGTTAAGATGTGGTGGTCCCACCTCCAACTTCAATGAGGATATTTTAACCATAAAATAAAAATAAATCCACAAACTTTATTTTTATTTAATTCCAATCTCTAAAAACCCCCAAAACTACCTTTTATTCTCGACAAACAACCATCGAGGTGAAAGTATCCTTAACCGAATACCGGCACTGCGAGTTCAACGGTGCCCTTCGATTTTAATTCCGAGCACTAGTTCAGTAGTTATAAAACTCGATCATAAATTTAATGAACGTACCCGAACTAAACTTCAAAAATTTATTCCGGGCACATCATTCGTCGAAATCATGCGCTGTAAATTTTCACAGACTCTTAAAATTCCCATGTTTAAAATAAAATTCACGGAAATTCCTGATCTCAACATTCTCCCCATCTCAGGGATTTACGTCCCCGTAAGCTACAACTCGAACTAAGGGAACTTGTGGGGGTACTGAGAACGCATCTGAGCCCCCAACTCCCATGTGTTCTCTTGGAGGTTCCCGTGCTACCAGTAAATGCGCACTAGAGGTATCGAATGTCCACATAGGACCCGATCCTGTCAATTCTCAATCTCCACTAAAACCTCTGTAAAAGTTGCCCCATCGTCGATGTCCAACTCACCATGGTCAGTGATGGGAGAAAGATCATGCACGTATCTCCTCAGATGGGATACATGGAAGACATCGTGCACTCAGTGCAACTGAGGTGGAAAAGTTAAGCGGTATGCCACCTTGCCAACCCTTCCGAGGACCTGGAATGGTCTGATGATCCTTGGAGATAACTTTCCGCCTCGGCCAAATCTCCGTAAACCTTGTCGAGGTGAGACCCGTGGAAAGACATGGTCGCCATCCTTGAACTCTAGATGTCCTTGTATCCTATTATCATATGACTTCTGTCTGCTCTGTGCAGTCTTCAACCACTCTTGGATGATCTGCAGCTTATCCATGGTAGCTTGTACCATCTCTGGTCCTACTAGCAGTGACTCCCTGCGGTCAGTCCAGCACAAGGGTGATCGGAAAGGTCACCCGTACAACGCCTCAAAAGGTTCCATCCCTATGGTGGAGTGATAATTGTTATTATATGAAAACTGCACAAAAGGTAAGTGATCTTCCCAACTATGACCGAAGCCTATGACACAAGCACGAAGCATGTCCTCAAGGGTTTAAATGGTCTGCTCATTCTAACCATCCGTATGAGGATGGAAGATTGTGCTAATAAGAAGCTGTGTCCTGAAAGCCTCCTGAAACCCCTTCCACAGTCGGGAAGTAAACCATGCATCACGATCAGAGACAATAGACGAAGGTACTCTATGTAGCCGCACAATCTCTTGTACGTAGAGGCATCCCAGGCTCTCTACTGAACTCTTCTCTCTGATCGATTGGATGTGGGCCGACTTGGTGAGTCGTTCAATGATCACCCAAATCTAGTCATGAATCCTAGATGTTCATGGAAGAACCGTCATAAAGTCCATGGATATCCCATCCCACTTCCAGTCTGGGACCTCTAAAGGCTGAACCAAGCCTGCTGGTACCTGGTGTTATGCCGTCACTTGCTAACAAGTGAAGTATCAAGAGACAATATCTAATATTTCCTTCTTCATACCTAGCCACCAGTGCTGTCGTCGAAGGTCCTGGTACATCTTCTCAACTTTTGGATGTACCGCTAGAGGGGATGTGTTGAACCCCCTCAACACTTCCTCCTGAAGTAAAACTGGTACCATAGTACGTCCTCTAAAGAAGATGATGTGCTCCCTACCTTCAGAAACTCCGTTAGGTGCCTGCCCTGTGGATATCTGAGCACGTCATGTCTCATAGTTAGAATCCCCATGATGTGCCTCCCTAACTCGCTAAAGAAGTGTGGGAGTGACGGTAAGAGACTTAAGGAAGGTGATTCCATATCTATCCACAAAGGATATCTGTAAGGCAGCCAATTCCTCTGTTGCCTCACCTAGCAGCTGTATACCAGAACTCCTACTGAGTGCATCTGCAACAAAGTTCCCCTTCCTAGAAATATATACTATCTCAAAGTTATAGTTCTGGAGGAACTCAAGACAAAGTTGTTGTCTCAGGTTTAGGTCCTTATGAAAGAAGATATACCTGAGACTCTTGTGATCAGAGTACACAGTAAAACACTCACCCATCAGTTATTGTCGCCACATCTTCATGTGAAGAACACTTCTGCTAACTCCAGGTCATGGGTAGCGTAGTTCTGCTTGTGCTATCTCAGCTATTGAGAACCATACGTGATCACGACTCTCTCCTGCATTTGGACACACCCGAGTCTGGTCCCTGATGCGTCGTAGTAGACTACATACATTACGCCTTCCTCTAGAAGCCTCATGATGGGGGCACTAGTCAGCCTCTGCCTTGTCTCTTGAGAGCTATGCTGGGATCTCTTCTACCAAATGAAGGGTTCCCATTTCTTCTCCAAGGCTGATAGTGGTGCTGCAACTCTGGAGAAGTCTGGAATGAACCTCCGGTAGTAACCAGCCAAACCCAGGAAACTCCGTACCTCCGTCACACTCCTGGGTGGATCCCAAGAAAGTACCGCCTCAATCTTCACTCGATCCACTGCAACCCTAGCCTCCGATATGACGTGTCCCAAAAAGTGAACCTCTCAGATCCAAAATTGGCACTTCGAGAGCTTACCATAAAGCCGTTGCTCTTGGAGTGTATCAAGTACTACCCGAATATCGCAGGCATGGTCCTCCTCAGTAGCTGAGTAGATCAGAATGTATTCAATGAAGACTATGAAAAAGTGATCGAGGTACGGATGGAAGATCCTTTTCATGAGTCACATGAACACTACTGAAGCTTTGGTTATGCCGAATGGCATAACCAAGAACTCTTAGTGGCCGTAACGATATCTGAATGTCGTCTTATGCACATCCTCGTCTCAAATTCTGAGCTGGTGATACCCTGATCGGAGTTCTATCTTTGAGAACCACAGTGCTCCCTCCAAATTATCAAAGAGGTCTTCACTCTTCGGGACGGGGTACTTGTTCTTTGTGGTCACCAAGTTTAGGTGAAGGTAGTCAAAACAAAGCCTCAAGCTCTCATCCACCTTTTTGTTAACAGAATCAGGGCTGCTCAGAGAGAAAAACTCGGCCGAATGAATCTCTTCTCCTGTAAGTCCTCTAGCAGTACCCGCAGCTCACGAAGCTCCGTGGGAGACATCCGATATGCTGGTTTAGATATCGGTTCCATCCTGGGGTACAGGTCAATGTAGATGACCACCTATATGCGTGGAGGAAGACCTAGGACATCATCAGGGAAAATGTCCGCATACTGGTCCGCCACTATTGGATAGTTTAGACTATCCACATATACTACTCCGAGGGTAAGGTAGGCCAACTGATGAGTGATTGCCTCCACCCTCCTCCAAGTAAGTCCTTCCTATACTGCAAAGGCTCCATTCTCACCGGTGAAGGTAAAACTGGTCCCATCCGTGTGGACACACCACATTTTTCGCCTAATATAGTCGATCTGAGCATAGAATGTAGATAACCAGTTCATACCTAAGATGATTTTGTATGTCCTTGATGCTACTACGAGGAGATCCTAGCTGAATCTCTCGCGTCCTAGAGTAATCTTACACTTCCGGTACCAGTGTGTAATCGTCGAGTCTTCTCTCATATGAGTATATAGTCATAAGGATCAAGCCAATGGCTCCTTCGGAATCTTCGAGCTCTGAACGAGGGCAGTGGGAATGAAAGAGTGACTGGAACCTGTGTCTTTATGTATTGCAACTAAGGTATAGTAGACACAGATCGTACCTCGAATCATCTCCAGAGCACCATGGTTGTATGCTTTAGCTGCATGAAGTTGAGCTCTCACTTGTCCACCTGCTCCCTGCGGCCGGGGTGGACCTCCTGGTGGTGGTGGCGGTAACACCTCGAAACGTCACCCACTGCTAGCTGATAGACCAGATCCTATGCCACGTTTGACTACCCCCTGCGGACCACCTCGATCGAATCTATGTCTCTGCCTGGGTGGTCCATCGACCATCTACTGATCATCCAAATGGCGGGTCGGACAGTCACGAGCCATGTGACCCTGCCTGCCGCAAGAGAAACACTACCCGCTCCTGGCATGTATGTATCTGCTTAAGGTTTCCCACACCACCGATCCTGAGTCATGCAGTTGTCCACCCGTCGGTCTAGTCCTCTTGGACCTCTGAGACATCTGTCGACTTCCAGCTGCAGAAGACTCCGTTGCATGTCAGCTAGTGGTGGGTCTCGCTACTGGAGACTGCTCAACAAGGAAACTCTCCACTAAGAGGGCTCGCTCCAACACCCTCACCTAGATCGGGCTGCTGAGGGAGATCATTGAATCCCTGATCTCATGCTTGAGCCTCGGCTCAATGGTCTGGGCCTTGAAGAATTGGTATCGTACGATATCTGTGGAGTAGCGCGAGAGGTCGGTGAACCTCGCTGATTTCTATTCCACCATCATGATACCCTACTGAAGATGCAGTAGCTTCTGTATCAGCACCGCACGTAGGGTGGATGGAATAAACTCCGCCTAAAATAGGCTCTGGAAATCTTCCAAGAGAAGCCTCATCTCTTTGTGCACCTGGAGCATCAGTCTCCACCATCTGACCACTACTACCTGTAGAAAACTAGCAGCAAGAATCACCATTAAGTTAGCTGGTGTCCCTACCAGGAGGAAAACTCTCACCACAGCCTCCAGCCAATCCTCAACTTCCTGTGAGTCCATCTATCCCCTAATCCTGGGTGGCTTCTGGCGCTAGAACTCACGAAACACACTCAATCATCATTCATCGTCTGCTGCTGGGGCTGGTGGCATCAGTGGCCCAACGGGAAGTAGTACCGCTGGTGCCTCCACTGTAAAAGGGTAATGCACCGAGGCCTCATCACTCGGTGGGCTATTTGTGCATACGAATCTCAGGACTCTCACTGGTCGTTCTTAGGGAGGCATCCTGAAAGAAACAAATGTGACATGGTCAAATATTAAAACCTGGTGAGCTGACCCGGTTGAGCTGACTTAAAGAAAACTTTTGAAAGCTCACACACAATCACTGTTTTTGTGCACTGAGTTAGAAATCAGAAGTCAAGGTCCTTGTGTACATATACATTGGTTGTCACACCAACACTGGACTCCCTGAACTTAAAACCACACTCAGTACCCTTAACACTATAGCTTTATAAAAAAGAATGATCATGGTTTTATGTTTTTCGGTAGAACTGACTCCTTTGATACAAATTTGTTATGGCCCGTCCCCCAGGGCCCATGAAATTACTAACCCCAAGACCACTTTCTATAGGACAGGGGCTAGCGACTAGTACCAAAGGGTAAAATCCCTAAACTGGGAAGAAAATGGCTTTAAAACATGAAAACACACACAACAGAGTATGAACTGGAAAGAAAACACTAAAGTAAAACCGTATAACAAGGGAATTCTGAAAAGTAAAGGGGCTATAAATACAAACCCAACTGTAAAGTACTAGGAAAAAGAAAGTAAAAGTACTGAAAAAGGGAAAACGGCTCCTAGGACATGCACCAGGAGATCCTACCTAAAGGGTTGGTACATATAGCCTCTATAGCACTCCACATCCGTCCGTCTCCTCTGTGCACCGTTATGTCGTGTGGTCCACCTCCATGTACCATCGAGTCCTGGTGCTCTCAACCTCGACTAATGTTGTTCGTTGTATGCAACCAACACAACGAGGTGCGGGCATAACCCATGCAGGGGTGAGAATAACGATACTCAGTAGGGACCCCAAGACCCTCAAGGTCTCACAAAATCCAACAAGGATAACCACAAAGTATGAAATCAATAGATAACACCACTTAGGTATATGTCCATACATATACCTATATTATCAAGTAATCCATCTCAATAATGGGGTAAACACGAAAGTTAATGACTCAGCTCAACCAGGTTTTTTATCATCGAAACCACGACTTCTGGAGAACATCTCTTCTATCGGGTACATTGGGACTGTCGTGACACAAAGACGCTACCCACTAATATAGGACTGCTGAGGTACTTCTCCTGTCGAGTACCGTGGGTCTGCTTCATCACCAAGGCACTCCCCACCATGGGTCTGCAATGTCACCAAGGCGCTCCCCCACGTAGCCTACTAAGGTACGCCTCTTGTCGTGTACCGTGGGTATGCCGCGACACCATGGCGCTCCGCACTTCTAGTCTACCGCAAAACCATGGAGCTCCCCGCTGGTCTAGTAGAGTCACTCCGAGTCAAAATGGTCAGCAGTCATCAGGTCTCATCTAGTTACTAGGTCTCCGCACGACGCACTCTCGTCTATAGGAGGATCCGCTGCATGAGCTACTGGTCAATACTACAACAGTCATGAAGTACCATGAAGAAGTATATAAAATGGCCGCCACATCATAGGGGTCTCAATGCAAGAGATGGTGCGTCAATCAGACACCCGATCTATGAGTTATTATCCTTTTAGTCCTGGGGGCCCGATTGGATTCATGCACGATCCAAACTGACCGTATCTAAACTCTACCCTGAACTCCAGTGGGGTATACAAAAAGGGACCATCACTCTTGCAGAATACCAGTGCCACTGATTGTTCATCAAAAAAATGTCTGGTGACAAAGATATGGCCAAAAGAAAGTAAAGGGTTGGTAGTTGGCCCTGGTCCGGTCCGACCCGATCTGACCGACCTTACCGGACCCGGTCTAGGCTAACTCGGAATGGGTCGACCCAGTCAAGCCTGTTAGGTTTGGCCCGTCCCATTGGGTGGGCCATACTGTTAGGTTCGGCCCGGCCTACTGGGGCCATCCAAGCAGGCTGCGTGGGCGGTTTGGCCTGGGCTCAGGGCCTATTCGGCTAGGAACGTTGCGAGGGTGCGGCTCGGCTCGGCTCAGCCCAGAGGGCGCAGCCGTGCCAAATCGGCTAGGGCATCGCGAGGTGGGCTGTGGGATTACTTGGGAGGCCAGTGTGGCCAGGGCGCTGGTTCGGTTGGGTGGCGACCGGGCAGGCTGGCAGGCGGCCGGGCAAGGCACCAGGCAGGCCAGCGGGAAGCTGGGCAGGCTGGCAGGCGGACGGGCATGGCGCCAGGCATGCCAGCGGGCGGCCAGGAGGGCCGACGGGTGGCGGAGTAGGGCGCAGCAAGGCGGGCGGGAGGGCATGCAAGTAGGGTGAGACCAGGCTGGGAGGTAGCCAGGAGCCAGGGGGCACATGTCGATGGTGGTGTGGCTGGGGTTACTCAGCCGGAGGGCCAAGGATCAGCCCGAAGCACCGGAGCGCTGTGAGGGCAGCGCAGTTTGAATATGCCGCAGGTAGTGCGACCTTTGTCGTCGTCTCCTTCTTCATTCCCTCACCTCATCACCATGCCAAAGATCGTCACAAACAAGAATGACTAAGGGGTCAGGCCATATTGGTTTGGCCCGCACCCTCTGCGTTTAGTGTTGTATCAATTGGCTCATCAAGAAGTAAGAAGATGAACAACAACTAACCCGTAAAAAATTCCTTTACAATTGTTGAAGAAGATTCAAGGAAAGCATTAACATGTAAAAACCACCTACCTTTGTTTGTAGTTCGTCATTTGTTGACGGAGTCGCGGGAAGTAGGCAAAGAAGATCATTATTCATCATGTTCGCTGCACTCTTTTAGTCCCAAGATGCGTCAGCTTGTTGACGACGTTGCATAGGGTAAGTCGGTTAAAGATGTCCTACGTATGTAGAAGCTCTGAGTAAGAAGTTGAAGAAGGATCATTTCCAGAGTTCTTCATTGGAAGAACGTGTTATTCATTCTTAGTTGGGTGATGGGCTTCTTCGTTGGAGAATTCTAATGCTCCTAAGTTCTCCTCTCCCCAATATTCCACCCAAATGCAAAAAAAAGATAGGTTTATCTGTTATTTCGTTGGCATAGAATTAAAAATGGTGAAATAAATTAAATGGCTCCACTTAATTAATGTGAAGGATTTGCACAAGTTAATTAGGGGAGTTGGCATAATTTAATTAAAGGAAAAGTGGCACTATAAAGGAGGGAGGGTGTGGAGAAACTCACCTCCACTAATGAGGGGAGTTGAGAGGTTTTCTGTTCCCGTCATTAATAAGGGATTTTAGCCCAGTGTGGTCCACACGTCATAACCTCTCACAGGAGGATAGGTTCAGGTGGGCCCCACCACCATAACCTCTCATGGGTGGTTAAGGTGTGGGGGTCCCACATCCAACTTCCATGAGGAGATTTTGACCTTAAAAAATAAAATAAAGCCACACACATTATTTTTATTTAATTATAATATCTAAAAACCCCCAAAACTATCTTTTATTCTCGACCAACTGCCGTTGAGGTGATAGTCTCCTTAAGCAAATACAGGCGCTGCGAGTTCAACAGTGCCCTTGTATTTCAATTTCGAGCAACAGTTCAAAAGTTATAAACCCCGCTCGTACGTTTACTGAATGTACCTAAAATAACATTAGAAATTGATTCCGGGCACACTGGGCCTCAGAATCATGCACGGTAAATTTTCACGGACTCGTAAAATTCCCATGTATTTAAAAAAATCATGGAAATTTCGAGTATTTATAGGGAGGTCCCCGCACATGTGGATCACCTAACATTATGTAATAGCAGTAGGCTACCCCAAATACTTACCCCACCTATGTGATACCCTCACTCTATGGAATCCACTTTAGTGGTTCCCAAATCACCAAAATCAATTTAAAAGTTCCAATCAGGCCTTCAAATCACATAAGTCATTCTAATAATTTTTGAAGACTTTATAAATGGCAAACCAAGCCTTCACATGTTGTCACATGAAAACAAACCTTCTCAAGTAAACAAAAAGTAACAATCGGGCCTTCACTCCACCCAAGAATTTAATCCATTTTCCAACACATTCCATGATGTCAATTGGATTTTCACATCATTTGACTTCAAAAATCACTTTTCAAAGACAATAAAAATAGACATCAAGTCTTTAACATTATATGAGTTTTAAATTAAATCTTTAATAATATATCTTCTTCCAACCACGAAACTCATATCCAAATTAATAAACTTTTAAATTCCGCTTTCAAATATTTTTCAAATATCATCATAATACAAAACATTCACATAAATATCTCTAAATGGGACTTTATATGAATTCAAAACAAATATAAATCTCAAAATTCTAACAATTCCTTCATACCAATCATTCTTCAATACATATCATAAATTCCAAAAGACCATGATTGAAGGAACACATTTGTGATCATATTTTTAATTCACATGAAGAACCAAAACACCATTTAGTAATCAATTAACCATTTTATAATAACTAAGGGGGAGAGGGGTGAATCTTTCAGAAAACCATGGTTTAAGTAAGAACCCATTTTCATTAATGTGACATTATAATTTGATTTCCCATCCATGAATGCACCCCATGAACCCATGGAATTAACAACATCAAATGAAAAAAATCATGTTCCTTGGAAGTCATCCAATTTTTTTTTCCAAGAAACAAGACTTTTCATTAAACCAAATCAACCTATCAGACAATGTCATGATCACCAAAATGATTTTTAAAACTGGAAAGCCTTTCCAAAACATTTTCTATAAATTACCAATCCATAAACAAGAATCCAAAACACACATAATTATAAAATTTATCTCTTAAAAAATTTAAAAAAAATACATATTAGGTCAAAAAACACCATATGTTCTCCATCTGAATTTTTGAAAACAAAAGGAATTTCATCTAACACATTTCATTCAATTAATAAAAAGATTAATTAAAGGAACCCTTTAGAAAACCAGTTATCACCCATTTTACAACACAAAGCACCAAATATTATCATACTATCATATCAAAAAAATTATTATAATATTTTTAATGAAGTCAAGGAAATATCAAGAATTAACCAAATATATCAGAAATGAAATGGACGGAAACACCTACCTAAATGATGTGTGAATGAAACCAAACATCAAGAGGAGGATGATCCAAGACTATGAGACAAACCACAGACCCTGATATCCAAAAAATCAATAAACACTATAACCCTCACCATTAAGGTCTAGCCAACATGGAACCCCACTATGGAAGAAGGAATAAACCAATAGAGAAGGGGATAAATATGAGGAAATTAACTGAAAAGTCAAGGAAACTCACAGTAGGATCTTCAAGAAGAATCCATGGGAAAATGGTGGCCAAAAGAAGGAATTTGGAAGGGTCCCATGGTGAACCTAGGATGAGGGAGGGGGAAGATACTCAATATAGGGTCTAAACAAAAGAGGTCCAATATTAGAATTTCACAATTTTAAGTATCTAACCAGGACACATGGTTTTGCTGCCCAATTTACAAAACGGTACACCAACCATACGCAGGCTACTAGAGAAGAAGGTACACTGCATGGGATGGACTCATGGTTTCCCAATATGCACTCCTCCCATTCCAAATTCCACTCCCTGATTCCATAACAATACCATACACTTTTTTCTTGATTTACCTGACTGTGTTTCAATCATGTGGCATACCCCATGCCTCAAATATCCATCCATACAGTTACCTGGGGAAAGATACACTATTTCCCCAAACTATGCGCCAAATAATAAAAATCCCAAAACTGCATTTTTTAGAAAAAACATAAACATTCAATCTAAGACTTAACCTGAACCTCAATCAAAGGATACAAAGCCACGAGAATAACAAAATCATGAATTTCCAAGGTTATGGCGTGATATAGTTAATAAAAATTAATTAAATTTTGGTTTGAATAACTACAATATGTACCTTTATATTTCCAAATTAAATGGGTAAATATTTTATGCAATCACCCCATTATCCCTCATTCATATCTTCTACTAGATTTTTTCTGGTTCTAGAAATTAATGAAACCAAAAGGGTCGAAATGACAAAAAATAAAATAACAACACCAGGAGATTATCATAATCATAAAATAAATTAAACCTTCATATGTATTGTTATTTTATATTTTTACATTGGACTATATTTTATTTATTTTGAATATATATCTATCTTAGATTGACCTATATTACATTACATTGGGTTATCATACACTTCTCCAAAAAGTCCCTCTATGTTACTAGGAAATAAAACCATCATAGTGATTCACGTAGATAATATGATCAATAAAAAAATATCCCCTAGGTGTATCAAACTAGGTGTAAAAATTAGTCATCTCTATCACTCATAAGGTGACAATTGAGTTCATACCCAACATGCCCGTTTTGTGTAATTATCACAAGGTATATCAATATTATATTATAAATCCACTTATAATATTAATTTATTGATGTGTTCATTTAGAAAACCATTTAATAAAGATGATTTCAATATTTTATGATACCATCCTACACATAGACTGATCCAAAGGGTTTTCACTATGGTTACCTAAACTAATTTTTATAATAAATTATTGAATAATAAAAAAATAATAATACATAGACCAAATAATAAATAAATCTAAAAATGATCATCAAGAAATAAATTTTATTTTTGTTTTAGTTTTTAAATAGTACAACCCAAAAATAGTTGAAAAAATCAAGGTACTGAGTGTCTAGTATCTTAAATACTAGCTAAAAAATCAAAATTCTTACAACAATTTCAAACACATAAATATAATTAGGTTTCTCTATATCCTTTCCTAAACTTATAACATTAAATAATCATATTCATATCATTGGAAATGTAAGAATAAATAAAGTGGAATTCATATATTATTTTTAGTGAAATAACATATCATAACATGAGAGATAATATGAGAATGACATAAAATATCATAATAAATGATAAAAAGTCCTCAGAGGATGCTTATAGAACATGTTACCATAATAAATGATCATAGAATGGTCATTAGAGAAGCATTAATTATTGTATAATTATAAAGAAAATAAAAATAATCATATAATATATTACCATCAAATAAAATTATGTAATATATGGTAATCCTTATAATTATACATAAAAAAGTCTAATGTTCAAATCAATGTAAGAAAATTGGAGGATTTATGATTCGGGATCTGAAGTAGGAACTAAAATTGGGATGGGGATGTTGACATGATGCAGGCAGTGAAATAGGCCTTAAATGGGTAGGATGTGATTAATTAATAATTTTATTGGGCTTAAGGGATATTATAGGGGTCTCCTTATACCTAGAAAGAAGTTGATCATTGATTTAATAATAAAAATAGGGTTTTGACCTAATTTTTTTTATAAAATTAAAGAATACAATAAAATTATTTAATAATAAGGATATAATATAATTTCAGGGATGTGAAATGTATTATTAAAATTTTAATTAACTTGATTAAAAACTATAAAATAATGCACAACTGTAAGATTAGGAAAAATTATGTGAGAAAACCCATCATTCGTATGCATGTGTGAAAAAAATAATATTTACATGCCTACATATCTAATAAGATATTAAGAAAATAAAATGAATTAGAGGGAGATATACGACACCAACTATTATAATTCATATATATGTATACCTCATATAAAAAATAATAATCATGTATTAAGGAACCCATAGAAAAATAATGGGTTTCCACATAACATGGCCATAAGAAATCATGAAATCCAAAAATCTCATTTTCCAAAATGAATTGTTAAATATAAATCTATATAAGATGAAATGTATATAATATCGAAAGAGAAAAACCTTGGGGGAATAATTTAATTTAATATAAAAAATATCTCACAAAAACTTTTTATCATTGATATAAAATAAAATGATAAAATCTATTTGAAAATAAGTTTTTGGAAGAAAGAGAATTTTTTTTATTATAACAAGGTATAGAATATTAAAAATTAAGTATTATATGAAATAAATTACTTTTATACATAAAAATGGTTGTTTGGGAGACCATCAATTTTAATTGTTATAAAAAATAATAGAAAATCAATTTTATTAATATTTTGAAATGGCATTTCATGAAAACCCACATAGTTAAAAAGTGTACAAAATATTACATTTGAAAATGATTGAAGTGATTTAAAAAATCATATAATGTGATCCATATATAATTTCCATAAAATATTGGAAACAATATAATGGATCTAAAAACAATTATATGAAATATAAGTAATTAAAAATATATGAGAATAATTTTGCACAAAAACAAATTTTAAGAAAATAATAAAATAGTAATGGACAAATTAATTGGTTTGAAAAATTATTTCCTTTTGTAAAGAGTAATTAATTTAGTATAACAAATTCATATTTTTTAATATATCTATCAAGAAAGATAATTTTCAAATAATATTAAATATAACCTAAAGAAAATATTTAAATCATGAAAACACTTTACAACTTTTACAACTATTGATTAAAAACACCATGGGGGGTATAAATAAAATATAATATTGAATATAATTAAATATATGAGTATCATAATAAAAAAATAAACTTGGGAGTTATTTAAAGTATTTAAAAGGATATATGGTTCATAACATATACATATCTTGATGGATTCATATTATAAAAAAGTAACTCGTACCATTTTTTCCTAAATAGTCTTGTTCATTATAGGATAATGTGTAAAAACATAATAAATGATTTAAAAACAATATTGATGCCCAATACTATTTATAATTTAAATTTATAATCATTATCTTCATTTATAATAGTAAGTGTTTTCATATTCCCCCACATTAGGTGTATAAGAACCCATGGTTAACATAAATGGATATTACAACATTTTAGATGAACATTCAGTACTTTACCAAAATACTTGTCCAAGGACTATAATAGTTTAGTGTCTTTGGAAACTTGGAAACAAAATATTTTATCCTAGTGAATTATTTGCAACAACTCCAAAAAATATCTCCACCATTATTACTTCTATCACTACTGGAAAACTGCCTTATACCCACGGTTCAAAACCGTGGGTATAGCCCCAAAAACCGTGGGCTGGAACGACGTCGGGATAGGGGGTCGGCCTATAACCACTATTTCTCCCAAAATGTGGGGATAGGATTGCCACAGCACGGTAGGCCTGTGAACAGGCTGGCACAACGTTGACCCCATTGTTTGAGAACTGTGGGTATTTAAATCTTCAAAAAATGGCATCCATGGGGTTTCGAACCCAGGCCCCGCGATGAGCCTCGTGGCCCCACCCCACCTACAGACCACCAGAGATGTGAATTTTATCTATCGTATATACATATATCTAGCTATATATATTAATATGCTGTATTTATATTAAAAAAATGTGGCTTGTAGGAATTGAACCCGCATCTCACAAAGCACCTCACTGGCGCGCCGCACCAATGGACCAAACAAGCTGCGATGCTTATTTGTTATATTATCATATATATATCGATATATATTAATATAATACAATGTAGTATTTAATTAAAAAAACATGGCACAAGGATTTGAAACTGCTACTTACAACACCCACAGAGAAAGCTTTACCAACTAAACTGAAGAATTATTGAAATTAGATATTTATATTATAATTAATATATTAATATAAACCGTGAAAAAATGTCTTCCCGCCAAATTTTGTTTGTGTCCCGCTTAAATTTCTTTCCCCTCCAAAACACAGGATATATATACCCATGGTTCTGGAGAATAGTGGGTATAGGTCCTCAAAAACAAAAACCCCAATACCCACGGTTTTGATGAACCGTCGGTATAGGTCTTCGGAAAATACCATTTACCCACGGGTTTCTCCAAAACCGTGGGTATAGGTCTTAAAAGAGAACTATACCCATGGTTTCTGGCACAACCATGGGTATATGTGACCTATACCTATGGTTTTGGAAAACTATGGTTATAGGGGTACTCTATACCCATGGTTTTTTGCTAAACCATGGGTATAGACATATTTTCTAGAAGTGTATCTAAAATCATTGTTCAAAAACTGTGGAATGGAAACAAAATAAATAGGTAATCTCGGATGCTCAGTAAGGGTAAATATAGGAAACGTGTAAGAATAACCTGAAAAAATGGTATGTAATTTCAGAATAATACTGGAAGATCATACCTGAAATATTAATGATCATAATAATTATCAGATGTACATAAGACACAAATAATAAGATAATTAATTGCATAATTCATGAACACATAACACAAGAATAAGAAATGAAATTTGTGTCTCTGACATTTTTTATAATGTTTTTAATGTTTATAATTTGGTAAATGTTCACTAATTATGTCATGGATATGAAATCATGCCCCCGCATAAACTTATAGACATGCAACCAGGTTCATGCATAACATTGCGATTGTGTAATCAAGTTCATGGATAACATTATGGGCATGAAACCAAGTCCATGTATAACATTATGAACTTGTAATAATTTTCACACATATTTTTGTGAACATATAACTAGGTATACTCAAAAAATTGTAATCATGATAACAGGTCTATGAATAATATCATGAACATGTAATAACGTTCCCGCATAACATTGTGAACATTGAAATAAAGTTTTCACATAAACTTATGGATACGAAACCATGTCCATTCATATCATTGTGAACATGTACTCAGGTTCAAGAAAAAAATTATTAACATGAATTTTGGTTCATGCATAACATATATACTCATGAGTCTTCCAATGTTACCCATTTCATTGGAGGCAGATATAGTTCACACCCATATCATAATAACATCATTTATACAAGTTTCACAAAATAAAATGTTCAGCATATCATGACCCTTAAATAAACATAAGTATTATAAACATCAAATATTAACCAATTAAATAAAATGGTTATCATTAACATTTCATCTATTTATAACCCATGTAAAATATATTGGTTTCATAACCATTTCATTGAAGCATAATTTGTGAAAAGAAGAGCGTTGCAAAAGCATATAGCCCGTGAAAGAGAAAGAGGTGTCATAATCATTATTAGATCAAAACATAAAACATTAATGAAATAATTTGAATGGAACACTTGGATCATTCCATATAAGAGATTTAGTAACATCAAATAATGTCATCTTAGATGGAAAGTAACACAAAATGATATTTTTAAAACATTTCATGAGGAATATAACATTTATTCTTTGAAAAACATATACATAATGAATAATTTTTTTAAAAACCATTTACATTGAAAATAATTTTAAAACATATAAATAAGTCGCAAAAAAAAAACATTTCTCATTAAAAACATATAAACTAATCTTGAAAATATTATGAAAACTAATTTCAATGAAAACTTATCAAGGAAGATTAAAGAAATTTTGAAAACCTTTTTATTTGAAAATAGATTTGAAAACCAACAAAAGAATCTTTGAAAATAATAAAACATTTTTTAAATCATTTTTCTTTGAAAATGATATTCAAGGATCATTTTAAAACATTTTTTTGAAAACAAGGTTTTTCTTATAAAATAGAATTTCGACTGAGGAGAAAAATAGAGTCATATTTTCTTAGAATCATTTTATTAATTATATTAAGTAAAAAAATGTGATAAAATGGCCCTAATAAATGGATATATCTTGAATTAAAATTGGATAATAAAATTCAATAGTGTTCTTGAGATATGGATCAAAAGTTTTCATTAAAGACACATAATCATTGACAATATAAAAATGCGATGATATTGTTTCAATAAACTCATAACATGTCGTAACTTGGGATCAAACTCTTAATTTAAGAAAATTAAATTATATGAAGCATAAAATATAAATAAATGAAATATATTCATGATAAAACATTTAAATGGGAATTAAATACACCTTGAAAAAAGAATTTAGGTGCATAACAAAACCTGAGTCTAAAAGAAGGGATTGAGACAAAACTGTTTTACCGATTTGGTAACTTTTAAAATGTAAAAATCATGAATAAAATATCATAAAATTGATATTTAAATTTAATCAAATTAAATAATAAGATTTTTATTGTACATTCATGCGATGTATATACCCTACACAAAATGAATGTGTGGTGAACATGGATGTATCTCACAGAACTACGAAGTGAGATAAAATCCCCTTACCTTGTGTCATAACTATCATCGTACTCATTAAAGCTTGTAAGTATATTATAAATCATTTAAATAATCATATTATTAAATATAATAATATATATGTTCTTACTAAGACTATATATTACACTTTTGTTAACAATCATATGGCAAGATTTCACTTAGGATAATATTCACTTTATTCTTCGCATGTGTCTTAAAATTTCACATCATTGGTTCTTATACTTATATCATGGTTAATAGAAGTGAAAACATGATATATATATAATTTATAAATATTTTAGGTGAATTATAATAATATTTTTAATATATAAGTATGAAATAGAAAACACAATTCATGTAATAGAAAGCCATGCGTACACATGAACGTTGTTTTTGTTTTTATTAACGTATTGAAAGAAAAAATGAAAATAACATGTAAGTACCTATATAGTTATATATATAATTATTCTAGTTGAATTATTATATGATATATTTCATATATCCTCACTAAAACCATCTTAAATACACTCCATGTAGTGTGTAAAAGAATAATATCGCGTTGTTGGGTGGTAATCCATACTTCCTCAAACGAACATATCATATTTACACAAAATATAAAGTAAAAAAGGTGTTTACTTTAAAAGAAATAAAGAATATTAATAAAATAATAAATATAAAATATGAAATATTAAAATATAGTGTCCATTATAATTTCCACCATGAGAGGGAGTAAAGGAAAAATGAACAATCATCATTTAGTGAGGTGGTAGTTTGTTGTACACATAAATAGTATATTTTTTACCCATTAGGTTGATGTGTGAGTAAGTGAATATTTTACCCATAGATGAAAACAATCCTAGTATATTTAAGATACTGGTGATTTTATACAATCATGTAATAAATATCATAATGGAGGTAGAGAATGATAATAAAATTAAGAAACCTGAGAGAAGGTGTTGCCTCTTAATCGGGTAACTTCTTTTAGTTTGTGCACAATGACTTTCACAGAATACTTTCTGCCTAAAGGGAGATTTTAGTTAGGAAGGGAGGTATATTTTAAGTGTATTCGGAAGATATTGGCCAAATACTATGTTGTTTGAGAGGTGTAATGAATGTGGTGATTTGGTGTCTTTTTATAGGAAAGGGAAAGGATAAACATGGAAGTTATGAAAACATGTTAGGTGTACCCATGTTTTTACCTAACCAGATTCATACCCAACCAAAAAAAATAAATATTTGAAGTTTCTTGGTACATTAATTACAATACAATTGGTGTGGTCATGTGTGTTGGTCAATTTGGGTTTTAAATTTAAGGATTAGTACTTTAGTTAAAAAAAATTCTCTTAACCATTGTATTTAATTTTAAACACGTTCATTATTATTTTTGTTCAAAAAATAAGTTATAATTTTTAGAAATTAAAAATTATGATGATTTTAAATATAAAATCCATTTTTTCAAATTATAATTATATGAGTGGTAGAAATTAATTTAAAATTAATCTCTCTGACGTGATGACACTGGGTTTTTTATGTGAAAACATTGAAAGGTTTTCTAGTTTTTTATACCTTATTTCAAAATGAAATTGACTATAATGGAAAATATTTAATTACTTGATAAAAAAACTATAATTAAACTTTGAAAAAAAATTAAAATATAATTTATCCATATAAATAAATTAGAAGAAAGGCTCTTTCGAATTAATATCTTTTATTTTTAATATTCATCCAAAAATGAAGTCTATGAGAAAAATCACAAAAAGTGACACTAAGATAATTTCCACAATATAAATTAAAAAATGAAGAATATTTTATGAAATTAAATTTAATATTTCCTCTAAAATTAATTTTATTTTTTCATAGAAGCGTATTAAAAGAAGTTCATTTGAGAAAATTGTATTTATAAACATATAAGTACATTACAAAAAAGTATATCCTTCGTTACAAATATTTTTTTTATATAAAACCATTTTAAAATAATATTTTACATATACTTATTTATATTTATATTAATTTTTTAAACATATAGTTTATAATTATCTTGTGTAAATAATTATTAAAATAAAATTATGTTTTGTAGAAAAAACTCAGTGTTTCATTTAACATACGCCAAGTCAGTGTTCGGTGTAACGTACGCCAAATTGGTGTTACATGTAATATACACCAAGTCTATGTTCCATGAAATGTACACCAAGCTGGTTCCATGTGAATGAAATGTTTAAATTAGTGATTTAAAATTGAAAAAACAATATTAAGTGTTGTGTGAAATACAAAATATCAAAATATTAAATTAATTTGAAAAGAAAATATTTCCTAAAAATCGAGGTGTTATATTCTACCCCCATTAATATAAATTTATCTATAAAAATTAATCTTGTTTATTGAAGGATTAATACATGTTTTTTCCTTCATAGAAACCCATATCATTAAAATTAATTCTAAAACATCCCTTAAAAATGGAATCTATGAACCATAACGGTTACCTAATGTAGCATATATATGGGTTTCTATAAAGGATAACATAGTTTGGGAGTTAATATTGGACATGGAAGGGAAATATAACTATCACATATTGGAGAAGAGTGATAGAGAACTTGTCATAGATAATGTTAAAAATCAGAAATCCATAAATTTGTGGTCATCTAATGGACCATTTTATTTATCATAAAAGAAAGAACTAGTGTAAATTTCTTGATTTCAAGATTCTTTCCCAATAGTAGAATTATTTTGATGAGAAGTTATACCTACATTATTTTATTCTCTTTCATATTCACAACATCAACCATTGGTTGTGCCTTTAGATATTTCCACTTCATCTTTATTTATATTAAATGAATGTGAACTGTTTTTTCATTTCAAAAGTAATGACTGATCATGATATCCATGATAAGTCATCACATTGATCTTAAGTTACCAGATGAAATAGGTAATCAAATATGAAAGATTCATCATGTGGTGAGATAATAAATTATTCTCAAAATATTATTGTATAATTAAACTAAACTTTTCATAAATGGTTAACCTTATAACCCTTCAAAAATATAATTCACGCTTTATTCATTAAATATGATCTTATCTTACACCCAAAACCTTTTTACTGGATACTTTCTTTTATCCTTACACTAATATAATATTAAATTTGATTTTATTATTCCAAAATCCATGTAGAGGGATATAAACACACCAAACCTCACTAAAGTATTAAAAAAACATTATTATAAGGATTATTTATACATAACGAAACATGAACTTCCCAACTAAGGGGAAGGATATGTTTTCCCTTATTTTTCATTATTCACTTCCTCTTATGTGATTTCATAGGATTTACCTTTTTATGGTTTCCTCAGTGGTTGTGGTGTATTTTCATCCATATTATCCCTTGGATTGGGTCATTTATTCACATAATGCCTAAACTCCATACACTTCAAAAACTGAAATGTGGGTGGTTCATTCTGTTGTGCTTTATCTCCAAAAATTTTATTGAATTTCAAATTCTCTTAACTTGTACATTATTTTTCTTGTTCGAAAGGATTCACACACTTTAAGAACCTTCTTTTTTCTTTCAGGAACTCTGCCATGTTCGCTTGCACATAATTTTGGAAACTATGAGATTGAAACCTTTTCTTCTCTCCATAGTTTTTAGATTCCCCGTTGAACTCCATCTTCCTCTTCTTGTTAAAATAATGAGATTTGATAGGTATCTTCAAAAATAAATTCAAATTTTATTGTAAAAATAATCTTTTCATAGCTACTAATTCCTCTTATGGATAATTGCTTTATGTGACTTGTCGTTAAGACACTTAAGAACCTATCAATATTACTTTTGGATTGGATGATAATACTTGAATCAAACCTTGAAATTCTTGTAAAATTAGCCTCGTAAGAACCCACAGATTCATAGTCCTATTCCTTCAACTCAAGGAACTCCATTTCCATTTTCATAAAAAGAACACGAGGAAAGTACTTATTGAAGAATAAGTTTTTGAACTCTTCCCAATCTGTGGATTCAATTTTATCTTGAATCATCATATCACTAAATGGTGTCCACCATGGGTCTGATTCACTTTCTAATTGATAAATAGATAAAAACAATTTCTCATTATAAAAAAAGAATAATGGAGAATATGTCTTCAATTATATTGATCCAGTGTTTAGAAACAAGTGGAATAGAATAACCACTGAATGTAGGTGTACATTGTCTAAAAAAGTACTCAAAAAAGTTTTTCCCCACATTTTCTTGTTTAGAAGCACATCATGATTCATAGCTTGAGAATGATGTGAGAGTATAGAAATTTTGTTTTTTATTCCATCCCCTATAGCATTTGAATATTCAGGGGAACAATCATTTCATTTTTTGTCACAATAACCATTAATACAGTTCCATTGGGTTCTATCCATTGAATAGAACCAAAGGCATAGAGTAATAAATAGTTATCAAAATGAAGAACAACAAAATCATGAAAATTCACTTGTAGGATTTCTAAATTATAACACCTTCCTTAATATATTAAATCTTAGTTTTAACATAGATTATTCATATCTAACATATATTTAAATCATTCATGATAGATTGTGAAGAGTTCAGGAAATATCAAATCATATCCCCAGAGAGTTTCAAACTAGGTGTGTTGTAAGGCCCATTATAATATACCAGATTTTCCTATGCCAGGCCTAGAACTTCTTATCAGTGTTGTTACTCCTTGGTACATTTATACTAGATGCACATCGACTTATAATATTAATAAAGGGATTTATTTCTAGGAAACCACTCACTCTATATATTACCGATATTCAAAGAAATTTTTCCTAAATGTTGACTCATCCTTATAGTGATCCTTAGAGACATCCCTAGACATATCCTTAGAAATATAAATAGGAATATCACTAATGTTTTCCACTGCTAGATTCTAATGGATGACCAAACCTTTCCTTTTTTATAGAAATATAGTGACATAGTCTAAGAAAACATGGATATTAAATCATTTTAGATGAATATTCAGTACATTACAAAAATACATGCTCAAGGACCATAATAGTTTTGTGTATTTGGAAACATAAAAAATTATTTATCTTGGTGAAATATCTGCAAAAAATCCCACAAATATCTATAACATCAGTTAATATACCTAAAAACATACTTTATAACTTGAAGAAAGTAAATATTATAAAGGGGTGGGATCATATTCTCCATAATTGTAAATAAATAAAATGCCTAAGCATAACATGAACAAAAGGGAATGGATTTTGAGCATAAAATTTGAGGATCATACCCAACATAAAAGGGATCATAATAAATATTTTCATTTCATATTACATAGATTATTATATAATTAATACCATAATTCATGAAAGTATAACAAAGGAATAAGGCATAGAATTTATATTATACACATTTTTTTAATAATGTCTTGAATGTGAATAAGTAGAATTAGGTTCACTAATTATGTTAGGGACATGAAATCATGCCCCTGTTTCATCTTACAGACATAAACCTAGGTCAATCCATAAAATATTGAATGTGTAATCATGTTTATGCATAACCTTATAGAAAAGAATCTAGGTCCAGGCATAACAATATAACATGATATCAGGTTCACACAAAACATTGTGAACATGTAATAAGATTAATTTATAAACTTATGGACATTCAATGAGTTCCATGTATAATATTGTTAACATGTAATAAGGATCACTCATAATATTTTGATCATTTAATGAGGTTCACCCATAAACATATGGACATGCAATCTGGTCCACACATAACATTGTGAACATGTAATCATGTACATGCATAACATTTTGAACATGAAATTAGGTTTACACATAACATACATACTCATGAGTCCTCCATCATTACTCAATGAATTGGAGGGAGATATGGTCCCCACACATCCCAAAATAACATCATTCATATATGTTCTACAAAATAAAACATTCATCATATCATGACCCCTAAAAAGACATAGGTTCTATAAACATAAAATAATAACCCATGAAATTAAATAGGTATTATTTTCATTTCATCACATCATAAACTATGGAAAATAGATAGGTTTTATAATTATTTCATCTAAGAAAATTCCATGAAAATAAGTGGGTTTCAATAGCATATTACATGTGGAAGATAAAATAGTTTCATAAGAATTATCCATTCAAAACATAAAGTATTGAAGAAAGAATATGAATTATCCTTTGTATCATTTTATAAGGTCTTGAGTGACAACAAATAATTTCATCTTATTTGGACAATAAATTTGAATGATATTTTGAAAACATTTCTAGATGAATATATCCTTTACATCTTTGAAAAAAATCTCCATTAAAAATAAAACCTTTTGAAAACTATTTCTATTAAAAATATATTGAAATAATTTAAGTAAGTATTAAAAACATTTTGAAATCCCTTTTACTTCAAAACTAATAAAATAATCTTGAAAATGGTTTGATAACCATTTTCCATGAAAATATATAAAAGAAGCTTCAAAAAATTTTGAAAACATTTTTATTTAAGAATATATTGAAAAAAATACGAATGTAGTATTGAAAACTAAAAAAAACATTAAAAATAATTTTTCCTTTAAAATTATCTTGAAGGATCATTTAAAATCATTTTATAAAGAAGTTTTTGAAGATATGATATTAGTAATAAAATATTTTTCTATCCAAAGATAAAAATACAATAATATTTTCATAACGAAAAAATTCTTATTTATATTAAGCTAATTGGGTGAAAAAATTGAACTAATACATCGATATATGATGAATAAATATATGAGAATGAAACTCATGATCTTATTAATATATGGATCATAATATTTCATCAAATAAGTATAATCCTTACCAATAATTAAATGCAACGATATTGTTTCAATAAACTCTTCTCACTTAGTAACATAGTATTATACTTTACATGTATGAAAATAAAATTAAATGATGCATAAAATATCATGAAAATAGTTAAATTCATAATATAACGTGTATAATGGTAGTGCGTATACCTCAAAAAATAATTTACATGCATAAAAAACATGACTCTCAAAGAAGAAAAAATTGAGACAAAACTATTTTACCGATTTGGTAACATTATAAATGTTTACCTAGGAAAGAATTTTCATAAAATAGATATGTAAATAATCATAAATTTAATAATAATATTCATATAATACATTAATTGGATTTATATAAACAATATATAAGGAAAGAGTGGGGACATGGCATGTATCTCACGGAAATAAAAAGTGACATGAAATCCCCATACCTTGTGTCTTGACTCTCATTTTACTCGTACAAGAATACTTTCTAATAAATTTATGATTATAATACGTATTTTACACAAGAATATTGATACATTAAATACTATATATTTGGTATGATTAAGACCTTATATTACCAATATGTTAACAATCCTATATTAAGGTTTCACTTTAAGTAATATACACTTTGTTTTTCACATGATTCTATTTTGTTATATCATTGGTCCTTATACACATATAATGATTTAAATAATTTTAAAATTGATATAAATATCATTTATATACACTATATGGGTATTATTACAATCTTTAGTTTATATTATTATGAAAGGGAATGCATCGTTCATGGAGACGGAAAGTTATACGTACACATGAGCGTTGTTTCTGTTTTTATTTTCATATTGAATGAAGGAATGAAAATGAAATATAAGTACCTATATATATATATATAATTATTATAGAATCATAATTATATCACATATATGATATAACTTTACAAAACCCATCTTTAAAACATTCCAAGTTCTATGTGAATGAATCACTTCGCTTTTAAGGGGTGGTGGTCTATACTTCCTCAGATTTTTTTTTCGTATTTTAAAAAAATGGAATGTTAAATGGTATTTTTTGTAAAATTAAAAAGCTAGATTAAATTAATTATAAGTATAATTAACTTTATATATAAATATATTTTTCATCATAATTTTCTCAATGAGATACGATAAAGGAAAAAATGAACAATCATCATTTAGTGAGGTGGTTATTGGCTGTACACATAAATAGAATGTTCATTAAACATTAAAAAGATGTATTTTTATTAGAAATTTTATTAATAATAAACTATTCATTTTAACATTAAAATAAGAAAATCATAATTTGTTTTTCAAAATAAAACACCAATTGTAGAAAAATTTATATTTTATCACAAAATCAATTTCATAGATGATTTATCTATACTATTTACATATAACTATTCTTTAATGTAGTCATTATTTTCATTAAACACATATTTAACATTATAATTACTATTATAAATAACTTAATATTTAATTACTAGTTTTTGATAGTCATATTTAATATTTATAGTCTACCTAAATAATTCCCTATTTTCATTTTTGTTTAATTTTGTTTATAAAAAGGTTTTAAAGGAAGTATTTACTTCAGGAAAATATTTAGTAACATATCATGATAAAATATTCTCCACCATAAAAACATTATTTTCAAGAAATTATTAAAATTACATAGGAAAAAGTTTAGCTAATAATATAAAACTGGTATTCATGAAACAAGTAGTATCTTCTAGAGAAATATCACCAGTAATATCAAAGGGAACATATAATTTTACTTAAAATATGACTAGCCAAAATATTTAGTTTTTTCATTAGACTATTGGTTCTATAAGCCTTTAATTATTTTTTATAAAGTCCCACATTATATTATTTAATTCTAAATGGTTCTCAAAATCTTCACCATATAAACTATCATAGAATAATATGAAATGTAATCACATTATTCCAAAATTATTTCCTTCAAGTGGAGGGTAATAATAAATTTCAAAATTATCATTATTTTTAATTATTGTATGAATAGTAATATTTTCATGAATCACATTTATACAAAAATTGTCTTTGGATACAATAGATTTAAAACATTATTTTTTTCTTCAATAGTCAAATCACTGGGGTGTTGATTTCATATTCATAGAAAATATCCTACTTAGTGGTTTCTAGAAAAAAATATTTATATGTTAAAATATAAATAAGATAGTGGAAGAACTGCTAAAATTTTCATTCATGAAATTCCATCAAAAGTTTTGTTTTCCCTTTCTCGAGGAAGTTGTTCTTTCCTATTATCCTTGGTATTCCCTGGCTAGGGAATCAATTTTTATAATTTATAAACTATTTATACTTGAATAATTCAAGGTATTTCTTACAACATTTTTACATATATGTGGTTGAATATACCACCTTTTATTATCATAATTGAATTTACTTCCGTGAGTCTCCATATTTGTCTTATTTTTTGGATTAAGTATTTCTATTATACTTATATGGTTTGTCACAAACCAAGCCAAGATACCCTCCATCCCGAAATCCTACCCTCTCTGAGAGATGGACATAAAGGAATTCCCAATCCATATGTGCTAGAAAATGGTGTCGAGATTCAATATAATCATGATGGGAAGTATTTTTTCAATAAACCAAGATCAAATAAATAAACTAACTATATTGTGAAAAAAAGAACTGAATCCCCGGTAAATATATAAAATTATTGAGATAAAAAAACAACCGAACAAAATAAAATTTAATAAAAACCTGAGACTAGGATATGATAACATGATATCTATGTGACCAATTGGTCACAACCATCCAGAAGACCAACCTACTCTAAAGACAACCACTCAAACCAAAAAACTATACCCGCAATACAGCTCAGGTATACTAACACTAAGCGGAAAAAGTAGGGTGTGAAATAAAAAATCTAAATTGGATATCACTAAATAGTACAAGAATTTCATTTCCCAAATTAGTCAAAAAAATAGTTTGAAATACATTTAGAAAATAATATTTTAGGTCATTTTATGAAATAATACACAACCTTCCACAAAATACCTTTTTATGAAACTACATGTGCATCATTCCATTTCAAAAATAGATTTACTTTACACAGCACATTTCAAAATCACTTTCTGAATACAATCCTATACCAAGTCACCAGGGGGATTCTTTATAATGTAAATAGATCACAACAAATAGTAAAAATTATGAAGGGATACTATAAAATGTGTTATAGAAACTAAAAGTTCCTAAAAATAGTATATCACAAGTATTTTTTGAACATCACTAACAGAAATTGATGAACATAATCAGATAGGGCTCGCCTACCAATATATGGTAAAACTCTACGGTCAATATCCAACTATACACAATAAACTAGCCAATCTACTTGACATGTTACATAGTCCCATCAAGTCAAAGATGTACCAACCCATATAACTAAGGGTCAAAATGCAACTGTTTCTTGACCCATTAGATAATACCAGTTAATCCCATGATAATAATAATACACAGTGAATGGTGGAGGTCCTCTCACATGTGGCTCACCTGTCCTTTTGTCATAGCATTTGGCTACCACAAATACTGACCCTCCTATGGGCTACCCCTCACTATGAAGAATACACTTTAGTTGTTCCAAACTCACAAAAAACCATTTAAAAGTTCCAATCAGGCCTTTACATAACATAAATCATTCTAATAAATTTTCAAGACTTTATAAATGGCCAAAAAAGACTTCACATCATGTCACATTAAAATTATACTTCTCATGTAAACACAAAGTAAAAATTGGGCCTTCATGCCACCCCAGAATATAATCCATTTTTTAACACATTCAAAGATTTCAATTATGAATTCACATCATTTGACATCAAAGCCCACTTTTTAAAGAAAATAAAAATAGAAAACTGGGCTTTCATGGTATATGAGTGTTAAAGTAAACCTCTAATAATATATCATGTTCTAACCATGAAACTCATATCCAAATTAATTAAATTTTAAAATCCACTTTAAAATAATTTTTAAACATCATCATAATACAAAAATTTCATATAAATAATATCAAATTTTCATTTATATCACTTAAAAATAAATATTTATATCAAAATTCCAACCATTCCTTTATACCAATCATTCTGCAATACATATCTAAAAATTCCAAACAACCAAGATTCTCGGAACACATTCGAGATCATATTTTTATTTCAAATTAAGAACCAAAACACCATTTAGTAATCAAGTAAACATTTTATAATAAGTAATGGGGAGATGGGAGAATCCTTCAGAAAACCATGGTTCAAGGAAGAACCCATTTTCATCAATGTGACATTATAATTTTATTTCCCATCCATGCATGCACCCCATGAACCGAGGTATTTGATAACATCCAATGACACAATTCAATTTTCTTTCAATTCATAAAAAAATAATTTCCAAGAAACAAGACTTTTCATTAAACTAACTAAACATTTTAGACAATGTCAAGATCACAAAAATATTTTTAAAAATGGAAAGCCTTTCCAAAACATTTTCCGGAAATCACCATGCCATAAATTGGTATCCAAAACAGACATAATTATAAAATTTTCCACATAAAAAATTTATAAAAATACATGTGAGGTAAAAAAACACCACAATATCTCAATCTAAAATTTTGAAAACAAAAGGCATTTCATCTAACACATTGATTTTATTTAAACAAATTCATAATTAAAGGAACCCTTGAGGAAACCATTTCTCACCCATTTTCCATCATAAAAGCACCGAGTATTCTCATACTATCATATAAAAAGAATTATTATAATATTTTTATTGAAGTTAAGAAAATATAAAGTATTAACGGAATGTATCAAAAATGAAATGTATGGAAACACCTACCTCAATGATGTGTGAATGAAACCAAACATCAATAGGAGGATGATCCAAGCCCAACAGACAAACCCCACTCTTTAATATCCAAAAAATCAAGAAACACCTTAACCCTCACCATTAGGGTCTTGAAAACCTAGAAACTCACTATAGAAGAAAGAATAAACCAATAGAGAATGTGATAAGGATGATAAAATTAACCAAAAACTCAAGGAAAATCACCTTAGGACCTTAAAGAAGCATCAATGGGAAAATGGTGGCCATGAGAGGGAATCTGGGTGGGTCTCATGGAGCACCTAAGAAAAGGGTGGGGTATGATATACAATATAGGGTTAAAACACAAGTGGTCCAACATTGGAATTTTACATTTCTAAGCATCTGAAGAAGCCACATGGTTTTTCCACCCAATTTACTGAACAATGTACCAACTATACACATGTTACTAGAGAAGAAGGTATACTGCATGTAATGGCCTAATGGTTTCCCAATATACGCTCAACCAATTCCAAATTCCACTCCCTGATTTCAAAAAAATACCAAACACTTTTTTCATAATTTCCATAATTTTGTGCCGGTGATGTGACATGACCCATGCCCCAAATATCAACCCATACAGTTACCAGGGTGAAGCTGCACTATTTCCCCTAACTATGCACAAACTCTATGCCACTTCCTACAAATCCCAAAAATCCATTTTTAGAAAAAACATAAACATTCAAGCTGAGACTTAACCTGAACCTCAACCAACGGATTTCATGCCAAGATAACATCAAAATAAATAATTTCCATGGTTATGGTGTTATATGGTTAATAAAAATTAATGAAAATTTGGTTGGAATAACTACAATATTTACCATCAAATCTCTCAATTCAATGGGTAAATCTTTTATGAAATAACTCCATTATCCATCATTCATATCATCAACTCGATTTAGTTTGATTCTAGCTATTATTGAAACCAAAAGGGTCTAAATGATGGAAAATAAAATAATAATACATGGAGATTATCGTAATCATAAAATAAATTTTACCTTAAAATTCCATGTTTTTTATATTTCCACATCAGACCATATTTGATTTATTTCAACATATATATATATCTTAGATTGAACTAGATTACATTACATTTAGTTATCTTACACTTCTCTAAAAAGTCCCTCTATATTACTTGGAAATATAACCAACATAGGGATTCATGGAGATAATAGGATGAATATAATAATATCCCCTAGGTGTATCAAACTTGGTGTCAAAATTAGTCATCTTTATCACTCATAAGGTGACGATTGAGTTCATACCCAGCCTACCCTTTTTTGGGTAATTATCGCACGGTATATCAGTATCATAGTATTAATCCACATATAATATCAACTGATTGATGTATTCATTTGGAAAAATATTTACTCAAGATGATTCAAATTTTTCATGACACAATATTACACATAGACTAATCACAAGGGCTTTCACTACGATTACCAAAACTAATTTTTTAAATATATTATTTAATATTCAAAAAATAATTATACCCCAACCTGATGCTAAATACATCTAAAAATGATAATCAAGAAATGATTTTATTGTAGTTTCTCATTTATACAGTGCATCGCAAAAATAGTTGAGAAACAAGGTACTAAATATCTAGTGTATTATATAGTATCTAAATAATCAAAATGTTTAGAACAATTTCAAACTCATAAGAATGATTAGGTTTCTATAGATCCTTTTCTAGACTTCTAAAATTAGATAATCATATTCATATCATTGGGAATGTAAGCCTAAGGAAAGTGGTATTCATATATTTTTTGTAGTGTAATAACATGTCATAACATGAGAGAGATTATGAGAATGACATAAATATCATAATAAATGATAAAACGTCCTCAGAGGATGCTTATAGAGCATGTTAGCATAATATATGATCATATAGTAGTCATTAGGGAAGCATTAATTATGTGATAATGCCTAAAATAATTACAATAATCATATAATATATTACCATAAAAAATTATTTAATATATGGTAATCCCTATATTTATACATCAAAAAGTACAATATTAAAATCCATATAAGACCATTGAATGATTTATGACTCAGGATATGACGTAGAAACTAACATTGTGGTGGGGATATAGGCTTGATGTGGGTGGTGACATAGACCTGAAATGAGTAGGAAGTGATGAATTTAGTTTTTTCTTGGGCATACAGGATATGATATGGGTCTCCCTCTACCTTGAATGAAGGTGATCATTGATTTAATAAACAAATAGGGTTATAACCCAAATTTTTATATAAAAATAATGAAAACCATAAAATTATTTCATCATAATGATTTAATATAATTTTAGGGAAGTGATATGTTTTATGAAAATTTAAAATAACTTGATAAAAAAACTATAAAAGAATGCACAACCATAAGAATATAAAAACTTATGTGAGAAAACCCATCATTCGTATGCATGTGTGAACAAAATAAGTATTTACACGTCTTCCTATCTAATAATATATTATAATAATAAAATGCATTTGAGGGAGATATATGACACCAACTATTATAATTCATACATATGTATACCACATAAAATAATTAATAATCATGTCTTAATGAACCCATATAAAAATAATGGGTTTTCACATAACATGGCCATAAGAAATCATGGATATAAAAATAACATTTTCTAAAATGAATCATTATATAATAATTTACAGAAGACAAAATCTATATCACTTCCAGAGAAAAAAACTTGGTGACAAAAAGAATTTAATATAAAAAAGTTCTCATAAAAAATTTTAATCGTTGATATAAATTAAAATATAAAATGTATTTGAAAATAAGTTTTGAGAATACCATGAAATTATTTTAATATAACAAAGTATAAAATATTTAAAATGGGGTACTATATGAGATAAATAAAATTTATACATAAAAATGGTTTTTTTGGAAGACCATCCATTTGAATTGTTTTCAAAAAGAATATGAAAATCATTTTATTAATATTTTGATATTTCATTTCATGAAAACCCAAATAGTTAAAAAGTGTACAAAATATTCCATTTGAAAATGGATAAAGTGATTTAATAAAATCAAATAATGTGATTCATATTTTATTTCCAAATAATTATAGAAGCAATTTGATGGATTAAAAAACAAAAATATTGAAGATAAGTAAATAAAAATATATGAGAATAATTTTTCACAAAAACTAATTTTAACAAAACAAATAAATAATCATGGAAGAATTAATTGGATTGATAAATTATTTCACTTTAAAAAGAGTCATTAGTTTAGTATAACGAAGTCATATTTTTGAATATATCTATAATAAAAGACAAAATTCAAATTAGAGTGGATACAACCTAAAGAAAATATTTAAATCATGAAAACCCTTTACAACCTTTAAAACTGTAAAGACCCAAAAATCCATATAATTTTTTTTTAAAAATTATATAGAATTATTCTGAGTCTACGGTTTCTAACGACACGTAATTATGAGGCCCAGAGTACCCGAAATGTTTTTCCAAAGTTTTTGAGTATGTTCGGTGAACTTAAGATCGAGTTTTGGTAACTTTAGAACTGTTGCTCAGAATTGAAATCCGAGGGTACCGTCGAACTTGCAGCACCGATGGTTGCTTAAGGGGACCTTCACCTCAGCTGCGTTTGGTCGTGAACAGAAGTTGGTTTTCCAACATTTCGTAAAGGATAAAAAAATGTGGAATAAAATAAAATAGTTAAAACATAAATTTTATTTAATTAAAATCTTTTTGAATTAAAGTAAGGTCCACACGAACCTAACCCCCACATTAATTCTTGCCACCCGCCCCTCCTTCATTAAATGAAATGATTAGGGGGAGACTCCTCAAATTGATTTGTTTGTCCCCATCCTTTGGGAGTTGTGGGGATTGGTTTTTTGGCTGTTGGAGGAAACCTTAGAAGAAGAAATCATCTCCCACCAACGACGAACATATTCTTTTTCTTTGATCTCCCACCAGAACAAGGGAGGAAGCACCGTCCTTGATGAACGCTGATGACGTCGTCCTCGACTTCTTCATCTTCTTTTCCGACATCAACGAATCTGAGGTAGGGATTCAAGCTTTGTTATTTGTTTCTTGTTATTCGTTTTCCTTCGTTGATTATGATTTGAAGCCGCATGCTATCACTCTAATACGGAGGGTGTAGGCCGAACGAACAGAGACCAACCCCACTGCCTTACTTTTTGGATTTTGACACAAATCACACCACGAGTCTAGGTTGAGTGATTTTCGTCAATGATGCTGCAGATCGAAGGCAACGTCATGAGGAGTGCGCGACTACTTCTGGAACAAAAATCGGGCCATCAGAACTCGTCCGGTGACCCACGGATGTCTCACTGGTGGTTGGAACTAACGAACGTCTCCTGTTGAATGAAGGGAAGGGCGACCAACACTCCGGCCGTCCGTGTGGACGGTGGTGGCACAACCACGCCACTGGAGGAGTGGGTCGTGGCTGACGGGCCGTAGGGGTGTAGCGGCGGACGGGAGAAGGCCGGCCGCGAAGAAAACCTACGGCTCGGGTCGCCGGACTGCTAGATTGCCAGGGATGGTGCGATGCAGCGGGTGCCCGGCGGAGGAGCATGGGCCACGACAGGAGAAGACGGGCAGCTGGCAGAGCCCACCGCTGGAGGAGGCACGACGCAACCGCGCCGTGTGGAATGCGACTGGCCGCTCGGGTATCTGAGTATAGCGGGACCCGCCTTGTGGGTCCCGCGTGACATGGACTGGCACCACATGGCGCTAGATCTGAACCACCTGAATGACTAAGCCGTTCGGGACTCCAGGGTGTGAGACCTCCCTCATGGACACAGCTAGGGCGGACCCCACGGGGACCGCCAGCCACAGGCCTAGTGCGGGCCGGACACAGCGCGGGCCGGGCCGCCCCCGTGGGAGGGATCGGACCCGCGGACCGGGTCATACCCCAGTCCAGACCTGGGACGGACTTGGTCGGGCCGGGTCGGTAGGACTGGGTCGGACTGGACCCGAACCCGCTTTGACCTGTTTCTACTCTTTTGACTGTAATTAGAGCTACGAGCGTCCGATTGACGAACCATCTGTGTGGGCAGAAACCTTGGAGGTAGATAGTTCTTTTGGTATTCCCCAATTGAGGTTTGGACATAGTTTATGTAATTCTAGGTTGGATCAAACATAAATCCAACTGGGCCCTCAGAACGGAAATGCCAATAACTCTCAGACCAGGTGTCCGATTGACGCGCCATCTATCACGTTGGGTTTATCATGTAAAGAAGGATACTTTGGATATATAAACTTGGTAATTCATGGACATTGATGTATAGACACTTTTCTTGAGGAACAGACCCTCCCAGAATCAAGCGTGCTTTGTGCAGAACCCTATGGCTGGATGGTTTGTGATAAAGGGATCTTACGTGGGTTCGACAGGACTGACTGCTGTTCCAGGATCCTATGTGGCTTTGACAGCACCAACTATTGTTCCAGGTTCTTAAATGGGTTCGATAGCTCAGATTACTGTTCTAGGATCCTACGTGGGTTCGACAGCTCTTATTACTATACCAGGATCCTACGTGGGTTTGACATAGTAGTTGATTTAGTGGCTACATCTAATCATATCTATCTCTCTAAATAAGTTGTATACCTATGTGAGCTGAGCCTTGAATCGGTGTGGTTATCAATGAGTTATCTTTTTTTGTTCATGGAATGGGTTATGTTTGGAATCAAGAGTTGGAGCGGGTTTTTATTTGATTACTTAGGTATTTGTATGGGCATATACCTAAGTAGGGTTGGATGATACTTTGTGATTGTATTATTACCACTATGATTTATCCTTAGTGGATTCGGGGAGACTTTAGGGGGTATTGGGGTCCCTACTGACTATCGTTATACTCACCCCTACACGGGCTTCTCCCGCACCTTGTTGTGTGGTGTGCGGATGACAGACAGTAGTGATCTAGGCTGAGAGAGAAACGGATAGGAGGCTACTCAGAGCTGGACAAAGATGGGACATACCTTAGGGATGAATTGATTGAGATTTGTACCTACCCTTCAAGTAGGATTTCCCGGTGGATGATCCAGGAGTTGTTTTCCATTTTTTTATACTCGTACTTCAGTTGGGTTTCTATACTGGCCCATTTACTTTCAGCACTCTTTACATTATTAGTACTTTTTGGTTATCTCTATTTGTGTACAGTCTATGTGAGTTGCAGGTTTAAAGGCAATGACTTCCCTATTCTCTAGGATATGCCTTTTTTTTGTGCTAGTCACTAGACACTAGCCTATGGAAGGCGGGCTTGGGGTAGTCATGGCACGGGCCTGTGGACGGGTCATGACAAACTGGTATCAGAGGAGTCGATTCTACCGTAGAATATTGGACTATGATCTTTTACCAGAATTAGGGTTATGTGTTTTGGGTGTGTTTATCAGTTTATGTTAACCGGTGTTGGTCCGGCGGCCGACGTATCCATACACCAGGACTCTAACTTCTGATTTCTGACTCAGTGCATGAAAAACACCGATTGTGTGTGTGTTTCATTTGAAAAGTTATCTTTGCGATCTCTTTGAGTCAGCTAACCAGGTATTACTTATTGATCATGTCACACCTATTTTATTTTAGGATGGCCCCACGTAGAGAGCCAGCCAGGGTTCCCGGCTTTGTACGAGATGGCAGCCCACTGAGCGATGAGTCCTCGGTGTAGGGCCCTGTCACGGCGGAGGCATCAGCAATACCAATACCCATTGGGCCACCGATGCCACCAGCCCCAGCAGTAGAGAGTGCATGCCACCTGAGCACATTGAACAAGTTCCAGCACCAGAGGTCTCCCAGGTTTAGGGGTGAGACGGACCTGCAGGTAGCTGAGGATTGGATGGAGGCTATGGTGAGAGTCTTCAGACTGGTAGGGACACCAGCCGACCTTATGGTGATCCATGCCATGAGTTTCCTTCAGGTAGTAGTAGGTGGATGGTGGTTCTTGATACTCCATGTGCATGACGAGGTGACATATCTCTGGGTAGAATTTGAGAGCCCGTTTCAGGCGGAGTTTGTCCCATCCACCCTACGTGCAGTGTAGATACATGAGTTACTTCATCTGCAGCAGGGTAGCATGACGGTGACTTAGTACTCAGCGAGGTCCACCAAACTCTCACATTACTCCAAAAATATGGTCCGAGACCCATTTTTCAGGGCCCGAACCGTCGATCAGGGGCTTAGGTGAGATATCGGGGATTCGATGATCTCCCTCAGCATCCCGACGCAGGCAGAGGTGTTGGAGCGAGCCCTCTTAGTGGAGAGTTTCCTTGCTGATCAGTCACTAGCAGCAAGACCCTCTACTGGTTGTCACGTAGCAGAGTATTCTATAGCTAGCAGCAGAAAAATGTCGTAAAGATCCAAGTGGATCCTGCCATTTAGTGGATGACCTCAAGATACGGGTTCGGTGGTGAGGGGCACATGAGATAGAGCCAGTCATACGAGGAGCAGGCAGTGCTACGCATGCGACGGGCAGGGTCACATGGTTCATGATTGTTCGAACCTTCATTTAGATGATCAAAAGATGGTCGAAGGACTGCCCAGGTAGTGACAAAGATTCTATCAAGGTGGTCCAAAGGGCGCAGGTGGATGTGGAAGAGAAGATGGTCGAGCAGTTGGCGGTGGGCGACGTTTTGAGGTGTTACCGCCACCACCACCAGGAGGTCCACCCAAACCGGAGAGAGAATGTGGACATGGGAAATCATAGCTCTAGGAAACTGAGGCTTACGATCATGGCTCTCCAAAGATGATTCGAGGTATGGTTCATGTCTACTCCACCATAGATACAATACTTATAGACATGAGTGCCAGTCACTCTTTCATTTCCACTGCCCTCGTTCGGAGCTCAGACATTCCGACTGAGTCGTTGGCTCAATCCTTACAGATAGAGACTCCTAAGGGAGAGGATTCGACAATTATGCACTGGTGCCGACAGTGTGAGATTAGTCTAGGAGGCGAGATATTCAGTTGGGATCTCCTAGTAGCTGCGTCGTGGCCTTACGATGTCATCATTGGTATGGACTAGTTATCTACAATCCATGCTCAGATTTACTGTATTAGGCAGAAAGTGAGGTGTGTCTACGATGATGGGACTAGGTTTACCTTCACCTGTGAGAAGAGAGCCTTTGCAGCATAGAATGAACTTTCCCAGAGGAGGGGGAAGAAGATTACTCATTAGTTGGCTAGCCTTATCCTCAGAGTATTTGATGTTCAGAGTTAGAGCTGTCTTGTTGTGGTGGATCAGGACGTGGTTGTTTTTCCTGATGCGTTTCTAGGACTACCTCCGCGTAGAGAGATAGAATTTTACATCGACTTGTATCCTGGGAAGACATATATATCTACGCCAGCATATCGTATGGCTCCCGCAGAGGTTCGTGAGCTGCAAGTATAGCTGGGGGACTTGCAGGGAAAGGGGTTCGTCAGACCCAGTGTTTCACCATGTGCTGCCCCAATTTTGTTCGCCAAGAAGGGAGATGGTAGTTTGAGGATCTATGTTTATTACCGGTGCCAAAACCAGGTGACCTTGAAGAACAATTTCCACTTCATAGGATTGATGACCAATTCAATTAGCAGAAGGGAGCACGTTGGTTCTCGAACATGGAACTCTAATCGGGCTACCACCAGCTCAGAGTACGGGATGAGGATTTGTAGAAAACGGCTTTCAGATTTCGGTATGGCCACTATGAGTTATTGGTTATTCCATTTGGATTAACTAATGCACCAGCTGTGTTCAAAGGGATTATGAACATGATCTACTAGCCATACCTTGATTACTTTGTGGTAGTCTTCATCGATGGCATTCTGCTCTACTCGAATACTGAGGATGAGCATGCCTACCATTTGTAGATAGTACTAGACACACTCTGAGAGCACTGGATTTATGGTAATATCTTGAAGTGTTAGTTCTGGATCTAAGAGTTTCACTTTCTAGGACACGTCATCTAAGAGGCTGGAGTTGCTATGGATCCAGTGAAGGTTGTGGTTGTTCTAGATTGGGAGCCACCCAGGAGTGTAATAGAAGTAAGAAGTTTCCTGGGTCTGGCCGATTATTATTGTAGATTTGTGCCAGACTTCTCCATAGTTGCATCACCCTTATCATCGTTGAAAAAGAAGTTAAAACCCTTCGTGTGGTCATAGATGTTCCAATGGAGTTTCTAGAACCTGAGGCAGAGGCTGACTAGTGTTCCCATCTTGAGGCTACCGGAGGAGGGCGTTGGGTATGTGGTATACTGCGATGCATCAGGGACCGGGCTCAGATGCATCCTAATGTAGGAGGGAGCATTAATAGATTATATTTCTCTTCAACTGAGACAAAATGAGCAGAACTATGCTACCCATGAACTAGAGTTAGCAGCAGTGGTCTTTTCCTTAAAGATGTGGCGACACTATCTGATGGGCGAGCGTTTCACAATATAATCTGACCACCAGAGTCTCAGGTATATATTCTCGTAGAAGGACCAGAACCCAAGACAGCTGCGTTGGCTTGAGTTCCTTGAGGACTATGATTTCGAGATAGTATATAATTCTGGGAAGGAAAATGTGGTAGAAGATGCTCTAAACATGAGATTAGGTATTCAGCTGCTAGGAGAGGCGACTGAGAAGCTGGCCACTTTGCAGATTTCTTATGTGGACCGAGATGGAGTAGATTTCCGGCACTCTCTTACAGTCACACCCCAACTCATTTAGAAAGTCAGGGAGGCGCAGTGTGGGGATGCTGACTGTGAGGCTCGACATGCACAGAAATCTATAGGGCAGACAACTGATGGATTTTCTGTAGGTGGGGAGCACGTCATCCTATTGAGAGGACGTACCATGGTACCAACATTGCTTCAGGAGGTAGTGTTGAGGGAGTTCCACACATCAACTCTAGCGGTACATCTAGGTGTGCCAAAGATGTACTAGGACCTCCGACGATAGCACTGGTGGCCAGGTATGAAGAAGGCTATAGCAGAGTTTGTCTCTCGATGACTCACTGGTCGGCAAGTGATGGCGGAGCATCAGGTACCAGCAGGCTTCGTTCAGCCTTTAGAGGTCCCAGATTGGAAGTGGGATGGGATATCCATGGACTTTGTGACATGACTTCCACATACATCCATGGGACATGACTCGATTTGGGTGATTGTTGACCGACTCACCAAGTCAGCCCACTTCCTACCAATTAGAGAGCGGGGTTTAGTAGAGATATTGGGATGCCTCAATGTGCTAAAGACTGTGCAACCACATGGGGTATCTATGACGATTGTCTCTGATCATGATGCACATTTCACTTACCGGTTATGGAAGGGGTCACATGTGGCTTTCAGGATTCAACTTCGTTTGAGCACCACCTTCCATCCTTAGACGGATGGCCAGCATGAGAGAATCATTCAGACTCTCGAGGCCATGCTCCGTGCATGCCTCATCGACTTTGGTCGCAGTTGAGAGGACCACTTGCCTTTGTTGGAGTTTTCTTACAATAACACCTATCACTCCACCATCAGGATGGAACCTTTTGAGGGCTTGTATAGTTGACATTGCAGATCACCACTGTTCTGGATAGAACAAGGGGAGTTAGCACTAGTGGGACCACAAATGTTACAGGCTACCACAGAGAAGGTGTAGATCATTTAGGAGTGGATGAAGACTACAAAGAGCAGGTAGAAGTCATATGCTAACAGGAGGCGGAGACCTCTGGAGTTCAAGGATGGCGACCACGTCTTTCTATGGGTCTCATCTCAACACGGTCTGCGGAGATTTTGCTGAGGAAAAAAGTTATCTCTGAGATTCATTGAACCTTTCTAGGTCCTCAACAGAGTAGGTGGGGTGAATTACTGCCTGACACTTCCCCCTCAGTTGCACTGGGTGCAAGACTTTTTTCACGTATCTCAACCGTGGAGATACATGCATGATCATACTCACATCCTAGAATGGGGCGAGCTTGAAATCAATGGTGGGGTGACTTTTTTGGAGGTTCTAGTGGAGATAGAGGATGGAAAGGAGAGAGTCATTCATGGGAAATAGATATCTCTGGTGCATTTGAAATGGAATCATGGGAACCTCCAAAAAATTACATGGGAGCGGGAGGCTCAGATTCGTGCTCATTACCCCTATTTGTTTTCCTAGTTTTTGTGTTTTGGCTTTCAGGAACGCAAAGCTCTGAGGTGGGGAGAATGTAAAGACCTAAAAATCCATGTAATTTTTTTTTAAAATTATATGGAATTATTATGAGTCTGCAGTTTTTGACGGCATGTAATTCTGAGGCCTAGAGTTATCAGAATTTTTTTTCCAAAGTTTTTGAGTACGTTCAGTGAAATTCAGAGCGGGTTTTTCTAACATTAGAACCCGTGCTCGGAATTGAAATCTGAGGGAACCGTTGAGATCGCAGTGCCGGTGATTTCTTAAGGGGACCTTAAACTCAGATACATTTGTTCGTGAATATAAGTTGGTTTTCCAACCTTTCATGATGGATAAAAAAAGGTGGAATAAAATAAAATTGATAAAACTTAAATTTTATTTTATTCAAATATTTTTGAATTAAAGTGGGGTCGACCAAAACTAAACCCCCCAAATTAATTCTTTCCAACCCCATACTTCATTAAATGATGTTATTAGGGGGATACTCCTCAAATTGATGTGTTTTTCCCTCTCCTTTGGGAGTTGTGGGGATTGGGGTTTTGGATATTGGAGGAAACCTTGGAGGAAGAACTATTCTTCCACCAACAACCAACATCATCTTCATCTTTGATCTATTACCAGAATAAGGGAGGAAGCACGGTCCTTGAAGAACACTGACGACGTCATCCTCGACTTCTTCATCCTCTTTTGCGACGTCAAGGAATTCGAGGTAGGGGTTAGAGCTTTGTTATTTGTTTCTTGTTCTTCGTATTCATTTGTGGATTATGATTCGATGCCACATGCTATCACTCTAACACGGAGGGTGAGAGATGAATGAACATTGACCAACCCCTCCACCTTTGTGGATTTTGACGCTAACCACAGCACAAGTCCTGGTTGAGCGATTTTCATCAACGATGGTTGCAGATCAAAGGTGACATTCTGAGGAGTACACGACTACTTCTGAAATGAGAATCAGGCCACCAGAACTCATCCGGTGACCCATGGAAGGTTCTCCGGCGGTCAGAACCAATGAACTTCACCGGTAGAATGAAAGAATGGGTGGCCGTCACTCCGGCCAACTGCGTGGACGGTGGCAGCGAAACCGCACGGCTAGAGGAGTGGACTGTGGACGACGAGCCGCAGCGGTGCAGCAGTGACTCGCGCAAGGCCAGCCGTGAAGAAAACCGGAGGCTTGGGCTGTCGGGTTACTAGGGAAGGTGTGGCATAGTGCGTGCCACGTGGAGGAACGAGGGGCCACGACGACGTAGGACGGGCGGCTGTATGCTCGTTCAGCTGGGAACAGAGGGACCCACCGCATGGGTCCCGCATGACATGGAACTGTTCCATGTGGCACCGGATTTGAACTACCCGAATGACGAAGCTGTTCAGGACTCCAGGGTGTGCGGCCTCCACCACTGGACACTGATAGGGAGGACCCCACTGGGACCACTAGCCGCAGGCGCAGCGCAGGCTGGGCCACCCCCGCGGGCCGGACCGCACCCCTGGGATGAGCTGCCCCCGTGGGCCGGGTCAGACCCGCGGACCGAGTCGGACCCTAGTCCAGACTCGGGTCAGGCCGGGTCGGGCGGGTCGGTCCGACTGGGCCGGACCAGACCCGGACCCGCTTTGACATGTTTCCACTCTTTTGCCTATAACTTGAGATAAGTGCATCTGATTGATGAACCATCTATGGAGAAAGAAACCTTGGAGGGCGGCGGCTCTTTTGGTATACCCCACTTGAGGTTTGTACGTAGTTGGGTTATGACTGGGATGAATCGAATGTAAATCCAACCGTGCCCTCAAAACAGAAATGCCAATAACTCTAAGACCAGGCGTCCGATTGATGCACTGTCTATTGCGTTGGGTTTCCTATGGTAAGATAGATATTTTGGATACATAAACTTGGTACTTAGTGATAGTTGATGTATAGACAATTGGCTTGATGATCGGACCCTCTCGTAATCAAGCATGCTTTGTGCGGAACCCTGTGGCTGGCTACATTGTGATAAAGGGATCCTATGTGGGTTCGACAGGACTGACTACTATTCCAGGATCCTATGTGGGTTCGACAGCTCCAACTAATGTTCCAGGATCCTACGTGGGTTCGACAGCTCTGATTACTATTCAAGGATCCTATGTGGGTTTGACCGCTCTGATTACTGTCCCATGATCCTACGTGGGTTTGATAGAGTATATGATTCAGTGGCTATATATAATCATCTCTATCTCCCTACATAAATTGTATACCTATTTGAGCTGAGCCTTGACTCTGTGTTGTTATCAACGAGTTATATTTCTTTATTCATGGAATAGGTTATGCTTGGGCTCAAGAGTTGGATCCGGTTTGTATTTTATTACTTATGTATATGTATGGGAATATACCTAAGTAGGGTTGGATGATACTTTGTGATTTTATTCTTTCTACATTGGTTTATCCTCAATGGATTCTGGGAGACCTTCGGGGGTCTCTAGTTCCCTACTGAGTATCGTTATACTCACCCCTACATAGACTTTACCTGCACCTTATTGTGTTTTGTGTAGATGACGGATATCAGTGATCGAGGCTGAGAGAGAGACTGACGAGAGGCTGCTCAGAGCTGGACGTAGATGGGACATACCTCAGGGATGACTTGATTGAGATATGTACCTAACCATTAGGTAGTATTTCTTGGTGGACGATCCAAGATTTGTTTTCTCTTTTTCCTGTACTTTTACATTAGTTGGCTTTGTATACTGGCCCATTTACTTTCAACACTCTTTATATTATTAGTACTTTTTGGTTATCTCTGGTTGTGTATAGTCTATGTGAGTTGTATGTTTAAAGGCAATTCCTTCCCTATTCTCTCAGATATGGATATTTTTGGTGCTAGTCGCCAGTCCCTAGCCTAAAAAAAGGTGGGCTTGGGGTAGTCACAACACATTCCTATGGAAGGGTCTTGACAACAACAATTGAATGAAAACCCCATAGAAGGTAAAAATAAAATATAATGTTTAATATTAGTAAATATAGGAGTATCATAATAATAAAATAAATGTGGGATTTACTTAAATCATTTAAAAGGCTATATGATTCGTAACATATACATATCTTTTTGGATTCATATTATAAAAAGTAACTCATACCATTTTTTCATAAATTGTCTTATTCATTCTAGGATAATGTGTAAAAACATAATAAATGATTTCAAAACCATATTGATAACAAATAATATTTATAATTTCCATTTATAATCATTAGTTTTTCTTTATATTAGTTAGTTTTTTCATATTCCCCCATATTATGTGTATATAATCCCAGGCTTAACATAAATGGATATTACAACATTTTAGATGAACATTCAATACTTTATCAAAATACATGTCCATGGACTGTAATAGTTTTGTGTCTTTGGAAACATGGAATCAAAATATTTTATCCTAGTGAACAGTCTTCAACAACTCCAACAAAGATATCCATCATTATAACTTCTATCTAAAATCATTTTTCATACTCTATGGAATGTAAACAAAAGAAACATGTGAGCTTAGATGCTCAGTAATGGTAAATAAAGGAATTTTGTAAACATAACATGAACAAATGGGTATGGAATTTCGCAATTATACTTTTTGATCATACCTGACATATTAAAGATCATAATAATTATTTCAACTTCATAATACATGGATAATATGATAATTTATAGCATAATTCATGAACAAATAACATATGAATAAGAAATGGAATTTGTGTAATGGAAATTTTTTATGACGTGGTGAATATTTATAAGTTGGTAAATATTCACTCATTATGGCAAGTACATGAAATCAAGTCATCACCTAAACTTATGGACATGAATATAGGTTCATGCATAACATTGTGATTGTGTAATCAAGTTCATGGATAAAATTTTGGGCATGAAACTAAGTCCATGCATAACATTCTGAACATGTAATCATTTTCACCCGTATTATTGTGAACATGTAATCAGGTACACTCAAAAAATTATACAAATGTAACAAGGTCCATGCATAATATCATGAACATATAATATGGTTCACTCATAACATTGTGAACATCGTAATCAGGTTTACACTTAAACATATGGACATAAAACTAGGTCCATTAAAAAAATTGTTAACATGTAACCAGGTTCATGCACAAAATTTTTAACATCAATGTAGGTTCATGCATAATATATATTCTCATGATTCCTCCAACATTACCAATTTTATTAGAGGTATATATAGTTCACACCCATATCATAATAACATAATTCATACACGTGGCATAAAATAAAATTTTCTTCATATCATGGCCCATAAAAAACATAGCTTTTATAGACATAAAATCATTACCAATGAAATAAAATATATATCACTAACATTTCATCACATCATAACCTATGGAAAATAGATAGGTCTTATAACCATTTCATCTAATCATAATTTGTGAAAAGAAGAGGGTTTCAAAAGCATATATCCTGTAGAAGAGAAACTCATTTCGTAATCATTATTATATCAAAACATAAACCATTAATGAAATAATATGAATGGAACATTTGGATCATTTCATATGAGGGATTTATTAACATCAATGTATTTCATCTTAGATGTATAATAACATAAAATGATATTTTGAAAACATTTCATGAGGCATATAACATTTATTGTTTGAAAAAAATATACATAATGTCTAATAACATTTTAATACCATTTACTTGGAAAATAAATAGAAAACATATAGATAAGTCTTGAAAAAAAAAATAAAAAAAATTTCCTTAAAAACATATAAAATAATCTTGAAAACATTATGAAAAACATTTTACTTGAAAACTTATCAAGGAAGATTAAAAAAATTAAAAGGCATATTTATTTCAAAATATATTTGAAAACCTATAATAAAATGTTTGAAAAGAATAAATCATTTTTAATATCATTTTTCCTTGAAATTGATCTTCAAGGATAATTTGGAAACATTTTTTAAGAAATTTGTTTTGAAAAAAACGGATTTTTTAATAAAATTGAATTCCGATCGAGGAGACAAATATAATCATTTTTTTTAAAATAATATTATTAATTATATTAAGTAAAAAATCGTAAAAAATGGTACTAATACCTAGATATATCTATAATTAAAATCTTATAAGGAAACTCATGAGTGTTCTAGAGATTTGGAACATAATATTTCATAAAAGGCACATAATCATGAAAAATCTCAAAAAGCAATGAGATTGTCTCAATAAACTCTTATCCTGTCGTAACATGGGATCATACTCTCCATTTAAGAAAATTAAATTATATGAATCATAAAATATAAATAAAATGATTAGAATCCTGATATATCTTTTAAAATTTAATTAAATACACTTTCAAAAAAAGAATTTAGGTGCATAATAAAACATGAGTCTGAAAGAAGGGATTGTGACAAAACCGTTTTACCGATTTGGTAGATTTTGAAATGTAAAACATAAGAAATAAAGATAATAAAATTGATATTTAAATTAGATTAAATTAAAAATTATGATTCATATTGTACATTCATGGGTTGTATATACACACCACAAAATGAAAGAATGGTGAACATGGAATGTATCTCACATAAAAACAAAGTGAGATAAAATCCCCTTACCGTGTGTCATCACTCTCTTCATAATCATACGAGCTTCCTATATATTAAATTTATTTATAATATAAATCATTTAAATTGTAATATTATTATATATAATACCATATATGGTCTAACTAAGACCTTATGTTATACTATTTTTAACAATCCTACGGTAAGGTTTCACTTCAGGTGATATTCACTTTGTTCTTTGCATGTGTCTTGAATTTTCATATCATTGGTCCTTGTACTTATATAATGATTAATAGAAGTGAAAAAATGATATATATATCATTTATAAATATTATATTTCAATTATAATAATCTATTTTATATATAAGTATGAAATGAAAAACATCATTCATGTAGAAGGTAATATGTACATACACATGAACATTGTTTCTATTTTTATTCTCATATTGAATGAAAAAAAGAAAATCACATGTAAGTATCTATATTTATATATATATATAATTATTATATTTGAAAGATTATATGATATATTTAATATAATTTCACTAAACCCATCTTCAATACACTCCACGTAGTGTGTTAAAGAATAACATCGCGTTGTGGGGTGGTAATCCACACTTCCTCAAACAAACATATCATATTTATGAAAAATGAAAAGTAAAATAGAAATGAATTGTAAATGGAATAATTAATATTAATGAAATAGTAGATATAATATATAATATATATAAATATAGGGTAAATCATAATATCCACCATGAGAGGCAGTAAAGGAAAAACTAACAATCATCATTTAGTGAGGCGGTACTATATTTTACACAAAAAACAATATGTTCATTACCCATTAGATTTATGTGTGTAACTGAATATTGTAACCATAGAAGAAAAACATACTAGTATATTGAAGATACTAGTGATTTTATACAATCATGTAATAAATATCATGGAGGGGTAGAGAAAGGGAATAAAATAAAGGATCTTGAGAGAAGGTGTTGCCTCTTAATCAGGTAACTTCTTTTGTTTTGTGCCTAAAGACTTCTATAGACTACTTTCTGGAAAAATGGAGGCTTCAATTAGGAAAAAATGTATTTTTTAAAGTTTATTTGTAAGATATTGGCCAAATCCTATGTTGTTTGAGAGGTGTAAAGAATATAAATATTTTGTGTGCTTTTATATGGAATGGAAAGGATAAACATGGAATTTTTGAAATCTAGGCAGGTGTACCCACGTTTTTACCTAACCAAAGTCATAAAAAACCAAGAAAAATAAATAATTGATGTTTTATAGAATATTAATTACAATAAAATTGGTTTGGGAAAGTTTATAGGTCATTTTTGGTCTTAAAATTAAGGTTTAGTACTTTATTTAACAAAATTATCTCTTAATCATTGTAATTAATTTTAATCACTTTCAGTATTATTTTTGTTCAAAAAACAGGTTAACATTTTTAGACATTACAAATTATGATGATTTTAAATTTAGAATAAAATTTTAAAAATTATAATCCTAGGATAGGTAGAAATTAATTAAAAATTAATCTCCCTGACATGATGACACTGAGGGTTTTTAACATAAAAACATCGAATAATTTGCTAGTTATTTATACCATATTTAAAAATGAAATTGATTATAATGACCTATATTGGATTAATTGATAAAAAAATTTATAATTATAATTTTAAACCAAATTAAAATATAATTTAACCTTATAAATAAATTAGATGAAATGATGTTTCGAATTAATATCATCTATTTTTTACAATTCATCCAAAAATGATGTTTCTGAGAAAAATCACAATAATTTACCCTAAGATAACTTCCAAAGTATAAATTAAAAATTGAAGATTATTTTATGAAATTAAATTTATAAATTCCTCCAAAATTAATTTTATTTTTTCACACAAGTGTATTAAAAGAAGTTCATTTGAGAAAATAGTATTTATAGACATATAAGTACATTACAAAAAAACTATATCTTTTGTTATAAATATTTTTTAGACAATATCATTATAAACAATATTTTACAATTACTTATTAATATTCATAATAACTTTTTAACCTATTTTTTATAATTATATTATTTAAATAATTATAATAATAAAATGACGTTTTGTAGAAACACTCAGTGTTGCATGTAACAGAGGCCAAGTAGGTGTTTGGTGTAACATACACCAAATCAGTGTTGCATGTAACACACACAAAGTCGATGTTCCATGTAATTTACACCAAGTTAGTACCATGGGAATGTAATGTTTAACATAGTGATTTAATATTGAAAAACAAATATTAAGTGTTTTGTGAAAAACAAAATATCCAATGATTAAATTAATTTGAAAAGAAAATATTTCACAAAATATTGAGGTGTTACATTATACCCCCCTTAAAATGTATTTCTCCATAAAAATTCATCTTTTTTATTGATTGATTAATACATTATTTTTCTTTCATAGAAAACCATATCATTAAAATGATTACTAAAACATCCCTTAAAAAGGGAATATATGAACCATAACTATTACTTAATGTAGCATATAACTAGGCTTCAACAGAGGATAATATAGGTTATGATTGAATATTTGACATGGAAGGTAAATATAACTATCACATTTTGGAGAAGAATGATAGTGAACTTATACTGTAGAAAGCTAACAATCACAAATCCATAAATTTGTGGCCATCTAATGGACCATTTTATTCATCAAAAAAGAAGGAACTAGGTTAAAATTTTTGATATCAAGATTCTTTCCCAATAATAGTATAATTTTAGTGAGAAGTTATACATACATGATTTTATTCCCTTTAATATTCAAAATATCAACAATTGGTTTTGACTTTAGTGTTTTCCACTTCATCTCTATCCTTATGAAAGGAATGATAACTTTTTTTCATTCTAAAAGTATTAACAGATCATGAGATCCATGATAAGTCATCACATCATATTCAGTTACCATCAACAAAAAGAAGTTATCTAATATGCATAAGTCATTATGTGGTGAGGTAATACATCAGTATTAAAAACATTATAATATGATTTAATTAAAAATTTCCAAAATGGTTAACCTTATAATCCTTATAAAATACAATTCAACATTTATTCCTTCAATATGATCTTCTCTTATACTAAAAACTATTTTATTGGATACTTGGGTTCATCATCACACTTATAGAATATTAAATGAGATTTTATTTTTCCAAAATCCATGTACAGGGATATAAACAAAATAAACCAAACTAACAGATGAAAAGAATATTATAATAGGGATTATTTATTGATAATGAAACATGAACTTCCCAACTAAGGGGGGAAGGATAAGTTTTCCAGTATTTTTCATTATTCAAATCATCCTCGTGAATGCATAGAATTTCCCTTTTTTAGTTTTCCTCATAATATGTTGTATATTTTCATCCATATTATCCCTTGGATTGGGGAATTTATTCACATAATGCCTAAACTCCATACACTTTAAACACTAAAGTGTTGGTGGTTCATTCTGTTGTGCTTCATCCCCACAAATTTCACTGAATTTCTTCATCTCTTCACGTGAACATTATTTTTCTTATTGGAAAGGATTACAAATATTTATGTACATTCTTGTTTCTTTTAGGAACTCTCCTATATTCTCTTGAACAAAATTTTGGAAAGGCGGACCTTGAAAATTTTCTTTATGTCCATGCTTTGTAGATTCCCCTTTGAACTCCATCTTCATCTTCTTGTTAATATCATGATATTGATAGGTATATCCAACATCTATTTCAATTTTTTTTGAAAAAAAAATCTCTTCATAGATTCTAATGACACTTATCAATTATTCCATTATATGAATTTTCTTTAAGCCAATGAAGTACCTATCAACATTGTTTTTGGATTGGATGATAATACTAGAAGCGTACCTTGAAATTCCTGTGAAATTAGCCTCACAGGTACCCACAGATTCATCATCCCATTACTTCAACTCAAGGAACTCCTTTTCTATCTTCATACAATGAACACGAGGAAAGTTATTATTGAAGAATATTTTTTTGAACTCTTCCCAGTCCGTGGATTCAATTTCATCTTTCATCCTTGTATCCCTAATTAGAGTCAACTGTGGGTATACTTCTCTTTCTAATCAATAAACAACTTCAATCAATTACTCACTATCCAATCATATGAGAATGGATAATATCTCTTCATTGGTATTTATACAGTGTTCAGAAACAAGTGGACTAGAAGACCCACTGAAAGAAGGTGGACATTGTCTCATAAAGGATACAAAATAATGTTGTTCCACCATTTTCTTGTTTAGAAGCTCATCATGATTCATAGATTTATAAAGTAGTGGGAGTATAGAAATTTTGTTTTGTATTCCATCCCACATAGAGTTTGAGTATTCAAAAGAATATTCATTGCATTTTTTGTCACAATCACCATTAACATAGTTTCATCAAGTTCCATCCATTGAAGAAAACCAAAGGCTTAGAGTAAGAAATAATTATCATAATAAAGAATAACAGAATCATGACAATTCACTTATAGGATTTCTAGATTATGACACATTACATAATTTGTAACACCTTATTTTTATCATATATTATTCATATATAACATCTATTTAAACCATTCATGATAATTTGTGAAGAGTCCATGAATTACAAAATCATATTCCCTGAGAGAATCAAACTTGGTGTGTAGTAAGGCCCATTATCATATACAAGATTACCCCGAGTCAGGACTAGAAAATCTTATCAGAGTTATTAATCCAAGTTAAATTTATTCTAGATTCACATACACTTGTAATGTTAAGAAAGGGATTTATTTTAAGGAAACCACTCACTCCTTCCTTTACTAATATTCCTGATCATTTTTCCTAAAGGTTAAATCATCTTTATATGGATCCTTAGAGACATCCCTAGACATATCCTTAGAAATATAACTTGGGATTGAACTAATTTTTTCCACTCCTATATTATAATGGTTGACTAAAACTTTCAATTGATACAAAAATATAGTGAAATAGTCTAATCATACATGGATATTACACTGTTTTAGATGAATATTATATACATTACAAAAATACATACTCTTGGATTATAATCTTTTAGTGTCTTTGGAAACAAAGAAAAAAATCATTTATCCTAGTGAAAGATCTTCAAAAACACCCCTAAATATCTCCAACATTAGTAAATTTACCTAAATCCATACTTTATAACCATGGTAAAGGAAATATTTGAAATTGGTGGGCTCAGATTCTCCGTAATTGTAAATAAAGGAAATGCCAAATCTTAACATAGAAAAAAGGGTACAAAATTTGAGCATAACATTTGAGGATCATATTCTATATATTAGATATCATAATAAATATTTTCATTTCATAAAACATGGATAATTATATAATTACTAGCATAATTCATGAATTAATAACAAAGGAATAAGGCCTAAAATTTATTTCACACACATTTGTTAATAATGTTGTAAACGTTAATAAGTAGAAGCATGTTCACTAATTATGTTAGGGACATGAAATTGTGCCCATAAATCATCAAATGGACTTGAACCTAGGTCCATCCCTAACATTATGAAGGTGTAATCAAGTTCATTCATAACCTTATGGACAAGAAACTAGGTCCATGCATATCATTATGACACGAAATTAGGTTCACGCAAAACATTGTGAACATGTAAAATGATTAAAACATAAACTTATAAAAATTCATTGAGTTCCATTCATAATATTTTGAACATTTAATTAGTATCACTCATAATATTTTGATCATTTAATTATGTTCACCAATAAACTTATGGATATGCGATAAGGTCTGTGCATAACATTGTGAACATTTAACCATTTTCATGAATAAAATTTTGAGCATGAAATTAGGTTCAAACATAATATATATACTCATGAGACCTCCATATTTACCTAATTAATTAGAGGGAGATATGGCCCCCACATATCTCAAAATAAAATCATTCATACATGTTTTACAAAATAAAACATTCATCATACCATTAAACATAAAAAGACATAGCTTTTATAAATATAAAATAATCCCAAGAAATTAAATATGTATCATTGTCATTTCATCACATTATAAAATATGGAAAATATACATGTTTTATAATTATTTCATAAATGAAAATCCCATGATAAGAAGTGGGTTTCAATACCATAAAACTAGTGGAGGATAAAAAGGTCTCATAAGTATTATTCATTCAAAACATAAATCATTCAAGAAAGAATATGAATTATCCTTCGTATAATTTTCTAAAAGGTCTTGAGTGACATCAATGAATTTAAACTTATTTGGAAAATAAATTTGAATAATATTTCGAAATCATTTCTAGACGAATATATCCTTTTCTTCTTTGAAAAAAAATCTCTTTAAAAAATAAAACCTTTTGAAAACAATTTCCTATGAAAATATATTGAAAAAATTTAAGGATTGAAGCCGTTTTGAAATAACATTTCCATAAAAACATATAAAATAACCTTGAAGACGGTTTGATAAGCATTTTCCATGGAAACGTATAAAATAAGAATCAAAACATTTTAAAAACCTTTTTATTTAAAAATATATTTAAAAACATAGAAATGAAGTATTGAAAACTATAAAACATTTTCAAAGTCCTTTTTATTTTAAAATAATCTTCAAGGATTATTTTAAATCAAATTTTGAAACATTTTTTGAAGACTTGGTATTAGTAATAAAACTGATTTCATCTATAGAGAGAAATATGATCATATGTTTTGAAAAAATATTTATTAATTATATTAAGTACAATGGGAGGAAAAATGAAACTAATAAATGGATATATCTTGAATTAATATATGAGAATGCAACTCATGATCATTATTGAGAGATTGATCATAATATTTCATCAAATAAGTATAATCCTTAACAATCATTAAATACGATGAGACTGTTTCAACAAACTCTTCTCATTTGGTAACTTGGGATTATATATTCGATACAAGAAAATGAAATTAAATTTTGCATAAAATATCATGAAAATAATTAAATTAATTATATATCTTGTAGAATGGTTTTACGTACACCTCAAAAAATAATTTATATGCATACAAAACATGACTCGCAAAGAAAAAGAAATTGAGACAAAACTATTTTAGAAATTTGGTAACATTATAAATGTATACCTAGAAAGGAATGATCATAAAATGGATATGTAAATACTCATAAATTTAATAATAATATTCATATAATACATTAATGGTATTTATATGAACAACACAAAATGATAGAGTGGTGAACATGGCTTGTATCTCACAGAAATAAAAAGTGACATGAAATCCCCTTAACTTGTGTCTTGAATCTTATTATAATCGTAAAAAAATAATTTATAATAAATGTAGGTTTATTATACATATTTTACAGAATAATATTGATATATTTAATACTATATAGTTAATGATTATTACCTTATATTACCCACATGTTAAGAATCCTTTGTTATGGTTTCTCTTCGAGTAATATACGCTTTGCTTTTCAAATGTGTCTTATTTTGGTATATAATTGGCCACTATACAAATAAAATTATTTAAATAATGTAAAAATTGATATAAATATCATTTATATACACTATATGAGTATTATGATAATATGTTGAGTATATAATTATGAAATTTAATACATCATTCATGGAGATGGAAAGCCGTATGTACACATGAACATTGTTTCCGTTGTTATTTTCATATTGAATGAAAGAAATAAAATGATATATAAGTATCTATCTAATTATATAAATAATTATTATATAATCATAAATATATAAACTATATCATATAACTTAAGAAAACCCGTCCTTATAACATTCCATGTTCTGTGTGATTGAATCCCATCGCTTTTAGGGGGAAGTAGTCTATACTTCCTCAGACAAAATTATAGTATTTACACAGAATGGAAAGTTAAATGGTATTTTTTTTGTAAAATTAATAAGCAATATTAAAGATATAATAATTATAATTAACTTAATATATAAATATATTTTCCATAATAATTTTTTCAATAAGATACGGCAAATAGAAAAAATAAATAATCACTATTTATTGTGGTAGTTATTCACCGTACACATAAACAGAATGTTCGTTACACATTAGATGGATGTGTGTATAAGTGTAGGGTGAAAACCTAGAATAAGAACATACTATTATATTTAATATAATATCTTTTTATAAAATAATGGAATAAATATACTATTGGTATTGGAGAAAGGAATAAAGCGAAATGATCTTGAGTGAAGGCGTTACCTCTTAATCGGGTAACTCCTTCTGCATTGTGCCAAATGACATCCCTAAATTTCTTTCTTCACAAATACAGGATTCCAGGAGGAAGAGATATATGTTAGGAAGTTTATTTTTAATACCATGATTGAACATATGTGGTTTCTTAGGTGTAAATATTTGGGATAGGTGGTGGCCTTTTATATGGACAGGAAAGGACGGACAAGGAATTTTTCAAAATGTGTTTGGTGTACCCATGTTTTTCCATAAAAAATGTTATACCAAACCAGGAAAACACAATAATGGAAGGTTTATTGAAGAATAATATCCATAAAATGGGAATTTATTATGTTTCTTGGTCGTTTTAGTTCTTAAATTTATAGTTTAGTACTTTATTAACCAAACTTTTCTCCTAACCATTGCAATTAATATTTATCACATTCACTAATCTTTTTGGATAAAAATTAAGTTGAACATATTATAAATTATAAATTATTATGTTCCCAAATTTGAATTCCATTTATCTTAATTCTATTCCATAATTTTATATAAGTTAATTTAAAAATAATCTTACTGATGGGATGACACTATGGGGTTTTAAAGAAAAACGTCTAAAAGTCTTCAATTTTATTATACCCAATTTGAAATTTAAATTAATTACAATGACCTCAATTGGAAAAATTGATAAAAATATTCTCTAAATTAAATTTTAAATAAAATTAAAATGAAATTTATCCTTTTAAATAAAATAGATGAAAATGATGTTTTGAATAAGAATCTAGTATTTTTCAGTATCCATCCAAAAACGATGTTTCTCAGAAAAAATCATAAAACATTCCCTAAAATAATTTTTAAATTCACAATTAGAAAATTCAACATGTTTTATAAAATTCAATTTCTAAACGTGTCTAAAATTAATTTTATTATTTTTCAACGATAGACATTAAAAGAACGTTATTTGAGAAAATAATATTTTTAAACATATAAGAAAATTACCGAAAATTATACCCTTAATTATCAATATTTTATATTTATATAAAACAATTATAATTTTTTAAAAAAAATATTTATTTCAATTAATATAACTATGATTAATTGATAGGTTATAACAATCTCATTTAAACAATCATAACAATAAAATCTTGTTTCGTAGAAACCCAGTGTATAATGTAACATATGACAGGTCAGTGTTCAGGGTAACGTATGCCACGTTAGTATTCAACATAATGTATTCAATGTCGATATTCTATGTAACGTACTCTAAGATGGTGTTGTGTGAAATAATTTTTTGATTTTATTTTTTAATATAAAAAAACTATTTTCATGATTGCATGAAATGAAAATTATCAAATGATTAAATTAATTATAAAAACATATTTCACAAAATCTTGAGGTGTTATAAGGAGTTTACAATTGCGACCATTTGTAGTCGTTACATAGGATTAGTGTTAGTATTTGCTATTATTTCAAAGTAAATCATTAAAATTTTGTTAATTATACTATAATGGATGTTTTATAATTATTAATGTTGTTGAAATTTCCTTTCATGTGTTCTTAGGTCTTTATATTGAATGATGTTATATACACCACTCATTTTTAGTGTTTTTTAGTCTATAATGTGTGGTTTTTTAATTAATGAGAAAAATATTTATTTCTGCTTTTTAGAATAAAAAATTATTATTATTGAAATATTTATATCATATTATACCATTAACTAAGTATTCATAGTCATATATGATATAGTTTCATATAATTGTTCTTGTAGGGGATCAAACACATCCAATCATTAACAAACCATGAATAATGACTATGACATGATAAGTTGTAATTAAATTTTACATGTGTCATATTGATATCATTTTATATTTATTATTGTGATATATTTCAATAATAATGTATTTTTATAAAATAAATAATGTATATAAAAATATTACATAATTTTATTTAATGATTTTACTCCCAGTATGAATGTTTCAAACAATTGAATTTTAATATAATCATATATTGATAATATAATTTATAGGATTTAAAATATATTATATCACAAAGATAACTATATCATAATATTAATATTTATAACATAAAAATAATTCCCACTACAATCCATTTAAGTAGGTTTTAAAATGAAAAACAAAAAATTAGTCATGCCATGGAGGTGGTGTTCCACACTTACACGTGACTAATTGTACCATTTTTCATATAATAATGGAAAAATTCTATATTAATTATCATTTTATAATCCAAAATATATAATAAATATCATAATATTAAATTTTATTCCCAATTATGACGAACCGTATCTGGTGGTGATGGAAAACGAAACACATTATGATGTGGAGGTCGTTGTCCACACAATGCAAGATTCCCATTTTTATCTATTAATGGAAAATGGGATGGTGATTAATTATTTTAAAATATTTATAATAACATACTATTACAATAAATTTATATATTTTATCATTTTTAAATGGTGAAAAAATATATTATTCACAATATAATAACATAATGAAATCAAAAAAATCAAAGAGAGGTTTGAAACATATACAATACCTATTATATTCGCTCCTTTTTTAAGGGTAGTAAAACATCAAGTGATGATATATTGATAATAATAAAACCTCATTAATGTTTTTAGGAGTTTGGAGAAGTGTTTTGGGATGATTATTGACTAACCATAAGGGTTTTTTTGTGACGTGAAGTGAAGATAGGAGTAGACCCATTATAATTGAAAAGGTGTGGTAATGAAGTAAATACCAAAAAAATCAGTATTTGGAATTCAACCTCATGTAATGTGGCTCAATCCTTGATAAATAATGGAGTGATTGGAATATATAGTCATTTCACACCTCCCCCTTTAAAATATTTATATTTTTGAAGCATGATAAGCCTTTTACCTATATGATAAGTAACTTGTACAGTTTTGCTGAATATAGTTTTTACCATGGTAATTTATAAGTTAATGCTAAAAATACCATTTTCCCTATTTTAAAATTTAATCATAATAATTGAAAATATAATTTTTATTTTTGAATAAATTATGGAATCTGATGAAATTTAATTTTAAAATTCTAAATGTAAAATTTCATAAAAAAAATTTCCTTGAAAAATATAACTTCAAATATAAAATTTCAAATAAATTTTTATAAATTAAAACAATTTATTTTTAATATTATAAATTCACTTATTCAGTTCAGAATGTTTTTAAAAATTTCTAATTCATATTTTTATTCTAATAATGTCATAATGTCACGTTATTTGTAAAAACAGTAATGTAAAATATTAACTTAAATTCAAATGTTTCAAAACATTCCACAAAAAATAAATTCATTCCCATATTATTATCCCAAATATAATAATGGTAATCACATTCTCAAATTAAATATTTAAAATTATATAATTCAATATTTAAATAAAACAATATAATATAGCAGAAAATAGATCATATTGGAAAATGTATTTTTAAAAATTTAACTATTTTTTAGTAAAATTTACTTTAATTTATGAATTAATTTATTGGTAATATTGTATTTATGATATCATAAAAATTAATTATAATAATATAATGGCCCATAACTCACAATCCGAGTTCATGTGATAAAATCTTGAACTTTACATTTTCGGTTATGATGTTGATATTTTTGGCCAAAATTGACAATAAAAACTATAGAACATCAAAATGAAAACATGGATCAGTTACATTCTCAATGGAATTTTAAGATTATAGTTTTAGAGAATTAGGAAAAACCCATACATAAATAATTCACAATTCATCAAATTAATATTTATACCATTTAAACCAGATTATATTATTTCACATTAGGTTACATGTATCATCCTTATAAAATAATTTATATACCTAACTTTTTTAACATCATTATAATAAACCTTGGAAAAAAGAAAAATTGCAATGGTGTTCCCAAATTCTCAGTTCAGGTAAACATAAACATTAGCAATTTAATGTCATCAATGAGATAATAAGTTTATAATGGTATGATGACATAATCAATATTCTTGAGTATAACATAAAAATACTCATACCCATCAATACATGGATAATCATACATGAAAACATAAAATAAATCATTTGAAAAAGGTTAGATTCATAATAATCAATAACAATATCACATGTGTTATCAATTATGATCAAATAAAACATCTTAAACCCATAACAAGCATAGATAAAACACACACACACACACACACACAAATATATATATATATATATATGCATCATGAATCATCATCTCAATGAACCCTTACAGATCCGTTACAATTGTAATAACCATATATCCAACATATAATAATATTATCTAAAAATATAATAATTACTCAACTCATTGGAGCACTATGTGGGGTACCCATCGTTTAAGCTATAATGGCCTCATCTATCAGTTTTCAAGAACACCCATTATTTACAATGTTCTAGAACTAAATAATGAATAAATCACAAATAGAATTAATTTTTTTCATTTATAATTGAAAAAACATTAATTATTTTTAGAACATGATTAACCCATTTAAAATAACATAATTCCAAAAAAATATCTTAATAATATTTTTTTCTCGTGAAAAAAGAACCAGTCCCATAATAATCTCCTTAAAACAATATTAATCCATCAAACAAAGATTGAGTATGGTAGCAATACAAAATAACCCCATTTTGGAATAAATAACCAAAAAATTCATAGAGTTTTATGATCGTAAAACCATTAATAGAATATTTAAAACATTTTTTCTAAGGAATGTACCCTTTTTATTTTGAAAATAATATTTTAAAATAGAAAAAAAATTTAAAAATCATTTTATTTGATAATAACCATCAAATCATTTAAAATAATAATTTTAAAGTATTTAAAATATTTATTAAGTAAAATAACATTATTTTTATTAAAAACACTTTTTAATATATTCCTAAAAATGTTGTTTTCGATGAAAGTAGATTTCTGACCTAAATGAGAAAGAGGTCATATTTTCTTAAAACAAATCTCTATATTTATAAGTACTAATTTGTTAAAAATGTATCTATTTCGTGAAAATATAATGATTAACCAGTGGATAATAGATTTTATTATAATTATAATATTTTAACATTGGACAGTTAACCATTGTCAATCCCAATAAATGATGGCATTGTAAATAAGGCTCCTAAAACACTGGTAATAGTGAATCATAACCCCATGATGGAATAACATTGAAGAAAGTATATAATATCATGGTATTAACTAGATTCATAATATAACATGTCAATGTATAATCATATACACCTCATAAAATAATTTTCATGTATAAGAACACATATGTATAAATAAAGGAAAATTAAGTAGAAAAAATCACTTATATCTTTATGAATATTTAATCCATAAAACCCATGAAATATTGTTCCTAAATTGGATATTTAAATTAAATTAAATTTATTTTAATGAATAATAAAATAATTTAAATGCGAATATATAGAACACATAATAAAAATAATTGGTGAACATGGCATATGTGTCATATTAATAAATGTGAGATGAAAAATCCCTTAACTTGTAACTGTATTGCCATGTGTGTCTTTATGTTCATGAATAATAAAATTATGTTAATTATTTAATTTATTGATAACATTTTATATTACTATTATACTTTCAATATCACTTATTTCTAAGTGATATCAATTATTAAAATATTTAATTTTATGTCAGATGTTTTTAGGATATTTGATTGATGGTCCAAAAATGACTTTAGTATGATGCAAATAGTCAAAGTTGTCATTAGAACATCATATCCATGAAACTATCATTGGATAATTATTTTTTTATATATAATTTATAATTTTCAATCCATTCACTGTATTGGGATATTAAAAATGAGCTACCATACAATCATGGAGATCATAGGTTATAGGTAAGCATGAGTAATGTTTCAATTTTCTAGTGATCATTTTTGAAAGAAGGTAACTACCATTTAATATTTAAAAAATTATAATAATATCATAAATATCATACGGCTATATAAATTAACTTATTTATATTATTTAATAATATATTATCTGATTTCAAAAAATCATTAATGTCAATTTTGACTGTAATCAATAATTTTACATTCAAAAAAATCAATTCAACAATATAACTTCAATAGAAACCATTTTAAATAATCCTTAACATGTCACAGTTATATTTTAAATTCACTTATAACATTAATCATCTGAATTTAGATTTATTTTTTTTAATTTAATTTAATTTATCGGATATTATTATTAATAAAATAATTAATGTATCACTCTTGTGTAGGAATTTAACTTAACATTTTTATATGAAAATTAAAAAAATTCCCCAATAATGATAAACATTTATTCATTATAAATACTATTTATGGTCTATGTTATCATCTCGATTTCCACATATTAGAAATTTTATATTTATTAAAATCATTAGTGTGATAAGTTAGGCTCTTTATAAAATAAAATACTAAAAGTTTATTAATGTCATCTAATTATCTACAAGAGTTCATAAATTCATCCAAAGGAAGATATTGTTCTACGATCACTCATCCAATAAAAGTTCTAAAATTGTTTAGGTGACTTTATAAAATTTATAATATTATTTTTACACTTAATTACCTTATTGTCCCTAAACAATTGTAATAAAATTACAAAAATAACATCATATTGAGAATAAATACAAGGGAACTATTGACTAAATTTGACCATATGATTAAAAATATGGATTCCATTTTTAGAAATTAAAAACATAAAAGCGGATTTTTAAAAAAAAATACCATATACTAGGTGAGAGAACTTGTTTTAAATTTAAAATAGTTTAAATTTTGGAACTTTTATATATCCAAACATAATATAAATATGATTTCATTGACCTAAATTGTATTAAAAAATTTATATTGAACTTATTTTAATATAAAACCGTGTAATACAAAAAAATAAACAATAATAATTTTGTATATGAAAAGTCATTTTTCAATTAGAATGTATTATTTTCTACTATTCATAAAAAATTGAAACGTATCTGAAAATTGAAAAACAAATTCAACAAAAGAAAATTTTGATTGTATGAATTAAAAATTGAATTTATTATTTTTAAATAATATTTATAAATGTATTAAAATTTATTTTCACAACAAAACTTCTATTATAAGGCGGAAAGAATTTGTTTAGAAAAATTGAGCTTCTTATGCTTAATATAGGATTTATTTTTTAATAATGTCTACAAAACACATAAGATGAATGATAAAAATTATAGTGAATATATTATATATTAATTGATTTAATTTAATAAAACATGAGGGGTTTTTATTGCTATAAAACATACTTGTGTATATTTGAATAGTTTTTAGTAAAATATTTCATTTTATTTTCAAAAGTTTTTAATTTTTGATTAAATTGATTTTACATCGACGAATTATATATGCATGTTTAAAAAATATTTTTATAACTCATATAATCCTATTCTTAGTCAAAATCGTAACATATAGGTAATAATAATAACATAATAACAATATTTAGTTGTTTATTTAAGATCGATGTTGTATATATTGTATGCTATCAAACGTAGCCTTTCCTTTTAAAAACTCGGGATGATAAATTATCCCTCCATTAAGGAAATTTCTTCCACAAAATATTTGAATTTAAGATGATATACTATGGTTTTACATTTCAAAATACCTTTTGTGAAATATCACATAAGAAAAATGATTAATAAAACATTAACATTAATATAAAGGGAAGTATAGAAGTCATATAGAATAACACATAACTAGGTTTCCATGTATAAATATCGGAAATGGATTAGAAAACTACAATGACCTAAAAATTTGATTAATGAAATTACGTTCTTATAATTATATCATATAGTATAATAACACAAAATCACATTAATAACATAATAAAAAACATTATAAATAATGAATGAATAAAATAAAATGTATTTCTAGAAGTTAAGGAATATATACTAATTAAATAATAACTTGACCTTAGGTGTAGTAATACTAACCTTATGAAAAGTAAAACAGAAAAATAAATAGTATCCTGAACCATGAATGGATAAATAAAATTTATACATCCTATAAATTAAATTATGGTATAATTATATTATAGTCTATGTAAATAAATGTTTTAAAAAATTATTATTTAATCATTTGAATTTTTGTAAATCATAAATATTTAATTTTAAAAATACTATTATTTTAATAATTTAAAATAAAATTAATTTTCATAAAATGTATTTATAAATTAATATTTCTATTTGATATGATTTTAAACCAATTTTATGAGGCCTTAAGTAATTTTAAATTGTGATATAAAATCAGTTATAGTTATAAGATCTATATTTTCCATGTAAATGATGATTTTAAATAAAAATTACATTAATCATACTTAGAAAACTATTTACAAAAAATTGAGTTATTTTTTAAATTCTACACATCAAAAATGGTTAGGGTGAATTTTTGGGATTTTTCTGAAATACATGATATCATTATGAATAATAAAATATTATAATTTTCAATAAATGATAAATACATAAAATTTTATTTCATCATTGATTTATGGATTATTTAAGAACCTTAATATAGAAAACTAATTAATTATTTTAATGTATTTATCGAATATTCTCAAAATATTCCTAATATTGATCTGAAATAATAAACTAATGAATATAATAAAAAGAAAACACCACTCTCCTCCACTATAAATACCACATCTCACACCCTCTTATCCTCACACATCTAAAATGTTGATAATTGTACAATAATATTCCCAAAACTCTCCCCAAGACTCTCCCCCAAATCTATGTGATCTTGGTATCATAAAAAGGACAAAACCTTGTCAATAAGTATATTCTCAAGTAGGATAAATCAAAGTGTTAAAATCCACTTCATTTTTCATTTATTTTTTTTAATTTTATTTATTTTAATCAATTATAGTCACATTATATTATCCAATGGGAAGGATTAATCTAGTATATTTTATATGATTTAATTATATTATGTTAATGTAATATCCATAATCAAACTATTCTCCCCCTCTCTCTCTCTCTTATTCTAAAAATGAAATAGTCATCTGAGATGTGTCAATATACCGTCATTGTGGGCGATTAACATTCATTTTACTTTACGTCCTTCAAGTATGTTAATAAAACCATTAAATAGTTGAAAAAATATTATGAATATTGTTTTATAAATCATTTTATATTATTTATGTTACATTTGTACATAATACTAAATTATAAATAAAAGTTAATTTGTTGTGATCGAAAAACCAACAAAGTTAACCAAAAATGATCATCATTGACATTAATCTAGTGGTTAATCCTCACACCATATAGAGAAATTATTTATAATGTGGTTTAAACATTTTTGAGATCATTAGTAATATATAATAACTATTAATTATATTCATTTGTATTTAATACAAACTTCTATTCATGTATACATGTGAACTGATTCTGAACACCATAAAAATAAATTCTCTCGAATAATAAAATTAAACTCTACAACTCTTTGAAAAGACAATATATGAACTTAAAAATTCATAATGAAAAAAATTAATTTATAAAAGGTTATTTGTATGTTAATTAATGAATCTATTATTATTATTATATGGGATATTAAAGTGAGGAAAGCATTTGGACACACGGTAAAGGGAATTCTCAATCCCAACTCTCTTTCTTGGGGTTTTCCATCTTTCACCGCATTTCTGGTATGGATATTACATAAATATAATTATTCATCATTATCATACCTTTTATAGGATATAAATGTTTTCTATTTGAGTTTATGATAACCATAATGTTTTCTAAAATAACTCTTCTTTCAAAAAACACACCTTTTACTTCCCAAGATTGTTTAATCTCCAGTCATTGTTGATGATTCATATATCATGAATGTTATTCCATTTTCATTTGGGAACTAAATCTTTATGAATGTTTGTTTTATGAATTGAAACCCATTTATTTCTATGGGCTGTTTTATGTTCAATATTGTTTTATGTTCTATGTGGCATGCATGATAACTAAAATGATATAATGTGATTGGTGTGAATGGAATTATATAGCACAAAGTAAATGTTACAGTGTAACAAGTGTGACTAGAATTATATATCATCCCAATGAATTTATTAAGGTTATGTATCTCATGAGAAAAGTGAAATATTCATGAACATGATCATATCATTGCTCAAAACTATGTGTGGTAGTTGACCACTAAGACCCGATTTTGGTCTTTTATGCATTGCCACCTTCCATGACTTTTATTAATACTTCCTCTCATTATTATGAGCATATGCCTATGTTATGATGATAATGATTATTCTCACCCCATGTTATATTGTTTCATGTTCTTATCTATTATCTTACTGCTTTGTTATCTCACCCCCTTTTTAATGTATATCCTCAAGTGAGTACTTGTACTAAAGAGAACACGAGGGCCAATGAAAAGCTAGAGAATAAGTAACTAAATAAATATTTACATTTCATTTTGTAAATAATATTTATGGTCATAGTTTTCCCAATAAGATAATCGTTTGGATCATTTATATGTAATTATTTTATTTTTTACCATTAAATTTATATAATAGTAATGTAAGAAAAGAAGGGAATGTATTGTTTGTTTCAGAGAATGGTTTAATTAATATGGGAATTAGGATCTGTGAAATATAGTTAAAACCCTTATTATGAGATTAAGAATAATGTAATCCCCAAGGAAAATTTTCTAACCATTGGGATACCACTTGAAATTTTTTCAAACAAAATTTCTCTAATGAATAAATTATTTACTCATGACTTGTTTACTTGTGTTTTTTTCTATCCTTTTCTATTTTATAATATGGTGGAACCATGAGAAAACAAGCAAAATACCCATGTGAGGGAAAATACAGTGATTTCAAGATTTATACCCCCAATACATTGGGAACTGGAGTTCAAAATGTAATGGTGATACTTAACCACCTGTCTTGAGTTATGAATAATAACCTAAATAATGACTAACATACTACATCACCCAAGAAGGAGAAATTGTCTATCGTGTGTTTTATGTTGAAAAAACCTTGAATGTTTAGTGGATATTTTTATTCACAAGTTGAAGAAAAGTGGTTCAACATGATCGAGAAGATATTTACTATTATTTACTATTTTTGAGATGAAAAAGGTGAATCCTACTTTTAATTGTCTATATGGAGAGGCTGACCAATGGACATGTTTGATTAATAACACCAAACTGAAATATGGAATTGTTGAAATAGAGTGGGAAGAATTTAAGATAATGTTTCTTAACAAGTATTTAACTTGAAATCTCCATAAAAATAAGGATACAGAATTCAATAATATGAAGAAAAAAGAAAGGGAATCTTTTACCATTTGTGAAGAAAGTTTCAGAGGGATTTCAGGGTATGCTTCGAGTTTTTTTATCAAAAGTGATAGAAAAAATGATTGATTATTTAGTGGATTAAAACCACACATTAAAAAGTCTCTTGAATTTAATGTCTTTATGAGTTATGAATGTATTGTTCTACGTGTTATCATAGTGGAAATGGATTTTGGAGAATGGTATCATGGCTCTGGATGTATGAAAATAATGAGGGAGTTTCAAGCTGTATGATCTCATGGGAATGGTAAAAAGAAAACATAACTAGACATATGTAAAAAATTTGGGATGAAGTATCATCGGAACTAACTAAAATGGATGGTGAAATGATTCACGTGTGGTAGAGAAGGAGAAAAACATCATGAATGAAGAAAAGGAATGAGGGAGAAGGGGAATGTGGTGGAAGAAAGGAGAGAACCACCCATGGTCCTATACAAAAAATGTATGGACCAATGGAAATATTCAAGCATTTACCCTAAACATTGCATAATTTAGGGTAATCATCTTTAGCAGCCACCAAAGCCAATAAAGCAAGGTATGGCTTATGCCATCACTACTATTTAATTGGAGAAATAAAATGATGTTTTATAAGGAAAATTCATATTCACTCAGGAATAGAAAGAGTCTTATTTGATTTTGGTTCTATGCATTCCCTTACCTATTTCATTTTTTCTATAAATATTTAATTGACATTCTAAAACCTTGATGTAATGATATATATAAAGACACCAAGTGATGCAATCATTTCATCCCATGTGCTAGACTCTTATCTTATTTCCATATATGGGAAGATTATTCTAGAAAATCTCATAATACATCATGTGGTAGAATTTGATGATATATATATGATGGATTGAATATCATTATATAAAACACTCATCAAATAATAGTGATATGAATTTTCTTTTCATATTACGAACCATCCCATGCTCCTCTAAAAATTCATTAAAGATCACGAATCTCATTTGGAAAATCCTTTAATGGTGTTGGTGTTGATTCACTTTGAAGAAGAAAAAATCCATAAAACAGTTGAGTCAAAGGTAGGTATAAACCTAGGGGAAATTCCTATAATGATGGAATATAGTGATGTATTTTTTTAAAGAGTTACCCAAAAATCACATAGATCATGAGGTAGAGTTCTCAGTAGAACTCATACCTAGAGCTACTACAATCTAAAACATTCCATATAGGATGGAAACTATTGAACTGTAGGAGCAAAAGAAGCAGTTGTAAGGGAATTTGGAAAAAGGGTTAATATTCCCTAGTGTATCACATTGGGGTGCAACAGTTCTCTTTGTTAAAATGGATGCTCGATCAATATGGATGTGTATCGATTATAGAGAACTAAATAGGATCTCTATAAAGAACAAGTATCCACTTCCAAGGATTGATTACTTTTTTTATCAATTTTCAGGAGTTCATTATTTCCCAAAGGTGGACCTTTGTTCTAGATATCATCAGCTAATGTAAACGAATGAACATATTCTAAAGAAAACCTTCTATACAAGGTATGGGAACATCACGTTTCTAGTAATACCCTTCATAATTACTAAGGCCCCAAAAATCATCTTGTATTTTATTAATAGAATCTTTATAAATCTCATCAACAAATTTTTTGGATGTTTTTGTCCATTATATTATCATCTACTCCAAGAGAAATGAAAAACATTAAGAACACTTAAGTCTTATGATGGAGATATTAAGGAAGGAGAAGTTTTATTCGATGTTCAGCAAGTGTAACTTTTAGATGCAGCAAGTTAAACTTTTTGGACATTTGATCATAAGTGAGGGAAATTACGTGGACCCTTCAAAAGAAAAGGCAATTTAGGAATAGGCCAGACCCTCTATTGTCATAAAAATCCATAATTTTCATTTAATAATAGGGTAATAGATAATTTTTGTGAGATATTTTTTATGATTGTGAAGCCCAAAAAATTAGTTAATAAGGAAAGAGGTAAATTATGTATATGTGAGGAAATATTCAAGGAGAGAAAGAGAAGGATGATCACTACACCGATATTCATAATACCAAAAAGTATAGAATGTTTTTTGATATAGAGTGATGCTTAAAATAAATTATTAGGTTATGTACTCATGAAAAATGATAATGTGATAGAATAAAACTCACAATAGTTGATTATCGATGAGAAAAACTACCTGACACATTATTTGGAGCTAGAATTTATTATTTTTCCCTTGAAAATCTTGCAGTACTACCTCTATGGTGAGAAGTGTGACATATATAATGATCAAAAGGGCCCAAAGTATATATTCACACAAAATGATCTCAAAATGATTCAAAGGATATGGTACGAGCTAATCAAATACTATGATTTATATATTCAATATCATCATGGAAAGGAAAACACATTTGTTGGGGATCTTAGTAGAAATGAACATACTACTCTATCCATGTTGCGAATTGAGAAAGACAATATCTTCATGTATATGAAAAGGATGGATTCATAAATTATAATGGTGGGCATAAATACTACTATTCACAAATTATTTCCAATCATATATCTAATATAAGATTAAAGAGGCACAAAGGGATGATACAGAGTTAAAAAAGAAGTTGAATTCCCTAAAGTAAGGGAAGATTCAAGAGTTCCATATCAATTATGATGATGTGGATCGGCTTGGAACAAGGAATTCTGTTCCTTAATCACCTGTGATAAATAAGGATCTATTTGATAATGTACATATATCATCTTTTAATATATATCTCAGGAGTATGAAGATGTATCGTGATATATGAGAACACTTCTGGTGGGATAACATGAATAAAGAGATTGCATAGTTTGTCTTAAGGTTTTTGATAAGTCAGAAAGTTAAAGTTGAGTGACAAAAGTCCAAAGGGATTATGAAACCATTTCTTATACCCATGTGGAAATGGGATAATGTCACAATGGACTTTGTTCCAAGTCACCAAAATACATCCAAATGATATAAAGAGATATCGATTGTGGTCGACCGACTCACCAAGAATTCCCAGTATTTTTATATTCATGATGATATCTCTCTTGAAAAAATTATAATGATATAAGTGATGGATGTTTTGAAACTACATGGTGTTCCACTATAAATTGTCTCTGATCATGACCCTAGGTTAACATCTAAATTATAGAGGAGTCTTCATCATTCATTGAGTACTGAATTAAATTTCATCATAACCTATCACACCAAAATGATGGCCAATATGAAAGGACTATTCAGATACTCAAAGATATTTTTAAGAGAATGCTATTTATAATTCAAAGGGATATGGTATCAGCATATCTCCTTGGTACATTCCATATACAAAAATATCTTCCACATGAGTATTATGATGGATCCATATTAAGCTATGCATGGATAGCGATGTAGAACTCCAACCTAATGGGATGATGTTGGGGAAAGAATCCTACTTCAACCTGATCTTGTAAAAGAGATTAAAATTATGGTTTAGGAAATCCAATAGTATATCAAAGTTGTTTAGAGTGGAAAAAATCTATACAGACAATTGTTCAAGAGATTTGGTGTTTGATGATGGTGATAAATTATTCCATATAATATCACCATAGAAGAGAGTAATTTGGTTTTTTAAGGAAAGAGAATCTAAGCCTAGGGTACATTGTTCCCTTAGAGATCCTTTATCACATATTATATGTGGATTATTAGCATGAAATTCCATCGAATATGGCTCACGTTCAGGATGTATTTCACATATCACTACTGAGGAAGTATATTCCGGATCCCTCACATGTAATGAACTGAGAGGTGGTATAACTGGAAGATGATATATCTTATGAGGAAAAACCATTAATGATTATGGACCAGAGAGATAAGGTTCTATGCAACATGAATAACCATATTTTAAATGTGTTTTCAAATAACCATAAGTATAACGAAGAAAATTTGGAATCATATGAGGCGATGTAGGAGAATTACCCTCATTTGTTTATGTAAAATTAAATGTCAAGGATAAAATTTCAAAAGGGGGGAAGAACAAAATCACTAAAAACAATTATCAATGAAATTTCCTTCTTATAATTATTTCATATAATACAATCACATAAAATCACACTAATAATAGAATATAATCTTTATAAATGATGAATTAATTAAATTAAATATATTTCAAGATGTTAAGGAACCTATACCGATGAAATAATAACTTGGATATAGGAATAGTAATATGAACCTTATGATTAGTAAACTGGCCAAATTAATTGTATCATTTACTAGGAAAGTATAAATAAAATTTATTCATCTTATAAATGATATTATGGTATAATTATATCGTATAATAAGTAAATAAAAGTTTCAAAAAATTATTAATTATGTTTTTTCATTTTTGTAATTTATAATTATTTAATTATAATTATATGATTAATTTAATAATTTAAAAGAATTTTTTTTTCATAAAAATTATTAAAAAATTAATATTGAATATTATATTATTTTAAGAATATTTTATGAGACCTTTAGAAAATTTTCATAGTGTTATTTAATTAGTTATAGTTTTAAAATCTGTATTTTCAAAGTAAATGATGATTTCAATTAGAAATTTAATTTGAAATATTTTGAATTTTGTTTTAAAATGTAGTTAATTTTTTAATTCTACACAATGAAAAATGGTTTTGGTTAATGTTTGGTATTTTTCTAAAATACTCGAATTTTTGATGAATAGTAAAATACGATAATTTTTGATAAATTCTAAATACATGAATACATTAGTTGGTGTTGATATAAGGCTAATACAAGCACCATAATCTCAAAATATACTTCATTATTTTAATATATTTAGAGATAATTGTCATTATATTTACATTATTCATCCAAAATAAGAAACTATTTAATATAATAATGAGAAAACACCCATCCCTTCCACCATAAATACCAACCCTCAAACCCTCTTATCCACACACATATTGAGCTTTTATCAGTGTATAAATTCTTAAAAAAACACTCCCCATTAACATCTCTCACTTCTAGGTTATATTAGTCTCATCATGTTAACAACACTATTTTCTAAACGAGATTCTCAAGGAGGATAAAACCAAGAGGCAAAACCCTCTTCCCTTTTCATTTAATTTATTTTCAATTTCATTTATTTTATTTGCTTATCCTCTAAATATCCTATCTAAAAGTCTTGATAAGTATATTATGTTTTGTATAATATAATTATATCATCTTAATAGAAGATACACCATCAAAATCCTTTCTCTATCTCCTTTATTCTATAAATGAAATCATTGTCCGAGATATGTCAATTTACCGATATCATTGGTGATGCACTTTAATTTTCTTAAATAATTGAAGAATTTAAATGGAACCATTAAATGGTTGAAATTTTCTTCTAAATTTTATGTCATATCACTTTTTTATGATCTTAAATTAACATTTATATATAATAATAAATGTTAAAACAAAATGATTTCAGTATGATCGAAAACCCCCCCAAATTAATCTAAAATGATAATCATTAATTTCTACATAATGTTTCATCCTCATACCATATAAAAAATACTTTATAAGATAATTTAAACTTCTTTAATATCTTTACTAACATATAATAACAATTTTTTATAATTATCCCTATTTTTCATGAACTTCCATTCATTTATAAAAGTGAACCGACAACGGAAACCATGAAAATGAATACTCTTTAACAATGAAATTAAACTGTATAACTCATAGAAAATCCTATATATGAACTTCATAAAACAAAAATGAATCAAATTAATTTATAAAAGGTTCTAAATTTGTTAATTAATGAATCTAATGTGATTATATATTATATTTTAGTGAAGAAATCATTTAGAGAAAAGTTAAGGGGAAATGTCAAACCCAACTCTGTTTCATTGGATTTTCTTTATTTCACCACGTTTTCATTATTGATATTCCATAAATATAATTTCTTTATAATTATCTTACCTTTTCTGGGATATAAATTTTTCTAATTGAGTTTATGACAAATATAATGTTTTCTAAAGGAACTAAATCTTCAAAAAACACACCTTTTACTTCTCAAGATTGTTCCTTCTTCACCCAAGGTTGGGGATTCATATATCAAGTATGTTATTCCCACTTTAATCTGGGAACACAGATTTTATGAATGTATGCTTTATCATATGACTCCCAATTATTTACATGGTTTATTTTATATTCTGTATTGATGTATATTCCATATCGCATGCATGATAATATAAATGTTATGATGTGGTGGCTATGCCCCGAATTTTATAGTGAAAAGTAAATGTTTTGATATGATGGGTATGCCCGAAATTATGCATAACTCTGATGTATAGTTTAATTCTATGTATATCATGATAAAATTCAAATATTCATGAACATAATGCTAGTTTTTTTACAATTATGTGTGATAGTTTACAACTAAGACACGATGTTTTATTTTTATGCATTTCCATATTCCAAACCTTTTCTTAGTGCTTCTTCTCATGATTATAATCCTATGACATTGTTATGATGGTAATGATTATTCTCAACCCATGTTATATTGTTTCATGTTCTTATCTATCCTCTTATTGGTCTTTTAGCTCTCCCATTTCTTGCAGTGTATCCTCAGGTGTTTACTTTAACTAAGGAGAACACACGGTCAATCAAAATCTAGAGAGAAAGTAATTAAATAATTTTTTCAATTTTATTTTGTAAATTTTATTTATGGTCCTAATTTTCCAAAGAAACTAAATTTTATTTATCCATGTTTTTCATTATTTTATGTTGTTAATCAATATAATTATGTATTATTAATGTATAAAAAAAGTGTCCCTATAAAAGCTAACTATCATGTTATGATAAAGAGTAATAAATAACATTGTCATTATAATGTTAATCATAATAGAATCGTAAATATAAGATGGGTTACTAGGAAATTTATTTCTCGATAAGAAAAGTAAATGGATAGTTTTTTTGTTTCAATATCATTCTTATTGTGTTATGGAATTATTTTACTACATATTCTAAGAGAATATTTAATTTACTACATGACAATTATAATTTAATCCTTTAATATATTTCCTCTCAAATCTCATATTTTATCAAAATTATTAGTTTTGAAGATGAATATTCTGTCCTAAATCCTTAGATTCAACATCAACAAATCGCTGAATCCAAAAACAGAAAACAATATATTCTTCATTTCATTAGAAATTAACCAGAATTATTATGGTAGGATTATATAGTTCCCCCAAAAGAATACAATTTTAAATAAATAATAACTAACTTATTCTCCAAAATTCAATAATAATAACCCAAATTCAACATATATCATTAAACAGATAAAAATCATGAAATTAATCAAAATAACACAGACTGTGATTGGAAACCAATATTTAGAAGGACTGGTTCATATTGTTTTCCATGATTTATTTTAACATTTATCTCTAAATTTAATCAATGCTCTTAATGTATCACTTCATAATATATATTCTTAAATCATGCAATGTTCATGATATTCTAGTCATTTCTATAAATCAACATAATGACACAATGAAAAAAATTTCCACAAAGTGAAAATTCTACATTTATTTCTCAAAAAATCCTAAAATATTTTATTAATATTAATCATTATTGATTCCCAAAATTATTAACATCTCCCAAAATAACAATAATCACTTAATCACAAAATCATTTTCCAAACTGATGGAATTATTTTTGATAAAAAAATATTGTACGAAAATCAAATTATTTTACCTCCATAAAATTATCTAAATAAAAATAACAATTCATACTAACCAATAATTTGAGTAGTGTGGTTTTAGGAAATGAACTTTTTTCTCCCTTTAGTTGAGGCTTAAAAACACATTGACTTATTGGACATAATGGGATATCACATGGTCTATGTGTTTTCCTTTTTTATAAAACTATATTATTAAATTTTTATAAAGTTATATAAATATGAGAAACATCTTAAAAAATAACCATAATATTATATAACCTCTAAGGTTATATTATACATTTAATTTTATATTCCAAAATGTAATAAACAATAATTACCTCATAAATAAATGTCTCCAAAAATACCATTATTCACATTCAAATTTCATAACATAAAGAGCTAAATGGGGTTATCGAGGCACTGGAATTATGATAAATCATAAAATTACCAACACCTGATAATATCCATAACACTAAAGAAAAAAATCCAAATATATATTGTTGTTTATTCATTTCCTTTTATTCTAACTATAGTGGCCCATGAACGAAACTCTTAGATTCTATTTTGAAATCCTGAACATTACATTTCTAGCTATAATTTTGTTATTTTTGACATAAATTCTATCATCCAAACAATGATATATTAACTAGAATACATGGATCAATTACATTCTGAGGATCTTTTATGTTGGTAGTTTTAGTGAATTAGGCAAAACTATTATATAAATAATTCACTTGTCTTCAAATTAACATTCCACCCATTTAATCAAGATTTCCAAATTTTAGAATAGGTTATCAAAATCATCATTGAAAAATAAATTCTTAGTATAAATTTTTTATCATCATTATTTAAAGGTTGGATTTATGGAAAAATATATCAGGTGATAAAAAATACTCAGAAGGTGTAAACTTAAGCATTAGAAATTGAATGTCATCAATGAGTGTAATAATTTCAAATGGGTATTATGAAACAATAAAAGTGAATGAGTTTAACAAAAAATATTCATACACATCAATACAAGGATCGTCAAACATGAAAACATGGAATAAAACATTATAAAAATAAAAAAGTCATAAGAATCAATAACCATATTCCATATGACATCATTCATGATCAATTGAAACATCATAAAACCATAAAATTCATAGATAAAACAATCTCGTATATTATAACATCATCTAACAGAACCCATAAAGAACCCTTAAAATTTGAAAAACCATACATAAAACATCCTATATCATTTTCTTAAAAATAAAATCATTAACAAATTCATTAGAGGACTATATCGTTGCACCAATCATTTATGATATAACGGGATCACCGTTTACTATCTAGGTTCACCCATCACTTATAATGTCAAATAAATGAATAATCAATAAATAAAATTGAAAAATAATTTTTTAATAACTTATTTAAACAAAATTTGTTATCTTAATAAAATGATTAACCCATGGAAAAGAAATGTGTTCCCTTCCAATATTTTAAAAACATAGTAAACCCATGGAAAAGAAATGGGTTCCATAACAATCTAATTGAATAAAACTACATGCATCCAAATAAACAGTGAAAATTGTATATTTATAAAACATCCACATTGTAGAATAATATAAAATAGGGATTATGGACCTTGATTAATTAAAATACCATTTAGTTATAGTGAATTTATTTTCAATAAAATACCCTTTTTATATTGAATATTATTTATAACATATAAAAAATTTAAAATATAATTTTAGTCTAAATTAACATCAATATGTTTTAAGGGAATATGTAAAAATAATAAAACTTTTTTTCGGAAATTATCCTTCTATAATTGAAAAATAATTTTAATAAAATAATTGAAAACATGGTTTTGGATGAAAATAGATTTAGTTGGGAAGAGAGAAATATATTTATAGATTCATAAAAACATTTTATCAATTTTATTAGTATGAAATAGTATAATATATTTTACTATTTCATGAAAATATCATGAATAACTAGTGTAGATGATAATTAATTATAAATATAAGATTTAAACATCGAAGACAAAATAATTCCAAATCTTGATAAACACTGAGATTTTAAAAACTTACCCTCAACATTATGGTACCGTTAAATTATAATCCAAATGAAGGAAAAAAATCAAATGAAACAATGAATATCATTAAATTAATGAGGTTCATGATATAGAATCTCAATTTTTTATATACACTTCATAAAAGAAGATAGGAATATAACATAACATATGTCTCAAAAAATGTAAATTGATAAAAAACTATTATTTCATTATTAATATTGAACCCATAAAATTTATCAAAGAGATATCATAAAATTTATATTTACGTCCCCATAAATATATGTATAATAATCTTAAAATACATCCATGGATAATATATACATAACTTAAGAAAAATAATTAGTGAATATGGTACATATCTCTCATAAATAAATGAGAGATATGAAAAACCTCTACCCAAAGTGTGAATTGTAACATGTGTTTTATCGTCCTGAATAATAAAATAAAATTCATTATTAAAATTATTGATAAAAAATTTCATGTTCATTATTCCTTTTATGTCACTAAATACCATGTTATAACAATTACTTAATTATTTAAGATTAAGTCATTCGTTTTGATGATATTTTTTACATGAGTCCAAAATCAATTTTGTATGATGTCTATTTTCATAGTGTTAATTATTAAATCATCTCATTAATAATAATACTTAAAAATTATGATTTTTATATGATTATTTTACTTTTATTTCTATCAATGAAATATGGATATGGAAAATGAATTACATTTTAATCATAGATATGGTCGGTCATATGTACACATGGGTAATATTTTTATTTTACAATGATCATTATGGAATGAAGGTAAGTATCAATTTCTTTTTATAAAATGATCATAGTAACATCAATATCATTAATATTAGATAAATTATCTACATTTACTTATATATATCATTTAATAAATTAGTATTTATCCTAAAATATCATTAATATAAATTTTGATAAGACTCTTATCATTTAATTTTAAAAATATCATTGTAAAAAGATATATTTCAAAGATATATTTTAATATATTACTAAAATTTCATGTTCATATTGAAAATTCATGGATAACATTAATTATATAAAAATATATTTTATTTATTGTTTTTTATATTTTTTATTTGATATTTCGGTTAGTAAAATAATTAATGCATCACTATTATGCATACATTAAAGTTAATTATTTATTCACAAAAAACTAAAAATAAATTTCCACAAAGAATATATAAAATATTGATTTACAAATACTATTTATGTTATAAGATATCTTATTTATGTATAAATATTATAAAATTTATATTTATTAAAAACATTAGAATTAAATGTTTTTTATTACTTAAAAAATAATACTATTAGGGTAATAAAGTCATTCAAGTAAATATAAGAGGTTAAAAATTCTACCCAAGGATAATTTCTATCAAAACTCACTCATCTGGTAAATTTATCACAATATTTAGGGTGTTTTTATAATATTTATAATATTATTTTTCCTTAATTACCAAATTTTTTCTCGACTACTGTAATAAAATTACATAGTTCACTATTCATATTTCTAAAAAATAATAGGGGCCTATATACTAAATTTGGACCTTCAGAAAATGAATCTGTAATTTTTTTTTACAGATTTCATAATATTGATTTGGATAAATATAATTTTAAATTAATCTTGTAGATAGGGTGAGAAAGAGAGTTTTTAAAGTCAAAATGTTTAAATATTGAAATGTTTTTATATCCAAATTTAATATGAAAATGATTCGAATTACCTTAACTAGATTAATATATGAGTTGTTTTACTAATATTATAATAAAAGAATTGAGATATAATTTAAAAATATTAATTATTTTGTTGAAAATTTAGGTTTTTATTAAATTGCACTATTTTTAACCATTATCTAAAAATAAAATTTATCTGAGAATTCGGAAGATTCATCCATCACAAATTTTGATATTCATATTTCAATAATGAATATTATTATCTCGAATAAAATTTATATAATGGTCAATTTTTTTTTTAAATAATGATTCCATTAAAAAGAGTATTAATTACTTTTAGTTAAATATTTTTTATGTGTAAAATTAGATTTATTTCAATATCTTGTCTAGAAAACACATGAGATAAATGTTAAAAATTATATTTAATATATTATATATATAATTAATTAATATAATCTGAAAAATTTATTGTTTTATTTTATTTGTGTAAAACACACTTGTGTGGATATTAATAGTTTTTTTATAAAACGTATTCATATTATTTTCAAAAGGGTTTTATTTTCATTTATAATTAATTTATCAACTATAACTTATATCTACATGTGTAAACCATATATTTATAATTTAGTTAACCCTGTTCATACCTTCCATTCTAACTGATTGGTTATAACTGTTACAAAATAACAATATTTAGTTTATTCATTTCACCTTAGTGTTTCATATCTTATATGCTATTGAAAATAGTCATTCAATTTAAAAACTCAAGATGTTACAACTATACTTATATTCTTGAAATAAAAAACCAATTCATGTAAAATATATTTTATAGAAAAAATTATTTTCATAGTTATTTTCACAATACTAATTGCCTTAAATTATTTTTAAAAATAGTCTAATTTTAATTTAAAACTGATTCCATATTTAAAACACTCTTATTAACAACATATAATTCAATTACATGGTTTTAATGGTTACTTTTAGTATTCATATTTTACCCAAATAATTAATGGTTTTCATTTTAGATCAGTGATGCATGTATATAATTCTCTCATACAGAATATTTATTTAATGAAAAATATATAGAGGAATGACAAGTCATTACAAAGAATGACTAAAATTTTTATAATGTTCTATATTTAAATAATGATCATTTAGATCAATAAAATTAATAAATTGATCAACCACATGGTGAAATATATGATGTACTAAAAAGATGGAGATACCATATATATTAAAAGATAATTAGGGTTTACCTTTCATAAGAAGTAATTGACAATATTTTTTTTTTAAAAAGTAATGTTGTTTCAACTACCCTTTATTTTTATATTAATTTTGAAAACTTTAAACGGAATGTGACCTGAATTAGTCACCCAAATAAATCCCAAAATAAATTTATTAAATAAAACCAAATTTAAAATCCATGCATTATGTGGTATTCAATTTTAATACCATTCAAACCATTGTTGATGTTTTTGTATAGATGTAAATGATGGATAATGATCATTAAGCGTGGTTTGATGTCCATTTGGATTATTTACTATAAGATATTTTAATATTAATATTATTAAATTTATTGTGTTTTTATAGACTAAATATGATGATTTATTCCATGTTTCCTGAAATCCATTTCTATGGAATAATTTTTTTAAAAGGTTGGTGCAGAAGACTCAATTTATTATTAAAGAAAATAACACTTTTTAGTCTGGGTAGAGGTAGAACCATTACATAGCCCAAAGGCCTAAGGCCAAGTGGACTGAAACAAGGTTTGAAAGCCCTTTTTTTGGCCAAAAGGACCCCTCGACAAACAGTACTAATTATTATTATATTAATTAATTTAATAGGGTTTATTTATAAATCTTGTTTCTATTTGAAAAACATTAGAAATGAGACTACATGTGTATATTTTTTTCTTTGGATCAAATGTATAATTATCAATATGAATTTTATAGGAAATATATCATATAAAACTTAGATTTAAATTTTTAATGTATCATTAACATATTAATTTAGAAATGAAGATATATATAGGATTTCAACTTTTAATTTTATTATTATTATGTGTTTTTTACTTAATGTAATGATAATACAACATCTATATACAATATGATTATGATATTTTGAATGTATTCAATTCATGAAAACATTTAAAATAACCGATGGAATAATCATGGATTAATCAACATCTTTTTTATCCTTTTGATTCATGATCTATAAACTAATGTCTTGGTAATAATTCTTTAGTTATACTAAATGTTTTGGTTGTTTTAATTCATCAAATAAAATTTATATTTGTCAAATTTTACAATGGTATAGCAAATATTAATGATATGATTTATAAGTTATACTGGCCAAAAAAATGGAACTCACAGTTTGTTCCTAACTGATAAAATATAGGAGATTCAATTAATCCTTGGTTCAGATAAAGGTAAGTTTGGTTTTTTACACCACATCTAAATGAATATATATAGATTATGACATAAGGGTGAACAAGACAGTATTCTGAAATGTTTTCCTGGATTAAAAAGAAATTATAAATGTTTGAAAATCACCATAAAATGTATGAGATTCTATTGTAGGGGGTGAAATTTTTATACGTATCTGAGAGGAGTGAGGTGAATAAATAGGGTCAAATAGACCAATAATTCTACAAAATTTATTGTGTTATTTTTTTATTTCATCTAAAAAATTTAATCTATATCGGGTAAGAATATTAAATATTTAATGAATTTATTCTTCCCCCTCTTAATTATTCCTGAATTTATGTCTATTTCCATCAATGATGTGTATGTACCCAAAAACAATATTCTAATAGGGAGTCGGTAATATGACTTTTTTATCCTGTGAAGGAGGTTCCACACATAAGTCATTGTATGGAAGGTTCGCCAATTTTTTCCAATATACATGGGTTAATGCCTGAGTGGACCGATTGGAGGGGGTTAACTGGTGTTCAATTGCAGACATTGGGAATAAAAGTTTCGAATGGCCTCCAATGGGATTTTTTGTAGAGGTAGAAACACCCAAATACCCTCACATCAATGATTCATAGACTTTTTTTCCAAAGGTATACATTCATTGGTTGATTTATCCAATGACACTTAAGAACATACATTGGTCGAGATTATAGGAAGTGTCTCTCATCACACATTTTTTGGGGGAACTATTTTCTATTAAACAACTCTCTTATAGATTTATAATTTGTTCATGAATCCTTGTATCATTCCCAAGTGTGTTTATATTAGGGATTACTATAGGAAATGATATATTATGACTACGTATGGGTCTGGAATCATATGTATGTATATGCGGTTCTATATCAATGGTCCCCCATTTGGATTGATTAGTTATTTGTGTCTATTCAATACAATGATGATGGTTTTAATACACATAAGATGGCACTATAAATTTTATCTTCATCCATGGGGAATGCGAGTTATCATTGTTTTGATGTTGAAACTGTAATATGGGGTTCTTGCATAACCTCGTGAGAGGAATCGTAACCCAGGTAGTTTGATATCACTTAACTGGGTATATCACCTTTTATGGTAATGTGATGTGGACCTAACAATATAGTTTTAACATCATGCATTATGGATTACTAGGAAAAAGGCTGGCACATCAAGGATGATTTGGGACTTAAGTCAAGGAATCCCTGGGTACTCGAAAGAGATGGGGTCCCATGGATGAATATGATCCTAATAGGAACGTGTCATTGAAAACATTATGGTTAATTGGATGTCGGGTATGGACCTAAAATATGATTATGATGTATCCCATTTAGTTTATAACAAAATTCCACATAGTTTATTATGTTTGGGCTAACTTATGGGATCATTACATTTAAGGGAGGTTATGATTGAGTCTAGTGCATGGGATATTCCCTTTAGTGATACTTCTTTATGAATGTGACCCTTTGAAGAATAATTTATTGTTTTAGGAATTATACCTTTTAGGATGTGAATTTATGTTTTGGTATCATTGGGATTTCATAATAAAAATTATCCCCTAATCCCATGTGATTTGTGCATGGTGTGAGAAACAAACAGAAGCAGTAGATCTGATGATCACACGATCACCCATATCCACTGATGGATGGTGCTGGATCCCAAATAGAGGGGAAAAGGGTTTTAATATGATTTTTCCTCCATGGATTTAATATCCAAGATATTAAAATTTATTATTATATATAGATACATGTCATATGGAGGTGGATTGGAGAAGAAGTGCTTCCTCCCCCAAGAAAGGATATGGGCTTACCTCCAGTTGAGTTCCCTAAAATCAGTTACGAGAAAGTTTGTAGCTTTCATCACTATCCCTCATCAAATGGAAAGGACAGTGGTTCTTCTCAATCCATATAAAGGGGAGGATCACATGATAATCTAATGGTTAGAATCCTTGTTAACATGTGAATGTAAACATTAGGATATACTGAGGGTCCTTTAAAATAATGGGGTCACCAACATGAATCCTTTTCCCATGGGTATGTAAACAAGAAAGAAAATACTGATGTTCCTGATGAAAATTTCATATATGCCTTGTGGCATTGTAAGGGGTCAAATCCTGATACTATTATACTATTTTTCAAAGGCACCTACACCTGAGTTGATACCACAAAAGAGAGTGATGGGAGTTAGAGAGTAGAATTCCCTAAGATTCCAAATTTTCCATAGCAATATCTTATGCAGGATATGAATCCCTCTGAATAATGTGTTTCTATACAAGTTTGGGGATTTTCCACATATAATGTTTGTACATGTACTATCTTTCAACCTATATAGTGTTTTCCTACATAGGACCATGTTCCACCCATATTCTGCTTATCTTCATGGGGTCAAGTTACTCCAACATAGTGTTTGGCTACGGAGGGTAGGGTTCCACCCATTTTGTTTTTTTAATGAAGGATACCAATTTAAAATGATACATTGGTTCTAAAACACTTTTAAATTACATCTGTATATGGATTTTAGTTCTTATATTTCGATATGATTTATTTTATCATCCTTAATGTTATGCGGTGAGATTTACGTATGAAGAACCGTCGAAGGACTTTGATTCCATCCATGCATTCCTTTAGCTTTCTTTCATTTCGTTAGTATAAGTCTCCATGTGTATTATTTTTTTGGTTCCCCAAAGGTTCTATTTATAGAGAAATAGAGGAACTAAATACCATTGTGATTAGTTTTCCATAGAGGATTGTGATGCTTCTTTTGTGGAAGCCCACAGAATATGCCCAATATGCGAATGACTTAGTCATAAGGGACATCATTCCAGGAAGGTTTCCATCATTGGTTTACAGGAGATCATTTCCTAGTTTTTTAATTATTTAGTTCACTGGGATGTTCACTTGGGGGGTCATTAATCACCACATACTTCCCACAAATTACTTCGGTTTCATTTGTAGGTGTTTGTTCCACCATCTCCATCTCATTAACAACTTAGTTCATGGGTGCTTCATGAAGCCACATACCACCATGAGGATCAGTGGTTTGGGTAGTAGTTTTTACTTTTTGTAATCCATCCATCCTTGATCCTTTTTCTTCAATATTCATTGGGGACTCATTTATACCCTTTTCCAATACTCATATATTTATCTCCTTCAATAATGTGATATTTTTGAGGACCTAAAAAATCACCCACATTAGAATCATTTCTGATCAGGATGAAGAGGTTTCTATTCCAATATTGCAACAATCATGATTTGAATTAAAGATAAGACAATCCCCTAACTTTATCCTGATCTTAGGGACTCATCAAGCATAGTTTTACTATTTCTAGGGTTATATGAAAAACCCTAGGAACATTTTTACAATTTTATTTATAACACTAAATGTTTCCTATGTTCACCAGGATGTTAACCTAGAAGGTGTATCATGAATTTTTTTTAGGTTTCCCTTTTTTGTATTTTGGACCTAAGAAGATTTATGACTTTTTTGTTTCTTGATTTTGTCATTCTTTTTTTATGAATATTTTGAAGAATAAGTCTAGTGAGTTGATACATGAATTTTATCTAGGGTTCTATTTGTGGGTTTTCCACTTCATCAAATTTTCTGCCTCTTTTAAAAGGCAATTTCGTTTCTTATAATCCAGAATATCTTTCCTAATGCTTTAGTTAGAACAAATTTGACCAAAAATTAAAGGTGAAGGGACTAAATATTTTTTATTAGATGAAAATGTCGGTATCCTTTTCATACATGAATAATGAATTTTTATTCACCCTGATTTTATTATTTATAAATATATAACATGATATGGGGTATGTATATGAGTAGTAACCATTGGAATGGTTTCTAACATGATATTTAGTGGGGGGGGGGGTATAGAAAGGTAGAAAATACCTTCTAAGAGGACCATTTTCCTTTTTTTCTTGAGAGGAAATTTTTTTGGGAAACTTATGTAGAGCCAAATAGGGTATATTTTGCATTATAAAAAAATGGTTTCCTCAATACACTGGAAATCCAAATTAGACAACCACATGTTTTTGTGGAAATTCAGATTCTTCAAGACCATGAGGGGTGTATTGTCATGGGAGTGATGACTAAAAGAGACACATGAATCTATATCAACTTTGATCATGAATGAAAAAACACTCCTACACAAATTTGGATTATGTAAAAGAGGGTTGAAGCAAACATCATTTTACTGTCATGCAACTAGGTCATGAGTGGTGAATTTTAATGTCATAATTATAGGATGTTTGGGAACTTAAATGGGAATTAAGTGGAAAATGATTCACCTTTGTCTTGGTAGGATTTACATGAATGTTCTATCATCTTCAAGCATGAAGGATGAAAAACATTTAGACAATAATCTGGGGGGTTTCTAAATCCAATGATTGGTGTGGGAAATAAAAATAATTGGGGGAATATAGGGATAAAAAACCCTCTCTTGGTGATTACTTGGACTTTTTTATAAGACTTTTTTGTAGGAAACGTTTTCATTGCCAACTAGGGTATATTGTGCATATTCAGTCAAAGGTTCCCTCGTAAAATTGTCCCTATGTTTATGATGGATGAGGGGGGTTTATTGGTAATCATATTATTTGAGAAACATGTATTTCATTTTGAAATGAGGGTTTATAAATGTGAAAAGGGAATTATAAGTTCTGACATACTAGGAAAAGTTAAAGAAGTTCCCCCTACAGAGGTATTAAAATGTTCCCTATGAAAGTCTGAACCATGCACATGGGAGGAACATTTCTTTGTTTTTGTGACAAAGCCTAGTATTGGAGGTTTATGTGTAAATATATTTCATAGAAGGGTAGAAATAATGATATACATAGTTTAATAAAATCCATGTAGTTTAATGTCTTTTAGTAAGATGATGATCTCCCAATATGGAGAAAAGAAAGAAAGTTGTGTATGTTCCCAAAACCATAGATTCGAGCATCAATATGTGTCCATTATAGTTAAGAAACAATAAATAAATAGTTCTTGGAAGGTTCCACCACATGCTAATCAAACACTCATATATGAAAAATTATTCAATGTTGATCTATCTCATACACATGAGTGATTTTTTTGTTAATACGAGAACACCATTGGGGTAGGGCTCATAATAGACTCTCCTATATATATTTATATCATTCATAGGAACATAGGGGGAATCATTGTTTGTTATGTTAGAAAATTTATCATTCAAGTCTCACCCATACAAAGAAAAAAATGGAATATCTTTGTCATACGGATAAACCTGAGATATGAGGTTAGGGTGTCAAAATGTATACTATAATAAAAAAAATCAAGCCACACATATTTATTTGGAGTTTTCTTGTACAGGTATAACCTATAAACTGGGATGAGGAATTCATAATATGTGTTTCATCTCGACCCAATATTTAATATATGAGTGTTGTTGAGTGTCCTTCAAAGATATGAATCAATGCACGTGTATTTATTAATATCACATATTTTATTTTCATGTGATTAGTACATTTTCTATACTATTTAATAGAATATTGTGAGTAAATATATATGGAAACTTTGAGTAACTAGAGGCTAATTGGGTTGTGATATTCCAACAAGCACTAGAAATAAGGGAAAGGAAAGTGTGAACCATGATTCTAGGTAAACACAGATCATAAAAATCGATACAGAGCATGGAAGTCATTGGGGGAATATAGGGCTAGGAACAACCTCTCCTACGGTTTAAGATAAAATTGGATGAAAACAATTTAGGTGGGAGAATTTTGTAGAGCCAACTAGAGAATATAATTATTATTCAATCAAAGGTTTCCTTAAGATATTATCCCTCCATATTCAATATCCAGGTAGGTTTATGAAGATCTAAAACTACCTTGGGAAAGATGTGTAATGAATATAAGAGACATGTCTACACATTATGAAACATTTATACCATTATTATCCATAAATTGGAAAACTAAATACATAGATTATAACCATACGTAGATATGTTATTTCTATTTCATTGATGGATCATTTTATGAGGGACCTTAATTCAATATTTCTAGCACAAATTTTCATTCTGGAGATAGGGACAATATTATTTTTCTTTTCCCTTTTTTACTTGTGGCCAGGATGAGGGTATAACTCCGAATAATATGTCTCCCATTAAGATGAGAATCAATCTATATATAGTTATTGAGGAACCATGTTGTTTAATGTCGTAAGGTGTGAAATTTAGTGTTCATTTTATGATCATGCTACCAGGAACATGGAAACCCTGATGTAGATCAATGTAAATTTATTATGTGGGTAACCCCCAACCAAACATCCTGATCCCATGTGAGATGTTCTTGGTCTGGAAAAAAAGTGGTGGAAAGGGATAATTATTCTAAATAGAGGTGGTAGAACAAAGTATATATAAATGTTGAATTTAAAGTGGTAAAATGAAAGAATATAAACCTCAACGTCATTACATATCCTGCATATATAGGAATCAATACATATGTATATCATAATATGATTTTTTTCCCAGGTCTGACCCATATACAAGAAGAGAATTTATCCCGTATCTTGTGGTTGAGCCCAAGAAATAGGTTTTATGTGTCACTATGTATCCTCCAAGGGTAGAAATCAATATGTATAGAAAACTCAAAGCATTGGACAAGTCCATATGCTGGGAGGGGCATTTTTCTATTCATTCTTTGGGAGGTGTCTAGACCTGATATATGGAATCCAAGTGTCTCTATTTATCCCATCAAATGAGAATCATTCCATATGTAGTTCTTTAATGTGGCATGGAAATTGACAAATTCCAAGGGTGATGTCCCCTCAGGTGTGGACACCCCAGTGCCTTGCAGTTCAATATCATACAATGAGGACATTGATAAGAAAAATACAAGAAAGATGATTTTGTTGTCTAGAATGAAATATAACACTATTGGAAAATATTTTACAAGGTTAAGGTATGGTAAGAAAATAATCCCATGGATGTAAGAAAATTTTCAATTCTTCCTGACAAACAGAGTCTAGGGGTCACTATATACTCTTCAAGGGAAGGAATCAAGGTACACATAGATCTAGATGAGAATTCTCCTCGAATGTCATAACCATAGACATAAGAAGTAATTATTCTAATTTTTCATGGATAGTTCTAGAACCTAGGTTCTAGGAGTGACAACATATCCGACAATAGTGGGGATCAAGCCAAACATAGTTCTTGAGAATGAGATTCCCTACATGTATCTAGATATCATGCAGGAACTGAGGAATTTTATCATTGGTTGTAAGATACCAGACTTCATGATGGAATTCCCTTATTTAAATTTTGATTTAAATATATTTTTCGGTTTATTTAAGTCTTTATTGGGTGTGAGGGGCCTCATGGGTGTTTTGAGGGATTATTACACTGAAGGAATGAAAACTGAGCCAAATAATGCAATCTAATACAGTTGGGGCACAATTTTTAAACCATGTGATGATTACTTGGTAGTTTTATGACCGTAATTCTCATGGAGATTGGTTCATGAAATGTTTAAAAAAATATATGGTTAAACCCTTTGGCTGAGTAAAGTTGGGATAAATTACAAAATTGAAACATTTGGTTTTATTTTATACTTCGGGATTCTCCTCTATTCCACCTGATGCAACCCTAGGGATGAACCCTAGTGACCCAAGATTATAAGAGGTTGTTATCCATTTGAAGTGTTGTTAGTTGTGGATCAAATCTATGTGCGAGTTTAGCCCCTCTCTTGCTTGTTTTTTTGGGTTAGGGTTTTTATGTTCCTCTTATCTCCACCCGAAGCTCTAAAAACTTAATTTGAAGTGAGTTATTGGTTGAGGATTCAATATGTGGTGGAATCATGATATATGTATATTATTAAATGTTTTTTCATCATCACATTTGAGGTAGGTGGTCTACAAATTATATCCCATTGTTTTGTAGTGGATTTTTTCATATGAGTATCTGTTCTAGATTTTATCTTGTTTTTATTTGAATGCATTGGGTGAGTTTTGGTAAAATAAACATCTGAATAATTATTTGAACACATCCCAATCTTCATAGGATGGGTTCAGGATTATTTGATAAATTTGGGCCACCCATTTAGTTCAAAAACATTCCCAAACCTAGGAATTTGTGTATTCAAGTGTGAAATTAATTCACTATTACAGAGATCCCTTATTGAACATGTTATTAGGCATAGTTCAGTAAGATATTGAATGTTTATAGTTTTTTATAGGGTTTAGAAAGGCATAAGGGTTATTTTGGAATGATGTTAAAATGGGTTAATTAGGTTAATTAAGACTATGTCAAATGGTTTATGAACTATGTTGGAATCCCTAAAGGGTTCATATATGTGAAATGATGATCATGTTAATTTGGAAATGACTTTTGAATTGAAGAACATGTAAATGGAGTTGCACATTAGAATTTATGAAAATGATGAAAGGATAAATATATAACAATTATGAGGTATAAAAATTGGTTTTAATTTAATAATGTCGGTGGGCCATGTGATATAATAATTTCACAAAAAATTTATAAGTTGGAAAAATTATTATGAAATGATAAATGGGCCAATGGATGGTAATTGATGAACATTTTATATGATGTGGGAATTGTTAAATATATATAATGGGTTAAGAAATTAGGATGTGAATTTGGAAAAATGAATATGTAATGTAATGAATAATGGGTTATGTAATAGTATTTATTCTCATATTGATGGTTATGGAATTTTACTATTATATTTATTGGTTGTGTTTGGTTTGGATTTGACATATATGTGGTGAAAATATAAATTAGCAAGCGCACATGGCCTCATAAAGGTGGATATTGACATGAGGTTCTACACACATGGATAATGTTTTTCCGAGGCTCTAAACTCCACCCCAAAATTCATAGGTTAGGGAAGGGGTTGGATGATTTATTCCCCTAATGGTTTCATTCCACCCAAAGTGGGGCTACGAGGTTAGAATAAAGTGTTGATGTGCTGTGATTATCCCTAGTGAGATATGGACATCTATTATTCCCTTCCTGAATAGTGTTTGATTTCTTTAAAGCCATGTGTATATGATATATATTCCAAACTCGTGAAACACACAAAGATAAGGGCCTAATTAAAGATGATGGATAAGTGTTGAACATAGTATGATAAACGAAATGGTTAAGAAACAAATGGTTACCTAATGAGTTCTGAGTTGTTCTTTTTGTTACCATGTATTTTATTTCAAAATTGAATCTAGTATCTATTAAACTGTATATTGTTTTGACATCCTTGGTGGAGGCCTACTTAATTTTGTACTCACTCCCTTCTCAGACAACTATTTGGTACTTCAGCAGATTTCATGGTTACATGTTTGGACAATGGAAAAATCCCAATGCTTGGGACATGTATGGATAAGGAATCGAACTATTTGGTACATGAGAAGATTTTATGACTGTGTTAAAATTTTCAGTTATGATAAATTGTAAATTTTTTTTGGTGTATAAAAGTGAAGGATATAATAGTAACAGTGAAATGAATAATTCATTTCCCATAATTAATTGTGTAAATAAGTTAAAATAGGGATTGAAACAAGTTGTGAAATGGGGAATGTGTCTAAGAGAAAGGATTTGTGTTGTGAAATATTAAATGGTTTAAAAGGGTGTTTGATGAAAGGCTTATTATTGAGTAAATTAGTTGACACATGTTGACCATGGCCTATGGTAGGTATGGTAGAGGGTAGTGTTCTATGAAATTTGATAATTGTTGGGATAGTTTATGTAGAGTGGTTTTTTATGATTGAGAGGGTAAGACCTTTTCCATATGTGTTTAATCTTATCGATCAGTCTTCAAAGTGTTTATTGGAAAAGTGTTTTTGATTATGTTCATGAATAAGCTAAGTACATTAAATACATTGGGTGAAATTGAGTTTAAAATGTGAATTCTTGATATAAAAAATGGTGAATGTAATTTTTAAAAGGGTTTGTAATAATGAATCCGTTGGGTTAAGCAGGTAGTGGGTATTCCATATGTATTCATTTTGACCATGTATGGGTGGTTTGGGTCACTGAGAGTTCCCTAGTTTGGGACATGTATTTGGGATTCGATACCTTTCTTGTTACGATACGACATAGGAGTTGTGAATAGGGAACCATCGGTAAGGCTGTGGCATTTGGATCATGATACATTGTTCGACAAGGTGAGTGTGGCAATCCATGTGAGTCATAATTGTATGGAGTTTGTGATGGACATTAAGGAATATTCTTGGGTTATGGTGAATTTATGAGTTGGGACATAGCGAGTTGATTTTTGGATCCTCGAGAGGATATTTGGATCATAGTATTGATGTACATATACAATTACCTTTGATGGGGAACCTAGAGTAAATGGTCATTTCATGCGCTTTGAAAAGTGTGTATCAGAATGGGAGTGAGAGTGATGTTCTGGATCATTTTATAGATCATAACATAATGTGTCTGGTTCAGGAAGAGGACTAATGTCTTTTTCTTGTTGTGATTCCAGTTTAGTGATATGGTATCATTCAACCTCCACTATGACCTAAGAGAGGGGTCAGAAAAGGATCATACTGATTTGAGGTATGAGTTATATGGGTGGATGTCGGGACATTTACATTGGGATGATGTTAATATTTCTTAATGGAGTTTTGTCTTAGAGGGATAAATGGGATGAATGGTGGTTGGTGATACAACTCAAGATGTGGTTGTGTGTTGATATATTTGGGAAAATTAAGAGTGACCTCTTGAGAGGCTAGCCAAGCGATGCGGGTTCTGTGGAACATAAAGCATGGGAGATGCTTTATAGGTGGAATTGAGTCGTAATAAGTACCATAATGTTTTGGAAAAAGGTATAGTTGTTCCCTGATTCATTCCTAAGGGCACCCTAGTGCTTATGATATGATGTAATGCATGTTTTGAAGGGTTGTATCATATGGATGCTTGACCCCTCTACTAGGAAAATAATTAATTGAGGTATTGATGTTGTTTTTGAGTGGAAGAGACATGGGTGAATGAAGCATAGTTAGATACTTTTGTTTTGAAGGTGATGCCGAGGGGATGGTGGTCACAATGTTGATCTTTTCTGTATGAATGGTTTGGTTTTTAAATGATATGTAGAGGACACCTCTAGGATGATGAGGCTGACTAACCATGATGCATGGTTAGGTTAATAAGTTTGTGTTGGGATATGATCAGGTAAAGCATGGATTGTGAGAAACCATTTTGTTTTGGATGACTAATTGTCAGGGATGATCCAAAATAATTTTAGTAGTGTGGTGAATGTAGTGCCACATGAAATGTAGGTTCAAAAATTCTGGGTGGATGGTCATGGAGCGGTGGTGGTTAAGTGCCAATGAGATGTGTGCAAAAGGGAACCTAAAATACTTAGTAGGCCATTGTATTCTATAGGTAGAGGTGAAATAATTAATGGATTAGTTAGTGGTTGTTTTCATGGACAACATCTCAGTATATGTCAGCTAGTGATGATCAGGCCCAACATATTGACATCATCTAAGGTGTAGTGAGAAGCTCTAGTTTTACTCCAAGTGACTGGAAGACATTTTTATTGGATGGGGACATCAAGGATTTTATGCTCATGGGGTAGTGTTTGTTGAGCTAGATGATGGGATGTACACCATCAATGGTTTTTGGGTGAGGTCCTCAAGATAGACCAGGTTTCGAAAAATGTTTTCGGTTCCATTCCTGGAAGAAGAAATAAAAACTAGGTGACATTCATTTTCTCATTATGGGAAAATCTATAAATCAATAAATATGTCTAGGGATTCATCCAATGATCATGTGTAATCTATGGGGGTTGGAATCCCTCATGGGGAGAAATGGAATCGACACTCATATGTTTGGGAGTGATAAGTTAGTCCTGGATATGGGGAGGGGAATGTAGAGTTGATGTAGTATAACTGGGATGACAATGGAAAACATATGTGATATGGGTTGGGTTATTCATATAGGATAGTTGGGCCTTCGATGTGGTGTTGATATGGGCCAACAGTTGGCTTCGATATTAGGTTAGGTCAAAATTATTTCGACATTCCTGTAGTAAAGACATTGAAGGGGGATGGTGAGACATGACAATGGTTTTGGAAAAGTGGTTGGGTTTTATAAATCCAACAAAATCAAAAGAAAAATCGGGTATGTTTTTTTGGGTGGTATTGGAATGTCTTGATTTATGAGGGCACCTAGTACATGTGAAGGAGTTTCATGCTAGTGGTGATGCTAACTATTCTATCATGAGTCATCTGGGGATAGCTCGACTCGGTTAAGAGTGGGGGGGAATTGTGGAATGTCATAAACAACCTTCAATGAATGTTTTTGGTTGAGAATTTCATTTCAAATTTCATAATGGATTTGAGTGAGATACTTTATTTATTATTTAGTCTATAAATAGTAGTAGTGGTTGTGTGGGGAAGAATAATGGGGGTGGTGAATCCCAATGACGGTTTAGAGGGAAGCGATGCCATAGTGGTGAAATCCTTCTAGAAGTCAGTGAATGAAATTAATAGTTGTTTTGAACGATAGTGAAGGGTTTCAAGTTAGTAAGATCCATGGAAAGTTGAATTCTATTACTGTTCCATCAAAGGATGATGGGTGTTGTGGGAAAAGCCAGTCTGGTTGGTGTAACACGATATGGTAAACAAGAGTGGATGTGATGTATTTTGACCACCTATGGTTTGGGTTTCGTGGTGGAAAATACTTTTAGGGAATGAATCCAAACTTCAATGATTTCGAGTTGATTTTATTCATCGAATGGATAATGTTGGAATGTATATCACAGTGGTTCCAATTTCTTGACATCTGGCTTATGTAGGGAGAGAACCAAAACATATTGGTGGTTGGTTGATAATGTGATTAGAGTTTTGGGATGGAGGGACTCGAGTGATCATCATTTAGATGAGTTTTCCCTGATAGTGGGTATTGGCAGAATTCTAAATAGGTGAGTGACCTTGTGTTTTTGAGATTGTATTTATGGTTATGGAATGGGATTGTAAATACATGAGTGGTTTATCAACATAATATATGAAATGTGGTTCTAAAGACCACATATTCTCCTTTGGGTGATATCACGTTTTGACCACCATTAGAGTTTTGAAAACATACTAAAATAATGCCAATTAACAGAGTCATTAGTTGTTGATCAGATAGATGAGATGCTGATTGGTACCTCCATGATGGTATGATGCTGTGTACGTAGTTTCCTCCTGTTTCATTTTTGGTACTATTTCTTATATTTTCCCAATGATGTTCTAGTGGTCGATGTATGGTTGAAGTCGATGTGACCATAAAGGAGTATTTTTTTTATGTTGTTGGTTTTTGTGAGAACATTTTGTTGGGAAATAATGTTCCTTTGGTTCAGTTTTTATGGAAACATGGTATTGTTCACGAGGAAGACTTGGTAAGGGGAATGGACAAACAGGCCTAGTGGATTGAGCTCCTTGTTTTAGAAGCCTAGTGATGCTTGGGAATGCAGTTCATGAATGATCCATTAAAAGGTGGGGATTTTACAGTATATTTAACATCATGAAGGTATTTACTTGTTTAAACTTTGATTTAAATCTATTTTTTGGTTTAATAAAGTATTTTTTGGGAGTGTGAGGATCCTCAGGGGTTTCCGGTGGTTCATAACATGAAAGGAAAGAAAAATGAGCCAAATAGTGGAATCTTGCATGTTTGGTGCATAGTATGTAAACCATATAGAGTTTCCTAGGTAATAGTGGGACCATAATTACCTTGTATAGTGGATCATGCATAATTTTCTAATTGTTTGGAAAACCGTGCGGGTAAATAATGTGGCCCTAAAAAGTATGGAAAAATTAAAAAAAAATGTCACATCGGGTTTTATGTTATAAATTTGGATTTTCCTCCATTTCAACTCCTCGAACCCTAAGGACGAACCCTAGTGACCCTATATTCTGAGAGGTGGTTATCCTTAAGTCTTAAATTATTTGGAGCATCATCTATTGTAGATCAAATATCTGGGTCTTTCCAATCACACTCTTGCTTATCTTTTTGGATTAGGCTTTGCATCTTCCTATAGTCTGCACCAATAGCTCTAAAACCTTCTTTTCTTCTGATATCTTGGTTGAGGCATAAAAGGGTGTTTGAATTGGAATATAAGGCTATGATTAAGAGTGTGTTAATTATAATATTCTAGGTATGTGTTCAACAAATTATATCCATTTGTTTTTGAGAGGATTTATGCATATGAGTATGTTTTGTTGTTTCAATAAAGTTTTTATTTTAATTCATTTAGAGAGTTTCCGTAAAATGACCATCCTAATGAGGATTTTAACACCTCGTGATCCTTGGGGATTGTGTTGAGGATGATTTGACCGATTTGTGACACCCATGTAGGGATATGATGTTCCCAAACATAGTAATTGACGTAGTCAAGTGTGGAATTAATGTGTTATAACATAGATCCCTTTTTTAACATGTTATTATGGATAGTTGAGTTAGATATGGAATGTTGATAGTTTTTCCTAGTATTGATAGAGAAATAATGGGTTGTTTGTAAAGTCATTAAAATGGGTTATTTTTGTTAATTGATATTATGTCAAATGGGTTATGAACTATGTTGGAATGCATAAAGGGTTAGTATATGTGAAATGATGAACTTGTTAAATTGGGAATGGACTAATAATTTAATAACATGTAAATGGTGTTGCATAAAGACATTGATGAAACTCATGAATGGTTAATAAATGGGAATTATGAGGTATACCTAATTGGTTGAATGTAATTAAGTGGTTGGGCTATTTGATATAAGAACATCACTTAAAATGTATAAGTGGAAAAAATGATTATTAAATGATATGTGGGCTAATGGATGGTAATTTATGAACATTGTCTAATGTATGGGATTTTTTGAATATACATAATGGGTTAATTAATGAAGATGGAAATTGGGTTAAATGAATATTTAATGTTATTAAAAATGTTTTAATGGGTTATGGCATAATATTAATTCTCATGTTGATGGTTATGGAGTATGATTGTTATTTTTATTGGTTTTTGTTGTTTTGATATGACATGTATGTGGGGAACATATAAATAAGCATGTTCGCATGGCTTGGTAGAGTGTATTATTGACCAGTGGTTCTGCGACCATGGGTCGCGTTATACTGAGGCTCTAAAATCTACCGCAAAATGAATGAGTTATGGAAGGGGACATATGATCTATTCCGATAATAGTTGAATTCTACCCAGACTGAGGCTTTGAGGTGATGATAAAGTGTTGATGTGATGTGTTTTTCCATAGTAAGATATGGACATTAATTATTACCTTATGCACAGTTTTTTATTTCCTTATACCCATGTGTAGATGATGTATATGCCAAACCCATGGAACACAAAAAGGTAGTGTATTAATTAAAGAAGATGTATAAGTGGTGGACATGGTAAGGATGGAAAAAATGTTTATGATGCAAATGGTTAACTAATGTCTATAGATTTTTGGTTTTCATTTACATTTTCTCTAATTTCATACCTGAATTCACTATCTATTATATTGGATATTTTTTAGGTAATATTGGTGGTGGACTTCTGAGTTTTGTACTCACGCCCTGATCAGGACACCCTTAGTTAACCAAGCAGATTTCATGGTTGTAGGTCAGAAAAATAGAAAAGGCCCTATGATCGAATGTTGTGATGAGCTTGGGATATGTATGGATGAGGATATGTACATAGAATCAAGACCCATTTTAGTGATTTATCTATTTGTCTTTACTTTGGTTTTTATGCACATTGGATCTATTAGCATGTCATGACATTGTTAATGTTTAATTGTGATTTTTACCTAGTTTTGGTAGATATCAGGATATGCATGTTTATTGGTTGTTCATATTTCTTTCGATATTTATATTATCTTCCATTTTGGATTACACTGGTAAAGAGGGTGTTGTCTCCCCTTGTGACTTATTAGACCCTCACTTCTATAAGGAAACCTTTGGCATATGGGGAGGTTCACTTGAGGTCATGTGACGACCTAACTCGGGGCATCAATTTAGTGGTTTTAGGGTAAATGTCGTTACATTCTCCCACACAGATATAGCTCATGTGAAGTGAATCATTGATTGAAATGATGATCCTAATGTTGTTTAATGTCATGCAGTGAGGATGTTAATTCCTAGATTGGGGTTATGGAATACAAACCCTTGATTCTACACAGTTTATTATCGTTCATCTAGAATGATGAAAACATATATTAATTCAATGTTGTAGGGAATTTCTTTGTATGATTTATCATATTTTGGTAATGAATAGTGGTTCCATATTGTTTAATGTCATGTAGTGATGATGTTTCGTGCCATGCAGTTTAGTGTCCTATGACTAGGATGTGTGGTTTGATATAGTTTAATGTCCTATAGTAAGGAAATGTGGTGCCATGCAGTTTAATGTCTTAAAGAATGGATGTGTGGCGCCATGTTATTTAATGTCTTATGGTAAGGACATAAATGATGTTTAACATCTTACTGTATGAGCCTCAACATATTTTTCAATATTATGGTAAGGACATCTATGCAGATTACCATCATGCGATAAGGATGTCCAAGCTGTTTACAGTCTTTTGGTAAGAACATTAACTATTTTTGATAGATGATATATTTCTTCAATAACTATGAATTGGTGGGATTCCTAGTTATTTTTCCATCCATTGAGAACAAGTAATAATATCTATTAAAGTAGACCTTATGTATTATATATATTCCCTTCAATTTTGTCCCCATATTTGTATGTTTCTTTCTGAGTATCATCAGTGTGCTAAGGAACAACACCATATCTCTACTTAGGACAGAATGGAGGTGAAAATTTTTATTAATGACTTATGAAATCTAGTTTTGGAGACCATCTATATGGTGCAAGGAATGGAATCTCTATTCTTCAAGTGGATCCTATTCAGCTAGCCACTTCTGTGATTTCTCATTAGTGGAAAATTGATCATAGATGGAAACAAGGAGATAGGTCAACTAACTTCGATGGGTAAGAACACATATGTCCCACATAACAAAAAGTATGGAATCTATTATGTGGTAGTGCGGGTTGTGGTTTGATAATCCCACAAAGTATGGAGAAGCTTGTATGACCGTGAAATCTGGTATTTACCTACTATTTTGAGGAGAATGTTGGAAAGGGTTTTGTTAAAGTAATATATTTATTAGTTAGCTATTTCATTGTAGAAGGATGAATGGTTGGTCTTGATTCCATACTTTTGATATTGTTTCTTCAATTCAGTAGAACATAATTTACTTCATTTTTCATAACTAATGTATGAGGGAAACAAAATGTGATGATGATGTTAGATTTTATGAAACTAACAATGTTTCTTTCCCCAACATCATTGAGGAGTATATATTTGGCACATGTTATGGGAAGTTGGTTATAGTGAGAATCTATATAAACTACTTAGCCATATCAGAAGGATATGGTTCTACTATGTCCATTCCCCATTCAGAATATGGCTAGGAGTACATTGAAGAATAATGAAACTCAGATATTTTGTGGATTATGTTGGCATGAACCAGAGTGGACTGGAAATTTTTAGTAGAAATTATTCCAGTATTGAGTTATAGTGGTCTAGTAGTATAGAAGCTTTCTGAATTGATGGGATATGTTAAACACTGATTGGTGATAACCACATTCTCTAGTGTGTACTTTGTTCATAATAGTGTTTGTCACTTCCCCATTGATACACCCAATAACGATCCCATTAAGGATCCACTAATCATGGAACTTTTTTTGACTTGTGTCTTCATATATAAAAAATTTAGTTTTTTTGTCTTTGTATTTTCTCCCATCCATCCCTATCTGGTGAGAGAAGTCACTTTGGAAGGTAGTCCCAAATGAGTGTTATCCAACTGGTGGCAGGTCCATACTTCTCATTGATGGGGATAACCAAACTGATTTCAACTATTTTGGCCTAAAAAAATAGGGAGACCATCCAATGATGTGCAATGTTGATGAACATTTATTCATAGTCTTGATCATCCAGAGTTATGGACTCATTTTATAGCACATCATCCTATGCATTTTGTAATTAGGGGACATAAACTAATGCCATCTGTGAAGGGAATTTAGACATTTGTTCTCAGATATGGTATAATAAAGGAATTGGCTCTTCCTTTTTTAAATTATAGGAAATGTTCACTTGTTTGATGACTAGCTCAAAATCACATTTTATCTTCAAGTGTTTTAATTATACCTAATGTTCTAGCTCTAGTCCGGTAATGAGGGCATGATATTCAACTTCATTATTTGTGAACCACTTCGATAAATTGAGGGAATAAGGTATGAATTCCTTCATTAGATATATGAGCATGACTTATATACCTACATTGTTGATCTGGGGGGCATCTATCATTTTCATTTTCAGGATTGTAGATGATATGTCAAAATTCAAAAACCATAACTGGGGGTTCTCTTGAATATTGAATACCTCTTCATCAAGAAAATTACTATATAATGAATCAATTTCAATTGACGGGTTCTATTCCAAAAAATATGTTAACACATTTCCTTTGATGTATTTATGAGGGATAAACTATATGAAAGGTTTCTTTTGGATGCCATCCCATCATGACAGATGTCTAGAAATCACTGAATGGTTGATAATATACCTTATTGGATTTCTATGAGAGGATAAATGTATGTTTTGATACTATAGGTTGGGTCATAGTTTTTGGATAGTAAATATTAGTACCAAATAGAATTTCTGAATATATGAGTAATGAGTCTTAGTGATTATCATGGTTCAACTATGATAATAAAGGTAGTTTTTATAGCCACCATCATTTAGGTTCAAGGATGGATCCTTGTAAACACTCTAAGGTTGTCACATAAAAAATTAGTGGTATTACTTAAATATGAAACATTACAATTGGTGGTTAATATATATATCTTATGACGGTGGAATTATTCCTAAAAAATATTAGTCCAACGATATGAAACTACTTTTTTAATCAACCTGATAAATGGAAGAATAATTTCTGTGAGGTTCTATATAAAGCTCTGTGTGTAGGTTGATTTTCCATGTAGTGATCTCAACTCAGTTAAGTTTTGATGACGTTATATGACAAAGATAACTGTTGTATTCTTGGGTTCGAAATTTGTTTCCATGACGGTGTACGAAGATGATGAGAAACTTATCCCAGGTAACGCTGAATTCTCACATTAAGGGATTACTTTTCTCACTGTATTGTTATAGTTTGTTGGAGAGAATTTGGAGAACCATCAGGGAGTCTAAAAATTGTTATGAGATAAACCTTAGATCCTCAAAAATATCATTCAAAAAGCATTCTGAATATGATTTCGTATATGTGATACATCATAGGTTGACATGTAGTGCCAACATTCATAATACCAAATGGAATTACTAGATAAAAAATACATCTTGGGGGACTTCAAGGAGGGGTCTTCATTATCTTTGTTGGCCAATGTGAATTGGTTGTGTCCTGAATTACCATCAATGAATTTTAGAAATTGATATCCATAATTTACATCAATATATAGTTTTGTGATTTGGAATCATAAATCATATTCTAGATAGTGTTGATCGAGATCTATGAAATCTATAGAGTCTCTAATTTTTCCACTATTTTTTTTGAATAGGAAAATATTATAAGGCCCTAGCCTTAAACCTTACTTAATCTTGAGTTACTTCAAGAATACATGTTGATGATCTTTTCGGGTTTAGAGTTTTAGATAATTAGATCATAAAACTTTCATTACATCCCACATTTAAACAAAGTGGTTACAATAAAAGATAGTATTCATTTTTCCCATAAACGGAAACATATTTAAAATAAAACATGGATTCTTTCTTGACACTTCCTTGACACTATCATCATATCATGTACCTTTCCCTTGACCTGTGAAAAACATTTCAAAAACTTGGGATGAGCATAAAAAGCTCAGTAAGGGATATAAAAATATTGAATGGAAACATGAGTACATGTATACATAAGAATCAATGAAATCACACTTTACTCATAAAACATAAGCATATTAACATACCTAACCGAGAAGTGCATGTTTTCCAAAACATAAATGGTATATCATCATTGAACAATTGTCTTCTAATAAGAAACAACACCTTTTGTTCTTCCTCTAGAGATTCCTTTACCTTATCTTCCAACTCGAATTCTTCATGATAATTTTGTTGAATGTAGTGGGGAGGGTTGGGGGAACATTGACATATAAATGATATGGGGGTGTCTCAAGAGATGTGTGTTTACCTGGGTCATTACCTGGTTAAGGAAGGATGTATCTTGTTATTTACAGGGTGTCTATCATGATTTAATCCATCCATCTATGTTCCAAAAATTATGATGGCTTCCTGTATTTGAGATGGAAAGGGGAGGACCTTCCTGCCGATATTGGAGTTAACTATGGGGAGGACCTTCAATGTTGGTTCCATAATGATGAGGACTACCATCATATCATGATGTTAGATAGTAGGGAGAATTTATATAGTGTATACCCTAGGCAGGACCATCATGGTGGGATTTTTAAAAGGTAGGAACCTCTTGATTCGATACGATGTCACTATGGGGAGGACCCACACAGTTGGATCCATAATGGTGGGGACTACCATCATAGATTAATGTCCTATTATAGGTAGAATTTATGCACCATATAATTTGGGGAGAATCATCAGGGATGACAAGGGAATGGGGAAAACCTTATTATTGTTCAATATTATGTCCTTGAGGATGGATACCATGATTTTCATCAATAGATAAGCTCTCATGGTCAATCGTTTATTTTCCACTAAGTAAGCCTTCATGGTACATTCTATTGGGATGACCATTGAAGCTTCAAGAAACATCATTTTAAGGAGGAACATCAAAATTTTTATTTCTACTTCTTTAATTTGGTTGTGGATTGAAAGGATCCCAAGACACAAGACATAAGTGTTTGATAACATCAAGAATTCTAACTTCCAAAAGATATGGGTTATAAGTTTTATATTCATCTTTCTGTTTCCTTATGCACAATTTATTTCTAGGCGATCTCTTATGGGAGACTGGGGATTCTTGCTGTAGGTGACAACATTAATAGATTGGTTTCTTTTTGAGTGGATACTGTGGTGCTGATAGGATACACCGACAAGCAAATTGAGTTCTGGTATAGATATATGTGTTCCTTGGAGCGACCACTGTAGTGGACTAATGTCCCCCAATTTGAATGTGTATCTATGCACAATATGACAATACATTTATCAAGGGATTATGCCAAAAATACTCATAGATTGAAGCATTGATTCATGTCTACTATGTAATGAAAACCCTATGTTGTAGATGTGTCTTCCCACATGGGGAGGTGAGTTTGTGGGCATGACTCCTTACTTTTTCCTTAGACATGATTACATCATGATGCATTTGTAAGATATGGTTTGGAATTGATGTCTCATCCTCTGTAATTACAAGGATGTGTTGAGATACATATTTGAATGGAACATGAATATACTCCCATTCCAATATCAGAGTAGAAATATGTGCCTCCTCCAATCCTCCATTTCATACCAGTGTGTATTGATGGTTATTTTGATTTATAGTTGGGATACACTAGCTTATTCTCTAGGTTCCATCACATTTGATTAATTTTATTTTCAATTGAGAGTAGGGATTCCATTCTACTTATTTTATTCCCCAATTGGTTGTTGGTATTGATATGAATCTACATGAATTTCAGTCTTCTTATATTTTGATGAAACCATATTTGACATGTGGGATTCATACGTTCAAGATAGGATTAGGAACTTCTTGTTGATTACCATCATATGAGACTAATGTGCTTCATATTCATGAGTTTGGATTTGTGTCTTCTCATTTTAGTCCTTATTTGGATGATATACATGTATGTAGTAGATAAAATTTTTATATACACATAAATTTATTCTCAATTTGGATAATGAGCTTCATGATATATAGAAGGAATGTGTGTCTACTGAGTGTATGACATCATATTGGAATGGAAGGTTTATTCCATAGGAACGAGGGTGATAAACTATTCTACATTTCTAGATAGTCACCCTCAGGGGAAGCATTTTGGGCCTAGTTGCATTTTCCTTCCACATGGTCCCTCGAGGTGATATCGTACTCAAGGGGGAGGTTAATGGGCCGCATGGAAATGGCGACAATGACTTTAGATAGGGTCCCTTGGGTGGTACCCCTATCCAGTCTAGAAGAAATCATTGAAGATGAACTCATTTTCCTCCCTATGATATAAGAGAAATTCATTATCTCATGTCAGGGATATGATCCTAAAAGATTTGGCAGCATCTAGTGCATCCACCAAGTTCTAGATGTCTGAATATCATAGGGTGGACTGCTGGATGGGCCCTATTGAAGAATGGGCATATTTTTCTTCCTCCATGGTGGGAAGCATACCCTTATAATAATAATATTTATACAATGAATTCTAGACCAAGCATTGAAGATGGTTGGTAGGTGATGAAGTCACCTACTTTTTTATGGACTGGGCCACCTATGCCATCACTAATGCCTAATCCTGTGATTTTTTGAGCTTTTAATTGATTGTAGGAAATGCTGTATGGTTCCTATAATGTATGTGAAAATTTCAAACCAGAAAAACCCATCAAAGTAGCATCTAATGAATGTATGTCTGATTAATGTTCACTCTTTTTAAACTTCACTTTTGGATGTGAAAGGGGACTGAAGGGGATCAACACCGACACATTGGTTAATGATTCACATCAGGTTCACCAACAATATTTACCTATAATATATGTATAACCATGTTAAAAAATCATACAATGGGAACTGGGAATTATATCCTTTTTAACTTGTGAAAGAGGTTCCACAATAATGTCATTTTATGTTAGGTTCACCAAATTATTTTTGATGAATAAAAGTTAATGCCCATGTGGACTAATTGTATGGGTTAACTTGTGTGAAATTAGTGACATCAGGAATAACATCATTGGATGGTCTCACAAGGGGTTTTATGGATCAGAAAAAAACCAACGACTATCACATACATAATTCATGTACATTCTTTCCAAATTATATCGTTCATTAGGTGATTTGAAAAAAAAAATTAGATAACACACATTGGATGGGAAGATGGGAAGTCAGGATCACCACATCTTTTTGGGGGGAACTATTACTTATTTTGGTACTTAATTATAGATTTAAAATTTTTTCATTAATCCTTATTTTATTCCCAAGTTTGTATATTATAAATTACCTTGATGAAATGTTCCATTATCACTTCCCATGAGTCTAAAATCATCTACAAGAATCTGTTATTCTCTATCAATGCTCACCCTTTATAGATATATCAGTGATTTTCGGTCAATTATTATGAAAAAACTATTTTTAAGTCACATGGGACTGTACTGTGGATTTTTTCCTCATCTAGGGGTTGGGAGTTGTCTTGTTTTTGGGATTGAACCCATAAGTTGGGCTTCTAGGGTATCCTCATGTGAGGAATTAGAACCCATTTAGTTTGGTACCTCTTAACTGGGCACATCAACTTTAAAGCTCATGTGACGAGGACCCAACCATGTAGTATTAACACCATGAAACATGGAAAGCCAGGGAAAATCCTTTCTGGTCAGGAATGGTTTGGGACTTATGCTGAGGTGTTCCAAGGTAACTGAAAGATATGTGGTCTCTTGGGTGAATATGAACCTACTAGGAATGTGTCCCACAAAACATTAGGGTGACTTGGATGTTAGGTTTATACATTAGAGAAGATTCCTACATATCCTTGTTATTTAGAAATCAATGCCACGTAGTTCGGTATGTTTTGAGATTACACATTAGAGCTACCAATTTCAATGCGGGAATGATCGAGGCATATACATGGGAGCATTGTTTTTTGTATTTATTCATTAGGAATATGGACATTTTATTGTTTATGTATGGTTTTAAGACCAATAACATGTAGGAGGACAATTTATGTTTTGGGATCATGCATATTTTAAAATCACCACTACCCTATAAGCCCACACGAGTCATCCTCAGTTGGGTAAACAATAATAAAAAGTAGATTTGATGATCAAATGACCTCACCATATCTGTTTATGGATGATTATAGAGATCAAATAGAGAGAAAAAGTGGTTTGAGTGTTTCTATTTCCTCTCTTATTTTTATATATAGGGTTTTCACATTTATTGATCTATCTAGATATATCTCATGTGGAGAGAAGTAGGGGAATTGTTCTGCCTCCCATAACAAATTGTAGGGGTTGCCTCATGACGAGTTCCCTAAAATCATATATGGGAAAGATGGGTGTCTTCATCGCCTGCCCTCATTGAAGGGAAGGCCTACTAGTTCCTCTCAATATATTGAATACAGATTTTCATGTGAGCCCCTAAGGTCTAAATCCCCATTACCATGGGAATGTAAACTTGAGCATATTCCAAGTTTCCTCTCAATTTATGGGATTACCCACATACCCCATCTTACCATGGGCTTGTAACCCCGAATAAACACAACGATGTTCCTGATGACCATATCATACATGTATAGAGGCTTTGGAAGTGGAATTTTCCTTATACCATTAAACTGGTTTGTGGATGGGATGACACATGAAATGATACCATGGAAGAGGATGATGGAATTAAGATAGTAGAACCCCATGTGATTCCTCATTCCACATACCATGCTCTTACGTTGGATAGGGTTCTCTCTTCTTAGAGTATTGTTATGCGAGTTGAGGGACCATATTTGTTGTATTATGTTATGTCGATTCAGGTTCTTCCCACATAGAGTTTTCCTACATGAGACCAAGTTCCACCCATATATTTGTTTTCTATGTGGGGTTTAGTTCCTCCCATATAGTGTTTGGATACATGGGGTAGGGTTCCTCTCACATAGTACTTTTTTATAATGGATTCTTATTTTAAAAAGAAAAATTGGTTCCAAACCTCATTGGAATTACATCAACAATGGGATTTTAGTTCTCAAATATCTATATGATTTATCATACCCTCCTCAATGAAATAAATATGTATTTACCTAAAGGGAATCATTGAAGGACTCTAATTTACATGGTACCTTCCCTCAACTTTCTTCCATTTCATTTATCCGAGTCTCCATGTGTATTTTTCTTGGTTCCCCTCATGATGTATTTTTATATATGTGAAGGGACTAGATACCATTGTGGTTGGTTATCCATGGTGGGGTAGGATCCTTCTTTTGAAGAAACTAAAAGAGTATTCCCTATAGAGAACAACTTAGTCATCAATGACAACCATTGCAAAGGGGTCGTTATTTGCGGGGAGGAGATCATTCCCTTGGTCCCAAGAACTTTTTAGTTTGTCGAATATGTTATCTTTTGGGGGTAGAAACAACTTTATTCTTCTTTAAAACAAATTTGGTTTCATTTTCATGAATTGACCCCACTATCTCTATCCCATAAAATACTTAGTTTGTGAGTGAATCATGTTGCTGTAGACAACTATGTTGAGTAGAATTCTGTGAAGTGATTTTTACTTCATTTGAATCGATCCATCCTTAAAAATATTTCTTCAATATTCATTGGGATTTCATTTCTACACTTTATTTATCCTGATATAATTCACCACTTCTTGAATATGGAATATTCAAGACCAGGTAATGTCATTCTAAAAATGGAACCAATCAATTCGTATCATTGATTGACCCCAATATTGATATATATATTACTATATTATAATTGAATAATTACTTCACCATAAATTGTAAGTATATTTTTATATTACAAGAATTAGTTCAAATGACGTCTACCATAAATAACATCATTTTTCGGTTGAAAAAATAATTTTTTTGGATGTCATAAATGTAAGGTTACCTTAAGAATATAATAAATGAAAGTTTTAATAAAATAGTGAAGAATAATAATGAACATCTATTGGTTTCAAATACATTGCTAACTAATTTTTCATGTGGAAATATTATAAATTACGATGTATTAAACATTATATATTTTTTAATTATTATAAATTTTTATAGCCATGCGCATGTATGATTAACCACACATAGTATTTAGTAAGTATTGTACATAACACTTCGTGAGTCATAGAAACTAATAATAATTATGTTCAATATACTAAGATTTTAGTATCATGAAATTAAAATCGAAGAAAAAACAATAAATACAATGTTTCATAAGTTTATGTGCACTTTAAATAGAGAGAGTTTATTGGGTGAACCATTCGATAATTAAACTTTAGATGAACAATTTTTATTATTGTTAACAAATAAATGACTTTATAAAAATTTACTAAATGATTCATGTTAAAAAATAAAAGCGAAAAGATTATATTAGAATATTGGATATTTATCTCACTCTATATTGAAATTAAAAAACATTTATTAATAGGATATTTCAAAACTAAAAGGAATTTATTTTAAATTGAAAACTACTTTTATAGTTAGTTAGTAGATTTTGAATTGAAATTTTGTGAATGGGACAATGTTGTGTAAGTTTCTCAAGGTATAATGAATAAATTCTAATCAATGAGATATACATGTGATTACTTATGAATATAAGGCTAATAGAAAGAAGAATGATAATCCTAATGATTCTTTTGATGTCATATTTTGGAAAGTTGAAAGGGAATTCACCTCAATGGGATTATAGGTCAATTAATGAATCTATTTTTGAGAATATTATGGTATACTTATTTATAATTACATCATAATATAAAATAAGTTAATCTAATTATTATTCATCTCTTAAATATATTTATTAATAACCAACTAATACTAAATTATTCCTTAATATCCTGAAATTAAATAATTATATTTAAAAGTTTCTGGTTAAAAATTTTCATAATGGAAAAAATATATAAATATTCTTAAAAAATAATATAATTCAAACAAAAATTAATAACATAAATAATATACCTGTAGATATCTTAATTCTTTCAATAGTGTATTAAAACCAACATATTTTTAAATTTAGAAAAATCATGAAAGGAATGATTAATATAAAATATATTATTTAAGATCCAATGATAAATTATTTTAGGACTTGTAATTTGGCCATATTGAAAATCATAGACATAAAGTTCAACATCCTATTTTTATAATGGCCAATAAATTAAGATCATTTATATTTCAGAAGAAAATAAAAAATTGAATGAAATATTCAATGTTTAAAGAGATACTTATCCACTATAGTTAAAGGAATATAGAGTAGTAATTAAATTAATATATTTAATAAAATGATAAAATATAATTACTTGGTTGTGTGTGATAATATTTTACCAACTATGTGTAAGGCTTTATTTTTTAAATTCTTCATGAGATTTACATGAACAATGAAATGTTTTTACTATCAAAAGAGGAATCATTATAAACTTTAAAATTCAAATATATTTCCATATCTATTTTTTTACATGAAAAATTTATCTTTATATCATTATCCTCTAAATTAATGGTAAATAAATGTTTAAAATAATTCATGATTCTCATGAATTTTTTTTAAACCAAATCAACCTTTGTTTCTATGGGTATCGAAATATCCATTTATATGATTATTTATTTTTTATTTCATAGAAGTGTCAGAAAATTCATATGTCACTTGAATATTAGATGTTTAAAAAAATTGACTTAAAATATATCAAAAAATTTCAGTATTTTAAAATATTATGCTGGTAGTGTAACATATGGTAATTAATCTAATGTAATTGTTAGGGTATTTGTAGAAGTCATAATATTTGAAACAATAATCATTTGGAATGTGCTATTTATTGGGAGTTTAATGAATAATTTTATAATAATTACTTATCTCTATGATGATGGAAAATTTGTCAAAATTAAAAATGATATGTACGTTTTATTAAAGTATGAAAATGATTTATTTTATTAAAATTAAAAAAGAAAATATTTATTCAATAAATGTTTATGAATTAATCATTTAAAAATCAAAATGATAAAATAATATAAAATTGGATGAAATGTTATTTTATAGATGATTGGGCTGTAATAATTGCTAGTTGATGAAAAAAATATCTAAGATCCAATGTAATTTTGAACTACCGAAACTCAAGGATGACAAACCATATATTTTGGAGTCATTAATGTAAGGTAATAAAAAAGTATCATTAAAAGCTATTAAAAAGTAATAAAAATAATTCCTCTTTAACTAATACAATTATATTTATTTAGTATTTCTAACACCACTAGTATTGATGGAACTGATTATATAATATTTGTTATAGATGATTTTACTAGGTTAAAATGTGAAAAACAATTTCTATAAAAATATATAACCAAATGTAAATTTTATAAATTTTTATATTAGATTAAAATAATAATCACCACATAATTTTATTATTTAGATGTGATAGAGGTGGAGTTTTTATAAATATGAAACTCTAAATGTTTTGTGAGTAATTTATTTATTCTTAAAATATATTGGATCTAATAAGAACCAAAAAATGGTGTTGTGGATAGTAAAAATAAATAAATTAATTATGTAATAAGAATCATTTTAATGGAACTTAATTTTCCAAAATATTTCTCAGATAAAGATGAAAATGGTACATGATATCTTTCTATAAGGACTCTGTAATGAAATTTATTGACAAAAAATCCTTATGATATTTGGTAGGGAAGAAAACCAAAATATGTTTATATTATAATATTTAATTAAATGTCACTTATATTGAATAATAAGGATACCTTAGATAATTTCTTTTTCAAAACTAGTGAAGAGTTTTCCTCTATTTACTGAAATACGATAATGTTATATATAGTATATAATAACAAAACTATGATTATTTAATAACATATCAATGTTATAATAAATTAAATTTGTTTAAATAAAAAATGAATCTATGGAGATAATTTTTAATGATATATTATTGAATTTAAATTTAGAAACAAAGAAAACTCATACATGATTAAAATTATTAGTTTGGAGAAACAACCACTTAAAAAATAGAAAAAACATCCTAAGATCATATAATTGGATACATCATTTGAAATATTGAAACAAATAATTAAACAAGGAGATCAAATATGATTTTTATTTGTAATGAAGTATTTTTATCATATTTGTTTTAAAATTACGATGATGCATAAAAGTGTTTTAAATGAATATTGGATATAAAACATGAATTCAAAAAATTGACTATAAATATAGTATATAATTTATTTGATTAATATAATTATTTTCAAAATTGTCAATGAAAATGGATAATTAGAAACAACATCAAAAAATATTATCAAATAATAGAAAATAAATCAATATTTGTTTTAAAGGATATTCAAAATAATAATGTATTGATTTCGATGAATCAATTTCTCATATATCATATTGGATTCAATAAAAATATTAATTGGTTAATTAAGTTATTAGTATTTAATTTAACTGAAAATGTTATTAAAATATTCTTCCAAAATGGTTATACTAAGAATAAAATATGCGAGATAGAACCACCCATATTTGAAAATGATTATATAATAACCATGTTTTATAAATATTTATATATTATATGGTTTAAAATAAGCACTCCATAACTGGTATAAGGTAGTATAACATTTTTATTTGAAAATATATATTGGAATGTAAAATATCATCAAAGAATGTTATTGAGAATAATTAAAAGGACATTTTATTAAACTAAATGTATGTTGATTATATCCTTTATCGACCATAAAATAATGATTTTTTAATAGTTATGAAATTTAATAATGAATAATTTTGATATGATTTTAATGGGAGACAATATATTTTTTCATGGTTTTCAATTATTTAATGAAATTATGGTTGTTTTCTAAATAAAAAGCAGTATGATAAAATTAATGTCAGAATATATATATTAAATTAATTTAATAGTAGCAATAATATAATTATTATTTATAAAAATTATACGTTTGATTCTAGATAATCTGTTGATATTTAAAAATTTAGTGAAATGATTGTGATATTATTTTACCTAACTATTTGAAGGACTGATTTAATTTTTTAGTGTCCATGTTTACTAGATTTCAGGGTAGTCCTAATGAAATAAATTTTAAGTATATTATATGGATTATAAAATATGTTAATGGTCCTCTAAATAATTATCTATATTAAAATATTTAGTTTTTTATTTAATCAGTTATACTTATTTTCAATTTAGTGGTTATTAGATATAAAAAAGAAGTACATATATTATGTTTCACTTTCTTGGAAGATGATTAATGCCATTAGTTTGTAAATATCATTATTCAATAGATTTATCAACTATTAAATGTTTGTATATTTTTTTGCATCATTTTATTCTAAATAAAAATGGATAATGAAACAGTGGTTTATTTATATTTTTAATTTAGAAAATATATGTAATTATTTTTATAATATCATTATGATATCTATTTCATTAAATACCAAATAATTATTGGACTAAGCCTATTGATATCAAATTTCACTTTCATATATATCATTTTTATAAACGGAATATAAATCTAGATTCTGTATATAACTAAATTCTTCTGTATGAATAGTTTTACTCAACATATGGATTTATCTAAATTTTAGAATATTTAGAATGTGCATTTCATTACAGATGTAAAATTGTTTTGTACATTCCATGTGTTCATGGTGAATTTGTTATTTTAAAATATAGAATAAATTTAAAAATAATTTTAAAACCTCTGTTTAAATTTATTATCAATGTATCTTGTTTAAACAAGTTATTTATTATTAGTAGCTCTATGACATAGTTTCTCAATTAATGTAGTTCAAAAATAATTTCAATTGATTCTATATAAATTTTTTATACTTTTTAATCATTTTTTATAACAATTCATTGAAAATATACATATGAAATATAATATGTATTTATTTTACCAGTTAATATAAAGTATTATAAAATAATTATTTTAAAGGAGATGTTAGGTTTTTTGATGAGAACTTTATAAAAGTTAATATTCTTCCCAATAATTATTATGTGTAGATTAAATAATTGTTTCATGCTAACTATATATAGGTTACACTATTTGCCCATATTATTTGTAATGTAAGTTGATTATTATTTTCAGAAATGGTTTGTAAATAAATTATGGTTAGAATAAACTTATATATTTTGTTACAACTTTAGTATGTAATTTTTTTTGATAAATTTAAAAATCTAGATAATGTTTTGATATTATAATAGTATTTTAAAATCTAAAAAAGTTGATGAATGTTTAAATGGATTCTTCCCTTTTTTTTATGTTTTTATAAATACACATAGATCATAATAGATTAATTATTATTTTTCATATATTCTTTTAATCCCAATCCTCTTAAACATAAGTGATGAAAAATGAAATAATTATACACTACATGAAAAAATATTTAATTTTTGGTATTGTTTTATTTAAATATTTTTGTCTCTTATGTATTTTTTGAACAAATTTCAATGGGAAATCCATGAAAATATGGGTGGAGTATCATATTTTATTATTTTTATATTATAATACTAAAAAATATATTCATTTATTGATCGATGGTGAGGTATGTATTCTATGTTAACCTTGATGAAACAGAACACATGAACAATACGTCGATCGTGGGGAAAACATAAAATCAACTGCAAGTACAATGGATTAACTATATGTATAGATCATATATTGAATGAATAATGGATCGACCATATCTATCAACTATGGTTGTATGTTTTTTCTGTAGACCATTCCAAAATTTTGACTATCATTGAATGGATTCTAAAAGTTCTTTAATAATTGATTTATCTTCACATTGTGTTTCAACATAATGTATTAACAAGTCATCAAAGGCTAAAATTCCCTCAAACTATTTAATTTACAGAATTTAAATTTTAAATCACTCACACATTTTTTTTCAAAAAAATTTATTAATATAATTTGAATGACTAAAAATTTATAAATTTCTTCAATTGACCATATGTTCATTCTAATTGATCATTTGACTAGACTGATACCATGTTTAATTTGATCAACCATGAAAAAATCATTTCTAAACTCTTGGATTGATCACATGATCATTTCAGTCAACACTAAAGTAAAACTAATATTACCAATGATGTACTCTAGGACCTATCACACTAATGAACCAATGAAAAAGGAAAATTAACAAAATGTGTTGATCTATCACAAAACAAATGTGACCATATGATATTTTACCATAAATGAAAGTTGTTTTAACTAAGAATTATTTTTCATATTATTTTATATTTTTATTTAATCTATGTTTTTTGTTATTATAATACATATTTTAATTAGTATATAATTACTCATTAATCATATTGATTTCTATAAAACATTTTTTGATATATATTTTATTGATTTAATAGAATAAAAAATATATTCACCTATAGTTTGATATTTATATGGAATATCTAACACATTATATTGAAATATTAATATTTTTTAATTTACATATTTTAATTTATGTGATATGTCATGAATTAATAAATTTTTTATTCAATATATTTATAAATAATATTTTTTATTGAATAAGGTATTCTACATAGTTTTTCTTATAATATTGGTTAATAAATTATGGACTATCAATTTTAACCCACATTGTTTTAATTTACCTAACAATTAAATACAGAATAAACATGACTTATTTTATGGGAAACTAAAATAGAAAAACTATGATATAGTTTATTAAAGTTACATGTTTGTTCAATGTTAGCTAATAAGAAATTCAATTTTCTCATATCTTGAATATGATGTTCTTATGTGAACTCAATATATTGTGTTTGACAAAATATGATTTTATGGAAAAGTTCATATTTATATGTTCAAATTGTTATTCATGCAACACCTTTTATAATAAATCATTGGAACACTACTGGATTTAACTAAATTATTTATATTTTTTTCTTGAAGAATACACCAATACCTCAATACTCTTTCCCAAATTATAAAACTACTCTGGGTAGTTTTAGTTTTACATGCGAATTTTTATGTTAATACTTTTATTTTGATATATTATAGATAAAACATAATATTGTAACATTATTCCAACCAAAAATAGAATTTTTTGGATATGTGTAACTAGGTAATGAAGGGGGATTTTATTATGCTTTGATCTAGACAATAGTAGGTTTGGTTTCTTCCATCACATAAAAAGGAACAAGAATGGTTGGAATGTAGAGTGATATACTTAGTATTTGGTTATAACTCCATTGATAAAAAGGTATTATAAAATATTTTTATACCCTATCAAAAGTTAGATATTACATTATATGGTTTTTCACTTCTCTCTACATTTTAGATATGTGAAAATTGGACATATGATTAATTAGATATGATGTTCTGTAATAATCAATGTGATTAATATTTTTGATTCAAACTAAAAAAATCATATAAACTATAATAAAGCCATATAATTATTTATATTAGCTAAGAAACTTCCCACTTGACTATTCTATAATTCTCACATTGGGACCAAAAAAGATGTAAGTAAGAGATTCAACATCAATGAGTATTTATTGACTAAGTTATGGAAAACTATATAGTGTTATAACTATGTATAATGGTAAATTGTTACCATATTATCATAATACCAAATACTTATTTTCAAATATATATTTTTAGTAACATAAAAAATTGAGGTCTCTTTGGAATCCTTCTGTCAGTAGATCTTTATGCACACATAAAAAATTGATCTCTTCAATATATGGTTAATTTTTTTATTTTACTAATATATATATATATTATAATATAATAGTATTTGTAACGTCTATAGTTTGATACCAATTGTTTTTAATAGATAATAGATATCCAAATAGTCAATAGGATTGAGGGTAGATTCTAGAGTTTATAGATATTAACTAAATTATCAATGAAAAGTTAATTTTGTAGATGAAAAAAAAATGTGATATTTTTATTGTAGTTCATGTCAATGTGATACAATATATATAATTTACACTCTCAATGTGGAAATATAATATCCACAATAATATCACTTAACATTTAATGGGGATCCAAAATTGGTTACAATACTATCACGCAATACTTGATTCACAACCCATGTCACACTTTGTTTTCAGCTTGGAGGTTGAATCAAAACATTACCTACGTTTTCTACCATTAGGAAAAACCAATAATAAACAATTCATTGAATGATGTGTGTATACACAATTTTTTCATACATAAATATCACATCATTTTACATGAATGTAAATAATATCTCAAAATAAATAACACCACAAAATCTAATAGATTAATGTCTTTAATGGCATGATATATATTGAAATTAGTATAAAAAATCTACAACTTATCCTTCAAATAATCATCTCATATGATACCAATTTTTAAATGTTATTCGTAATATTTTTCTTTATAACCCAATGAATGGGAATCTAATAAGATAGTGAGCTGATATACTCAACAAGGGTAAACATATGAGATTTTAATCGAATATGAAAATTGATCATTTTCATGTGTGAATGGAAAATAGTCATGGTATAAAAACATAAAATAAGATAATCTCTCATAGTAAATAATCCTCTTTTATCAGAGTTCAAGGAATATGTTCTTCAGCAAAAAAATGACATGGAAAATAATAACATGAAGACATGATTTGATAATACAATCCAAAACTCAATAACACATGAATATGATTATTTAATATATAAAAAATTTTGAACTCCTTTATCTTGTTATTTGTTATATTCAAAACCATCATCACATTTTTTATATAGTCAATTAATGGACTGTGTTTTCTCTTCAATATCAAACATTGTACCTCATGGGTTATAAGACTTTAACAAATTCATTTATAGTCAACCATAATTTTCATATATAAATATTAAATAATACTAGAGGAATGTCTAATAAATATAAATATAATAAATTATAAATTATGATAGGTGTAGTATATTTTGAAATGTCGATAAATTAAATAATTTTTCATAAGTTAACCACATAATATTTTCTTGAGTTCTGAATAACATGGAATGTTTTTATACATACCACACATAATAACATTCTTCTCAATGTGGGGAAATAAATAATAATAATAATAGATTAAAACTAATTATAAAAAGTGTAATCGGGGGTGTTATCCATGAACACCAACACATAACATGAGAATATGTTTACAAAAATATGAACATAAAATTTAATAAAAATACCCCATATAACATATATCTTGATCATAATTCATGGAATAAATATTTTTATATCATAAGAAAATAATCATAATGGAATTAATAATCATGAACCATGAGACCATACAATTTTTATAATACCTATGTTTGTGGAATAAAAATTAGAACAAAAAATTATTTACTTGTTAGAAAAAGATTAAATTATATACTATAAAACTGGTTTGGGTTCACTCCCTAAACAAACCTAGTAGTTGAAGTTCTCTCCCAAGACAATCATATTATATTGAGTCCCTTACTGAGCAGGTTTAACCCATATTTCAGTCTTGTTTATCTCAAAAGATATCTATATTTACCCCATTTATTAGAGTGCTATATAATTCTAGACCAACCCATAAGTTAATGAAAACCATGCATATTTATTAGATGTGATTATAAAACATTCATAAATATCATAACAAATTAATTTTTATTAGAATTTATAAAAATTTCCTCATAACAAATCCCGTATAGAATAAACAACCTCTATAAAAATCATGTTATCATAATCATAAACCATAAAAAGAATGAATCAGGATGGTTTAATTGGATTCTATAACTAGTAAAGGGTATGAAACATAAATGGATGTTATATTATATGAGAAAAACTTTTATTGAAAAGTTTTCAAATTTTCCGGAGGAAAATAACATTTATATATTGAAATCAATTGTTGGAAAAAAAACTATTTCTAGAATAAGAAAGAAATTATTTTCATTGAAAATAACATTTGAAAAATGTAATTGAATTTTTCATATCATTGAGAGGTCATAATGTTAGAATGTTTTTTCATGAATTCAATGATATAATAAAAATTCCTTTAATAATTTTAGTAAAAATGTTCTAAGAATCTCATTATTAAAACAAATAAAATATTCCATTTAAAATATACCATGAAAAGACCAACATAGAAGAAAATGAATTTCATAAATCACTTAAGAATAGAAAAACAAATATTGATTTTTTTTTTCAAAAAACATTATTATGGAATAGAAATGAATTTTGATAAAATGGGGAAATAAATTTGATTTTCATTAAAAACAATTCTTCGGCATATTGAGCACTTAAAAAGAAGAAAATCTAAGGAAATAATATATTCTATAGAAATAACCAAGGGAGAAGAATAATTCAGGATAAAATTTTGATTTAGATAATGAGATTTAACAATTTTAAGAATAATAATAATCAGTCTAGAAAAACAATGAGAATGTAATATAAAACCCTTTCTTAGGATTCAAATTCCTTCGAATTTGATGGATCCTCATATATGCTTAATAATAGGTTTATATTCATATCTTTCATCACTATACACATATATATCATAATTTGACACCCTAAAATTATAATAAAAAAACATTTTTATTCATATCTTCTAGCACCAAACACATACATATATATATATATCATAATTTAACACCCGAAAATAATAATAAAAGATCATTTTAATTGATATCATATGAAATAGTCATCATCGATCTTAAACCACCCACAAAATATATTTCTTTAATTTTATTCTCTTTGATAGCCTGCGGAACACACAATCCCTAGAGTATATGAACTGTAATATAATATACCATTATAAAATATCCATTAAATTGATTTTTATGAACATTATTAACTAAATTTTAATAAATGTGATCATATATTTTGTAAAAATACAATAAGTATAATTCAAAATAAAACTAAAATTTTTCGGAAAAACATCATTTTTTCAAAAGATAGTTTAGGTGCGATTTTTAAAAAAATAATTAATCTTTATAAAGTTTTGATATTTTATTTGAAAACATAAAATCCATATTTTAAATCAGAATATATAAATTATTTTAGGGCGAATAATTTGGATTTATCTGAAAAGTATCAAATTTTAATTTATAGTTAAAAATTTTAAATTCGTATTAAAAATATTATTTTGTATAATTTTTTATGTTAAAATAAATATTTTTATAATATAATATTATTTTAATAATATTTATATTAATAAAATATTTTTCATTTTAGTTATTTTTATATTGATTGTTTCTATAAAAATGTTGTAATTGTTTGATCAATTTCTCATCGAAGAACTGTATTTTCATCGCATCTATAGGATTAAATTAATATTATCTTTAACCAAATATATGATTTAAATTTGAAAAAATGGTTTCTATATCTATAATTATAATAATTTATAATTTATAATATAGAAACCAAAATTTTTTCCAAAATTATTATTGAAAGGTGTAAACATTAGTTACCGTTGTTAAGGTAAAAATGGGTTTATCGGGGGTTAAACTAAGAAGATTAGTTTTGAAAAACCCACCAATTTTTCCAACATGTAGTTACAATCCATTTTTCTACCATTTTCAAAATATTATTTAATTTTATGATTATTTTGAGACTTTTACATGAATGTTTCATATATAATATGCTATGTAAAGAAAAATACAAATAATGAACCTTTTTTACTTTTAATGTCTAGAATACATTTGGAGAGGAACAAAAACAAAATAATTTAAGTAAAAAAATATTATTTTTTTAAAGTAAAATTATTTTTTCATTAAATTTTATATTAAATTTTAATAGAAAAAATGATTTCTATAAATTATTGAGAAATATCTACTCAGTAATTATTTATTTAATAGAAAAAAAATATATGATACTAAAAATACTAATAGTAAATAAAATTTAATATGTTATTATGGTCCATTAGTTTTTTAAGACAAATATATCATGTAAAAAATCAATGAAAATAATATATTATAATTCCATCATTATAAAGATAATTTTCAAATAAAATTAAAGGAATAATGAAAAATTGGAATTAATGTTATTTAATAAAAAATGATATTTTATTAAATTATAATAAAATTATACATTATTTAGAGTGATTTTAAAATTTCTAATAATATCAATTTTTTCCATTAGTAGACCTGATTTTTCTTTCATAGTGAATATATTGACCTCAAAATATTAAAAACTCTGTCAGTGTTGTTATGGTTAAAAGGCTATTTTTTTTCATGTTATATCTGGTTGAGTTAATTATAATATTAAACCAGCATGTGATTTTTATGGATTGAATATTTTGAATTAGTAGTTCCATGTTATATAATAAGTGTTTTTTTATTTTGATCTTAAAGGATATATTACCAAGGTTAAAAATTCTAGTTTCTATAGTGAAAATCCAAAATGGTAAAAGTAAAGAAACATTGATATTAGGGAACAATATATTCAAAAAAGGATTCATTTTGTTTTTTGGCGTGTTGTAAATTCTATATCATCTCCAAAACCATTAATTATAAATTTTGGAGATAGTTGGGGTTATATTTACTCCCCATTATTCAATAGTTTTGGTAATTTAAAAAATTTTCACACCTCCTCAATTACAGAAGGGAACTCACTGCCAACTATTCCTGACACCTCTAAATACATTTCACTCATCGAAACCATTCAAAAATAACATAAAAGCTTTAACCCCCTCATTATAGAAGCCTTGTTTTTTCACTAAATCTAACTTATGAAGGCGTTGTTTCAATCCTAATGGTATTTCCAGAACAAGAAGTTACATTATCCAATAGATACATTTATTTTAATTATTTTTCCACATCATTTAGTTATTATTTAGAAATGATGATATAATAACCTCATTATCATACATATAATGAGAATTATTTTTTTGTGTTAATTATATAAAACCCTCTCCACTTACATCATCTGATTTATGAAATCATCATTCATGTGTAGAATAGACTAACATCTTATTAATTATGGTCAATCATTTTTTTGTGAGCACCTTTCCCAGTTAACTATGAAGATGGATATAAAGTATATTATATATATAATAAATATACTTATGGATTAATTATATAATATATTACTTTTTTAGATTCTATTTTTAGGTGATACGATAACGCCACACTTGTGTAGGGTGAACTACCACCTAGCGAAGCGATAAGATTTAATTTCCACTAATTATTTTCATTGAAGGTGATAAATATATTTTAAATGAATACATGTGATATACATTAAATAATTATGAAAGTAATGAATTATCTGTCATTAAAAAAAATATATAACTTTTTCCTATCCCTGAATAATGATTACATTGCTCGTGTACTTGTGGAATTACACCTTCACAAAGCTATGCGACTCCCTTTGTATAAACACATCACATAAAAGATATATATAATTATATTGGAAGAAATAATTTTTTATTTATGATACTATAATAATTATTTTAATTTAATATATTACTTACCTTCTTTCCAAAATGAATACAGACACATGGAAACCTTACTCATGCATACCTATTGACTACAATCTCCATGATCATAATGTAAAACATTTCTTATAACCATAATTTAGGACTTGTTTTTAAAGGCTAATTGTTTTGCATAAATATGATAAATATTTCATTATTAATATTCTAAAGATGATGAAAATAATAATACTCATGAGAACTATAACATTAATGAGAATACACGAATGAGAAATGAAGGCAATTAACACCCATAGTAATGTGAATAATGAATGGTTATTAAAGAACATGTGACAAGATTTTATAAAAGGATCACATATGAAGTCATAAATATTAATATAGTTTTATTATAAGTTAGTATATTTTTTTAAACCAATATACACATGTCTATATCATTTTAAACTAAAAGTAATGCGATGAAGGGATATTGACTCAATTTTCCATCATTGAGTAATATTGTAATGTTATGCTCCAAATTTATATTATATGATGTATAAACATCCAATTTGAAATTTTATATCATTATAAATAAATAGTCAATTATATTTTATGTTTCAATCTAAATAATTTCTTCCATGGGTATGTGACATGAAAATTACCAAGTGGTAACATGTTAGTGTACAATATAACTTCCATTTTATTGTTAAATTTTTCTTAATGAAATGACTTTATTTTGATTATTTTTTCATTAGAAATTAATTTTATCCTAAAAATCGCTATTTTTGAATGAGTTATATAATTAATTTTCAATATTTATATCATTTCTACATATAGTTTTATTTTAAATGTTAATTGATTTACTGGGAAAATATTGACAAATTCAGATCCTTTAATCAATACATATATTTGATGATAAGAAATATTGATTCCTAGATTCAAAATATAATTCAATATGTGAGGAATTTCTTTTAAATACATTAATGGATACAGATTTTTATAATATATCAACCTGATGCATCATTATCTTTCACTAGGAAGATTTATTTTCCATATTAAAATGGATTCTTCATATAGTACATGAACCATAGTACGATTTTTTATTGAAAGTAGTGGTATCATCAAACCTGATATCACAGAGTACAATAATTTAGAATTTTATTCATTAAGATTTTAGTTATTATTATTCATGTTAATTCCACAATTATTTTATCTTTAGATGCATTTTATTATGCTTTTATTCAATAAATATCACGTGTTTTCAGTTATTTACCTTGTCAAATTTAATATCAATTATTTTATCATGATAGTCAAGATATTTCAATGAAATGTGTGTTTTGTTATTAACCATTCCATGTTAATTATGATTATTGATTCATGATAGGTTCCACTATACATAACACTTATAGAGAGTTTGATCTCACCATAATGTTATTTATTTTCTTAGGAATCCATGAAGTGTGCTATAATTGTTATGTAAGGAAATTATAGAGGGAATAATGTTATTGTAAAAATAATTTAGGTTCTAATATAAATTTTCAAAAATAATATGGGAATCATGTATGCTTGTAGTTTATTATTATAACTAAACAATTTGGGTTTTCAAGGTTTTTCACCTTTCCACTATAATAATTAAATAATGTAAGACAATAGCTTCATGTTACTGTGTTAATGTTCATTAGAGTTGGTATCATAATAACTTTTGTAGAAATTATAAAAACAATAATTGTGAAGAAATAGATTAGAGATCATCAACCTATGATATTTTTTGAGGATAAGTGTAGAATAAAACCCAAATGTTTCAATAAGATAGATATTTTTCAGTTTTCACTTGATACTTTATCTCTTTTAGTTTTATTTTTTTTTGTGGTTTGGGGAACATATGCACCTAGGTGTTACAACTCTAAAGTGGAGCATTATTCTTGACCTGATCCATACTTGGCACACAAAATTGGGATGTATTGTAGACCTGATTTAAAACTACAGGGAGATATTCATAAAATAACTGTTGTTTTATTTACAAAACAATATGAGGGATATGAAGATAGAGATATCCCCAAAGAAACCATTTTAAATATTATAATGTTAGATATGTTTTAATTTTTTAATTGATGTTCAATATATCACTAATTTTGGGTTTCTATATTAAGTTTTCATGATGATATGATATAATCTTGAGTATTACATCATTTGTAAATGGACCCTAGTAGAAGAAATGTGATCTAAATTAATGCATATAGTCCAAATAAAAAGAAAACTAATTTCATTTATTGAATCAATCAAATATTTTTAAAGGAACCCGTATCCTAAACATTCTCAACAGATGAGATTACATGATCGTGTTCTAACAAGACTAAAAATGAATTCTATAAGTGTTGTGGATTTTAAGATAAATAAGGTACAAAGAGCATGAAAAGACAAATATAGGTAATGGGGTGAAGGGAAATATGTATTTTCCAACATGTTTTAATTTTTTAAACTCACACTCCAACTTTTTAGTAAATAGAATGGGAGTTTTTTTAATGTGTGGATAGAAAGGCCACTATGCTTGTGATTTAAAGTGTAAAAAATAGGTTTAGAGTGTACATTTATACTATTGTAACAATATTTGGAACTAAATTTTTTTTTATCAATTTATAAAGTAATATACCTCAAATGATTATATTGAATCATAGTCGGGCATATGTTATTACCATAGATGAAGTAGGAAGATTATTGTTATTTGTTTATTAAATAATTAATTTAGTTTATTATTTTATCAATGATAACCTGGTTAAAAAATTTATTAAATGTACTTGGATTTTACTATGCTAAATTTTCATTAAATATTTTAATGTTTAGGTTAAATGGTACTAATGACCAAAAAGATTATTTAGTTACAAATTCATATTCTTAAAAAACACTTGATTGGGGGAATGATATCCTATAATATGTTTCTAATATTGAGAAAATGAAGTTAGTAAAAAGTGATGAATGATATCAGAAAATTATATTAGATATTATTTAACAAATTGGGACTAAAATTTGATTTTTTTAAAAAGTGGTTTTTTGGTATCATTGATTGAGATTATATAATTATTTGATTCAAGGAATATATCAAATAAACTGTGTTTAATCTGAATAAGGAAGCATGCATGTTTAAAATAGTGTTTCATTGTAACTAAATTTATTACCATGTATCAAGGGAATAAATGATAAAGGTATTCACAATTTATTTTTGTGATTATTAATAGATACTTCATGTTATTAGGGGGTATAATGATAAGTTCAATTTGTAAATTTAATGGCCTTATTTCTAATTTGTTGGACCTTAATGTTTTGAAAGGGTCATAAGGTTAACTGTTTATTAAATGTATTATGTGGAACATTGGAAGTGGTTTTAGATATTAGTGTATTATGAGACCATATAAAGATTTATGCATATTGGATTTCATGTTATAACCGTTATTCATAATAACAACTAGATATCTAGGGAATGCCTTATCATTCTTTTATATATCTTACAATCAATGAAAATATAATGTTACTTCATTAAGGAAAAATCATTTTTATAAATTAATTTCATGAAGTAGAAGATGAATAAAATAATGATTAAAGAATATCGAAAGGTTGAAATTGTTCTTATGAAATAGAAATGTATCAATTATATATATATATATATATATATTTTATAGGGTATAATTCATCAACATAAGTAAAGAGATATCAACTAAAAAATATTTTCCTTATATATTTATTTTCTATAGCTACCCGGAACCCAATATATTAGAGATGGTGTTTTATTTATTAAATTGTAATAATATATAAGTAATCACATATTTAATGAATAAATAATTTAGTTGTCTACATAAAATAAATATAAACAAGATACCCATACTAAATTTGAGCACCAAAAAGATAATTATTTATCAAGAGTATCATTATTTATTCTATCATATCCACACATATCAATCATATTTAAATTCATGGATTCATGTTACTAGAAAAATAATTTGGTTCTAAAATGGTTAGTAAAGGTAAAGTATAGTGAAAGATATCATGAATCAATGACCATAATTAATATGGAAAGTTAAAAAATTGTACAAACATTCTATCTAATAAATAAACTGAGAATAAAGTGCAATCATAGATAATTTCAATGTGAAAATATAATTGGTAAGAATGAATATATAATTTTAAAAAATTGAAAACAAAATCTATATAATCAATAAAAACAATATCATAGTATGATAAGGAATAATAAAAAAGCTATGGAAAATAAAAAAATTCAAATTAATCAATAACTGCGAATGCTATAAATCTAGAGATAATATAATATTAAATTATAATTGATAATTATAAATAAAATTTGATTGATGTTAATTAATAATTATTGTACATATATATTCCATGGAATAATATACATTTATGGTGTGGATATGTCATCAAGACATTTTAAAACTGATGGGTACAATTCCATTTAACTAAGGCAAGCCAAATGATTCCCCCCATGAGACTACTGATCCATTAAGGGGATATTTGTTACTAGACCTTACCCATGTATTTATTTTACAAATAATTACTCATATATTAAAAAAATATATTTAATTCATAAGCAATTTTCCCTATTTTGAAATATATGTGTTAAGTAAAGAATACATGTTTTTCAATATTTCCCTACAAAAAAATGACTTTCAATTTAAATAACCGTATGATGAAATGATATAAGTTTTAAGAAAAAATAATATCTACGATAAATGACCTAGTTAATTATCTAAAATTTAATTTCCACTGATTATACGAATGTGAAAATTTCATGGGAATGTTATTGTCTAGAAAAATAAATAATGGAAGTGAATTTAAATATTTCCTTGGTAAAAATATTCATAATCCTTCCAGAAAAAGAATAAGGAGAGATTAAACACAAAAACTAACCATTTTTGTTTGAATAATTAATTACTTTAATTTATGAATATAAATACCATAAAATCTCTTTAAAATAATTGTTTAGTAAAATATCATTTTTATTTTGAATATCACTTTTTTAAACATAAAACATTTTTAAAATTAATTTATTGGAAAATTATTTTAAATAAATATGAATTTCAGGATTACTCTGAGTAATATTTTATTTAAAATCATCCTTTTAAATGTTTAATACAATATTCAAATTAATTACTATGATTGTGGTGGGTAATTACATGGATGTTGTAAAATTTAAATTGAACATATCTTTTGATATATAAAAGGATATAAAAGTGACTTGTTCGAAAAAAGAAAAAAATTATTCCTTTGAAATTATTTGATAAAAATAAAAAATGGGTAACAATTAATTTAAAAAATAATTTTTAAATGGTTAATTACATTTATAAAAATCTTTTTTTAAAACATTTTTTAGATGAAAATTGTTTTCTGACTAAAGGGATAAATGATGTCGGGTTTTCTAAAAAACATTTTATCGATATTTTTAAATAATAATGGTTGGAAAAATGGTAATATTATATGAAAATATCATGAATAAATAAATTATAATAAAATAATTGGGATTTTTAGGAAATTTTCAAATAATTTTATTTTACTAAAATTCATGAATATACAATTTCTATTAGAATGAGATTGTGAAATAAATCCTTACAAAGATCAAAAAAATTAAGTGAGTATTAATCAATTAATAAATTATGTGTATCAACTATAAATACTTGTAAATAAGTTGAAATACAATATATGGTAATCATAAGTCACAATGCACATAATATTAGAATATCAATGACAATTATAATGTAATATAACCCAAAGAAATGAAACTGAGTTATGGAATTTTTCACAACTTGGTAACTATTATGTCAAATACCACCTTTGATGAAGTATTTCAAATTTAAACGTAAAGTATCATAAATTGTGATTTATTAATTATATTTCATTCTAAATGGGTAGTATATAAAACATAAAAAATTAGGTGCCTAATATTATAATATGCCTCAATGGTGAGAAATTTAATTGAAGTCCCTTCCATCACCCTTCATTTTGGATGAACAAGATTAAAACTCAAATATCATGGTTTTAAACTTGTTATTATCATATAATGGAAAGTAATTAATATTTATAATGTCATATATAATTATTCAATAAAATATATTCACATGTTCATTAATAATCTATCATTATTTTCATGATTTCGGTTTTGAATTTCCATGTTTTTCATTCATGTTTTTCCATGAAAGTTGTAGTTAATTTTTAAAATATATATTTTTTTAATATATAGAATAATTATTATTTTATAATTATAATAAATATATATAAATAATTATTTTAATTCAATATATGTCTTATAAATTAATTATGTTACGATCATATAGATGGTAGGTCGTACATACAAAAGGGAAACATTTTGTTTTTTTCAATGATTATTATGGAAATGTTGTAAGTAATACATTATCCTTAAAAAATTATATTAATATCATAAATAAACTATTAATTCATTAAATATACTTATATATATCATTTATGTGGCGTGATGAAGAAAAGAGAGTCACATCTCTTCGTGCAACTAGTAGTCAACACATACACAAGCGAAATTATAATTTTTCAGTTAGTACAAAGAAAATAATGTATTGTCTTATATTAAAGATAAATTTTGAATTATTAATAATGTAATTGTTCCATTTAATTTACATATAATCATTAAATTTATCAATATTAATTTTTATGCAAATCTGTAGTGAAAACTATATCTTATCGCTCCGCGGGGAGGTAGTCCACCATACACACGAGCAACATTATATTCTCCCCAATGTAAATTAATGTTAATATATATATATATATGATATAATTAATAAATAGATATAATTATGTTTTAAATATCATAAAAATACTTTTACATCCATAATTATAACCGACCCGAAGTGGTGGAACTGGAAAAAATGAATTATATCAGTTCACAAGGTGGTAGTCCGTCAAAAAGAAGAACAATTATTTCATAACCTATTTTATGGAGGTGGAGAAGTTTGTATTCAATATCAATAAAAAATAACATCTATTTATTTTAAATATAATTATTTCATTATATCATCAGGGTATAAAAATATTTGAAATATGTGGATGAATAAAAAACAAATAACACCCATTGAATAATGTTACGTCCTTTTCAGGTATCCTAATATGGTTTTGCCTATAATTATTACTAGGCATGATTTCATACCACACTAAGGAATATTATATGTGTCTAGGGAAGTATAAATGTTATTTTAGAAGTGATTTTATTATCTAAATAGGATGTATGGTTTGAATAAGAGAAGAGAGTGTGTGACTTTTATAGGTGATACGAGTGATATAGTTGTAATTTTTTAAAATGATTTAATCATACCCACATTATTTTTCTTTAAAAAATATTAAAATATACCATTATCAATTAATAATATAAATTTTTGTTGTATTTAAATAAAATGGATGTTTTACATGTTTTTATGTAATTCTTAAGCCTTGTTATATTAGTTTAACCCCTGAAAAATAAATTCTTAGAATAACCATTGTAATTAATTTGTACTATTTTCATTACTTTTTGTTCAAAAATTCTATTTCCCTTATTGTGTAAAATATATTATTTTTATTATTAAAAATATGGAATATATTTTTTCAAAATCAATTCCCAAATATGTAAAAAACAATTTAAAATAAATCTAGTAAATAGTATGTGAAAACATGTTTTCAAAGAGAAAGTGTCCACCAAATTAAAAGGCGTTTATAAGAAAATTCATTAGGAAAATTTCTCCCACAAGATAAATTATATTAATTTGATATTTAATTGATATAATTTTACTTTAAAACCAATTAAAAATATTTTTTAACATAATAAATTGTTTAAATTGAAATGTATTTTCCAATTAAAATTTAGTATATTTCAATATTCATTAAAAATGAAAATTTTATAAAAAATTAAAACAATTATCCCTAATACAAATTTGAAATTATAATTTAAAATTTTTATTTTATTTTATAAAAAATATTTTTTAATATTATTAAAATTTATTATTTAATTCTGTGCACAAAGAATGACTAAGTTCGATTTTTTGAAAAATACAGTTTTCCAAAAAAACAATTAATGTTTTACATGACATTTTTATATATAAAACGTATATACGGCTATTAAATGTGTTGAAAATATATATTTTCCTATTTTATTTACTCTCATTCATAGAATCCATTCCAATAACTAGTATATTGATATTTTATTAAAAAATAATATAAATATTATATTGATGTCTGGTAAAACTCAGCCTCGGTTGAAACACATGTTAATTATAGATGTGTATGTAATGAAAAATATTACAGGGATTGAATTAATTTAAAAATAAATATGTAATAATATATATGGGTGTTATCTGTTCTTCCAATTTTGGTTTTGTGTGTCATACAATTTAACGAATATAATGTTATTCTATTATAATCACAGGGTATTGTATTCTTCCCACCTTAAAAAATATGAGTCCTAAAAATTTATACCCAATATCATAAATCAAGGGTATGAAATATGAATTTTTTTTGAGAAACCCACATCATAAAATGTGTTAAAAAACTTCTTAATTATATGTAAAGTGAAGTAAAAATTTCATATACAGAGAAGAAAAACAAAGTATTCATTTCAGGATAACATGGGTGGGAAATTAAAACATGGGCATGGAAGAAAATCATAAATAATTATAGAGACTGATTAAGGTCCTTGATCAGATGAAATTAAATTTTAAATGTATAGTTAAATGCCTTAATAACATAAATCTGTGATGATTTTATTGATGATAAATAATAAATGAATCCCTAGGATGAAAATTATTTCCTTCCATAGTACATTGCATTTTCCTCTGAAATTATTTGCTTTATGCACTTATTTTTCATACATGAAACATTTTACCATTCCATAAGTCCCCTTATTTTCAGCCAAAGAATCAATTAATTTAACATAAGTAATTTATGGTAAAATTTATGTCATATCGATTAAAATACAATGTAAATTAAATGTAAATTATATTAAGAATATACACTAGGATGGTCAAACTAGGCGTGAATTAAAGAATGGAGTCTTGCAGTAGTTAACAAAAGGATCAATCCGAATGTGCCATTTTCAAAGTTATTACCAATAGTTTCTCCTATTCCAAAACCATGTCCACTTCTACTATATATACAAGGATATATTTATTATAGAAATTACAAAATCACTTCTTTACAAAAAATTAGGATGTTATTTAATACTTATCCTAAATTATTGTTATAGGATTATGTTTCCTAATATAAGTCTTCTTAAAAATAGTCACCAATTTTTCTACTAAACTTCTTCTGATACAACCTAAAGCGACCTCAACCCTAGTTATCTAGATTCAGTGTCTACTTTATTAAAATTTTCAATGATATAAAAAATACTAGGTCCATGATCTATTAGTAGTTTTAGAAAAGTAGATACATACATGATAGTCATATAACATTTGAATACACAAATAAAAACAAACATTTTTACTATAACATTATTCCTTCTATAATATCTGTGAATATCAAACAAAATATAATTCATGGATTCATGATAATGGAAAAAATAACGGTAATATAAAATTCTATGTAAAGAGTAAGTACAATAGAAGAAATCATGAATCAATGGGCATAATCAATGTGGAAAGGTAAATAACTGAACAATTATTTCATTTAATAAATATAATAATGAATATATTCATCCATTGATAATATCAATGAAAAAAAATCTAATTTATAATAATAAATTTGTAAAGGTAACCAACTTAAAATTCAAGCCATTTAATCAATAATTTGAATATCATAATTGGATAAGTCATAATCAATACGGATAGGTAAATAACAAAATATCATTCAATTTATTCAAAAACTATGAATGAAATGCATCCAATGATAATATCATTATGAAAACAACATGGATAATAATAACCAAATTCTAAATGAAGTAAATTATTAATTATTTAATTTCAACATCCCTATGCACATGATACCTTTACCATCAGAATTTATTATTAAGATTGTTTAAAAATAATTAGAACAATTCCATATAACAAATTATAACCAACCGATTCATCTAATTATACTACTGATACAACATGTTTCTATCTATAATTAGGCCCCATGAAAATATTTAATCTCTAAATAATTCCTCTTATATCTAAAAATCAATCTATTTCCTATACAATGTGCCTTATCATAAAATATCCATATTGAATCTAGAATACAGACTTATCTATATTTTCAAAGATAAATTAATTATTATCAATGTGAAACATTGTATGTAAAAATAATATATTGTATATGAAATAATCATATACTTTATAAATGATATGGATATTTTTTAGAAATCCAATGTCTAATTTTATCATCTTGCTACAAGATATAATTTTTTTTCTAGAATCCTATTATGTATTTTAATTTTCTATTACCGGTTAGGGTTGATAATGAATTTTTAGGATACCTATAATGGTGAATTTAAATATTTTTTGTACTCTTATATTTAGCAGGTTCTTTCTACACGTTACTGTGGGGCTACATGCCATGTTACTTGGGGACAATACATTTAATGGTTACTGGATGCATATCGTGAAAGGTTTAAACCATTATGGGTACACAACATGATAATTAGTTACACATCATGAATGAATTAAAGATTGGGTTTTAATTCGTATCATTAGTTTTTAATTCAAGGTGACATGTTTTTTCAACGATTATGAACCTTTACTATTTTACAATGTGTATTGAGGTTAGACATCATGTAATACCACAACTACAGTTTCTAAATAGGAATTGAGGATGTGATATATTTTATCCTCCTATAAAATTTAGTTTCTCTTGACCAAAATCCTTCCCAAGGTGATCTTGAAGTACTCCAATGCTTCTAGACTATCTCCTTCAGTGTTTGATCGCTATTGTGTTGGAAATTTAATTATCTATTAAGCGTTATATATGTTCTCAATATTTCTATCTTTATCCAACATTGGGATTTCAATTGATCATATTTATATTGATAGATTTATTCTCTATGATGTTGGATCTCATCTCTATTTTTTGTTTCAGGTTCTTCTATAACTTGTTTCTCGTTGACGGGTGCCTTTACGAGTGTTGAGTTTCGGGAAAAGGTAAGTGATTTCATCATATTTCTCAAAATTGATCAATATTGACTTTTCTGATTTATTTCACCTGTTGATTTAAATTCAATTTCTCAAAAAAAAATTAAATTTATTTGATAAACAAATTCGAATGAATTGGGATATTTGGAATGGATTTGGAATGAAAATTTGGAAATGTTACAATTATATTGAATTGGGGTATGTTTATGTAAATAAGATGATTTAAATTATTTAATTTTAATTGTATATCAAATGAAAATGATTTCAATTAAATTATTGAATTTAATTTTTGAATTTAATGGTGAAATTGATGGATTTGGTTTTGAATGGATTTTAAACTTGTTAAAATGGCATAAAGAATTTTTTTATTAGCCTCGTTGTTTTATCTTGTGATCGAGGAAAGTTTTTTATTCAAACATGTTTTTGTGTTATATATAATATTTAAATTTGAAATAGTATAATCCAATTTAATTTTATTTAAAGATGTATTAAAATAAATTTAACATCATTGATTGTGTAAGAACACATGGAAGAATTAGGTATATTGTATGTTCTTTCGACACACTCTATGCCTTTACAATGTTCTAAAAAATACATATAGCAGGTCACAACCCCAATAGAATGGTGATGAGTCACCTTTGGCCAGTGTTAGAGGGACATGTGTATACACATAATTCATATATCACTTAGAGAGTGTTGATTCCTATAGTTTGGAACATACGTAATAGTTTTCCATAATACTGTGTTGCTCTCTTGTTCTATATTTGATATATAAATGTAAAAAAATTTTGTTTGAACTAGTTTACATGCTATTAGAATTTATATGAACTATTTTATATAAATTCACTATAAATCCATTATTTTATAATTATTCCATCACTTGTAAATAATTTTAATAATGAAATTCTTTTATCATCTGACTATGTTAAATGATTTGTTTATATATGCTTTAAAAATTCCAAACCTTTTAATTTTAAAAATTGAAATCATCTCTTTTGGTTAATCTATTTTTGGAATCTGTTTTGGAATCCTTATTGAGACCTGACTACGTATTTTAACTCACACCCTTCTTTTTCCATCGTGTGATTTTAAATTATCTTCGTCCAGGTTCTAACAAGGGAAAAAGATCTCATTGTGGTGGATCCTACTATTGAACCATGGATGCAGAGTGTTTTGACATTAAGGATTTAGGTTTTTTTCTCTGTTTTAGTACATGGGTTATAGTACATTGGGAAATAATGCAATGTTGGTTTCTAGTAAAATACTCCCTATGGAGTTTTTTATATACATTTTTAATTTCATGTCTTTCTTCTTCTATGTTTTGTGAAAAAATCTTTCTTAATTTCCTTTTTTGTGATGTCAGTTTCTATTCATTGACCCATGTAGATCATTGATGATTTTCAGGTTATGTCATGGTCAGCTCGGTTATCGGGTTAAAAGGGTAACCAGGCTAGTTCGTGATAAAATGGTATCGTATGAGGTTGTTGAGATTATTTCATAAAGTAATTATGTAGATAAAATGTTATTAAGATTTAAAAGGTATTTTTGATTGAGTTCCTAGTCACCTCTCACTACAATAAACATTAATTCTCTATTGTTGGTTTGAGAATGACGTATTGTAGATTAGTTCTAGTATTTTTTTTATTTTGATTTGGATTGAAAAAAATAAAAATCTTTTTCACTGTGTATGTTGTGATTAACTTTTCTTTTTTCTCATTTTTATTGTTAGTTTGATGTATCACTTATTATATATTGAGGTTTTGTAGCATCGTGCCTCTGAGATGACATGAAAATTGGATTGAGGAGGAAGTTGCTGCTGAACCACAATGAGAGAATATAGTAGACTGGAATCTAACTAAGACGATTGTTTATAATTTCTAATGTTCTGGGATAGGAATCACCTCCATTTTCCATTCATTCATCGGTTTCGGATCCTTAGGGGGATGTAACGGGAAATCATTCTGAAGAGTTCATTCACAAGAAGCCATAAATTTTCATAAGATCCACTGATCCTCAATATGTTTTGGAATGTTTGGGAATGATAGAACATCTATTTGAGTTCCTGGAGACACTGGATTAGATCAAGGTGAAATGTTCCACCTTTTTTGTTTCAAGGACTAAGAAGGATATGGTGGGACACGATCAGGACATAGAAGAAACACAAGGGCCTATAATGGAAATATTTCAAGGTTCATTTCACTTATTAGTTATATCAAGATTATATGGTGTTGTCCAATTCTGTTGAGTTTTTCAATCTTGAGTAGGCCGATAGAAATGTTAATAAGTATTAAAATCTCTTTATTGAACCCGTAAAATTTTTACTTGATCATGTATCCAATTAAAAGATCAAGGCTTGACAATTTGAGTTGGAAGTTCAATCAGATATATTTTTTAGGGTTTCTTGCGGATGTTTTCCATATATGTTGATGAACTGGATATAGATATTATGGTTCAGATGGACCTGACTAGAAAGTCATGGTTGATGGGTGATCATTTTCCTCATAGTGGACTTATCAAATCCTTCGAGGGAAAGAAGAAGTGTGATGATTCTCATGGAATTTCTGAATGTAAGGGTCATTCCAGGCCTCATACAACTCTAGGGGTAGTGTCCACTGATTTTCTATCCATGTGGTAAGATGTTACATTCTAAGAGTGTTTTCACTGAGGCACCCAAAAACTATAGCTCTTGCAGACGCTCAAGAAACTTATATAGATTCTTATATAATTTATCAACTCTATGTAGTAGAATAGGATCATCATCTCCCCTAAAACTAGGGGTTAATCATATTCTTCATATATAAAAGGGTTCCATCCATATTCATCTAGAACAAAGCTATATCACATTATAGAAGAGTCTCTAGAGGAAAGAGAAACAGGTCCAAAAACTATTAGAGCTACCATTACTATAGCTTCATCATTACTGACTTCCCTATTGGTCACTCATACTTCTGACTCATTTATTTCTAACATCTTTTTTAATTTTCATAATATTCCTATAGATATTTTTACTTTTGTAATGGATATTGGTATACTTATTGGTACAAAGAGAGAACATGGTCTCTTTAGTCCCACTTGTGTCTTCTCTCTATTAGATATCAAGCATTCTTGGTGTTTTTTGATTCTCAATATGAAATATCTTGAATTCCACTTTAGGGTATAATTTCTCATTGGTAAGAAATCCCAGATTGATTTTTATCTTCGATGGATATATCTTACTACATCCACTGGTGTGTCTTTTTCCTTTCAAGGAGAATGGTCCAACTGGTCGATCAGAGCAATATCATATTATCCAAAGTTGGGGAAAGGGATATCACTATTTTCTTTTAATCTGAAACATGATTTAATTATAGGTGATATCCCTCCATTTATCATTGAGTTGCTTGATGTATTTTCTACTAAATTATCTGGTTTTCCACTAGTAAGGGAGGTTGAGTTTTCCATTGACACATTTTTTGGAACACTACCAGTTTCAATTACTTCTCACCAAATGGATCCATCTAAAATAAAAGTTATGAAGTCCCAATTAGATGATATTTTATAAAAAGGATTTATATGACCTAGTGTGTCACCATGGGTGGTGCTAGTTCTCTTCTATATGAAAGATGACGGTCCCCTTCTCTTATGTGTTGACTATCAAAATCTCAATCAACTTATGGTAATGTAAAAGTATTAGTTTACATGGATTGATTAATTTTTAGATCAGTTGAAATGGGTGACGTGGTTTTCAATGATCGAACTCTGATCTAGTTACCACTAGTTGAGGATAAAGGAATAAAAAATTTATATAACCACCTTTCAGATCCAGTACGTCCATTATGAGTACCTTTTTATTCCCTTTGGTCTAAAAATTCCTCCTACATTTTTCATGGTACTAATGAAGATGATTATTCAAGTGTATCCATATTCCATTATGGTAGTCTTTGTGGATGACATCTTCAATTACTCCATGTTTGAGGTGGATTGCGTACATCATCTGATAATAATTACGATTCTTCTGAGAAATCATTGGTTTTATACCAATCGTTCTATGCATGATTTCTATATTCAGTAAGTCAAATTATAGGGTAATGTGGTGTTTAGGTAGGGTATATCAAATGATCATTAGAAGGTAAATCCTATAATGACATAGGAGAAACCATGAAATTTCTTTGAGATTAGAAGCTTATTTGGATTATAAGGATATTATCACAAGTTTGTGAAGGACTTCTTGATGTTTCCTTATCTGAGGATAATTCTAACTCAGAAGGGGGTGTATCTTGCATGAAATTATAAATTTCATTGTTGTTTGTTTATCTGGAATGTATTTTGACTACTACACCAGTGTTGACCCTTCTAGAGGTGCGGTAGGGATATGTGGTCTTTTGTGATGCAACGGGTTCATGATTGAGTTTGGTTCTTATGCTGGGTGATCACATAGTGTCATATGTATCTCATCAGCTTATGACACAAAAGAAGAATTATCCTCCCAATGAAATTTAACATATATCTATGATGCACACACTTTTGTGTTGTTGATACTACCTTTTTGGAGAATGGTTAACTATATATTAATACAAAAAAATATTGAGTTATTTATTTTCTAAAAATGATTTGAATCTCCAGTAGAGGAATTGGGTGGAGTACCGGTAATCTTTCTACCTTGACATCACCTTTACTATGAAGAGAGGGATTGTCATTGTAGATGCATTGAGAAATAATATTCCAATCCACACATCAAAGGAATCTTCTGAAGATTGGAATTTGATATTTATCCATGAATAGTTTTATATTGATGTTTAGAGGAAAGGGGTTGTTATTTTTTCCCATCATTCATTTGGAATATTCTCTTCTCAATATTATCCTTCAAGATCATAATCTTGATTATGAATTAAATATCCTTAGAAAATATCATTTTTGCGGGGAGACAGTTTCCATGTCATTATCTACAAATAGAGTGTTTTATTATATTTGATTCTATTCATTGTGCCATTAGTATCAAGAGGGGTTGTGATGGGGAATTTTCATTATTCATAGTGGGTTGTTCACCCAAGAACCCTAACATTTTATATGAAAACCAGTTTCAATTTTGGTTTCCAGGGATGAGATGGGGCATTAATGAGTTTGTCTCGTGTTGTTATATGTAATAGATGTTAAAGTGCAAGCATCAGAAACCTTTGGATTTATGTTATAAACTTCCAATACCTAGTGGTAAGTGGGATGAAATCTCTATGGACCTTGTGGTTTGGTTTCCTTGTACCCTTAGAGTGAAGAATGTTATATGTGTGATGATCGATAGGTTGACCAAGTCAGAACAATTGATACCCATTAATGTTAAACCCAATGTTGAGAAGTTGGGGAATCAGTATGTGAAATATATTATTATTTTATACAGTGTTATATCAAATATAATATCTGAAAGGGATCCTCGGTTCACTTCTCTCTTTTGGAAAGGCCTTCAGGAGGCAGTAAGATCTCCAATCCATTTAAGCACAGCCTACCATCTGCAGTCAGATGACAAGATAAAGAGGGATATATAGATCCATGAAGATATGATTAATTATTATGTTCATGACTTTGGTGGGGATTGGGATGATCACTTGGGCATGGTTATGTTTTTTTAAAACAATAGACACCACTCTATAATCATAATGTCACCTTTTGAGGCCTTGTACGGCTATCCTTGTAAATCACTATTGTGTTGGTCGAAGATTGATGAATTTGCCTTGTTTGGGCCAAGATTGTTGTAAGAGATGACTACAAATATTTAGTTAATTCATAAATTAATGTTGACAACATATAGTTGGTATACTTCTTTTTCTAACAGTCATCGTATAGCCCATGTACTTATCGGTTCGTGACCATGGGTTCCTGAACGTTTCACCCCAGTTGGGACTTCGACGACTTGAGAGGAAAGGTAATATTTCTCCTCATTTTGTGGGATATTTTGAAGTCATCGAAAAGGCATGTAATGTTGCATAGTATTTAGAAAATAAGTCATAGTTGACATCAATACATAATTTATTCCATGTATCACAATAGAGAAAGTATCTATCTGATCTATATCATGTTTTGAGATGGAGTGATCTTGAGATTGAGCCTGATTTATCATTGACAAAGATGCCATGCAGGATAGTTGATTCAGAGACCAATGTTCAATGTGGGAGGGTAATGCCTCTTTTTCTTGTACAATAGTATCATGGTTCTGATAATCAAGAGATATGGGAACCCAAGGCAGTGATGAGATGGTAGAAGCGTCATCTTTTATGGAATGGAATAATTTTCATAAAGATTCTGGGGAAAAAGGTTGTTATTATGGGGTCATTGAAAGATACCATTACAAATTATTCAGGTATTACTTTAACATTGTTATTTATTTTCATTTTTACTGACTGGGTAGGGTCGATAATTAATATGTTGGATACCTATAATGGCGATGTCATATCATTCATGGAATCATGTAATTAACTGGCACATTCTTCCGGCTACCAAATGATTACACACCACGTAACTAGGTTAGAAAATGTGTAATGGTTACGGGTTTTATGTCGTAGAAGGTTCAATATATGATGGTTATAGAATGTGATGAGTATTTACAAGTTTTTAATGAATTAATGATCACTTTTTAATTTAGAGTGTCAGTTTTTAATTCAAGTCGACTCATTTTAAATTGGAATCATAGATAAGATGTATTTTTTCTACATTCCTAGTTTCATTTCTCACAATACAACATCTTTCTAAGGAGATCATTAAGCTCTTTAACCCTTCTTGGTCTTCTCATTTGGTGTTGGATCATCTTTTCATAGGCCGTGTGATTCCCGAGCAAGTGTTCTCATTCTTCATATTTCTCTATTTCTCATCTGGGATTTTAATTACTCATTCTATAATTAATGGATATATTCTATTTGATGTTGGATTATGTCTATAGGATGTGTTTCAGAGTTTTTACACCTTATTTTTTATAATGGGTGTCATTGTGAGACTTGAATTTCTGGAAATGTTAGTTCATTCCATATTGGTAAGACAAATTGATTAACTTTTAATTTCTAGATTTATTAAAACTAGTGGTTTAAATTCATTTTATAAAACTTGCATTCAATTGATTTGATAATTCTTAATTCCACTTAATTGGGAGCATTGAGATTGTTTTTGCATGAATATTGGGAAAAACTACATTTCTATTTAATTGGCATGTGTTTATGGGAATTGGATGATTTAAATGGATTAATTTAAATTTTATATTTGATTGAAATGATTTCAATTAAATTATTGAATTAATTTGTGAAATTAATTTGAAATAGATAGAGTTGGATTTTAAAGTATTTCAAACTTTTGAAAATGGCTTAATGATGTTTTGATAGAAACCGAGTGGTCATATCTTATGAAAGAGGATTTTTTTAATAAAACATGTTTTTCTTTTAAATTGAATGTTGGAATTTGAAAAGAGAGAATGTGATTTTATTATATATTATGATGTCTGAAAATAAATTTTCCATAATTGATTGTGTAAAAGTACCTTCAATTCTTATGTTGTTTGTAATTTATTTAAACAAACTCTATGCTTTTACAATATTTTGAAACATACATGTAGTGGGTCATTTCCTCGATGGGAAGGTGGTGAGTCAACTTAGTCTTGTAAAATAAAGATGTCTGTATACTAATATTAAAGAGATAAATAATTGAGTTTGGAGTCATATAACATGGAACATACATACCAATTTGGAAGATGACCATGTCTCTCAATTTTTTTTATTTTTGAGATATGAATGTATACCAATGTTGCTTGAACTAATTTGCATGCCTTTATAATGAATATATACTATATTATACAAATGTTTTCTCTAATTTATTGTTTTAGAAATATTAATTTTCTTAAAAATAGATTTCTTAAATTACTTTTTTCATTATTTGACTATATTGCATGATTTGTTTAAATATGCTTTGAAAATTCCAAAACTACTTATTTTTACAAATAAAAGCACTTCCCTTGATTACACTATTTTCTGTCATCTATCTTTGAATCCTTGGTGAGACCATACTATAATTTGTAGCTCACATCCTACATGTGGCTTAAGGTGTTTATAGATTATCTTCGTCCAGGTTCGAATAAGGGGAAATGATCTCTTAGAGGTGGATCAAGATATTAAACCTTGGATGTGGTGAGTTGTGTCCGTAGGGATTTGGGTTGTTTCTATCTGTTTTGGTATTTGTGTTATAGTAAATTGGGTATTAATGAATTTTTTACTTCTAGTATGTTACACTTAGTGGATTTTATTCTATATCAAAATTGACTATCTTTTCTTTCTTTTTCTACATTTTGTGACTAATCCATCCACACATTCATGTTAAATGACGATGGGTGCAAGTCTCCTACCTGTGGGGATTTGGAATGCCATTTGGGATTTGATAGGGTTGGATTTGATATCAACTATCCTGGGTACCTAGGCTAGTTCATGATACCAATGATCATAAGAATGTGAACATTTCAATGAAAAATTAATGACTATAAAAAATAATCAAGGATGTGAGATACAATACATTCCTTGCCCAAAAGTATCATAATATGTCTAATAAAGGAATAAGGATGGAATCAATACAACATATACCCTTTTACGTAATAATAATGGGATGCTTCTATTGATGTATAAAAATACAATAAATGAACATTAAAATCATTCTTGAGGAAAATATGTTTTCTGTTTTGAAAATAACCGTTTAGAACATAAAAAATTCTGATAATCATTATTGTCAGAAACAACTTCAAAAAAATCTAATTTTTTAGATTATTAGAAAAAAAATTTATTTAGAATATTCTTATAGTAATTAAGAAGATGTTTCTTATGAATTATGTTCATTAATGAGGGTAATTCCATAAATGTCATACTAGTTAAAAAGAATATTCCTTTTACACATTAAATTGGCTAGAAACATTCATTTATCAGAAATGAAAATAATATTCCATTAATTGTTTTAGTCAAAATGGGTAAAACTGTATTTATTATATCATTTTGAAGGGGGTTGATTTTTTTTGAAAACATTTTTAGAAAACATAGTTTTAGAATAAAATGGATTTTTTACCAAGGATTGATGTCAAATTAGATTTTGTTAAAAAAATTTAATCATTTTACAAAGAATACTGAAAAATTATATTATTTAGTGAAAATAAAATTCATTGAAATTAGAGATGAAATGAATTGTGTTTATTATGAAATATTTAAATAATTTCCTTGAACTAAAATTCAAGAATAATGAGTCACTGTTAGAGTTAGATTACGAAACAAACCATTAAAATGATCATAATTTCCATGACCCCTCCCCACAAAGATACTATAATGAGGAAAGATATATGGTTACTACTCAAGTTTGACATCCATTAGATCCCAGGTAAGTTACTACCACTAAGGTTATAGTAAACACACAAATGGGAGCTATTAACCTCTAAAAAAACAAGTGGAAGAGTGAGATAATAAGGTTATAAGAACCCAACCATACTTAGAAATAAATATATATAAATGAAAAACCAAATGAAACATGAAGTGACATACAATACTAAACAACAAAAAGAGACTAAAATTATTGAAAAGGTAATTACACTAATAACCATGAAGCCCAAATATCTCCAGGTAAATCCCAAACTTTCAATATACAGCCTAATCACTATCATTCTTCAGCTAAAATGAAAATAATTATATATACACATAGGGTGACCATAATAATATACATTATAGGATCCTATCTAGATCCTCTCATTATCAGATATGGAAATCATGCTAAATCATAGTGAAAAATAATGAAACCAACTCATCACAAAAACATGTATAATATTTACAAATCCTCACCATGGATAAATCTCACTAATTACAACATAAAAGGAAGGATATAATATAGTAATAAAATACAAAGGGTAACCGACTCCTATTTCCCCATTAGTTGTATGTTCTTCCCCTATGTCACACATCCTAATCATCTCTCTCCAAAAGTAAACCATCTCAAATACACCTCAGTAGGGAACAACCACATGAACGTCAAATAACAAATAATCACAGTATCCCATACAAAAAACTAGATAGTAACCATGTATTTTCTGGAATCTCCCACATCACACATGGAATATACCAAACATCAAGTACTATACCTCAATCCATTAAAACCCATATAACGAGTAAGTACATTATGAAATTATATCCTATATATTACATACCTATAATAAACCATTGGAAACTGTATATAGTAATACATATGTGTGAAATACAAAAAATTCATCAGAACCCCATATATACATATATGGGAAACTAACCCCTATGCATACCATCAGATGTAACAATCGAGATATGAGACTGTGGCCTAAGGGGGTAGTTTGTCATCCATCCTCCCATAAGGATATTAGTGAAAACACCCTCACAGATTCCATTGGGTGTCAGTTTCCCTCAACTACATGGTTGGGGGATCATATTATTTAACAAAATATATGGGATATATCATTTATCCCAACCGCATTATGGTAATAACATAGTCTTAGACTCAACTATGACTACTGTCACTTGTAATGTCGACTAACACAACTAAAACATATATCCAATAAGAACAAAAGTATATAAAATAGATTAATTAATTACTTCCACCATTATAAAATTAAATTTACATTATTTAATTCATTAGATATTAATTAAGAATTAACATTACATTACATTTCATTACATTAAGAACCAGATTAATGTCCATTCACTCTAGGCATATGTCAAAACCCACACTAACAACTTTAAGTATTGGAATTAAATCATCATACAACCCTGTAGAATAAACATTTAATTACTCATTATTATAATCATTATATGTCCAACTACTCTGAGAAAAGAAATCCTAAGATACCAACAAGATAAAGTATTATTCATTGATCCTTCAACTACTATAAGCAGTTTGGAAAGGAGTACAGATAAAATAAAAAACATGGATTTCAACCATTAAACATATTTAAAAGATCATACAAGCTCTTATAATTTCATAAATGGTTAAGACTAGCTTTACTTCTCTCCCTCAACCTATAGTGTCATCCCTTACACCCACATGCATATACTGATGCATCTTACCATCACATGTGTTATCCACTTCCATGTCATTAAGGACTTCCTGCCCACATATCACAAAATCCATCCTTGGATCTGACATCCATGGTTCACAACACATCTAGGTATCCTTGCCCCATGTCATAATATCCATACAAAGCTCACAACATAGGTCTCATATCCCAATACCATCACAAATTATTAGGAACCAAAAAACCAGGAAATAACGAAACTGGGCCCCCAAAATAGGGCGGTCAACCTTTTTCCTAAAAATGATCTCTCACAGCTACAATTAAGGATCTTGGTCTTTTTAAGAAATAAAAATCTCTGGCCTAAGAAAACATTCTTATCACACAACCAATCATTATTCCATCTTAAATTATTCTATTCATTTATTAACTTATTGCTACTATGGTCAGCAAAAGGAATTGAGGTATAACAATTTAACAAAAGAAAACTATGATCTTAATATTTATTATGGTTTCAAAAAACCTCTAGAAGTATCATTATCAATTATAATTAATTTTTTTTTATAAAAAAGTCTTAAACATTCTTTAATTGCATTAAATATCATTACCAATTCTATTAAAATCATAGAATATCATTTCAATTAAGCTTTACTATTGCATCAACTTTATTAACATATTATTACATCAACCATCATATTAAAAACATACCTATTTAATGAGTATTAAGCCAATTAATTATCAATTATATAGATATTTATATTCTTTACCAATTTCCATTATGAAAAACCTTCTATCAACGTAACACATATATATCACATTATTTATAAAATCAAGAGGCAACTCGTTATCACAATACAAATCAATAACATCTCTATCAAGTGGTCTCTATTCAGTTCATTAATCTAGTTAAATATTTATTTGGAAAATACATTACATTAAAATGGATAAATCAATCCAAAATTACAATTAAAAATTAATTAAAAGAGAATAAACAAGTCATGTTACATGAAATCCATCACCATTATTCACATGAGAACAGACCAATACAATGAATCTATGATAAAATATCCCAAAAAATGAATCCATATGTGAACCATATAGAAAAAAAACACTATTAATTAATAATTAAAATCCCATTAGAAACATGGATGTTCATTCTCCATTGCATGGAAATAAGAATTTGGAGAAAATGAGACCAAATCAAGAGAAACTGCTATAAAATGAAAGATGAATGCACCATTGATAACCACATATCACCACTGAAAAAATATATATTCCCAAGGATATGTTACCTTTGAATTAAATCCAAAAAATTATAAGATAGGGTGATTGGTCACTTGAAACAATAAAGGGATCTGTTTTTCCCATATTTTTATAAATAACCGGATTGGAAAAAATGATTATAACATCACTATAATAGAAAATTACATGTCCGATAATTCATTTACACATAATGAAAATATTAGGGCTAGATATCACTAAAAAATCATCACATATTTTTACAAAATCCCAAAAAACATACACATCATGAACCTACCCTAAAAAATTCATGAATTGATATTTTAGGGTGTGTAATATCGATTCATCCGGCATTTCATATCCAAACTCATCCAGAACACTTCCAATCTTCTGAGACAGAAAAAGTGATGGTGTTCTCAAATTTGGTCCCTTACATTAGATACCTATAAAAAAATTCCCATCCTTGGGAATATAAAACCAAACCAGAGAGAAAATGGAAGCCGGTGGTCTGAACAGCCACACTACAAGATACATATAAAATATCTCTCCACCACTGGATATCAACCACCTCACATAGAGGGAAAAACAGAAAACCCATGCAACAAAAAAACTCCTAACACACTACTGGTGGAGATAAATATGAAATTGGAGTAATCCAAAACATTAAAGGAGAGGATAGTATCTCATGAGAAAATTTATTATGATAAACAAAAGAAATATTTTACAATAGGAGAGATAATAATCAAACAGATTATGGTATTGAGGGAGCATTTTCATATTAAATTCATAGGTACTCTAATCAACTCCACTATTCCACCAAAAGACACAATACAAGGGAATAAAACACCCACCCAAGACATTTTTCTTCTAGTCCTAGATCTATTCAGGTCACTCCTCGAAGGTTTCATCACCATTAACATCGATCTCACCCCAATAGATGATGTTAAATTCTTCATAAAGATAACAATGGAGTTGCGACCTATGAAAAACATCATGTATCTATCCCATATTTTGGGAAAGTTATATCTGATATGCCTTAACTGAAACATGAACCATAACCTTGAAAGTCCAACAAAACTGAGGAGAAATCTTACTCCCATGTCCAAAACATAACTAATCATGATGAGGAGTACCCTACAGTTACACATGATCTCAAACATCAAACTCTATAATTATTGTTTCCTTTCTATAGATGTCGATATAACAATTATTATTGTCATTTAATATTTCCTTTCTCTTATGAATTACCTAAACCATATTTTTTATATTCTTTACCAGTTGTGTTTCGAGAATTGCTACCTCTCTAACCACAATATAGCACAATGAAGAACGACATGGTCATTCGTAAAAATCTTTGAATGGAACTATTATCATGGTGGAGGGGAAACTATTTTAGTACAAAATTCATCTAATGTTAAGTTACACATTCGAGAACCTCAAAAAAAACATGGAAAAAATAATGAAAGCTGTCTTCATTATTCTTTAGGGTTATCTTTTTCTTACCATCCACCTGCGGATGAAAAGTAGAGAATTTTAATAACTAAGAATCAAAATATAAATCTAGAATTGTCGCAAGCGTAGTGGTAAAATGAGGATGTCAATAAAAATTTGTCATCATTGGGTCTCCATGGTGTCGCACCACTTCCTCTAGATACATCCTCGATAAAACATACGGTAAGATCGACAACCTAATATCTATAATGTGGTCTAATTTTGTCAAATTGTCCTATATCACGCATAGATAATTATATCACCATAGAGATCAAGGAAATTATGAAAACAAAATTTATTGAGAGGCACAACCACATCTACTGGGGAACATATACTGGTTCGAGAAACCCAATAAGAACACAATGCTTGGAGATTACATTTTGGTTTACCAATCATTGATAAAAAAACTAAAACCGAATTATTTAACCCTTATCACAATAAAATGTCGTCTCAATTCTCAACATATATTTTTCATGATGTGATGTACCATTAAAGGTGGATAATAGAACTCATGGAGATCCATCTCAATCATTTCTGAAAGAACGAAAAGCCTTCCATAGAACAACACCTAGTGTTTACCATCCATAGAAGACCTATAAATGGTAATAACCGAAAACAACTCCTTCCCTCTAGAACCCCACATCAAAACACATCAATTCATACTATTCCACATGCTTCACCATATATGACTACACAATAATCCTGAAAAGACAAGAACTATAGCCATCATCTCCCATATCAATATTCATCACTTAGAGTTTCACTATAACTCTCTTATAATCCCATGAATAGAACATGTCATCATTATGTTACTTCTTATTAAGAACATTAGTTTTGAAATTTACAATTCCTAGAGTATAAAAATGTTGAAATTTGTTATAATGTAATAACTATATACATCAACACTAGTATAGGATCATGAAACAATTAGAGATGACGTAACTTATGTTCTTATGATCATTAAAACTACAAAACTATCAATAATGAGGTAATTACACAACGTCATCAATGAAAACCCCAAATTAGAGAACTCTAGACCTTGGGTATCAAAGTTACAAAAATGACAACATAACTAGTGATACCCATAAGAAACAACTAGTATCAACTCCATTAAAATGAATACCAAAACAAGATGAAAATAATCACAAAAAATCTCAAACTGAACACCCTTGGCTAGAAAATAAATAAATAGAGTGCTAACCATCTTATCATTTGGGTACTCAACAGTGGCCTGATAGTGGTCAGTTTATAAGAGCACCCGATCCATTATGTTCTAATCATTCTAATGACTTATAACCCATAGAAATTCAGATACAAACCTCATATCCTATCATGTATGACAAAGAAATCTACACACCTCTGTTACTATCTTGGGGGATTCCCATGAAAAACTACCTCTCTCTTTGAAGGATCCACAACTACTCCCTACTTGGATACCACATTACCTAAGAAACAGACCTCATAATCTAAAAACTCACACTTCAAAAACATACCAAAAAACTCCTCATGATGAAGAACTCTCAATATGAAATGTGGATTCTATAAATTTTCTCTTTGGATACAGAGTACAAAAGGATTCTATTGATGAAAACCTCCATGAACATATCCAAAATCTCTATGAAAAATGTGTTCATAAACCTTGTGAACCCATATAGATATTTTGCCTCACGAAATGATATCATAATGAACTCAAAATTCCTATGATGACATCAGAAACAAGTATTATGAATATCTTCATCCTTAATCCACATCTGATGACACCCATACTAAAAATCGATATTGTATAACCAAATTTCTTCATTTAGACGATCCAATAAATAATCAATCTATGTAATAGGATATAATTTATTTATTATCTCTTTATTAAAGAAAATATAATCAATACAAAGATATAAAATATAATCATACTTCTTTATGAACAAATTTGTCACACACCAAATTGAAACACTTGGGAGAATAAAACATCACTGCAATAGATCATCGAGTAGTAAATGTATCCCTCGTAACTCAGAAGGATCCATACAATATGCTGGAATCGAGATATGATACATGTATAGCTGTAAATTGATCCGAAAATTGATCTCCCATCATGGAGGTAACACTAATACTACTCAATAAACACATCAGGGTACTCTTCAACATACCTAGGATTCACCAATTGCTGAACCCTTATTGAGCTCAACATATTATCATCTATAAAATATGATACAGAAAAAAATGCATCTGACCGGTCTGAGCATCTCTCTATCCAACAAACACCATTTTATCTCTATTTCTATCACAAAAAATCATTTCCCTCCTAAATAAATGCACAATATCCTGAACTAAATCCAACTAATCCATGATTGGATGATTTTATATGGTTTTATCTATAAACATAGGATATTTCAGCAAGAGTGGTGCTACCCCATCACTAGCTCACACTCACCACACACTTCATATAAGTCATTTCAACCTCTAACTAGAATAGTCATAAACAAGGGAAATGGAATCATCTATACCTCAATTCCTAAATATTGGATTAGTGTAGGTGATATAATGGAGTGCACCAACCCTGAAATACACTAATCATGCAACCAAGAAGAAAAATAGAAAAGGTGTACCTTGAACGATATATGTCTCACCTAGATATGGTCACAATAATAAATGAATCTAATCACTACCTAATACATGGACTCTAGGACCCTATTGGTGTCCAACCACATGGTCATGATTTTCTCTCTGAGGGAAGGGAGTGTCTTGGGGATATCAACTACCTTCCATATCTCCTCTCTACTAATCTCAAACTGGACCACCATACTATTGATTACTTTTCTGAAACTGCCTCGATAGAGGGACATAAAGTGGGAAACCTAGAACATGTCGACTTCATAGAATGGTTGAGAACTCTCACCACTGAATACCTCATCATCCACAGTAAAAACACTCATATGATCTATTATTATAATTCTACGATCTTCCAAAGTAAGAGAGACAAGATGATGATGAATGGTACCTACCATTACAAACTATACACTCTTATTTTCTAAAAATCAAGACCTCATAACCTTAGTGCTTCTTTGTGTGGAATCCTAATGACTCACCTCTCATAGAGATCATGATCTAGCTATCATGCTTTCAATAACCTCTTATCTATCCAGTAACTCAAAATAAAACTTCATCATAAATGGAGAGACCTTAAAATAGATAACTAGATGCAAAGCCTCCTAAAAGGACTCCCTATGAAATCTTTATTTGGCAGCATGTCAGAAGCATATGGCCGAAGGCCTCTTTATTAGATCATGAACTCTCACAGACTGTTTTTCCCTTTCTGAAGGTTAAGAATCTAGTGACCACACGTTTCCTTCTTAGTATAAATAAGAAACTCTTCTCTAAAATGGTCTTGGAACTTCTCTCTCTAGACTACTGAATCCTTGTGATCCTTGAGAAATACCAACCACCAATGCCTCACCACCCCATGCAACGTTATAATATCCAAAAAATCCATGTACTCTTGTTGTGAATAGATCAAAAGGAATTCTATCTCAACATCCTCTAACCAGTATTCTGTGATTTAATATAAAACATATCCCTCATACATCTGCAGACATTGGCATTGAAACTCTTGAAGTCTCCTCCTCCATGTGTCTTCGCCATTGACCACTACTATGTGGGGATCTGTTGAAACATCCCAATAAACATCTTAAGTGTGAACCTCAAGATAACATCAACTAGTAGCCATTCATTAAAATTAAAAAATGAATAAATATCATAAAATAGGAATATGTAATACCTAAATTTTTATTAATTAATTATTATTACTATATTGTTTAATGTTTCAACCAATCTCAATGTCTTTCCATTTAAAACATAGGATGAATGAAAATAATGAATGATCCTTTAAAGAACTCCACCCTGCAGAAAATATTACTTAATTTATCTAGATCAGTAAAAATAAAGGTACATGAATCATTTTATAGGGTCTACTAAATAATTGTGTCTCAACTGATCTCCCATGTTTATATCGCTTAGTAATCTTAACTGAAATTATTTCCCTACCAGCCCGTACAACCTCAATAGTTCCAAACTGCAACATCTATCTTATACCTAAAACATGATCCTCTATTATATCTATGTATTACCATATCCCTTCTAGGATACTACAATTATGGGATAGATATGAGAAATACCTGAGCCCCACCACTAGTAGGCCCCTTGATGAGGACTAGCACTTAGTTTTTAGTAAACATGAAAATGAAATGTGGAAGTGATATATAAGAATAATTTAATAAAACTCACCTTCTCAGACATATACATATATATATAGATAAATTAAAATCCATGCGTGACATTCAAATTCTTATAGTTCTATACAATTTAATGGAAACTACATGTAACCTAAAGGTTAATATGGGGGAACCCCTGAATACCAAATAGCTCATGTTAAACCCTAAGCTAGTAATATCTACCCCAATCACCAACCTTATCTGATTGAATTAAATTTTTTATATATATGTATATTGATAATAACATTATAGACATTAGGATACTCCATAGAGAATCTTGTAAAATATATAATGAAATCACGCTGCGGAACAGTAAACAACAATGAAACTTACTCATCATGAAAGTAGGTATACTATGTTTCTAGCCTCACAATGGATAACTCTCCCCATGTATTACATAAAAAATAGAATATATTACAATAATAAAATATAATGGTTACCCACTCGAGGTTCCTCAGTGGTTTTCCACTCATCCCCAATGTAGCACATCCTAGTAATATCTCTCCAAAAGTAATCTATATCGAAAACACTAGGTCAGGGTACCACCTCATCCACCTCACGAATCTCATGACTACAAAATACCATACCACAAACCAGATAATAAATAAATAGTTTTTAGAGTCAACCATAGCCTATATGGTGTATATTGAACTTTGGGTATTATACATCCATCCATAAAATCCCATACCCATGTAAGTACCTCAATCTGTCACAACCTATATACATCATACATATAATAATGCATTAGATACTATATTTGATAATACATGTGTGTGAAATAACCTAAATCCATAATATCCCATGATACACATATATGGAAAACTAACTATCATGCATACTAAGACATGAAACTACCAAGGGAAGAGAGCTAGGCCATAGAGGGTAGCCATCCATCCATCCAACAACTTAGATATTGTGGAAAACATCCTCCTAGAGTCCCCTAGGTGTCAGTTTCCATATCTGACATCAGCAGGGAAGTTTAAGAATTAAAATAACATAAATATAATATATATATATAACACTATGGGAATAACATAGTCTAACACCCAACTACATCTAACGTAACTCATACTCTCGAATTAAACTATTAAGACTAGATATCTAACAATCACACAAACAAATAAAAGAGAAAAATTATTTACTTCATTCATTAAGAAATTCACATTACATTATTTAATTAATTATCAATTAATTTACCATTAAAATTACATTATATTTAATTACATTAATCATTAATGTAATGTCCATTTCCTCTAATTATAAGTCCAATCCAAGACTACCAAATTTATGTGGTTTTATTACATAATCATCCAACCCCAGGTTTCAAAAATTTAATTATTAATTATTAGAATTAATATATATAAATGTAATCTAGGAAACCCATTTTATATACCCCTAGGAGAAAACATGGAATCAAGAACCTCAAACTACCTCAAGCAGTGGGAAAAAATTCCGAAAAAATCCAATAGAATGAGAATTAAGTAAATTCAAAAAAAAAATATCTCTAATTGTATCAACAACATTTAAGACCATATTTAACCTATTACATCACATATACTTCCATCCCTAACACACACATTCATATAAAAATTCATCTCTCGATGTCACATGAGTCATATACTTCTACATCAGTTAGTCCCCCTTTCCCACATATCACAACAACCAACTTAGGCTAATCCATCCTAGGATCACAACAAAACTGAGGCCATACATCACAGTATCCATTCCAGGATGAGCCATATAAGGCTCAAAAAAACAAGGATTCTATCTATAGAACATAACAAAGTAGTGTGAAATATACAAGAATGGAATATGGAGACATGGCTCTCAAAACAAGGCATTCATCCTTTTAAAAAAAATTAGCTCTCGTGGCTCCAAATCAAGGTACTCTCCCTTCTGAATAAATGAGAATATTAGGCCTTATAAATACATCATTATCATGAAACTGGTTCTAGTTCTATCATGAATCAACTGATTTATTTATTAGCATGTTCCAACTTTGGTAAAGGGAATGCATTGTGATATGAAATTTAACAAAATAAAATATTTTTATATCATTTATTATAGTTTTAATAAACTAAGAAAATATTCATTATCAAATAAAATTCATTTTATATGTTATCAATAACAACAATAAACATCTATCTAGATCATTAGCCAATATTTTCAATTAAATTAAACTCATGGAAGATCATTTCCATTAACGATGTTAATTTCATCAATTTGATTCACATCAAATTACACTAACCACAAAATTAAAAACATGTATTTTTCATTATTCTTAAGAAAATTAATTATAAATAAACTACATATATACATTCATTACCAATTTCAATCATGTAAAAATAGATTATAAGGAATTTTATTCATATCATATCATCTAAAAATTAACGTGGAAACACACTATCACAATAGAAACTAATAACATCACTAACAATCTATCTGTATCCAATTATTTAATATGGATCAATATTTATTTAGACGATTGTATTTAATTCGAATGGAAAAATCTTGAAAAAATTACAATTTCACATAAAATAAAATATATACAATGAAATCCCTACCTTTTAAGCCATCAACATTAATTACATGAGAGAAAACCAAAACAACAGATCTATAATCCCAATTCTCGTAAGAGCTATATCCTTCCGAGGATGCTTTGCACAACCACACCATAAAACCCCAAAAGAACCCAAATTAAAAACATGGGTGACTATTCTCTATAACATAACAGTAAAAAATAGGGGGAAACATGATAAAAATAAAAGAAACCTCTATAAAACCAAGGCAGAAAACACATGTGATCACTATGGATCTCCATCGATTGAATACGGAATCCTGAGGATTGATCCCCATCAAAGGGAATCAAAAATTTTGAAGGATAGGGTCATTAAACAATTGGAACAAAAGAGAGAACTGGTATATCAATCATGTTATAAATAACCTAAGTGGGTAAAATGCTTATAAGAGTACTACAATGGGGAATTACATGTTGTGAAATTAATTTAAATGCTTTGTAAATATCTAGCCCAGATCTCACCAAGAAACACATCACCTTTTTATTATTTCTTCCTGTATCTTAATGTCCCCATGCTAGGGTAATAGGATAACACTACCCAACCCAGAATAACCTTTTTATTATTTAATATTGAAAACATACATGTTTTGAACAGACCCTACATACATATTGAACTAAGATTACAAGGGGTGTAAGGATTACAAAGAGTGTAATATCCCTATTTATATAATTTCACAGACAAACTCCTTTAATACACCTGTAAGCCTTGTAATCATGCAAAGGTTCAGTATTCTCTGATTAATTCCCTTATAATCACATTGATGTGTTAGTTACTAAATTAATATATTATGTGTTTTACCAATAAATACACATAAATATGTGTAAATATAACATATTACAATCAAAATTTATTATAAAAATATCATAAAATATCAAGGAGAATTAAAGAGTAATACAACCCAATGAAATGAAATTAAGTTATGAAATTATTTACCACTTGGTATCTATTTAGTAAAAAATCCATATATAAAATATTTCAAATTGAAACTTTATATTCCATGATAAATTAAGTATTTATGATATTCATATCACTGGGGAAGTATAAACATCATATAAAATAAATTTGGAGTATTAAATTATAATATGCCTAAATAAAGAGAAATTAAGATGAAATTCATTAAATAAAGCTCTTGTTTGGTTGAAGATTCTTTAAAACGTTTTATAGTGGTATTATTTATCTTATTAACTTATTCAACATCCATAATAGTGAAATAAAAATCACATCATTTTGTAAGGAGCTAGTCCTCCATACACATGAGTTTGTTATTGAATATCCTATTCAACTGAAAGTAAAAAAGAAATATTTTATATATTGGATGCATAAGTAAGATTTCCTTATAATTAATATATATATATATATATATATATATATATTTACTTTTATATCCATCATCATACCCAACCATGATTTCTGGTAATGAAAAAATGAATGACATCAGTTCACGAGGTGGTAGTCTATCATATAAATGAACAATGATTTTGTAACCCATATAATGGAAGTGGAGATGTTTTAAGGTCATGAAAATAACATAAAAATATATAATCATATTGAATATATAGTAGTTATTATAATGTAATAGTTTTGAAAAAAAAACATTCTATAAAGAATACAATTAAAATGCTCATCGAAGAACGTTGCCTCTTCTTTGGTTATCCACTTTATGTTTACACCAAACTCCATTTTAGGTTGTATTTATAAAAAAAGTAAGGCTTTTAGTATGAGTGTAGGGATGTTGGGAAGTGATTTTATGTTATATACTTGAATAATGAGGTTACATAGTGTATATACGAGATGATAGGTTGTCATCTTTCAAAAGTGAGGTGAGTGTCACAGTTGTTCCTTTTTAGAAAGATTTAATCGTATCATTATTTTTATCAGGGTATATGCCTAAAATATATTCCATTCCAGATCCTTAAATAAATAAGTTAAAACTATGTCCATAAAATGGGTGTTGGATAATTTATATGGAAATTTCTAATTCGTATTTTCTTAGATTAATCCAATATTAATCGTTTTTTCCTTAACCATGGTGAATAATCACATCTTTTTCCACAAATGAGTTTGTTAAAAAATTAAGATGAATCTATTTGAAATTATAAATTATTCTGATTAAAAATAACTAAACCATATTTGGTATCTCAATTTACAGGATTAGAAACATATAATATCAAAGTAGTATCGTATATGCAATAAGAAAATAAGGTTTGAAAGCGAAAATTTTCAAAACTTTGTAGAATTTATATAACAAAATTCAATACATGAAATAAATTAAATTTATAAAATAGAATTTAATTATTTGTAATGGTACTAATTTTACATTAACAAAATAAAAAAATATCATTTATAATTTTAAATTATTAATTTGGAAAGTCAGTTTTCAATTAAAATTTAGAATTTTCACTATTCATTTAAAAAATGAAACTTTCTAGAAAAATAAAAAAAATTCAATATAATATATATTTATTATTATGATTTTAAAAATTATATATTTTTTGAAAAAAATATTCTTTAATTGGTAGATATTTATTTAATATTTTGTGTGAAAATCACGAATAAGCTTTAATTTAGAAAAAATAAAGTTTATCAGAAAACATTTCTTTTTTACTTTTAATTGATCCTTTTTTTCTTTATTATAAATTGATGACTAAGAAATTTATAAATAAAAAAATTTTATACGTTAGATATTCCTATTTATTCCTACAATTTCAAATGATACAAAATAACTCTAAAATTAAATAATAATAATAATATATTTTTCTTCTGTAAAAATCAGTCTTGAATGTGACCCAAGTAATGATCTATGTTTCATGTATTGCATGATATTAAAGAAATTATAGTTTTTAAAAAAAACTAGTATATCATAAATTATATGGGTGTATAGTTTCTTCTATGAATGGTTTTCTTTTATAGACACACTATCATGTATAATTTTTTTATTTTCTAATTTCAGGGTGTGACATTTATGATGAATAAAGAAGTCCCTTAACTCATCATAAATTTATAGTTTTGTGGTTGTTAGCCTTCCCTAGATCAACTAATTTATTATGAACAATAACCAATATCAATATCAATTAATACATGGGAGATAGTTTTCTTTTCTATGTATATGATTTAATTTCCCAAAAAAAATCACCTACATTGAAATGTAGTTATGTGTTATTCTATATGACCTTTTGTACTTATATTAAAAAGATATTTTATTATATATTTTTTATTATGTTCATTTTAAAAAATGGTATTTTAGAATATCAAACCCATGATTACTGAGAAAAAGATTAAATTTATAGGATAAAATTAATTTATGGTGGGTATAATTTAACATCCCTATATTATAAAAGAAGAATATTGTGTACAATTAAACATGTGAAACACACCACTGAGATTGTACTATGTAATAAATATATTTTAGTAAATTTAATCTCATTGCTATCTTGTAGAACATATAAACATGAGTCTAAATGAACCGTAATATCGTATAAAATGACAAATATGATTTTAAATTTGTGGGTATGAATATTACTAACTAAATTTGAAAAATAATGGAAATCTATTGATTAGAAATAAAATAAGAATCATTTAAATGAAAAACGAAATGTTTTCTAAAAAACATTATTTTTTGAAGTGTTGGTTTAATTACACTTACCCACCATAAATTAATTTTATTTATTAAATAATAAATATTTTATTTGAAAGAAAATCTTAATATGTTAAATCTACATATCAAAATTATCTTTGAGTGAATTTATGTGATTTTTCTCAAAAGTTTCATTTTTAATGAATAGTGAAATTATTGAATTTTAATTTAAAACCAACTTTTCATCTAAAATATTTTAAAATTTATATTATAATATAATTTTTTGGCATAAAATTAGTTAAATTATATATCTATTAATTGAATTTAGTTCATTTTAATAATTTTATAATTTAATTTTTGACATAAAAACATTATAAAGTTTTGAACATTTTCTCTTCGAAAACTCGTGTCCCTGTCTCATCTTCATGATTAGTTTTAAAAAAAATTTCCTCTAAAAATAAATAAATTTATAAAACTGGATTAAATATTATTAATATTACTTATTTATAATTTCTAACAACTTGAACTTAAATTTTGATCACATTGATTTGTGAAAATATTAAAATGTAGTTACTATATTTAATGTTAAAATGGGTTTACCCCAGGTTAAACTAATAATATAAGGATTAAAATGACATAATATTTTTTTCCACCCTTTTTATGGATGTTTTATACCATGTTCACCTTAGAATTTATTTTTATGATTTATTGGGATACCAATCCAAGAAAGTGACATATATAATAATTTTAGGTAATGAAAAATTAAAAAATGGAACCGTCATTACTTTTAATGTTATTATTCATTTAGACATGGATTAAAATAAAATATGTTTGTTTATAAATAATATTTTCAAATATAAATGTTTTTTTTAAATATATTATTTTCAATTTTTAGAGAAGAAAAAATTACTTTAAATTTTTATGAAACATCGATTCAATGATTATTATTTTTTATATAGAAATAAAATAAATAAAACTAAAAATATTAATAATATATTATTTTTAATTAATTATTGTGATCCAATAATTTTTATAAAAATATATCATGTTATATATATTTTGAGAATAATATATTCTAATGAAATCATTTTATTTACATTTTTTAAATTCAAATAAAATGTATAATATCAAAGATGACATTAATGTCATTTTAAAAAAATGATAGTTTATTAAAAGATTAAAAATTTCTAAAAATCCTATATTATTAAAAAAATATTTTTAAATGTTGAAAAATATAATATAATGTCAATTAGTGTATTAATTTTTATTATATAGTGAATATATTGACCTTTAAATAGTATAAACTCGGTTTGTACAGCTAATGTTAAAATAATGATTTCCCTTGATATATGTACTTGTGTTGAAATTAATTTTAAGAAATAAATAATTTCTATCAAATAAATAATATTTCATATTTATAATAATTAGGTTAAATTTACCAAATATATAAATTTTTCATTTTATTCATGAATGATAAAATACTTAAATTAAAATTAGTAGTTAGTTAATGAAAAATGAAATGGTAAAAGTAAGGAATCCATGATGTTAAGCAATAAAATGTGTAAAACATGTGTTACATTGTTGTTTGGAGGAATATATAGACTATATAATGCCTAATAACATTTAATTATCAATTTTTTATACACATGGGGATAGAGTGACTCCCATTATTGAATGATTTTGGGAATTTACCAAAATGTCAGTCCCCCTTAATTATAAAATGGATCACAATCCCCTAACTTCTTTACACCTCTTAATTGATTTGGATCAATCAAATCATTCCTAAATCAATTTTAAAATTACATCCTATCATTTTGGAAGCCTTATTTTTGGCATAAATCCACCATTAGAAGTATTTGGTGAAAAACTTATTAGGTTAACTGAAGAAGAGGCAACGTTCTTCAATAATCTTATTTTATTATATTTATCCATCAACCTACATAAATTATTATTAAAACATGATAAAATATTAACCTCATTACATTAAATATACTAATATGTTTTAATGTTAAGGTAATTACATAAATCTATCCCCATTATCATCAAATGTGATGTGAAATCGGTATTTATGTGTATAGAGGATTGTCACCCCATGAACAGATGTCATTCATATTTTCAATTAACACCATTAATGGTTGGGTATGTTGATGGATATAATGTAAATATATGATATATATTACATAATAATAACTATATATTCATTATATCATAACTATCATTTTTAATTTACATTATTTTTGGTGATATGATAACGTCACTCATGAATAGGATGGACTAAAACTGTGCAAAGCAATGTGATTTATTTTTCACTGTTGATTTACGTTGAATGTGATAAGGGTAAATTTAATGAAAATATGTGAATTAAATAAAATAATTATGTTATTAATTACAAAATCATCAGTCTTAAGAAATTATATATCAATTTCATCCATACATTAAATCATGATAACATTGTTTATGTAAGTGTGAACTACCACATTCAAAAAGCGATGTGACTCTATATTCATCTTCAAATCACAAGAAATATATATATAAGTATACATAAATAAATAATAAGTTATGTTTAATATTATGAATTTTTTTAATGATAAGATATTACTTACCTTCTTTCCATAATGATCATTGAAAAATTGATTTGTTAGTCATGCATACATATAGTCTACCATCTCATTGATTATAACGTACTTCAATTTTCATAACCATCATTAGTGACATTTTTAAATCTATTACTACAGTATAAATATGATATTTTTTCCATTATTATTATTTTATAAAGATTATGAAACTATATAATATGCACAAGAACAAAAACATTCATGAAACAAATGATATTGAAAACAAGGAAATGAAAAATTGAATTAATGAAAACAATGATAGATAATCAACTAATGAGTGGTAATATGTTATAAAAATATGACATATGATTCTAAAAATATTCATATTTTTCTATTATAGTTTAACAACATATTTAAAACTACTATAAAAGATGTTTAAAAATGTTCAACTTAAAGGAAGTGTGGGGTAAGGAATTCGTCTCAATTTTACTTCATTGAGGTATATTATAATGTTCGGCTTATAATTTCTAATATATTGTGTTTATAATTACAATTTGATAGGTAATATCATGATTCCATAATAAATATTTGAATTTTTTTTCTTATTTTAAATTATCACATCTAGGGGGATTTGAATAGAAAATTACAATGTGGTAAAAAAATATCCTATAATATCATTTTATTTTGTTATTATTAACATTCTCATGAAGTAATCAGTTTCTTATTACCGTTTTCCATTAGAAACCACATTTATAAAAAATAATTGTATTATTTAATTATGGATATGATTGTTGAAAAATCCAAATAACATTTTTACATATGTTGTTTACTCTAAATGTTAATTAATTAATTGGGAAAATATTTACAAATTTGTATCAGTTATTTCAATTAAGATATTGATGATAACACATAAAACTTTACGGACTGAATTGATCAATATATATTTGAAGAATGATTTGGACCTATAGTGACAGGTGGTGACCAATACAATATACCCCTTTAATGCATTGGTTGGTCTCATATGGTAGATGTATTTTCCAAATTAAATGGGTTTCAACATGTATTAATTAAGTTTTTTATCAATGTTATTGATAGTATAGGTATCATGATTCGATAGATCATGGATTCCAATAATTAATTATTTAATTCATTAACAATTAAATTATTAATATCCATTATATTTTCACCAGGATATTATCTCTCGATGCACTTCATTCACAGTTTATTTATTAAATATCATCTATTTTCAATTATTTAACTTCCCATATTTATTATTTCTTATCTTATCATGATATTAAATATATTAAAATAGAATACATGATAATTTATTTACCACTCCATGATGATTATGATTATTGATTCATGATCTATTTTTCTATACATAATTTTTATAGATAATTTGAGCTCATGTTGTTTAATCAAGAATCAATAATGTGTACTTTTATTAATATGGATGGATATTGTAGGGAGAATAATGTTATTATCAAAACAATTATGTTGCCTGTTTTATATCCATATATAATATTGATATCATGTATGTACGTTGTTTGTCAAGACTGTTATACTATTCACTCATTCACTATTTTATAGCTTGTATCATTGCCAATGTAAAATAGTATAAAAAAATCATGAGATTAATTTTTTGGGGTCATTATGGATAACATATATGATAAAATTTACCCATTTATCTTTATTTTATTAATAATTACTTATTAAAATCACTATTATTGGTGATAAATGATTCACTTTTCATGTATGTTCTGGTTTATAATTTTTTAAAATTTAACATTGATCATGGTTTTATGATCATTAAAAATTTAATATTGATATAAATATTTATATTTATCCATAATGGTTAAATAGATAAAAATGAATTACACCATTCATGGTGACAGTAGTACTTACATATGAAAGACCTCATTGTTCATTCTTTGATAAATAGATAGAAAAAATTGTATGTAATAATTCATATATCCAGAATTATTATTTTATCATATATATTCATCAGATCCATCATTTTTATCATTGACATAAAACAGATGAAAAAACATCACATCACTTTAGGGAGATGGTAGCCAACACTTACCTATGAGCGATATTATTATTATGAAATTGATTTGATGATAATAATTTGCAGGTGAAAATTTATTAATATTAGTAAAAATAGGTCATTAATATCATATATATATATATATATAATAATTTCATCATTATATCATCCTATAAGAGTTGGTGACCTAAAAAAAGTTACATCATTTCATAAGGTGGTAAACATCTATAAACATGATTGATGATTTAATTTAAAATTTGATAGAAAAGGATATGGAAATAGTTTATTACATTAACTTAATAAAATATATTTATATTAAGGAATTTGGTTTTATAACTTCATTTTAGTTGATGATTATTTTAAGGATATAGAATAATAAATTAAATGAAAACACTTGATTAAAAACATTACCTCATCTTTGAAAATTTAATTTAGGATTATACCTATATCCTTATAATAATGGTTTGTGATCAAAATAAAGATTCTAGGTTTTGTATTGAAATTTAATGAAGAATTTTGAGTATGGATGTGCTGAAATAAAAAGCTAATGGAGTGTGGGGAGGTTAAGAGAAGGGGTTTTATTTTATAAGTGGGGTAGAAGAATAACTTGTAATATTTCTATTGAATAAAATATATTAAAATATTATTAATAAAATATGTTAAAATAGATCATTAAAAATATTGTATGATATAGGGTAAAAATATGGTTATACAATAGTATTAACACATGTTTTGATGTCATTTAACTCATATCTCTATAGTTTATCCCCTATATAAACATGTTTTTACCTTATCTATGGTAACATATTTTTAATTTCATAATATTTATTAGAACAAAAAATTATGTTTTCCTAATTACCTAACAAATTTTTTGATGATTCTAAATATTAGATCAAATTTATCAAATTAATTTCACAGAAGTGGAATAATTTAATATATCATTATTCCAACAAACATGATTAAATTCTGGTTTGCAAAAAAATTGTTTTCAAATGTTTAGTAAATTTTTACATCAAAAGATACAATAAAAATGATTCCAAATATAAAAAATTATATTAATAATTTTATTATTGGAATAATTTTAGTTTTAGAAAAACGTTTAAACATAATATAACTTAATAAATTGTATAAATAAAATATAATATATTGTAAAAATAATTATTTTAACTATTTATCATATTATTAAAATTTTATGAAAATTATAAAAACATTATACATATATAATTTTTAAATTATTATTTCAATAATATAATTGTTTTCTTGAAATATATTTTATAAATGTGGGAAATTTTAGTATTATTATAATAAGTATGAAAAATGTGATGATACCACTATTTTGAAAAATAATATTTTTAAGTATAAATGTTTATTTATTTTTATCGAAATCCTCTAAAATTGATAGATAAATGATAATTTTTTGAATATATAATATATAAATTTAATTAAAATAATTCACTGATCATGATTAAATTAATTTTTATGATAAAAATACATTTTTTGTATTAAATTTTCCTAAGAAAACATAACTTTTACTTTCAAATGATTTTTATTTTCACTTATCATATATTTATAACCAATGAATTAATTTTATAAATGTATGAACAATATTATTTTGATAATTTAGTTCTCCCAATTTTTATCCAACAATTTAATGGATAGATTATAAATATATGCAATATTAAATTTCATTTAGACTCGAGGGTGTGTGTATGTTAAGATATCAAACAGATTAAATATTTTTTTAAGAAAAATTATATAATAAAATACTGAGCTGTTACATTATATCAACTGTAAAATGTATTTTTCCCTTGAATTTATTATAATGTAATCCAAAAATATTTGGATATCGCATCCTCATCATAGCCTGAGGATCACATGTAAATTATTTGGAATTATTATTTCTCAAGTGATCTTTAACTTGTTGAGTAGTATTATATTTAGAAAATAATATCTACATGCCATGATTTCTACTGGGTTTTCATCATATGAATGATCATGCTCTATTGATAAAACCTTTGAGTTTATTACATGTGATTTATTATGTATGTACTTTCACATGTGTGTTACATGGAATAAATCCTGAACTTGAGAAAGGATCATTGGATGTGTCGATAGATTAAAAAATATCCCCAGTTGATCTAGGACTTCAAATGAGACAATATACCATGGGATCATCTTTAAATTATTTGAAAATCAGATAAACTTATTCAATTGAGAAATTCATAGAAAAAACTCTTTAAGGAAACCAAATTATAGATCCACTAATTAATTTCATCATAGATGGTTTTTAAATCTATGATTCCTTAATATTATATTAGATGGATATGGAATTATCTACCATTTCCTCAGTTATTGTTTTTGTCTTTAGATTTCTTTCTCTAACATCATTTCATCACATTGGAGTTCAACAATTCTTTCAATAAATGGATTCATAAGGAACCATATAAAAAGTAAATTAAAAGATAATGTTTTATAAAATCATTATTAAAGGAAGGTTCTAATCCTATATCCAAAATATTTTATAGAATAAGATCTTATTGTACAATATATGGTTAGAATGGTTCTATTATATGAGTATTATTTGTTAATATGGTTATTATTATTGAAACTAAACACTATATATAAAGTCTATTTTATAATTCACCAATACATCAATGTAAACCATGGTTCCTCATTAGATACCACATATTGGGGTACTTCATGTAACCTTACCACTTCATTAATTTATAATACTAAAAGATGATCATGAGATAAATTTTATCTAATATTAATTAACTGTGCTAAATTATTAAGGTGATCAAAAAACCAAAATAATGTTTTCTAATTTTGATTATTTGGAGAATCTGTTAGACAAATCCCTAGTTATCCTTTCCTATCAACATTATAGTGTGGTTAATGTTTGTAAAATATACATATAATTTTATCACATTGCTTTAAATTGAAGGCATAACAAGCATTGACCTTAAAAAATTGAGATATCTCAATTCATGTTGTCCCACAAAAAATTATCTCTTAGATATATGGACATTTTAAGACATCCACGATGAATAGTGTGTGAAGAACTTTGTGCCTCCTCTAATATATCCTTCATGAAATTTGGAATTGATGGTACATGTACATATTTAAAAAACAATATCAATAAATCATAATAAACTTTTAACTTAGGATCATTTCAAACCTTTATCTATAGTTCCACATCATCCATTTGTGCCTTCTTAATCCAGCCAAGGATAAATAATTAAGCACTTATTTTGGGAGAGAAAATATCATCCACCGTTTTTCATGATTTCCATATCCATTAATTAAATTAAATAAATCATGGATATTTTTGTGATCATATTCATAAATAACAATTCATGATCGTTTTGATCAAAATCATTTTACACCTTGTTTTCTTTCACCGTGTGGTAATGTATTGATCATTCATAATAATTAATTAGATCCAACCATCTCCTATAGTGAATACTAAACTCTTTTGAATAATTTTATTATTTAATAATTCATAATTCATACCTATATCATATTTTTACACATAATGACAATTCCTCTATATCAATGATGAAAAAAATTCCAAACCTAACTTCAAATCCTAATTTTTGAAATTTTTGACCTGAACTTAAAATTGGCATCCATGAATACTATAAAAATATCATTCATCATGATAAAACATAAAAATTAATTATTCTATGCATTTTTATAGATTACAAACCCTAATCCACTATAGGGTCATGTATACACATCTGTGTTGACTAACCTCTACTTCAAAACCATGATATTTTATCAACATTCTTTTATCTAATGAAACATGGAATTAATTCATGTTATCATGGGGAATTTATTATATAACCATGGTATATTATACATAGAGAACTAATAATATCTATCCAAACAATCAAAAAAATGGGACTTTGTCATTATGATATGTCTGATCTAATATTCAATAACTTCTTTTTTTGATGAATCCACTGATATTATCCATCTTGGAAGTATATGACCAAAAAATAATTTTTTTATAAAACATTCACTAATTGTAAATTTTTCATATAACTTATTATTTCATAGGGTATTCAGAATAATCCACAATTTATCTTTATTATCTTTATTTACTATTAAATATATAAGAATATCATATGCAAATACTACATCAAATTGATCATAGTAATCCATAAAGATACAATTCGTTAAATGCATGAATATAGTAGGTGAATTAATATGAACAAATTGAATCAATTTATATACATAGTGATCATGACTTGTATGAACTAATATTGTTGGTATACCCTTATTCTTGAAAAAAATTAATTTTATCAAGAATGATGGATAACCATACATAACTATTGGGATCCATGAAATTGATAAAAGAAGAAATAAATATAGTTTAAACAATACTTGTTATTGATTTTGATATCATTTAGTTCACAATAATCAATTCAAACTTACATTGATCCATATTATTTCCTAACAAAAAGAATAAGTGCACCCAAAGGTAACACACATGGATAAAAAAATTCAAATTCAATATTATGTTTGAATTGTTTCTATAATCTATTAAAATCAAATGGGGCATTCTATATAAAGTATATAAAAAACTTAGACTCATGTGTATGAGTTCTATTGAGGGATAAACATAACTATTCTATGGAATTCAATGTATCTCTTATGGAAAGATATCAATAAACACCCACATAATATGCATATCATCGACATTGAGTTTCTCTATAAATAATTGAGACAATAATACCTTTTGAATATGTATGATGACCCATACAATGGATTTGAAATCCATTATTTGTTTATATTTTCCATCACACATATTTATAATCATAGTTAAGATCTAAATGTCAAATATTGCTTACTTTCTTTATAAATAGATAGGGGATTTATGATTTGAAATCTATTCTATGACTATGATAACATTAAATTCAACCAAGTAATAACAATAATATTTTTTAGGAATAACATTCCAAAAAATATCATCTAGTAAATAATAATAGGAATTATGTGTGATCATCATATGATTTTGTTTTTTAATTTCTAAAAAAACATATAATTATTTGAGTGGAATATTTATACCCATAGAAAACTCTTCAGATATATAAGACTATATAAATAAAGAGTCAAATAAGAATTTAGATTCAATATGGTGTATTCAATGTGCACCTTTAACTATGTCCATATAATACACCTAATCAGAAATAGTTATTGCATGATATTTAACAGTGATTTTATAAAAACAAGTTTTATAATGTTAATTGGAACCATTAACCATTTTATTTGAGAACTGCTTAGTATTATTCCCATACACATTGATTTTGGAACATTGGAGCATCATTCTTTCATTCAATTGATATATGTAATATTCACATTATTTGTTAACTTCTTCTCATCAATTCTACAATAAAGTTCCCAATTAAATTTCTTTTCAAATCAAAAAAATATATTATTCCCATTATGGAAACTACCTCTATGTTTCCTTTTTTCACATTGATCCTAACGGAAGCCTCATCATTTTGGGTGCATTATTTTTATAAATTTTAATGAATTCCTTCTTTATTTTGTTATCAAAACCATGATATTGATTGGTAAATCCAAATTAATGTCCTCCTATTTAGTAAATTTAATTATTTCATCATTAATATTGATTTGCCTTATGGATAACTCAATTCAAAGCCTTGGTTTTAACATATTTATGAATTGATCAACCTTAAATTATGATAGGATTATAATACCCATATAATACCACAGAATCCCTATAAAATTTTCTTCATATGTAACATTAGATTCATCACCCTTTTGTATTGTCTTTAAGAATTTTTTATATATTAATGAATGCATAAATGATGAAGGTAATTATCGAAACATGATAAATTAATTTCTTCATACACTATGTATTATATTTTTTCATGTTACCTCATATTCATGACAAGATACGATCACTGATCAACATCTCCTTCCTAATGATAGATAACTAAAATGTATTTTTCAATCTCTAAATAATAGATATCAGAAAATATAATATGAACTGTAAGGATATATTTCTAAATGGCTAATGTCTCATTTGAACCACTAAAATAATTTTGGAGTTTCCTCATGAAGGACTAAATAGAATAATTCCCCCTATATTTCTCATTTGGGTGTTTAGTAATATTCATATATTAATAATGTAGTGTATGTATAACCACAAGGTTATTCATTCCATTTCCCATAAAATATGGTTACTATGGGGAAAATTATTGCATTGTCCTTCTCATTTAGTATTAACTTGGTATCTTAAATATTCTTCCATTGAATAAATCCATAACGAATTGCAACTACTTACATGGAAGGAATGACCCCCTTGGTCCGTTGTTTATATTATCTGAATAAGCTTGTGCTTCATCAGTCTGGCATGCTTGACCCACACATAGCATTAGGGTAATGATATTGCAGATTATAGACTGCCCAAGGAAACCTATGTGATTCTAATATTATTTATTCCTCCTTGGGGGCATTACCCCATGAGTGGGTGGATTTTGTTCAGGCGGACGCCTTGGGATTAAATTTTTTCAGGCCCCCTTGACTATGCCTCTCTCTCTTTTAAATTTGTTTTCCTTCTTTATGAATATTAAAAAAACTCATGTTCTATCTATAATTCTATACACACCACCACATAATGAATATCATACATATGAATTCTACAAGATCATAAAAAATTCATCATATCATTATCCACGCAAAATAAATGGGTTTCATAAGAATTTTATTATATGATACACTATATAAAAAATTGGTATCATAAATATATGTTCATCATTATCATAGAACATTTTGATAGAGAATAAGGATTATATAATTTAATTATATCCTCAGTAAAGGTTGGAAACCCTCAAATGATTTCATCAAATATATAAAATGATTTTAACTATCACACGGAACATTTCGAATGGAAAATATGTTTTTTAAAATTAAAATAAATAGAATTTTATTAAAAAATAATATAAATATTGAAGGACCAATTTTCATCGGAAATATCTATCTAATATTATAAAATATTATTAAATTTATTGAATGGTCAAAACCATCAAATGTTTTATTAATTCCATATATTTTAATGAATGATTCATGTCACATTTTCTAAACAAAAGACAAAAGTACCTCCTTTATAAAATGATAATTTTTATTATTTGAAAAACATTTTTAGAATGTAAAAATGGGTAAATATTTCGTTAAAAAAATTATAGTATTTAAGACATTTTGAAAATTTTATTATAAAACATCGACGTGGAAGTGAATGTATTTTCATCATAAGGGAGAAATAACATTTATTTTCCATAAAACAAATATTTTGGAATTGATATAGCTTAATGAGATGAAACTTTAAGTAAATAATGTAATAATATAAACAAAACAGTTTATAATAAATTTTCATTATATAATTGAGATTTAAATCTTTAAATTTAATCATCAAAAACATAATCATAAATAATCCATATAAATAAAAATATTGAAAGACAAAACCCATACCTAATGTATTACTTCCTTATCATGTGTTTGAATGTACTATATAGAAAATAAAGATTTATAAAAAATTATTCCATAACCAGACTCATATATATCATAAAACATATAATTAATTATAACCTTTTATAAAATTTTTATTAACAGTTATTTATTAAAATAATTATTCATGGTGATAAATGAATAATTTTATTTTATGTTTTGGTTCTATAGTTTTAGTACTTATACTTTAATAATGGTCATATCATATTAAGGATGTTGTAAGAAAAAAACAATATATATATATATATTTATTATATATTTACTTATAGTCATTAATAAATGAGAGGGATAGAAAAATGAATTGTGCCATTCATGGAGATGATAGGTCGTATGTACTCGAGAACACATTTTTTATTTTTCAAAGGATGTGACCAAAGAGTGGAATATAATAATTCACCATTAAATAACTGTTATTATATAATATGTAAAACATATATTCATCTAATACATATTTATTACCATCCCTGTATGATAGGAATAAAGAATAATTGCAACCCTCTATATAGGTTGGAGTCCACACGTAAACTTGAGCGACCACATTATTCTCCAATGGATTGGATGGTAAGAAGGAATATTTTTTTATGTAATTATAAGTGGATAATTAGGTACTAAGTTGTATATATATATATATTAAATAGTTCATTATATCCATCCATGGGATACAATGATAAAAAATTAAGTACATCCATTTGTGAGGTCATAATCTGTCATACATAAGATTGATAATATTGTTTTCATTTTTAATGGAGGAAGAGATGGATTTTAACATCCAATTTTTTTAAAATATGAACTTAATATCACATAGATTTTATTATAGACAACACCAATCATAGAATGGAATATAATATCCCAGAACATTATGATATATTTTCAATCATAAATAATTTCTATATATGATATATCTTATAATTCATGCAACACTGATTTTAGATTGTGTTACACACAACGATTAATTATATGATGTCTTCAGTTAAATGAAATAACTAGTTTTATAGAATATTATCAATATTTGTATTTAAAATTATAATTATCTCATAGATGATAAATTGGTAATTATGTATAATTTTATAATCCTTGTGAAAATATATATCTTTTACATAGATGAAAAATGAATTCATTGGTTACTAAATAATTATTAATGGGAAAATTGAATTGAATATAGAGATATTTTTTATTGAAAACTGTTTTTTACACCGATATGAATTTTTTAAAATAAATTAAATTGTACACTACTATTAAATTATCTTAGAAAAAAAAATTTACTATATAATCTATCAAATTTTTTACATTTATCTAATATATTTGATACGAATAAGACAATAAAAAATTAAATTTTATGCATAAATGTTATATTTTTCTAAATTTAGTTTAATTCCTTTAAATGAAAAGCTTGTTTTAAAATGAAATATTGAAAATTTTATAATTTTTAATTCAAAAAATAATAATCAATTGTAAAATAAAAATTTCAAAAATATCATTTCATGTTTGTTTTGTATTTTTCTATGAATTTTTTTATAAATAGTAAAAAATTACAGAATATTAATTGAAAACTAACATTTCATCTAAATATTTAATAATGTTAAATCATATTTTTAATTGGTTTCAAAGACCAAAAGTTAAATTATAAATATATTAGTCCAATTTATTTCATTAAAATCATTTTTATGTTGAATTTAAATATAAAAACATAGTAATCCTTTGAACATTTTCTCTTTAAAAACAAAATTTATCATCTAATCTGTGTGATTAATTTAAAATTAAATTTTAAAAATTTTGAGTTGAATTTGGAATAATAAATTTCATATTTGGATTAATAATAATTTATAATTTACAATAATTGTATTATAACATTTTTCCAATGTGATAATATTAAAATACTAAAATTAATTACATTGATTAAGAGAATGACAAGATTGTTAAGAGAATAAACATTAGACATAAGGTTTTAAATGGGCTATAAAATTTTCCAAAACACATTGTATATAAATATTTCAAAACAATATATTTTAAAATCTATAATGGTGAAATATTGGTGCCAATATAAAATAAAAAATGTGGCGTCACTAAATACTTATAAAAAAATACCAAAAATGTGTCATATACCCTGCATATAAAAGCCACCACCAATTCTCCCTTATTTACACCATCAAATCATTTGTATTACCATTACATGCCAAAATAAATTCCCAAAACCCATAACATAATCATATAAGCCCTATTTTTGGATGAACGATAACAAAGGATGTGTTTTGTAAAAAACTAAGGATGATGCACCTAAGAAGAGACAATGTTCTTCTAAAATCATTTTTATTTAATATTCATATCTTCCTCTTTAAATTTATATTATAAAATTAGTATATAATAGACCTAATATAGTTGATATACGGGGATGTTTTATGCTATGTGTTTTACTGAAACATTCAAACACATTCAACATATGTGATATGAAAGTAATAATTCATGTGTACGACAAACTAATGCCTCATGAACTGAGGTCATTATTTTTTCCATTACTAACTTTCATGGTTGGTAATGATAATGGAATTTTATTTTAGACTTTATATATATGATATATGTGATTTTATTATGTGTTTCATTATTATATGACACATACCTTCATGCTTTCCTATTTTTGGGAATACGATAACACCGCACGTGTGTACGATGGACTACTGCCACACTTACTGATGTGATTCATTTAAACATTACAAGAAATGTATTATGTATGTTTTTAACAGAAATATTTTATTTACAACGGATCAAACCATTATAAATAAAATTATTCTTGTTATTTAATTAAATTTTTTATTATTTTTTAAAGTTATATAAAATACATTAAATTCATTTATTTTATTATATCCTATCAAATTTTAAAGTCAATTAAGAATAATAACCATTGGAAATATATCCCTTAAACATTGATCATATATTTATTGTAAATATATAGTTTTGAAAAATCTAATTTTCACATACAAAGGAAGTTATGTCCTCAACCAATAGGATCATGTCATGTGAATCCCATTCATTGGATAATCAAAGGGAGATAGGATCACAAGGATTATCCATTGACCAATCCAATTATATGATCCAAAAAATTAAGAATGAGAGAAAACAATTATTGTATAAGTTCACTATCATCAAAATCATGAGCCGAACCATATACTACGAGCTACCCCAATAACATATCACAATCAGGAACTTTACCATTAAGAAATATTCTAATATAATAAATTGATATGAGTCATAAAAAAATATTAATATCTATATTGTTTTTTAAATATAATAATGTTGATATTTAATTTTGATTGTTACACGATAATATATTTTTATTTTTATACATTAAAAATATAATCATTATTAGTAATATTCAATTTCAATAAATGAATTTAATTTGATTAAATTTTGAATTTTTTAAATAAATAATATTTTCAAATATCATTAATATTATATAATTTTAATTAAAAATAACTTATTGTATTAATTTTATGATGTAAAATTTGATATTTACTAGGGTTAGAAAACATTTATTGTAAAAATCCCAGAATATATCAATAATTTTGCATTGATATTTCCAAATTGAAAAATCAAATATTTAGAAAATTATTTGGGTGAAATAATTATTATTTTCGTAATAATGACTTTAAAATTACCCAATATTGAATTTTTCCTTATATTATAAGATATTTGAATTTTTTCCTAAAATTGTAATATGGTATAAATATATGGTTTGTATTATGGCATCATAATACCTTAAAAGTGATGAAATAAATTTTATTATTGGTATGGATGACCAAATATTTGTTTTTTTTATTATAATGTGAATTCATATTTATTTGATTAACTCTATAAGGCCTCTATCCTCCTCCAATGGCCCGAAGGCCTTCATTGTTTATTGATTTTTGATAATCCACCTTTCAAGGGGTGAGGTGGAACCCTTACAAGGCTCGTAGGCATAAGTATCACATGGCCCGTAGGCCTTAGAGGAATTAATTTCCCATAGGCTTCAAACATTATATACAACCAAGACTAACTACTTGGAACTTCTCCTCCCCAAAATCTTCATCATGAAATCAGCTCTCCAACTTCGCTTGCCTATTTGGCAAGGCATTCCCATGCATTCATAGGCTTGTCCCGAGGGCAAGTGCCATGCCCTCTCATTCTTGCAATCTGTTTAGATACTACTATGGTGAAAGCTCTTTGCTCAACCTCCTTGTAGAGCTTGTTCCTTGTAGGTTGTCTAGTTTTCTTCTGCACTTAAGGTGGCCCGAAGGCCTTGAGGTGGCCCAAAGGCCTTACTGACCTGAAGGCCTAGGTGGCTCGAAGGCCTTAGAGGACTCAAGGACCAAATCGGTGGCATGAAGGCCCAAATGGTGGCATATTGACTAGTGCTACAGTCCCAAACAGTGCCTGCTACAGCACCTACTACAGTACTGCACAGCTCCCACTATAGTACTACTACAGTACTGCTATAGTACCCTAGAAATTTTGCCTCTGCCTGGATTTTATCCCTGGTCGCTTGGATGCACTTACGGAGTCCTTACCAATTGGGATAAGGGTCATGTTCCAATAAGGCCTCTATGAATCCTCCAAAATCTATAATATATTTTACGGTTTTAAAATCATTTATTTACAAACGTCACTCACTTACACATATTAAAGTGTAATATTTTTAAAATTTTAGACCATGGTGTTAAAAATATTAAAAACAACTTCGCTTTTTATGAAACCATGGTAAAAATCGTGGGACAGTTTATGGTTCTCTTTACATTATTATAATGTTTCCAAAACCTATGTTTGAGAATCAAAAAAGAACTCCCATCTATTTAACTATATAATTCCATTAAATATCTCATTCCTCTCCACTCAGAAACCATCTATAAATTCCATAATCATAAATCCCATCTCTAGATTACTCCCATGTTTTCCCCAAGATCTCAATATGCTCATCCCAATCTTTTTAAATCACACTGTTAAGGCACGGGATCTATCTCTCTCCTTTTAATTCACCTACTTCTTTTATGTTATGCCTCTTAATGTCAATTTGTTTTGTTTAGATATGTTCTTTTATATCCAAATTACTATAAATTTTATTTATAAATTATGATTGAGCCATTTCACTCTCATTAATCCCTCCCATGAGCCTTATTTTACTCCTCTTACTGTGTTGAAAATTAATAAGGGGTTATATCCTTATCTTATTTATTCAAGAATCTTCACCATATTATTCCTTTTATATAAGTTTAATAATATTGCAATATATTCTCCCATATTCACCTTACATCCCCCATGATGACTAAATTTTTGGATTACTCTATCACTCTCATTAATCCTTCCCATGAACATTTATACACCCCCGTTATGCTGCCTCAATTTCACCATGATTTTCCATGCCGAACTACTGTGTAATGAATACCTATACCCATTTCCTATGATGTTTGTTAACCCTTATGGACATATACTTATTTTATTTTGGATAAAAATGTATGTAAACAAAATTACTTGATAATGGAATAAAATTTGAAGATAAATAATTCCATGTTGTATGATTTACGAGGCACACTTATTAATGTGAATCTAATAAAAGTGATGGGTGTACCCACAATTATATTGCACTCAAATGGATATATTATTATTTTAGTATCACGAGACATCATGAAATGGAATAGTTATTGAACCAAATGAATCATAATACTTTTTTACACAATGATTTCATAGATATTTCAGCCTGAAATATGTTTATAATTCCATGTTAATGTTATTTTCACATTTTCCCATGTATATTTTATTTTATCTTGGTATATCATAACTCATTGTTGAAGTTTATCATTTTAACCCCATTATGTCTCATTTATATTCCTATTTTCTAAAATTAAATACATTTTTCAAGTTATTTCAAGTCTATTCCATTTATAATATTTATATCTCACCCATTTTATATGAAAGTCTCCAGGTTATCCCACACAGTTTAAAGTATGATGGAATAATATGATAATGTTAAGGATGTTTTCAATAATGATGTTTTATTCCTAGTTTTAATTATATATATAACAGAAAAATTCCCTAATGAACTAGAATTATTAGTCTTATAGATTTTATTATGTGTAATATTTTGTAATAAATCATAAATTAATTTTAAATAAAGGCAGTGCATTGCATTTATTCTATCAAAGGGGTGGTTTTTTTATTTTTGGAATTTGGATTGGAAAACTCTATAGAAATCATTGGGGAAAAAATAAGTATGGTAAAAAATACCTAATTAATTTAAATGTATAGACCAAGTAGTTTACAAGAAAGGACATACCTTTCTGGGTACTACAAATGGATGTGGCTATGGTATAGATGTAAATAGAGGTAAAACCTGAAAACACCACATTGAACTAGAATCAATTAAGAACTAATGCATGATAGTAGCCTTGATTCACACCTAGTTTGACACTCCCATGGGATATTAATTTTTAAATTTATTATCTCAGTATGAAACATTATTCCTGGAAATAAAATTACCTTATGGATCTATTTTAGAAAATAGATCTTGTATAACATAGATTTAAGCATAGAAAATAATATATAAATTAATAAATTTCAATTATTTATTATCCATTTAATGTGATGGGATTCCAGTTAATGAATTTAATATTTTTAAATTTATTATCCCTAGGTCTTTTTTGGAAGATGCAAATAGTTATAACTGGAATCCAAAAGTGAAACATTGAGTTATTATCCATAGTTCTACACATTTCTTCACAGCACACAAGTTTATAAGAACAATTATATCAACACCAAAAAACATGGAAGTAGAGTTGTCTGTGAAAACAATAAATGTGGAAATTATTGAATACATATTATATAATGCATAACCTATCAAATTTTGTGGGATAATCATACTAGTGACCCTTTTGATACCCCCTTGAGTAGAATTATATAAAATTATTTGTATACATTGGTTTTATCTATATAAATATAACATAAATTATCATAACAATGAAATCACTATTTGTATCGTAAATTATCATTTGTTTCTATAAAATTTCAATTATGTGGATGAAATTAATTTTTCAATGAAATATCAATAATATATATTATTTATCTATGATAAATAATTTATATGAAAAATGATTGAATTTCAGTAGTATATCATCCTTAATATCATGCCCATTTTGGGAATACACTAAAGTGTTTCCCAATGAATTGTATGGTCTTCCTCCTAATTGGGAGTTTCAATTTTCAATAGATATTATATATGGGGTGTTTCCATTATACAAGAATATATATATGATGGTTATTTCATGGGAATGAAGAGCATATGAATCAACTACATGAAAATCTGGATGAAGGGTTCATATGCCAAAATGCTTCAGCTTGGGGTGAACCTATCCTCTTATTCATAATGAAGTATGGGACAATGCACCTTTTCATTGACTATCATAAGCTGAATAAAATCATAATGAAGAATATGTATCCCCTTCCATGGATTAAAGACTTATTTGACCAATTAAATCGATCACAATAATTCTTCATGTTCAAGCTTCATTATGGGTATTATCAAACATGGGTTAACAAAGAGTATATCTCCAAGAGTGTATTTTGAAGAAGGTACAAGCACTATGAGTTCATTAAAATTCTACATGGACTAACTGCTAATCCCAAAACCATCACAGAATTGACGAATAGTGTCTTTATAGTCTACCTTGACAAATTTGTGGTAGTTTTTAACAATTATATTCTTATCAACTACTATATAAAAGATGATCATTATTAGTATTTAAGAAAATTGCAAAATACCTTAACAGAGTATAATATTTATGAAATGTATAGCAAATATTAGTTTTAGTTGAAGGAAGTATTAGTAATGGGTATTATTATCACAAGAAATGGGTTATCTATGGAACCTTAAAAGGCAAATGTTGTTGATGGATAGTTGATTCCAACATCTATGAAATAAATATGTAGTATGTATGGAATAGATGGGTACTATCATTGACTTGTGAGAAATTTATCAGGATTGTCAAAACCTATAACCAATATAACTAAGAAGGTGGTCAAGATTATTTAGAAGAATTAATATGAATATAGATTTATGGAGTTAAAAGTTACGATTGTAAATAAATATATACTTATATTACCCATAATTGGTGAATGTTATTTCACTGTCATGGAATCATCGATGAAGAGAATGGGGTGTTTGTTAATACAGTTTGAAAATGTAATAGACCATGCCTCAAAAAAATTAAAATTCCATGAACATAACTACGAAATTCATTATATTTTTACGAATTTTGTGATATTCACGATTAAAATATTTTAAATTATATCTCTTGGTAGTAGTGTAAAATATATATGAATCAAATGATCCCAATTTATATATTCATAGAAAAAGAGATGAATATGGACCAACGATGAAAGTTAGAAATTATTAAAGACTATAATTCTCAATATAGTAGCAACCTTTGGAATTAAAATAAAGTGGAAGACACTATAAGTAGATAAGATTTAACAATTTTATCATTCATGATAATTGAGAAGGATATTCTATTACTAGACTTAAAAAATCATGGATATAACAATCATAAAACAAGGAACATAAAAAACCCTTTCACAAATTATTTCCCATCCATCCCTTCTAAATAGGGTAATGGATTCTCAATTAGTTGATATAGGAAATAACAATGCATTTTAAGCTATTATAAAAGGGAAATCCTTGAAATATATTTTCAATGAAGCAAGAGATATAGAATTTGTGTAAAAACAAATTGAACAAGAAAACATTGAGTTAAAGAATGAGTATTTGAAATATTCACATATCTCATACATCTCCATACATCTACGGAGCACAAAAATGTATCGATATCAATAATAGAACTATTGGTGGGAAAAATTTGAAGAATGGGATTTAAAATATACATCAATATTTTCTTTATTTTAGAAGGGAAAGGACGAAGGGAAAATCATATTGGATGATGATTCCATTACCCATACCTACATAGAAATGGGAAAAAATTATAATATATTTTTTCTTTGTTCTTATGAATACATCTTTATGAAATAATGCTATATGGGCTGTGGTTGATTTTATTAAAAATATTTCTCACTTCATTGTAATTCTAGACGAATTATCACATGATCACCATTCAATGATATTCATTAGAGAAGTGGTGAGGTTTCACGTAAACCCACTATGGATTGTGTCTAACCATGTTCCTAGATTTCCTTCTATGTTCTAGAAGATTCTATATTATTATCTACATGTAGAGATTAACATAAAAATGAATTATCACACTCAAAATGATGTTCAATCTAATAAGACTATCTAGACACTAGAGGACATTTTGAGAGCCTGATCAATTGACATCATAAGAAGATGGGATCAAAATCTTCTTCTTTTCTATTTCTTATAAAATAATAGTTTCCAGTAAAATATCCAAATTCCCCCTATGAAGGCATTTATGGGATGAGTTTCAGAACACCAGCATGATGGGATGATGTTGGGGAACACAAACTACTATGTATTGAAATGGTCGAGGAAATTGTGGGAATGTACAAGACCACTCAACATCCCATCAGTGATTCTCATAATATTAAAAAGATCTATTATTTCAATGGTCAATGAGACCTAGTGTTTGATGTTGGAAACAAGGTATTTCTCAACATATCTTTATGAATTAAACTCATGAGATTTCGGAAGAAGGGGGCGAATATTCCTATATAAATTATTCCCTTTGATATTAATGATTGCATCAGAGCATTTTCCTTTTGAGTAGAACACCCATCCAACCTATCTTTAATACATGATGTGTTTCATGTATGACAGTTAATGAATTAAATACCAATCCCCACAAATATGATGATCCCAAAGGTGGTACCATTAGAGGATGATCTATAATATGATGAAAATATGGTGAAGATCATAGATCATAGATAAATATTTCTATGAAATAAGAAAATTTATGTTGTCAATGTGATATGGAGAAACGAAAAATATGAAGAAGCAATGTCAGAACAAGTGGAGATGATGAAATATAATTACCACAATCTATTTTAGTGTGTGAAATGATAATTTCATTTTTTACATTTTTGAGGGGTGGAATATATTAATGACCCAAACTATTATAAACAATTATCATCTTGAAATTTAATTAAATATATTATTATGTAATATGGTTATAAAAATCAAATTCACTTCATTCGTATTATTATATACTATAAGATATAAATTTTTTTTATGAATCATAAATGTTTATAATATTGTGATTTAATAGTTATTGTGTGATTAATATAAATTTAGGGTTTTGGTAAATCCAATTGTCCTAGAAAAAGTAAGCGATGGAATAAGTGCGTACTATTATACTCTATGAGGCCTATTAATTAGATATTTTGATGGATATTGAATTGTTTCATTTTCCCTTGACCAATCCCAAGATGAGATTAAACTTCATAAGGGTCAGAGAAACCATTTGAAGGAAAATTTCAATCTCATTAATATCAGAACCCAAACCATGTATGCCGAACCACCCCAAGAATGTCTCACTATAATGCACCTTACCCTTAGGAATATTAATAGTTCAATAATGAGATATATACAAAGGACCATTATAATATGAATATGAATTTTTTAATATAATAATGGTTATATTTACATTTTATTTTTACTTTAAAAATGATTTTTATTTTGATACACGAAAACACAATTTAAATTTCTGGTAATATTAAGTTTCAATTAAGGCATTTGTTTTAATGAATTAATATATTTTGGAATTAAATAATATTTTAATAATACATTATTAATATATAATATATATTTTATTTAAATTAATTAATAATATTTATGATGTCAAATATAATTTCTAGAAGGGTTCAAAGACTGTTATTGTCAGGAAAACCCAAAAAAATCAATAAATGTATATTGTAATTTTAAAATAAATATTCAAATATTTATAATTGTTTTTTTATAAAATAAATTGTATTTTTGGAATCATATTTTAAAAATTATCCAACCATGAATTTTTTATAATTTTCTAAGATAATCAATTTTTTGTGTAGAAGTTAAATAAGATATAGATATATTATTTTTATTATTACATCATAGTACCCTCAAAGTGATGTAATAAATACTATTTAGGGTCTACACAACAAATTAAAATTTTCTTCTATAATATAATGTTTTTTATGTTTATTAAATTAATTTTATAAATATTTTTTAAATCCTCCAATATCTATGAAATATTTTATGTATTTCAGTTCATTTTTTATATACATGACTCCCATGAACATCATAATGTATAATTTTTTAAGATGTTTGGTCCATCTCCTTATAAAAAAATGAAATAAACACCATTTTAGAAGAAATTATCAGAAAACATATGGTATGGTTTTCCTTTTTTATTCGATTATTTTGTAGTGTCCAAACCCTAGTTTGGAGAATAAATAATAATCCACCTCTATTTTACTATATAAAAAAACCCAATATCCCATTCCATCTACTAAAAACCCTATGTTAACATAATTATAGTCCCCATATCTTTATATAGTCCTCCCAATGTTCCCCCAATCTATCGTGAAGCTCCTCCAAATCATTTAGAATCACACTCTCAAGGTAAGGGATCTACCTCTCTCTTTTTTTTATTGAAGAAACTATTATATGTTACCCTAATTAATTTCACTTTTTTCATGTTGGTATATGTTCTTACATATCTTCCTTACAATCCATTTTATTTTTCAATAATGAGAGACCCATTTCACTATCACCAATCCCTCCCATGAATCTTTATGTATACCTGTTAATATGGCTAAATTTTGTATGGGATCATCTACATCTCCCATTTATTCATGAATCTTAATTATATTATGTCATTAATATCAATTTCATTATGTTGGTATATTTTATCTCATTCCCCCTAACATTAATCAGAATGTCTAAATGATGAGATTACCCTTTCTATCTCATTAATCCCACACAAAAACATTTATATGCCCCCTTATTCTCTATAAAATTCGCATTGATTTTCCATGATAAATAATTTTTCAGTGAATACCCTAACCCATTACTTATCAATTATTTTCACCATTATGAACTTATAAATATTTTATTTTGGACACACATATTTGTATTCAACAATACTTGATCATGGAATTAATTGTGAAGACAAATGACTCAATGTTGTATGATCTATGTGGAAAACTTATGCATGTGAATGAATTGAAAATGATAGGTGTTCGTTGATTTATATATAACAATAATTATTTTTTAATGTTTTATACTCACAATACACCATTTAAGTGGTAAGTTATTGAATCTAATTCACCATAGAAATTTTTCCACCTTGTTGTCCTTGTAGGTTAACATTGAACTATGATTATAAGTCCATATTTAATGTCATTTCTAGATTTTCCCATTTTTACTTTATGTAATCATGACATATCATTCCTAAGAATTTATCTTTATGCTTTTGACACATCTAATGTCTTATTTATATTCAAATTTCCTAACATGTAATACTTTCTTCATGTTATTCCATGTTTATTCCCTTACATGGATTTATATCTCACCCCTTTCTTATCTATATCCCTATGATATATCATGTAGTTTTAAGTATTATGGAATAATATTGGAATGTTAAAAATGTTTTAAATCACTGGGATACATTCCTTGTTTTATGTTTTCATGTAATGTATGTAATTCCAAAATAAAATTGAATTTCGTGTCTTCTAGGTTTTATTATGTGTATTTTTATGTAATAAATCATGAATTAATATGTAATAATGACAAAAGTTGTGTTATGATATATATGAAATAATAATGATAATATAATGATAATACACACACACATATATATATTTGCAGGTCTATGCTGGGGATGATGAGATGGATACCAAAGAGCGATGGATGACTGATCTCGTACGGGGTTATCAGGACACGAAACGATTTTATGGGTGTGCGTCTGGGCTTGGCCGAAGAGATTACGATTGAGACCAATCATTGTGGGGGCCTCATGACAGGGAGGTGATGACTTCAGTGCTGGGTGCAGGTGAAAGTTGGCTGCGTGGTTTTCTCCTCGGGTGACGTGACCTTGGGAGTAGGTATGAAGCAGATTATCTGATGATGTGGGTGATTGGAATGCAGTCTCCAGATGACTTTGGGAGGTGGATAAATGTGGGTTGGACATCTTAGAAATTATATATTTAGGCCTTCCAGGGGGTTATATTAACCGTGGGCTTTAGTTTTCTTTTTTGTTAGGGATTTTGGACTTGTATTGTGGGTGGATTTGGTTTGCTTCATTGTGTTTGGTGGCACTTGTGTCACACATTTGCATTGTTGATTTTGTACTTTTATTTTCTCTAATAAATTTTTAGGACTGAGTACACTCGGATCCTGAACCTTCCTAGTTATACACACACACACACATATATATATATATAATGTTTTTCTTCCTTTTAAAAAGTGATTGAAAATTGAAAGAATGATCATATATTTGAATGGTATATTCTCTCCATGAATGGTGTTTTTAATTTCCTATCAAAAAATGATATGTATTAATAAAAATTAATACCTACTGAATATATAAGATATTTAAATCATGGTTTACATTCTTTTAAGGATTAAATAATTATTTATTTAAAATGAGAAAATAAAACAACTCAAAACATACTTGAAATACAGGGTGATTAAAACCAAAAACTATGAAAATATTTAATGAATTATAGATAATATGTCATAAATTATTAATATGTGATATTATAAATATTAATATGATTATTTTATAAGATATTAAAATTATTTAAACCCTTATATAGTCGATCAAAGGGAGATAAACTAGAATTAATCATAATGCAATGGATTTCTTAACTCAATTTCCACAAATTAGGTTAAAAACCTACATTATCCATTATATCATGATAAGATTGTGTGTAATAAATTTTCATCATTGTATGTTGTTTGTCTACATGTTTTAGTTATATGTATAGTTTATACACATAAATATTTATTTTTTAGTTCTCATTTAAATGCAATGATCATTTTAAGAGTTTATTTCAAAATCTCCTTCTAATCGAGATTGTTTAGTTTGGAATATCATTTAAAGGAAATTACATGTCCATTTACTTATAAATAATAAATTTTATTCTACACCAATTATTAAATAAATTTTTTAGTTGATATTACCATTTTTATCTCTTTGGATCATAATATGATTACAATGTTTTTCCTAAATTACTTACTTTATTTCTATCATAGGTCAGAAATATATATTCTTCCAAAATCATGTTTTCTAAAAATGTTTCAAAAAATTATTTAACCTTTTCCAAATGATATATTAAAGTGATTTTCACTAATTTTTTGTAATTTTAAAATATAATCAATGGAATAATTATGCATATTTTAAAACAGTTATTCTACAAATTTTCATACAAATGTGAAAGGATATGTTGTTTTAAATTGTACATCATGAATTAAAATTTCAAACCATCATGACCACTAAATTTTTTTAATTATTAAATTGTATATGTTTCAATGTTTTTTTCAAAGATATTTATTTTCAAATTTAATTATTAATTTTTTTAAAATTTACATTCAATGAAATTTATTTTCAAAATTTATTTTTAAAATCGAAATGATATTTTCATCTAGATTGTTTTTACAAATTTTTTATGGTCATAATCAATGAAAAATTCATTTATTCATTTTACAATGTGTAAATATTGTATTTATACCCTTCTTAAACTTTCTATGTATTTTTTTATGATCACTCATTCTGAGGAATGTATTGCAATTCACTTCCTTGATTTATTTTTTAGTCAATAAAATTCCCTTAAAATGTTCAATGTATTATGATAATTATAATTTAAATTTACCTTAATTATATATATGATTTATCATAGATATGTTAATTTCATAAACTATATAGTGTATACTTTGAAACTTATTTAATTATATTTCGAAATATTTATAAATCTATATAATTTAGTCAATATAGATATTTGATAAGGAAAATTATTTATAAATTACATTGATTATTTGATATCTGATGAATGATTTGGAATATTATGAAATGGTTTGGGGATTTTTTAAATATATCCCATCATTGCATCAATAGTCTTATTAGATGAATCACATTGAAAAACTATATGGGTTATAACTGGTATTTTTAACAAATATTGCGAATCCCCTTGAGTGTAAAGTTACCATGTACCTAGGAAAAATAAAATCCAATATTTAAGAATATCCTTTATTGAGAGTTTTTAAGTAGTATTATCTATGATATTTTTTCTATGTAATTATCTATGGATGAATTTATTTCTACATTTATTGATTAAATGGAATGCGTTTCAGTTATTTACCTTTCTATTTTGATTATTCCCTATCCATATATTTATATTCCATGTGTGTTCAATTATCTACATTTACATACTAATTTTGATTATTTATTCATGATTGATTTCACTTTAGATAACCCCTTTTAACAAGTTGAGCTCACCAGTATTTATTTTTCATTGCCCAAATATATGAATATAAATTTTGGGAATGAGTTCCAACGATGGTAAGATTTTAATTTTTTAGGGTTAATTTACATTTTTCAATATTTCATCGGTACAATGTCAATAATATAGTTTTCCAAAACAACTAAAATGTTTGGTCCATTGGGATTTTAAAATATTATCTATGAAGATGTAATAAATTATGTAATTGGATCTGCGGTACTGTTTTCGGTGACTTTATTGTTGTATTCAGTGAAATTTTATTGGAAACTTTGGGAACTATAAATATGAAAAAATATATTGGGGAGTATAAACCTATGATAGAAATTGAGGATAATTGTATGAGGTAATATGAATGGTGGTTATGGTAGATATTATTTGGGTATTTTTTTATAAATTAATCCTTGTATAGATACTACATGTGGGTGTGGTTATGGTAAAGTTATACCTAGGGGTGAAGACATCAAAACAGACTTGTCAAGCTTGACTCGAGCATAAAATGATAGAAGAAAAAAAATCCTCTCCATTCCCCTAGTTTGATATTCATAGGGTTTATTGTTAAAAAAAATAATGTTTTTACTAAACATTAAAATGTATTTGAATGTAAGAAAATCCATAGAGAAAACATATTTTATGTTTTGAGAATAGTTATGGATAAAATTTTCAATATTTGATGAGTATTTCGAAAGTAGAGGGATTAAAAAATTATTTAAAATGATATTCATATCTAATAAAGTTTATTACATTGTTAAAAAATGGAACCTTGATGGAAGAAGGGTTTTAACAAAAATTTACATTGTATAGTTTTCCCTATTGTAGAATCTGATATTGATTATATTCGGCTTTAGAAAGTTAGGGATATGTTATGGAATCCTAATAATGTTTTGGAAAAAAACATGATAAGATGGACAACCCTTTTCTAACATGATACATTCTAATACTAGATCACTTTATGTGATAGAGGCCCCCATAATTTAGTGGGACTACAGATCAAATAGAACATGAATAGTTGAATAAATATTTGGATAAGATATGTATGGAATTGGGATATATTGAAAAGGAGATGTTACACATTTATTTTATTTTAACAATGGTAATGATTTAATGCACCAGACCTCCCTGGTCTATTAGTTTTTCAAAATCTAGTGTTTGGGGTGTTCTTCTGGGCAGCAATAGATAAATTCAAGAGTTTACTAAAATTCTAGTTTTTCAACGTCAATAACTCACCGTCGGTAGATTTAGGAATTGATTGGTCAAGGCGTCAATTGGTCGGGGCGTCAGTGAGTAAGGGCCATGGTGAGTCAGAATGTCAGTAGGTTAGGGCGTCGGTGAGTTAGGGCGTTTGTAAGTTAGGGTGTCAGTGAGTCAGGCATAGGTTAGTCACGTCAGTGACTCACTGTCGGCAAGTCGCACCAATGGATCAACATTGGTGACTCATGTTGGAGAGGAAAGCATCGGTGACTCAATGTTGGTGACTGCTGCCGGTGACTCACCCATCAGTGGGTCATTTCTAGTTTTTCCAGATTCATCCTTCTTACGTTTTATTTGAGATAAATCCTGTTTGAAGCTTTATTTGAGTATTTCTAATGATTTTTCAAAGGATATTAATTATATCATTAATATCCTAACACTCTCAAGTATTTTGAATAGTCAAACCATGTAATGTTGATCATGATCTAATTTTTAATTACTTTTAAAATCATCATTCAGTTGGTATTTGATGTGTCTCTTATGAGTCGAGGTATCTTGTGTATTTCTTTTATCATAATACTAAGCATCCCCAAAACCATTACTCCACAAGGAGTCACGTGATGTGTTATAGCCTTTAGATTCAGTTTTCCTTGGAGTCTTTCCTACTACTCGTGCACCCTTGTTTTTGGCACACAGAGGGATTACTTCTCGTCTGTTGATTTAGGTGGAAATTCATTCATTTCTCTTTTAGGTTTATATCATTTCGGGGGGGGGGGGGGGGTACTCATGTACCCTTTTGAATATAGTTGACCCAAAATATAATTAAGATAATAAGAAGTAGTAATTGAGAGTATGTGATTATGATGATGATGATATCTTTGTTCTATTTGTTTTCCTGGATCGATGTTTTGTTTTTTAAGGGTTGTATGCCTTTTAAAAATCATGTCCATTGGTGGCCTCTATTTTTTCACCTGTAAGACTTATAAATTTTTGTTGTTGTTTCCTTATCAAATGGATGAAATTATAAAATTTATTAACTAATTAAACAAGGTTGAATATATTGATTATCTGGAATAAAACATTTTCTATGATCACCCTTAGATTAAAAAAATAGAAATTAAAGAATGAGTGTTGGTAAATATAAACATTCCTTACTATTGGTGTGGATATAAGATGTGTATTTTACTTTTCAATATTGTGTTTTATACTGGTCGTGTGGTTGTATGGTTGGGAGTGTGGTTCTTTGTATGGGGTGGTACATACAATGAAATGGAATCTTGGGATGAGATATTGATGGATTTTGTAATGCATGAACTTGTTATGTAGTGGGATTGCATCTAAGTAATAGATGGGAAACGAGGCTATAGTTTTAGATTTTTCTATATTTTTTTGTTATTGGGTGTGCCGTGTGTTGCGTTATTATACAGTGGGGATACCGAGTGTGATTTTTATGCGGTGTGTTTTGGGTTTTCTTATTGTGAGGAAAGACATGGAGGCATGAATTTGAAGAACTCTGGTTGTAGTAGTTGGAAATGTCTTCAAGAAAAGGGGAGTGTGAAGTGGGACTACAAGTTGGTTGAGTATTTCCATTTTTCATGACGTAGAGATTTTCATTAACTAGGGATTATGAGGGCGGTTTAGGAGGGATTATTTTTATGAATGATGGTGTCTCCTTTTGTGAACATTTTCCCAAGAGTTCCCTGGGACATTGTGAAGTGTGCATGGGTTACTATGTTACTTTTGGTGTGTTGTGTATGGTATTTTCCTTGGTAGGGATGGAATAACTAATTAAACAAATTATTTTATATAGTGAAAACTATTTAAATAAATTGGCTGGGGGTATGTTTTTTATTGTGGATTAAACTGAAGAGGCATTAATTTATCAACTTCTGAAGTGACTGTTGGTGGTGTTGATAAATTCATTTAGAGGTGGCGGCAAAGGAATTTTTTTTGGGCTTGTTAATTGTTTTGAAAACGCATATGATGGGATTATTATTTAGTACCAATTTATATATTTGTAGTTCCATGTGATTTATATACACACCCCACTTGTGTTTAGAACTACCCACCGAACATTACCATTGTTATAGGGGAGGGTGTCCTTTCCCAACATCCCCATGAAAGGATAGATGGTTGGTTATTGGCTCTTCTCTACTCCATCTTCTAGGAATTAGAAGCCCAAGACTCTTTGTGAAGGATGTGGTACGATTGTTAGACACAAGTGTATGTGGGCGCGGTGTGCTTCCCATGTGTCTTCAGGATGAGATTTGTTGTACTTTCCCATGTGTCTTCAGAAGGAGGTTTGGATTTTGCAGCCCGGGTGTCTATTAATGGGATGTGATGTCGTTGTTTCCTAGGCGTGTGTGCGAATGTTGTGATAGTGGGGCTTCTGGAAGAGAATGGAAGCATCATGATTTTCATTGTTAAGGATTTGTATTTAACTAGTGGGAAGTTGTGTGGGGTACCCAAATACCGATGTGAATACTTCTTTAGTTTACTTTACTTGCAATATTTGGTTAGTATACATTGTTTAGGTTGGGGTGGATAGTAAAACTTGTTAGGTTCCTTTTATTTTATATAGTTTTTCTCATAGGGTTATTAGTATGATTCTCACACACGTGCATGAGAGACTTTGGATTTTCCTACTGAGTATACTTGTATGCCCACCCTATGTATATAAATCAATTTTCGTGTTTGTAGGGAGATTTCACAGACTATTCTAATGATTACTAGCCGGGGTGTTAGAATAGTTGTTGTGTCACTTTTTATCTTTGTTCTTTTGATATTTACATTGTATTTGTTTTCATTATATTTCTCGTAGTTTTACTTTAAACATGTAAGTGAGATGGTTTTTGGATTATTTTATATATATGTCCTAGAATGATTTGAGTTTGATACATCATATCTCTCAATCATGGTTACAATATAAATGGTAATGCCAACTATTTTTTGATATTTTAATACCCTTCATTTTGGTCTCCACCCTAAGGCCTATTGTATGTGGGACTTGGGGTTCATTATCTCTTTTTCATCTTAAGGAAGGAAGGTCACTGCACTTTTCCATCCCTTCCCTCATCTTGATGAAGGAGGGTCGTCAAAAAATGGTATTAGAGCTGATGGTTGAGAGATATGACTGAGTTTGGAGTTGGACAGAGTTATTATTTCATGGGATTGTATAGAAACAAGTTAGGTGATCTTAGTGCATGTCATAAGCAAAAGAAGACTAGATAGGACATAGGATTTTAGGCCCCCCAGGATCCGATGTAAGAAATTTGAGCTTACTAAACGACCAAGTGGGGCTATACTGTTGGAAGTGTAGAGAGCCTATGAAAGTTACATGCATCATGATTACTTCTATTCTTATTTTATTATGATGTTTTTGGGTATTTAAAATATACAATGAGTTAAAACGAATCTTACACAAAATTTGTTAATACACGGGATTTGGAGTTCCATTATTACCATTCAGCTATGGCACCCAGTCATCGTCCATGAGTGGCTCAGGTAGTAGATCCTCAGCCATCCAATCCAGCGGATTGACAGAGTGTTGATCTTAAGTAGGAGTAAAATCAATGGAAGAAGTCACTTTGTTATTTCCAGCGGTAGACTATGGGAAAGTATGAATGGAATGTCACGAACATCAAGACAGAGAGCTGGATTGAAGAGAATAATAGCACTTATTACCCGATTTGAGCTTTGGTGGATTACAGGGTTCCATTGGAAATATATTTGATGAGGGGAGATGCACGAAAATGGTGTAAATCATACCAGGGAGAGAGGAAAGATGCTGACATTATGTGGGTCAATTTTGATAAGGATTTCAGAGCAAAATTCATTCAATTGATGATAAAGGATGAGAAGATGGAGGAACAACTCTCCCTCTCGTAGGGGAGTTTGTCAGTGAGGGATCTGGGTATCATGTTTAAAGATATCCTTCTCTTTTCTCCAAACCACATTCCAGATGAGGAGTCTCGGTAGAGGTTCTTAGATGAAGAACATTCCCCACTCTCTAGTATGTAGTTACCCCCTTCACCTTCCCGACATATCTTGAAGTCCATAAGAAGGTGGAGGTGGTTTAAAGGATCCACTCATGGGGAGTATTACCGTGAGAGGGGTTCCAATTGATTTTACCAAATAGTAAGGATTCTATTAGGAGGTCTCGGACAGTAGTTCCTTATAGGTTTTGGCCATTGCGGAGCCAACACAAGATGTTTCATTTCCAACCTTCTATTCCCCATATTATTCCCATAGGATTTGGATGTGTCATGATTCATTAGTGAGGAGGGATATCTTATGGTTCTAGGTAGTTATGTACCCATGAACATTATTATTTCATCCATGATATTGATCTAGTAGTGGTCATGTTCATGATAATGTTGTGGCGGAATTACCTCATTGTAGATTTCCTCGAGGTATTCACAAATAACATGATCTTGAGGTATATCTTTTCATATTGAGACTTTAACTCATGGTAGTGTAGGTGTATGGATTTTCCCTTAGATTACAACTTCAATATTTCTTACACATCAAGAAAGGGAAATGTGGTGGCTGATGCTTTATGCCTTAAGTCACTGAAGGATGTAGTTTAACAATCTGCAGATGCTTGGTAAGTGATGGTGGAGTTTTCTACCTTACACATAAATGTAGGAGTGGATGGTGGAAGATATTTTCTATTTCGGATGACGGTTTATTCATCCATGAGTCAGTAGGTGGAGAAGTCTTAGTGGGGAGACTCATAGGAGTAGGTGACTTGTGATCGCATGGACAAAGGTGATACTTTGGAGGGATGGTCAGAGGATGGTCAGAATCAGATGTTGTTCTTTGGGAAACTGTTTTTCTAAGAGTTGATGTGTCAGGGTGTTGTCTATGAGTTTCAAAAATCACCCTCAATGGAACACCAATGAGTTTCCATGATGTACCATGGATTGAGATAATAGTTTTGGTGGCCCGGGATGGAGCTTCCTCTAGAGATGTTTCTAGTGAAGTGCATTGTGTTCTATCAAGTGAAGAATGATCATCGTGTTCCCAATGGGTTGTTATAGCCCTTAGATGTCCCCAAGTGGAAGTAGGATGACATCTCAACCAATTTTTTACAGGATTACCCTGGGCTCAGGGAGGATGTGTTGTATTATAGTTAGTAGTGGACCAGCTGACGAGATTAACTCAATTCTATGCAATTAATAGGTCGATTGAAGTAGATGCCTTAGAATAGAAGTATGTATACAAGGTAGTGAAGATTAATGGGGTTATAAGATCTATTGTCTCGGATCAAGATACATGCTTCACCTCATGAGTCCTGAGGGGATTACAGAATGATTTTGGCACACAGTTATGCCTCATCACTTCTTTCCTCCCCAAACAGATGAGTAGATAGAGAGGACCATTTGAAAATTGGAGGACATACTGCAAGAAAGAATCATTGATTTTTGTGGGTTTTAAGTGAACAATTTTCTATTGGTATAGTTTTCTTACAACAATAGCTATCACTCTACCATCGGTATGGTTCTGTTTGATGATTTATATGGAAGGTTATTTTGTTATCCTTTGTGATTTAAAGAAGTTTTGGAGGCATGTCTTCTATGTTCACGCACGATGAAAAGTACGATAGAGAAGGTTAATCTTGTACGTGATAGGATGAGGGTGGAACAATACCGGTATAATTCGTATAAGGATTACAAGAGGAGTCCCTTAGAATTCGAGGTTGGGTACCATGTGTTCTTGATGGTTTCCCCTCGATGTCGGTAATAGAGGTATGGTAGAGGTATGAATCATTATATGAGGTTAATTGGACCTTTCAAGGTTTTGGGTTGAGTTAGCAAGGTGGGATACAAGTTTTCATTTCCACCATAGTTTGAGAGGATCCGAAACAGCTTTAATGTCTCTCAACTTCATGGGTATCCTCACGATGACTCCCATGTTGTTGACTAAGGAGAGTTAGATATTGAGGGAGACATAATGTTTCTAAAGCATCTAGTGGAGATCTAGGATCATCAGGATGTGGTTCAGTATGGATTTAACATTCTATTGGTCAGTGTGTTGTGGAGGAATAGTGTCCTTGCATGAAGTACTTGGGAAAATGATATGCATATGCATACCCAATATAAGGAGTTGTTTTTCAGTTTTTAGTAGGTTCTTTTCTTATGATGTAGTTCTGGAAACTTGTTTTCTATGAGATTAGTTGTTTCCTTATTCCATAATGTGTTTCGAAGTCCTCTAATGTAGAAAGGGAGGACCTGATTCCTAATTATATTATTTAATTGATATGCAATTATACCTATACGGGCGACTCAAAGTCGTAGAAAGTGGATAGTGTATTGACATGGAGGAAGGAATTCCACAATTCATGTGTCTGAATAGTTGGTTCCTTCATGGGTTAACATGTGCATGTTTGAGTTAGTTGATGTGGGATGAGGCTTTCTTGGATATTGATGTTTCATTCCAACATTCAAATAAGACATGGTAGTTTATCCATGACATGTATCATACATGGTGGTTTTTTGACCCCTCTTTCCCCTGGGATTGGTTTTGAACTATCAAGTGTGAGAATAGTTTATGAGGTATATAACTAAATGGACCAGATCTACCTTGTCCATTACATTGAAAAAATGACATTTCATGATTTCTCTAAAATTTAAAATTTGCATCATTGGTTGCTCAACAAAGGTAGCTCAGCATTGGCATGATGAGACATCAATAGGAAGAGGAATTATTATGTCAAGAGGTCTATTAGTTGGGGAATAGGTATGTCATGGCTTTAGTGAGTTAGGGTGTCAGTGAGTTAGAGTTTTGGTGAGTTAGGGAATCAGTATGTCAGGGTGTTGGTGTGTCAGGGTGTCGGTATGTTAGGGTATCAGTGAGTCAAGCAGTGGGGAGTCGCGTCAGTGGATCACTATCAGTGAGCCACGTCAATGACTTAACATCAGTGACTTATGATGGTGATTCAGGTATTAGTGACTCACTTTCAATGACTTATATCTGTGGATCACCCATTAGTGAGTCATTTACAATTTTTCCTAGATTTCATGTTTCTCACCTCTTACATTTTTTTGATATATGTCGAGTTTAATGCATTATTTGAGAATTTATAAATGGAGTTAAATTGATATTAATTACATATTTACTGTCCTAACATTCCTGGTGTATTGAGATAGTTAAACTACATAATCATGGTTGTGATCCTTTTTTTAATAACTTTTAAAACTTACCTTCTGTTGATATAGGATCTTTCTCTTCTATGCCGAGATCACTTCGTTGTGTATTTTTTCTAGATATTGAGTGTCACCAGAACCTTTATTCCCCAAGGAGTTTAATGTAGTGTTGTGGAATTCAGATTTAGATTTCCTTGGAGTGATTCCTACTAATCAGGCACCAATATTTTTTGGCCCAAGATTGATTGTCGATCATTGGTTGTTCAAGGTACTAATTCATTCATATCCCTTATATTTTTGTATCATTTGGGGTGGATGTACTCATGTCCCATTGTGAATATAGCTGGACCCAAATTTAACAAAGATAATATTATGTAATAAGGTATTTCATGAGAATATTATAATGATGATTGATTTTTTATATGTTATCTTTGATAGTTATTGGGTTTTAGAAGGGTTGTATGCCTTCTAAAAATCATGGCTGTCGGTAGGCTTTGTTTTCACACTTTTATGCCTTAGGAATATTAGTTTTTGTTTCTTTGATGAAAGGATCAATTTGTTAAATTGAATAACCACATAAACCAAATTAAATATATGCATTCCAAAAGATCAAACATGTTCTTCCATAACCACTAAATTATCAAAGTGGAAATTAATGAACAAGTCTTACTAAATCCAAATACACCTTTTTCTTTGGTGGGGTTGTGTGACGTGTATGGTTCTTTTCAACCTTGTGATTCATGTTAGTCATGTGGTGTTGTGGTTGGATGTTTGGTTGTGTGTATGGGTTGTTAGCATTGAAATGAAACCCCATGCTTAGAGATTGATTGATTGTGGAAAGGGTGAACTTATTATGCATTAAAACTACCTTTGGAAAGTAGTTCGTAAGTTGGGCTACAATTTAGGGTTGTGCTATGTTTATGTTACTTGGAGTGATGGTTGTGGTGTTTTTATGCATTGGGGATAATGAGTGTGGTTGTGATGAGGTGTGTTGGATGTTTTCTTATTGATAAAATGGATATGGTGACCTGACATTGAAGAATAATGGTGGCAGCAGTTGGACGAGTTTTCAAGAAAAGGGGAGTATACAGTGGGACTTAAAGTTGGTTGAGATTATTTTTTTTCTGATTTTGTTCTCTTCGTGTAGAGGGTATGTTGATAATGGTTTATGAGGGATAATTTTTAATATGGATGGTGTTACCTTTCATGGGACTTTTCCCTAGTGTTTCTAGGGTCTTTGTGAAGTGTGTGTGGGTTACGATGTTACTTTTGGTGTTCTATATTGGTAGTTCCACAGGCTGGAAAGGAAAAAATAATTAAACAAAATTATCAATTTAGAGTGATAACTAGTTAAATGAATTGGTTATGGGTATGTTTTGAGTTTTTTCTTGTAGTGAATCATAGAAAATTTATCAACATTCAATGTGACTATTGGTGGTGATTATAAATGTATTTAGAGGTGGCAGTAAGGGAATTTTTGTGTGTATTGGTTATTTGTTTAGAAAACATATAGGTTGGGATGTGTGGTTCACATATATATATATATATATAGTTACTTGTGATTTTTATATGAACCCAACCTATGTTGAGCACTACGTGCTAAACACGCCATTGTTATGGAGGAGGGTGTCACTTTACAACATTTAGTGTGATGATGGATGATTGGTTATTAGCTATTCTATGATCCATCTTCTATGTATTAGTATCCCCACAGTCTTCGAGAAGGTTGTGGTGTGGCTATGAGGCCCCAGTGTATGCGAGAATGGTGGGTTACCCATGTGTCTTTTGGATGCGATATGTTATACTTTCCCATGTGACTTTGTGAAGAAGTTAGGGTTTTTCCCCCATGTTTCTGTGGGTGGGATGAGATGTGGTTGTGTCCTAGGCATGTGTAGGTATTTTTAAAAATTAGGGCTTTTGGAAGAGTGTAGTGGCATCAGGACATTTTTCATTAGGTATGAGTAGTTAACCAGTTGGAAGTGGTGCGAGGTACAAACATACCTATGTTTTTACTACATTAATTTACTTGACTTGTGTTATTTGGTGAGCGTAAATTGGTGAGCTTGGGGGTGGATATAATACATTATTATGTTCCTTTGGGATTATACTATTTTTCTCACCGAGAATTAGTATGCTTCTCCCACTTGTGCATGAGAGACTACGTCTTTTTATATTGAGTTTACTTTTATGCTCACCATATATATATAAAAAATACTTTCAGGTTTCTCAAAATATTACATGGACCATGGTATACCTTACTATCTTGGGCGTCAGGATAGTTTTTGTGTTGCTGTATAGCTTTATTCTATTGGTATTTACTTTAGATTTTTTCATTTTATTTAAAGTAGTTTTACATTAAAACTGCATGTGGGATTGCTTTTGGATTCTTTTATATATATTTACTAGTGTTATTTTGAGTTTGATACGTATTATATATAGACCATGGATACTATAAGAAGGGTAAATCCTCCCATTTTGTGATATTTTAACACCGTTGGTGTTGGTCACCACCCCAGGGCCTTTTGAAGGAGGGACTCAAGGGATCATTATCCCTCTTTTATATTGAAGAAGCAAGGTCACAACACTTTTCCATCCTTTACTACATGTTGGATATGGTGGGTCATGACATATAATGATCAATTATGGTCGTTAATCTAGAATACTTGGGAAGAAGAGGAAAAATAAATCATTGAATGAAAGTATTATAATGATCTGTTTATTAATGAATATTTCTCTTCTGAGATACAAACCGATATAAAGAAAATGTTCCTAAGATTTACAAAAAACTTATAGTAATGTATTATAGAGTATGAAGAGACCTTTACAATGTTATCTTGGTATGATATAGATGACATTCTCAACATTGGATGTATGATTGATCACTTCCTTGAAGTTTATAGAACAAATAATCATAGAGAGTTGGTTTCTCAATAATTTTCATTATATAATGAGATATAGTTTTGTTATATAAAAGATGATAAAGAGTTATCAAATAATTATGGCTTCAGTGGGAATCATGATAAGAAGTTAATGGTGTTGAAAAAAACTAATTTAGAGATGAACACAAATAATGAAATTCCTATATCAGATATTTTTGGAAAGAATCATCATAGGAAATTCTTCATGGGATAGGGAGTTTATTATATGTTTAGAGAAAAGGGTCACCAAGAAAATGAATGAAAATTTATGATACAAAATAGTGATATTATTTGACTCCGATATAAGTATATGGTGAATAATGAAAATGAATTCTCCAAAAAAAGCAGTGGAATATACCACAGAAGAAGATGAGGGAGAAATGTCAATCTTATGTTTTTGATGCAATTAAATAGAAAATATTAATATTCTAATTTATTTGGATCTATGAAATATGTTACAAAATTATTTTAGTTATTATTTTCACTTGATAAGAATTAAAATATGAATATAGAATTTACTAGAGTACTATTTCATAATTTATATGAAAGAATGTATTTAATCATACCAAGAAAAGTGATTCAGTGGATAGAGAAAATCTAAAAAACTATGAACAAAAATTAATATGTTCTTCATACTTAGATAACTATGTTTGGATAATGATATTATTTATATAGGTAATTTGAATTCTATATATATAAATACCTTAGAAGTTATTAAAGAATTCTTACAAAAATTGTTTATGTTATCATATGTGGTGTTTATAGTGATTTTGGATATAGAAAATATAAACAATTATCCACATTTTACTTATAGAATATTGAAGAATACTTTTTTGAATAATTTTTCATTATAGTTTTTAAGGTTATTACCACATCTCAAATAAAACATGATAATGGTATCCCCATGTTTGGTATGTGACGATTTAGAGACACTTATGGTTGTTTGTATTAATGATAAGTTCATTTTACAAGTTTAGTGACCTTACAATGTTTTGGATCTTCTAATTTTTGTAATGGATATAAGGATAAAAATTTATGAAATCATTTATTTTGATAATTAGAGAAGTTATTACAAATTATTGTTTTACATCACCATATAATTCTAACTATATAAATAATTTATGAAGCAATAAAAGGATAATATTTTTCCTATGAAATAGAAACTTATAATGTATTTATATTAACATATATTCTTAGGAAATGATAAAATTAACCAACATTAGGAAAAAAGTCCGGAAACAAAAAAATCATATTATTTGCATCTGTGATGATATAAATAACTTTTTCACAACTATATTTTATGGTTGTGTGGTCATTAACCTTAATTGGATCACCCATATTCTTATGAACAATTTTCTCTTTCACTCTTCTTAAGTATTTGTGTGTTAATTTTCTCTTCCATCTATGTATTTTCATTTTCGACCTATGTTCCCCTATTTAGAAACCCATTTATGTTATTATTAAAGATAAAATTTGCACTGAAACTTCCCTATTATTAATGGGATATATTATTTACTCTTTTATGATGTGGGTTTTTCAATAATGGTATTTCCAAATATCAATCTATTGATTACCAGAATCAACTTTAAATCAAATGGTCACAATTTATTTAATGTGGGGAGAATATAACACCCTATAATATTAAAATGTCAAAATAGTATCCCATAGAATGTATGACACACAACAATAGGAATAAAAGGAAATATAACAACCCAAAACATTATGATATACATACTGCCATAAATAAATTATATATGTTATATATCTTTAAATTCATGCAACACTTAGTTTATAGTGAATTATATGTAACAATGAATTCCTTTGATGGAATTTATTACACACAAGACCATGTTTTATCAAACACTATTAGTATTATTAATCAAAATTGAAATTATCCCATAGACATTAAAAAGGAGGTTACAAAAATAATTGGATAACTTATGAAAATATATGTTTTACTGAATTATATAATGAATTAATTTTTTACCAATTAATTTGAAAAGAAAATAAAAATTAATTTAATATAAAAGAATTGTTATTATTAAATACTATTTTTATGTTCCCTAAAAGTTTTATCCTACTAATTTAAATATATAAATATTTTTGAATTTTAGAAATGAAATTTATATATTATATACTAAATAAATTTCTCAAATCCTTCCAATAGATTTGATAGACCTATGTTAAGGATAAATACGAATTTATTCATAAAATAAATTTTTTATGGAGGCAGTTTTTCATATTTTTAATAGAGTAGTAGTTTTAAAAATGAATTTCGAAATTTTTATAAATTTTATTTCACAAAATAAACAATTTTTTAAAATAGGAATGGTAAAATTAATTTTGTTTGATATTTTCTTATTTTCAAGAGGAGTTTCATTTTTTATTAATAGTAAAAAAAAAATTTTAATTGAGAACTGACTTTTCATCTAAATAAATTATAATGGTAAATTATATGTGTAATTTCTATTAATGTAATAATAGTTAATGTATACATATATTAATGAAATTTTGGTCATTTTATTCTATTTATATGAAATTTTTATATAAAAATATAAAAATTGATTTTAAATTTTCTTTTAAAAACATGCTTTCTCATATCGCATGTGGGATTAATTTAAAATTAATTTGTGAAAATAATATGATTTAAATTTTGAAAAATTTATTTCATATTTTTAATATATAAAAATTTTAATTTATGATATGTACTAATCAATTTTTTATAGAAGTTATCCATGAATGTTTTTAAAAATAATTACCCTGATAAAGATAAAAAATAGTTTTCAACAGAATTAACATTAATCATAAGGGTCCAACAAACCTATAAACATGTACAACGAAAATATTATTGAATTATATTGACCATATATATTATATTTAAATTAATTGAGGATTATGGGATCTAATATATATGAATAAAACATTTTATCACTCACCACTTTTCAAAAATACCATGTGTGTCCACTACACTATTTATAAAAGGCCACAACCTCGCCTCCCTTCCTCATAAAATTAAACAATATTGGATAATCCAATACCTACCCACATAACATCCCATAATTACTACCATCACCCTAGAAGACTTATTTTGGGATGAATGATAACATAATAAGGGTTTAATGAAAGCCTAATAAGGATACCCAAAGAAGAGGTAATGTTCTTCCAAATGCATTTTTATTTCATGTCATTCTCCAAATACTTTAATTATTTTCATGACATGACTATATAATATCATAATTATATTATTTATAAATATTTTTTTATTTTAATGTTATGAACTACAACTTCACAGATTTACATCAAATGGGGTATGAAATCAGCATTCGTTTGTACGATAGGATACCGCTACATGATCCATTGTTTCTTGTTTTTTCATTACCACAATTAAAGGTAATGATTAATGTAGAGTTTATAGTTTATATATTAGAAATATTATATTAATAATTTTATTTTGATTCATTTATTATTATAATGCAAATAACTTCATGCTTTCCATTATGTGGGAATACCATAACTTTTCTCATGTATTATGTAGACTACCGCAATACGAAGCAACGTGATTAGTTAATGCTTTACATGGAATTTATTATGGTTGATTTTAATAATAAAATGTTATATATATGAAATAATAATTTTATTGTAATTAGAATATATATATTTATATATAATTTACAAGTCATTCTTTCAATACGCTAAGAAAATGGAAACAACGTTCATATATACATATGTATTACCATCTCTACGAACGATATAATTTATTTCATATCACCAAATTTTTTGTGTTACCATAAATAAATATTTGATGAATATATATAATATTTAAATAAATGTTTTAATTACTTATAGTATTAAATCATAATCTATGTAAGAGGAACAACAAAATTAAAATTAAAAACAATCTCAAAAGACAAAGGGATTATCACTAAAAACAATGCAAACAAATAATGAATGGGTGATAAAATATTATAATATTATAATATATGATTATATATATTAATATGGTTCTTTTATAATATAATAACTTTATTAAAATCATTATTTATGGGGTTAAAGAGTGTTCAACGAAAATGAAGCGTAAGGAAAGATATTTCATAACTCAATTTCCACTCATCGAGGTAATCTTCAATGTCATTTATTTTTTATGTAATTATTTTAGGTGTAAGGATTTTTTATCTTATGTTTCGTTGAAACATGTTTTATGTGGATTTATAGTGGAAACCAATTATCATTTCAATTATTAATTCACACCTCAATAGTATGACAATTTTAAAGGTATATTTCACAACCTCATTCTTATTGATAATGTTTATTCTTGAATAACAGTAGAAGATAATTACTTGATAATTTCATAATTAAATATTTATTTTTATTCTAATGTAGTTATTAATTATACAATTAAACTAAAATTATTATTTTACACACTTTTGTAGTTAAAATATTTTATAGGATGTATACACGATGACAGGACATCATTTTTCTCTTTGGTTACAAATATGTTTTCTTCAAAAATCATGTTTTATAGAAATTGTTTAAAAAACTCTAATTTAAAGTGATTTATTAAAGTAATTTCTCTCCAATTTTACTCTCTTATATATTATTTTAATGGAATATTTATTTCATTTTCAAAACAATGCACATTTTTATTTTTACTGAAATAGTGATGTGATTCATTGTTTTAACGTATAGGACATGAATAAAAACGTCCACCTATCATTAAAAATTGTATCTTTTCATTATTATTTCACAATTTTATAAGATATTTAATAGAAAATTATATTCAAAATGTAATTTAAAATTATAATTTTTAAAATTTATTAGCAAAGAAAATCTATTTCAAAAATTTTTCCAAATGAAAACTATATTTTCCTCAAAAATATTTTTACAATCTTTTTTTGGTATTAATAAATTAAAAAATCATATATTATAACTCCAATGAGAACATATTTTATCGATATCATCCTTAATATTAATATACATGGTTTATGATCATTCTAAATTAGAAAAGTATAAACATTCAGCTCTTTAATTCATTTTTGTAGTCAATAAAATTCCTATTAAAGGTTCACTTTACAACGATCATTGGACATTGAATTTCCTATAAAAAACCATATTATTTATCATTGATCTTATTATTTCATGAACTATATAAATATTTTCAAATATTAATACTTTGAATTTTATTTGATTAAATGGTAAATATTGGTAATTTTTTATCCTTTACTCAATATTGATATTGGATAAGAAACTTTTTTTATGAATTAAATCTATTATTTTATATATTTGTATTTATTTGATTTGGGAATAAATGGGTTGGGGAAAACCGAATTTAATCCCCTAAATGAATCAGTGGACCCATTAGAATAATTAGTTATCCAAATGAAATGGGGTTTTAACTAATAGGTTTCAAAAAATAATGGACTTTAAGGTAAAGGTACCATCTACCTAGGAAACATTGAATCCAATATTTTATAATTTCCATCATTAATAATATTGTTATTAAGATTATACTAGAGAATATTTATATGAAATTATATATAGATTCATTTCATACTTTTATAATTGATTAGATGGAACATGTTTATGATTATTACATTTCCTTATTGATTATGTTATATCTAGATATATATGTCATGTGTGTTTAATTATCTACATTGTTATATTGATTATGATTATTTAGTATTATTTAAATATTATATTATTTTTACCCTTACAAAGTATTTGATATCACCCTAATTTTTCCACTCTTTGGGATATGAATATAAATTTTTGGAATGACTTTCAAGTATGTTGAACTTATAATTTTTTATTATTTATTTTATTTTCCAAATGTAATATGGGTACCATATATATAATCTAGGATTATGAAACTATTCAGTCCTTTAGGATTTTAATCTCGTATCTACGCTAATATAATAATCTATAGAACCATATCCATGTTATGGGGGTCAGGTTCATTACATTTATATAAATAATGATAAAAAATATATCACTATATAAAACACACTAGTGTTATTATTTATTCATAGTTGATGAGTATTTGAGGGATGATGAAGAAGAAATAAAATGAAAATTCGGGGTCATAGACTATTCATCATCTTCAATAATCCTATTTTTCTTTGTACCTAAAACCATCCAAGTATGGATATCGTATAGTACATGGAAAAAAGGTCATAGGGAGGGATCAAAATAATTTATTTTTGTAGTTATGAGAAAACAAAAAATAATCTTGATGTTTTGAAAAGATAAGAGTTAGGGAGTCAATTTATAAGTGGGGGAGATAACCCACATAGATTTTTTTGAAATGAATAAAATATAGTAATGTATTATTCACACATAATGGAACCAATATAATTATTACTAAATCATGTATGATAAAATGTTTATTTATCACCCCAAAATATAATTTATAAATTTTTATATGTCATTTTAAACCATATCTCTTAATTTTAACATCTGAGTAGACATTTTTCAACATTAACCATGGTAACATTTTATTAATTTTTTAATATTCATTATTAAAATAAATTAAGTTCAACAAAATTCTTAATATTTTATCGGATGATTCAAAATATTGAATCTATTATAATAAATTCTATTCCTTGAAGTGGAATAATATAATTTTAAATTAAACCTATAAATGTGATAAAAATCATTTTTCCAAAAAAATACAATGTTTAAATCTTTTTTACCTGAAAATTATTTAAAAATTGATTCTGATGATCGGAATTTTTTTAATAAAAAATTAACTATTTTTTTTACATGTAATATAACTTTAAAATGAAATTAAAATTTATAGATGTTTAAAATGAAAATTAAATTTTTCATAAAAATTCGTATTATTCATTTTTCATCGAAAATATTTTTTGTTAAGAAATTTATGAAATTTAAATCCATAAAAATTTCTACATGTTAATTTATAAATGATGAACATTTTTTAAATAAATTTTCTGAATGTTTCAAAAATTACTTTTTTTAAAATTGTGACAAATTTAAGATAAGATTTATTTAGAAAAAAATGAGTTTTCAGAATAAAACAGAATTTATTATTATCTCATTCATGGAAAAAATATTTGGTATATGAAAAAAACAATTACTAAAAAATTTATATTTATATAATAAAATTATATTATATTGATTAATTTAATTTATTGAGAAAAAAATACATTGCACAAATAGAAAAATATATTAAAAAAATATTACTTTTTTATTCAATTTTTTTATTTCATTTATATTCATTTGATAAAAAATGGAATTATGTTATTCATGTGTAAAAACAAATAATAATAATTATTTAGTTATTCATATTCAATACCATAAATTTAATAGCTATGTGGTAACAATATACTATATTATAGACTATTTTGACTTAGGTATTCATGTATCACAAACTATCACAAAGAATAAATTTATCTAAAAAGAAATATATCATAAAATATAACTTTTGTACAGAACCAATTTTTTTCAGTTGTAAAATTTTAAAATATTTCATTATAAATTTATTATCTATGTTTTGAGATGACATACGATTCTGATCCCCAATGTGACAGAAAGTAATTTTATTAAAATATTAAATATATCTTTTATTTCATGAAAAAGGTTCATAATGATAATGGGATAATCTTACATGGTATCTCGAATAAGAAATCGAAGACAATGGTTTAGTTTGAAAAGAACTGTTTACACTTGGAAAAAATAAAATTGGTCATCACAGGGCCTTCGTATTCATCGCTCATTTTTAGTATTTGCTGTTGATTAATAAATTAATTGATCTATTGATTCATTAATTTTAGAAAAATTAAATTTCCAAAAATCTATCACCATGGAAAATCCTCTCAGGATAGCACCATAAACCTGGGAACATTCAAGAGCTTCACCTTCCTCTTTTCATGACAAATCACCTCAGACGATGATGAAACACTGGATCAAATAAAATTTAGTTGTATCGAATGTAGTGACTTCCTTAAATCATTATAGATAATGTTCATTGATTAAGAGAGATCCAATATTTGGGTAGGACTCTTCAATTGGCGATTTACATAATTTTTATTAAAAAAATATGAGAGATTTATCCCTTCTATCAATCTGTTCCTATTGTGGCCAATTGCATGGATCCATATATATACACATAATTTTATTCAATTTTTTTCTAACACTGGATTACCATTCATGATCTTTTTCAAAGAAATTAGGTAAAATTACACTTAAAACACTATTTTTATGATTTTTACCTTGGTATCATTTCATTATTCACTGGTTGGACACATAATCTTAGTTCGATATTTTCAGGATTTACTATGCCCAATCATGCCCTTATAATCATAAAAGATTAAATAAAGTGACATGGATCGATGAAATTAAACCATATCCAATATGTTTATGAGGAATGAGAGATCATTTTGATGATTAGAGCATCTTTAATTGATGATGGAAGACTCCAAACATGTAGTAACAAATGGGATCATTGAAAGCCCAATCAGATATTTGTTTCTATTGATTAGAGAACTAGAATCCACTGTCTAGTAGTAGATCGACAAATTCTAGTCAGCGATTGGCCTAAAATCATAGGTAAAGAATTTATTTGAGGTATATTAATTAGATATGAAGTAACTATGAAAACCCCAACTACACATCATGTATAAATATGAAGACACGACATGTATCCCCTTAAGTGAGGTGGGTAGGGTTTTGTTAATTCATTAGGATAAAACATCATGTGGCCCTCCTACATTCCAGGTATCCATTCCTTGAATAGACAACCCATGTGGAAGATCACATGGGTGAGATCCTATATGGATGTACATAGCCATGAACATGGTCTTGTACTAAAGTACATAGGCATGGAAATATCACATGGGTGACACCCTATGTGAAGAAACATGCCATATGCCAATGTGCATGTAAATCGGTTTAGTCCGTGGACATACAAAAAGGATATAGCCTAGTTATGGGTATCATGGAAACACTGTGTAGTCCACCTGCATGGGGTGTACTCATAAATGGTTGGGTTTCATGTTCTAGACATGGATACATCTAGGTATTGTAGGGGTACTACATTTTGTTTGGGTCTCCATACAAACCATGTACACATTTTTTCCTTTTTTAGAAACATCATTGTATTGTATATACATTGTTAGAATCATATTTTAACCCATGAGTAGCCTATCATGAGTTTAATTCAACATAAAACATGGTGGTGACCTTAGTTATGGAATTAAAGATATGATATGAAACTTTCTATGCATGATTCTTACTAAGGTGACTCCCAACGACAACGATGATGATCAATAGGGATCACCATTCAATTTTTATATGTGGAAACCTCCTAACGGGTATGACGTGAGTCATTGATGACTAGAGTGGAACCCCCTTTTGTAGCATGGATTAGATCCTTGAGAAATAGAGGGGAATAACACCATAAAAATGGGCATGTGTCCTCTATAAATACCTCTTGAGTGGAACCTCCCTGAATTACATGGGCATGAGTCCTTAATGACTATATTGGACCCCCCCATATTGTAGAATGGTGGGAATCTTAAACATATTTGATGAACCCCATATCAGATATGGTGAACGTCCTTGATGACTATAGTGGAACCCCTTGTTGCACTAGGGAGTGGGTCATTGAACTATAGAGTGTAACCAACCATAACATTGTGCATGTGTCTACCACCCACAGAGTGGAACCCCCTTTCATCCAGGGGTGTGGGTCCCCATCAGAAAAGAGTGTAAATCCCTATAAAAATGGGAATTTTTTCTCTATAAGTACATATAGATTGGAACCCCCAATCCTATTAGTGGGATGGTCATCTAACTTGAGTTTGTTCCCAATCGATTGAGAAACACATTGATGAGGATTAGGTTGAAATGCATGATTACTTCTGAGAAGATCTGTGAGATCATATGCAACGATGATGTGATTTTATAACTATTCGTGACTCTTCATCATGGTCTAAAATATGAGATGGTTATTCCCTTTACTCTCTCATATTATCTTCTTTTACTAAGCATATATATATATATTCTTCTATATCCACGCCTTGAATTTGGGTAATATCGGTAAGAACCCGGACCATCTTTTCAGGTATGTTTTCCTTTTCTGGCAGTTTTTGAGAATAAGAGGAGAATCTAGAAATTTTGTAAGTACACGCAGTGTACTTTACAAGTACAAGCCATGTACTTTTCTTCTGCTCGAGGTCGTGTGCTGGCCGTGTTCGGGCTAGTCACATGTGGTGTAACAATGAGGTGGAGTCCAATTAATACAGCGTACAGAAAAGGTGACTACATGCCGTGTACTCAAGAAGTACCCACCGTGTACTCAAGAAGTACTCGTCGTGTACTTTTCATTTTTATTTCATTAATCGAACTAAGGTCACACCTAATCCCTGTTTTCATCTTATTCTCCGCCTAATTACATCCAGAGTGACCTAGAGGGACGATTTTTCTCTGAGCCACCAATCCTTCACTGGTTGTCCGAATCAAATGTCGTTGGGTGCAATAGAATCGCAGCGGTGAGTTCTCAGTTCTTCTTTGGCCATGTTTCCTAATTCCTCCTCTTGTGAGAGTTATCTAAGGTTGTACATTTTAGACTTTTTTGTATATTTACTCCATTATAGGCTGATTCACAGGCCGAGGTTCAAGAATATCAATCTTCTAGGATTGAGGTAGGTGGTTTGTTTCCCTACGTTTAATGTCTTTGAGTTTTTGTTGTAAAAGTGTTGGATGCCCATGTATCAGTTATCTCGAGTTAGGGTTTGATCCTGTATCGTTATCTTCCTTAGATTACTTGTATGGTTGAGGTTATTAGATGATTAATAATTTCTTGTTAGCATGTTTGAGGATCACCACATGGGTGTTTTCCCTTATTTTGGTTGTTGATTTCTGTTTGGCATGGTTTGCCTACGAGGCAACCCTTTTACACATTTCCAGTATGCCTGTTGACTTGATTCCATGTATTTCATGCTGTTTATATGATTTTGAATGCATTGTAGCTATTAGCCAAGAATTTTATGAACTTACATAGGCTGCTAACGGTCGATTACACATGACTAAACTGCTCAGGGTTGAGTGAACCTAGTGTGGTACACTAAAGGGGGAATTGACAATTAGGGATTCCCTAGAGAGTCTGTTATAATTAGTATCGATCACAAGACCTAAGGGAATGAGACATTGTGCTTCCTCAGAGTGTCCTTAGTTACGTAGTGAGACTATAGGGGGAATTATACGTAAGTGCTTCCTCAAAGAGTCTATATCATTCATTGCAAGACCACCGGGGAATTGACGGCGACAGCTTCCCAGAGTGTCTGTGCCTTTGTACGTCTACTTGACTAGAGCGGTTTTCTAGTAGGAGACACCCCGAGAGTCAGTGCTTTAATTTTTGGTTGGTTGTGATGAGTCCACCAAGCCAAATAACACGCTTGGATTTGTACTGCTTGTTGTTTAGGTAGACTGCTGAGTTACCTGTTGTGATTACATGCTTACCTTCAGAGTATAGAGATATTTCTAGGTTCTTTGTTTGATAGCTAAATGATTTTACTAAACTAATAAATAACTGTGTATGGAGTTGGTAGGATTTCTTACTTTAGTGTACATCTACTTCTCTACTGCATTTATTTCCATTACTTTTTCTATATTACTCACTGACAGTAGGGAACAGATCTCATGGTGATTGCCTACTGGGATTAGTCTCACACCCTGTTTGGGTCCTACTTTTTGGCCCAAACAGGTTATATGGTTGCAGGTGTGGACAAGGATTGTGGCCCTTCTACTTCGGGTACGTGATTGCTGGTTGGAGCTGGAGAGCATAGGACTGAGTTTAGGCTTGCAGTGCTGCTGGAGTTGCTGTTCCTTTCGTACTTTGTTTTCAGTTGTTTTTCAACGCGTTGTTGTGTTTGCTTATTTCCTTAGATACTTATACCTGCTACATCATTATCATTATCATTATCATTATGTGTTAATTTCTTCCGGTGTTTAGTTTCAGTGTTTGTATGCTGTTTACTGCTTCCGCCATTGACTATTGTTTTGCTGCCTTTTATACCTTACCAAATGTTGGTATAGTTTCCCCAATAACTTACCAAGGCCCTTCCGGCTAGTCGGTAGCCTCTGGAATTTGGGGAAATGCGCTTGAGGTCATGTGGTGAACTGGGTACGGGGCACCAATGGAAGGGCTCCAGATTCGGGTCGTTCCAAAGTGGTATCAGAGGGGTTCTTTCCATTTTAAATTGAATTACTATTTAGCAACATTAGACAGGGATAGGACGGAATAGGTAAATGGTAAATAGCTGTGCCTGGGCATTCTAGAACCCGTGTATAGGGAAAAATCTAGATTACCTCGAATATTGGAAATTTTGAGTTTTGCAAATGTTACAGTTTAATTGATTTCACCGATGGGTGATGCACTTGTTATGTGTTGTTACTGTTTATATGATTGCAGTTCTATTTTGTTGTAACCTGATGAGATGAGGGTATTCCATATCATGCATCATATAGACACATGTTAAATGATTACATGCCAGGCATTTTTCCATGCCATCTAGGTTGCATTTGAGATTGCATGCTGTTGTGATATGATTTGTGATAGACAACGCATGCTTTTGTGATAACTGTTGTGATAGAATGCCTGTTATGTTGATAAGGTATCATTTTTTGGAGCTTTCTTATCACGGATGCCAAAATTTGATCTCAGAGGTGTTATGGGCCCTCAAGGATCAGAATTTGGGGGGGTCATGAGTTCTTATATTGTGGTTTGTTCTATGCATCGTTATGATGCCAAGCATTAATTCGCATGGAATATGGGCCCCCACGGATTGAAATTTGGCACCTTAACCCATGTTTTTCTGTGTTTTCTGGGCTCCGGTGTAGTTCTGAGGCTACTATCCGGAAAAACCCTGAATACACAGCATGTACTTTATAGATACACGCCGTGTAGTTTTTGGTCATGTCACTGACCGTGTGGATAGGGACACAGAGCTATAAATGGTTTTCAGGAACATGCCGTGTACAGTAGGTACACGCCGTGTAGAGGTTAACAAAGAAACTAGCCATGTAACTAAAAACACGTCTAGTTAATGCATGTTTAGTACACGCCGTGTTCGGTATGCACACAATCGTGTATCTTTTCCCCAGGTACACGACCATGTCTTGAAAAACACAAGTCAGTGTTATCTTCTCCTATACACGCCGTGCTTGTTCAGAACACGCCGTGTAAGGATCAGCTGCGTACTCGGCCGTTTCACAAATAATACGGGCCTAGGTTTCCCTTCATGTGCACACCATGTCTCCTAGGAACACGCTGTGTAGTGTCGACCGTGTGTCAGGCCACGTCGCTAACAACATGGTCCAGGTAAGGTGTGTCCAGCACATGCCATGACTGCCTCAAAGCATGCCGTGTAGTCTTCGGCTAGGACAGTACGTGTGACTTAGTCACGTAGGAGTAACCGGGCAGGGAAAAAGGGGTAAGTACACGCTGTGTAGTTTAAGAACACTCCGTGTAGCCAGGTAGTTTACACAGCCATGTATGGCCAATGTACACGCCCTGGGTAAAATTTTAAGAAACATGCCGTGTAGTCATGTTTTTCCCAGTTTTAATGGTTTTCCCCTCCTCTTCCATTTTACTCTCCTATGTTGCAACTGTGTTCGTCTTTAATGAAGGTGTGTTTTGGTCTTTCAGTGCTATGGCACCGAGACGTCCTCCTGTTGCACACCAGTAACCAGGCAGCGATCGTACGCCTGATACGACCGAGCAGGGACTGCTAGTAGTTCTGCCCATTGTTCAGGACATGGTACCTGCAGTGATTCCAGACGCTGGAGCCGACACTCAGTTCAGAGAGGGTTTCATGAGATTCATGAAGACCTTCTAGGGAGTTGAGCATCCTGCCCCGACTATGGCAGAGCTGACGCGGGTCTTCCAGCAGCAGCATCCTCCCACTTTCACAGGGGTTGGAGGACCTCAGGTTGCAGAGTCATGGATGGAATCCATGCTATCCATCTTCGATCATCTGGAGATGCCTCAAGAGAGGAGGGTGAAGCTCACAACATATATTCTACGATATTCCACCAAGAGATGGTGGGACTTAGTCTCTTAGACGGGGCACCAGACGGCTATGGCTTGGGATGAGTTTCAACATACGTTTTATGACTAATTCTACCCAGTAACACTGAGGGTTGGCAGAGCCAGGGAGTTCATGAGCCTGCAGCAGGGTACTCTCTCAGTTATGGAGTATTCCTTCTGCTTCACTAAGTTACAGAGATTCACTACCGTCCTGGGGACTGACGAGCTATTTCTAGCGAGGAAGTTTGAGGAAGGCCTCAGACCAGAGATCAGATCGCAGGTGAATGTATTTTAGTTAACTTCTATTACTATGATAGTCTACAAGGCACTAATCATGGAGTGGAACCTGAGGGATACTGGAGTTGTGGACTATGGAGGTACAAAATCCAAGGCTGAATCCCTCTAGACAGATAGCAGGAAGCACCACCGAGAGTCTACCCGAGGCGAACCGAGGAAGCGAGGTATTCCTTATGGTAGACGAGATGCCCCTTCTGGCACCTAAGTGGTGTATTATCATTGTGAGAGGAATAAGAATAAGAAGCCCCAGTGCCTGAGAGACCCAGTGGAGTGCCAATCCTGCGGCAAGATGGGTCACCTGTAGGGTTTTTGGATGGTTCCCCTTCCAGCAGCTAGTGAAGGAGGATCAGTTTCGACCCCGCGTACAGGAGCAGGATCAACAGCTCTGCAGCAGACTGGGGGCAGGAGTTCTATAGGACGTTCAGGTCAGGGTATAGGCCATGGAAGTAGTGGTCAGGCTCATGGAGGAGCAACTCAGTGTTTTCAGGCTGCTACACAGGGCCACGGTACAAGCCATACTTTTTCTGTAGAGCAGATTAATCAGGGGTAGGATTCCAGACCATCTACAGTTTGAGGTACGTTCTTAGTAGACTTAGTTTTATCTTCAACACTTTTCAATACTGGTGCTTCACATAGCTTTATCTTTGTTGCTGTCTTGGAAAGCATTGAGGTCTGTGTCTTTTCATCTGTTGACATGTTGACTCTCGACACGCCCTTGGGAACGAGGACATCTAGCGTATGTCAGTGCAAGGGGTGCCCTCTCAAGGTTGCAAGGTATCATTTCTTATGGGACCTCTATATCCTAGAGATGGCGAGCTATGACATTATTCTCACTATGGACTTGTTGGTTCCCTTCCAGGCAGTCGTCGATTGCTATCGCTGTAGGGTGAGTTTCGTATCACCATTGGGTGAATCTTTCCTTCATAAAGGCAAGTGGGATATTCAGGCAAGTCGAGCCGGACTCGAGCATCATGGGATAAGAGGAGTTACGGCCCAGATTACTAGTCTTTATTTTGATGACCAGGGGACTTCTTAGTTATATTTTCCTCTAGTGGTTGATCGCTTTCCAGATGACTTTTCAGAAGTCTTTTCAGGTTTGCCTCCCGAGCGTGAGGTAGACTTCTCGATTAAGCTCGTGCCAGGAGCAGCACCGGTGTCCATTCCTCCTTATAGGATGGATACACCTGAGTTGCAGGAGCTCAAGAAGTAGTTGGAAGAGTTGCAAGAAAAGGGTTTCATACAAACCAGTACTTCTCCTTGGGTTTCACCTGTCCTATTCACGAAGAAGGCAGACGACCAGTACCCTTAAGCTTTGAGGTGATTATCATAAGTTGAACCAGTTGACAGTCAAGAACCGAAATCCTTTTCCAAGGATTGATGATCTCTTCGATCAGCTTCAAGACGCTTGGGTGTTCTCAAAGAACAATTTAACGTCTGGTTATAATCAGCTGCGTGTTAGACCTTCAGATATACCTCTAACAGCCTTTAGGAGCAGGTATGGCCTCTATGAGTATATAGTTATGCCATTCGGTCTTACGAATGTGCCATCAGTTTTCATGGAACTGATGAACTGAGTGTTCCATCCATACTTGGATTCCTTCTTTGTGGTCTTCAGGGACGATATCTTGGTGTACTCCCACACTCAACATGACCGTGAAACCCATCTTGAGATCGTTTTGAGTACACTAAGGGAGCATTAGATTGATCCTAAAATCTGAAAGTGCCACTTTCAGATGGATGAGATTCACTTCATGGGTCATGTCATCTCAGAGACAGAAGTATCAGTAGACCTAGAGAAGGTGAGAGAAGTAGTTACCTGGGAGCAGCTGAAGAACGTCTTTGAGGTACGGAGCTTTTTGGGGATGGCTGGTTACTACAAGCGGTTCATACAAGACTTCTCACGCCTAGCAGCACCACTGATAGGATTGAATAAGAAGGGGGTGAAGTTTTTTATGTCAGAAGCCTGTGAATCAGCCTTCTAGGAGCTGAAGGGAAGATTGACTTCAGCACTGATCCTAGTTTTGCCGGAGTCGGGCAAGAGCTATACAGTTTTCTGTGATGCATCTTGCATCGGGCTTGGAGCAGTTCTTATGCATGATGATTGAGTGGTTGCGTATGGATCTTGAAAACTGAGGCCTCATGAGAGTAATTATCCTACGCACGACCTGGAGTTGGCTGCGATCGTTCATGGTTTACGCTGTTGGAGACATTACCTTCTGGGAGAACATTTTGTGGTATACACTGACCTCAAGAGTCTCAAGTAAATATTCACACAGCGTGACCTGAATCTGAGATAGTGGAGGTGAGTTGAGTATCTCTAGTCCTTCGATTTCGAGCTTTCCTATACGCCTGGGAAAATAAACGCAATGGCTGTTGCACTGAGCAGGAGAACTCAGATACAGGTAGTTCAGGAGGCCAGCAGTGAGTGGAAACTGATGAATATGTTCTCGGAGATGCATTTGGAGGTGCATGATTTGCAGGGGAATACATTCCTATCTTCTATGGATGTTACCTCTGCACTTTTGTACTGAGTTATAATGAGGCAGCTGGCAGATTCAGAAGGGGTAGTCCTACGGGAAAGTGTGTCAGGAGAGGACCCTCTTCCCGGGTGGACATTTGGCGAGGAAGAGATCTTGTGTTTCTAGGGATGCATATGGGTGTCAGCAGATATACGCGAGGAGCTGATGTGAGACTTCCATTCTTCAGTTTGTTCAGTTCATCCTGGCGTCACCATGTTGTACTCGTATTTACATTTCCAGTACTGGTGGCCAGGTATGAAGAGATATGTAGCTGTTTTTGACATGAGATGTTCCACCTGTCAACAGGTGAAGGCATAACACCAGCGATTGGTAGGGCTTTTACAACAGCTACCCATTCCAGAGGGGAATGGAACGATGTCGCGATGGACTTCGTGACAGGGTTACCGAGATCGTCGAGAGGAAACGATGCAGTGTGGGTTGTCGTTGATAGGCTTACGAAGGTTGCTCACTTATTGCCGATAAAGGAGACCTTTGGTGTCGATGAGCTTGGTCGGTTGTACGTCTGTGAGATTGTGCAGTTGTATGGGGTTCCGAGTACTATCACATCAGATAGGGATGCAGCTTTACTTCACATTTCTGGAAGGGGATACAGAAAGCTTTGGGTACACAGGTGCTTCTGAGTCTAGCTTATCATCCTCAAACCGATGGTCAGTCAGAGCGCATGATCCAGGTGCTTGAGAATATGCTCCGAGCTTGCATTCTAGACTTTGGTGGTTCTTGGGAAAAGCATATACCTCTCATGGAGTTTTCTTATAACAATAGTTTCCAGGCAACTATTTAGATGGCATCTTACAAGGCTTTGTAAGGTAGGCCATGCCGATCACTTTGTTTTGGATGGAGGTAGGAGATGCATCTTTGCTGGGACCTCATCTCGTCTAGGAGACCTCAGAGCAGATAGAGTTGATTCAGAAGAGGATGGCTACTGCACAGTCTCGTCAGAAATCTTATGCTGACCAGCAGAGGCGACCTCTGCAGTTCGAGGTCGGAGACCAGGTTTTCCTACATGTTACCCCAAGGTTGGGACACAAGAGGGTAACATGATAGTGTAATCATTCACCGAAATACGTTGGGCCGTCAGAGGTTCTGGAGAGAGTCAGGATGGTTGCTTATAGGTTGTAGTTACCTCAGAGATATTAGGCTATGCACGACGTCTTCCATGTTTCTCAGCTTCGATGCTATTTCTCAGTCCCGTCCCATGTTTTTCGACCTAAGGAGGTTGAGGTGGAGCAGGATTCATCATTTGAGGAGCATCCAATAAGGATTTTTGATCGTAGCGAAAAAGTACTCCGTGGCCAGTTTTTTCCTCTGGTAAGGGTGCTATGGGAGCATGACCGCGTGCAGGACGAGACTTGGGAGAGGGAGGCTGATATGCGATCAAAGTGGCCAAAGTTGTTCAACATTTCTTCTTTGTCACCTTGCTAAGGAAATTCGGTGACAAATTTCTTTAAGGAGGGAAGTTTTTAAGAACCCGGACCTTCTTTTCAGGTATATTTTCCTTTTCTGTCCGTTTTTAAGAAAAGGAGGAGAATCTGGAAATTTTCTAAGTACACACCATGTACTTTACAAGTACATGCCATGTACTTTTCTTCCGCTCGAGGCCGTGTGCTGGCCATGTCCGGGCAAGTCACATGGGGTGTGGCGATGAGGTGGAGTCTGATTAATATGGCAGACTGAAAAGGTGAGTACATGCCGTGTACTCAAGAAGTACACGTCGTGTACTTTTCTTTTTATTTCATTAATAGGATCAGGGTCGCGCCTAATCCCCGTTTTCATATTCTTATCTACCTAATTACATCCAAAGCAACCTAGAGGGCCGATTATTCTCTGAGCCACTGATCCTTCAACGGTTGTCCGAATCGAACGCCGTCGGGTGCAATAGAATCGCAGCGGTGAGTTCTCGGTTATTCTTTGGCCATGTTTTCCGATTCCTTCTCTTTTGGGGGTTATCTGAGGTTGAAAGTTTTATTATTTTTTTTAGATTTACCCGTTCGAGGAATATTCATAGGCCGAGGTTCAATAATATCAATCTCCTAGGATTGAGGTAGTTGGTTTGTTTCCCAATGTTGAATGTCTTTGAGTTTTTGGTGCAAAAGTGCCGTATACCCATGTATCAGGTATCTCGGGTTAGGGTTTGATCATTTATCATTATCTGCCTTAGATTTCTTGTATTCTTGAAGTCATTAGATGATTAATAATTGATTGTTATCATGTTTGAGGTTCACCCCATGAGTGGTTTCCCTTGTTTTGGCTGTTGATTTCCGTTTGGAACTGTTTGCCTACGAGGAAGCCCTTTTGCACATTGCTAGTATGTTTGTTGACTTGATTTCATGTATTGCCTGCTATTTATATGCTTGTGAATAAATTTTAGAAATTAGACAAGTAATTTCTAAACTTACTTAGGCTGCTAACAGTCGATTATGCATGACTAAACTGCTCAGGTCTGGGTGAACCTAGTGTGGTAGACTAAAGGGGGAATTGACGATTAAGGCTTCCTTATAGAGTCTGTTATAATTAGTATCAATTGCATGAACTAAGGGAATGGGACTTTGTGCTTCCTCAGAGTGTCCTTAGTTACGTAGAGAGACTATATGGGGAATTAGATGTAAGTTCTTTCACAGAGAGTCTATATCTTTCATTGAAATACCACATGGGAATTGACAGTGAGAGATTCCCAGAGTGTCTGTGCCTTTTTACGTCTACTTGACTAAAGGGGTTTGCTAGTAGGAGCCACCCAGAGAGTCAGTGCTTTATTTTTTGGTTGGTTATGATGATAATACCAAGCCAAAGAACAATCTTGGGTTTGTACTGCTTGCTGTTTAGGTAGACTGCTGAGTTACCTGTTGTGATTAATTGGTTTCCTTCAGAGTATAGAGTTGTTTCTAGGTTCCTTGGTTGATAGCTAAATGATTTTACTGAACTAATAAATAACTGTGAATGGTGTTTGGTACGATTTCTTACTTTAGTGTACATCTGCTTCTCTACTGCCTTTATTTCCTTTGATTTTGCTATATTACTCACTAAATGTAGGGTACAGATCTCATGGCGAATGCCTACAGGGATTAGTCTCGCACCCTGTTTGGGTCCTGATTTTCTGCCCAAATAGGTTATATGGTTGCAAGTGTGGACAGGGATTGTGGCCCTTCTACTTAGGGTACGTGATTGCTGGTTGGAGTTGGAGAGCATAGGACTGAGCTTAGGATTGCGATGCTGCTGGAGTAGCTGTTCCTTTCGTACATTGTTTTCAGTTGTATTTCAGAACGTTGTTATATTTTCTTCTTTCCTTAGATACTTGTACCTACTGAATCATTATCATTATCATTATGTGTTCATTGCTTCCACTATTTAGTTTCAGTGTTTGTATGCTTTTTACTGATTCCTCCATTGACTGTTGTTTTCTTTCCTTGAATACCTTACCAAATGAGGGCATAATTTCCCCAATAACTTACCAAGTCCCTCACTGCTAGTCGGCAGCCTCTGGCATTTGGGTAAATGTGCTTGAGGTCATGTGGCGAACCAGGTACGGGGCACCAGTGGAAGGGCTCCGGATTCGGGTTGTTACACTCTCATTCCATGAGAGGAAAAGACGTGTATGGTATTCCATGTGCCTTCTGTGTTTATAATATTATTGTTGGATGAGACTATTCTCATTATAAATGTCAAAAATAATCTACTGGTAATTTATATAGTCACCATGTTGAGCCGCTTATATTTATATGTGGTTTCTTTTTCTCACTTTTTGGTTGAGGTGTTCTCTTTGACATTATCATTCATCTATTGACATTTGATTCATGTTTTATGTCTAAATAATCCTCCTTCATATAATTTAGTTCCCTAATGTGTACATATATACTCACCCATGCAAGGCATTTTCCCACATATGTCATGTCTTAGATAGAAAATGGGAATTTCATCAGGATACCTGGTACTTTTGAAAATATAAGGTTGTCGCATCTTGGGATTTAAGATATGTGATTTCTAAGTAGTATAAATTTATATTTTTATTGGTATGGGACATATTTCTGGTTCAGAATGTATTTTTCCCCTTTACTATTTAGTTTTCACTATTATACTCTTGTAAACCATAGAGGTTATGAATTCTTTCTTTTATTCTTGTTGTGTTGCTTCTATTATTGTTTCACTATGATATTTTTCATCAAGGTGATTGTGTGTGTGATTAATGGTACATAGGAAAATTCATCCTGGTATTAAATTTTCATTCAATACTAGTCTCTACCACGAGCTAATAGAGTTGTGCTTGGTGTAGGTGCAGCTCAAGCCCCGTCTTGGGTCAATCGTAAATGATTGGTATTAATAATGTGATTCTTCTATACCATTCATCTGTCAGTAGTGAAAGATATCATTATGTAAAGAGTGGTTCATGTGGGACTGCTTGTTCATCATGATGGAATCCTATGAATTCATTTTGGGTATAGATTCAATGCACATGGTCTGATCCCAGATTGGCTGTCAATGAAGAAAACTAATATGCCTACCCAGAGATTGGATGACATTATCCTTTCTGGGTGAGAGAGATATCATGGCAGGGCGAGTGGGTTTTGTGATCAGGATGATACATCCTATATCCCATATGTTAGTGAGTATATACCTTATCAATGAAAGCTATTTAGCCTTCTAGGTTCCCAAATTTTTGTGGTATTATATGTAATTCTTCCCAATGTATGTTCTCGGACTACCTGTAAGGTGGGTGATGGAGTTTTTCCTTGAATTGCATCCCAAAATCACTCCAATAAATTCAGTGGCATACTGGATGGCCCCTACCATGAATCAAAATATGTTTTGTAATCATTGGACCATCAGGAGAAAGGTTTCCCCAGACCAATTATGTCCCCCCTAGGTAGCTCCATCATTTTTGGTGAAAAATGTGGATGGGAGTTTACAGATTTGTGTAGATTATTTTCACCGAAACCAGACCAAGATAATGAAATGCTACCCATTTTCTAGGATTAAATACATCTTTGACCAGTAATGCGGTGTGATATGATTCTTGAAAATCAATCTTTGGTCTATCTACCACCAGTTTATCGTTTTCAAGGATGATATTCCAAATTTGTCATTATGATGTCGATATAGAAACTATGAGTTCTTAGTATTTCCCTTTCAGTGTGATAAATTCCCCCACCATGTTTATGGATTTGATAATGTAGGTTTTCTAGACAAACATTGCCCAGTTTTTTTTGTCTTAATTGAATATATACTCATACAATATTCTACATAGAAGGACCATATAGATCAATTGAGGATGGTTCTAGATTTTATTTGAGTAAAAAATATTTACAAATTTTTTTGATTTTATAGTTCTAGATATATGAGTTCTATATTCTATGGAATTTCATTTATGGTCATTGTTTAGAAGAGTAACCAACAATGATTGATACATTTCAATTTTAGAAACCACCCAAGAGTGTGTTGCAGGTATAATGAATTAAGGGCATGGAATGGCACTATATCAGGTTGGTGGAAGACTTCCCTAGAATTGCATCCTCATTGACCGAAATGATAATGAAAGGGTAGTCTTTTACTTGGTATGATTAGTGACAGAGGACCATTTTGGATTTCAGGATGAGGATCATTAGATAAACATTATTGAGACAACCGGAAGAAGGTGTGTAGTTCGTAGTTTTTAAAAATGACTCTTGAGATGGCTTGGATGTGAGTTGATGCAGTAGAAGGGATTTATTCCATATGGTTCAAGGAATCTAAGACCCCTTGAGTATAAATACATGAATCACAACCAATATTTGGTAGTGGTAGTTTCCCCTTTGTGGATTTTGCAGAACTATCTTATGGGAGAGCTTTTATTGGTTTACTCAGACTACTATAGTCTTTGGTATGTCTTTACACAGAGATACTTGATCCTATGACAACGACAGTAGTTGGAGTGCATGCAAGACTATGATACCTTGATAATATATACTTTCAGGAAAAAAATGTATTCTAGGATACCCTTAGCAAGAAGTCCCACGATAGATTAGTGATGTAATCTTTGGTGCACTTTCCATTCATCTTACCATGGTGGAGAGGGATGATACAACTTTTATACAGAAGTTTGTGTTGAATCCTTCAATTCTTGACAATGTAAGAGGGTCATAGCTTAGAGAAATTGACATTGATGTATTACGTGACTAGATATCCATGAGTGACTCATGAGATGGTTACTATAATGGAATTAAATATGTAATATTTTTCCAGGGATATATAGTGGTCCCATTAATGATGTGCGATGAGGTTATATGAGAGGTATGAACATCTCCCATAAATATACATCATAGTATGGTGAATATTTAGATACACTTTTATTTGAATTTTTGGTGGTCTGACAAGGGAAAATGTAGAGTTGAGTTCATCTCTTGGTTCCTCACTAGTCAGTAGGTGAAGGATGAACACCACGTTCAGGAAGGATTATTGCATCCCCTTGATATCCTAGAGTGGATTTTTTATGGAATATCCATGGAAATTGTGATAAGGATTACACATATATATAAGGTCAAGGATGCAATTTGGGTGAATCTTGACTAACACATGAAGATGGACACTTCATTTCTAGTAGGTATCAAAGTTCAGTGGAGAGTTTGGGGCAGCTGTACGTATAAGAGGTCATTCTAAAAAATTGGGTACCCTCAAAGATGTTATCTGATTCTGACAGATAGTTTACATCATGATTATGGAGAAGCATACAGGATGCATTCGAGGCCCCAATTTTGATGTGTAAATAAATTCACCCTAAGACCGACAAGATTACCAAGAACACTATACAGGTGTTAGAGGATATGATGAGGGCTTGAATATTATAATTCAACCAGAACTGGGAGGATCACATTCCCTTGGTTGAGCTTGTTTACAACAATAAATTCCACTCTTCCATCAAAATGGAAACTTTTGATTCTCGGTATGGCAGAAAATATTGGTCACCCTAGTGTTTGACATAGATCAATGAGACATCACTTTTGGGCCCATAGATAGTTTAGGTGATGATGGATATGATTTAGGTCTTCCATAAGTGGATGAGGATTTCCTAGAGAATACATAAATCATACATAGATCTCTGCCATACCCCCTTGGATTTCGAGCAGGCAGACCACATTTTCTTAAGAGTCTTCCCATGATGAGGATTTTACTGGTTTAGTCAGCAAGGCATGATGTCCCAGAGGTTCATCAGGCTATTTGAGATCATGTAGATGGTTCGTGAGGTTACCTACCGCATCTTCCCACCCCAAAATATGGAGCTGGTGCATAACTCCTTCCATGTGTCATAGATGAGGAGATACGCGCATAACCACACACATTTTGTTGACTGGGGAGAGATGGACATTGATAGAGAATCCACCTCTGTGGAGAAACTGGGGGATATTAATGATCAACAGAAGAGGACCCGATGTGGATGGTCCATCCTCTTAATCGACATATTGTGGTAGCACAAGAATGTCAAGGTGAGTTCTTATGAGCTGCAGATCCATATGCAGGATCAGCATCCTGAGTTGATTGTTTAGTTTTTCCTTTTGAATAAAAATTGTTTAATGATGGTAATGATACAGAGACATCGAATTTTATATTTTAAGACATTAAAATGTGAAAATATATATTTCCTGATCTTCAAGCTAAGATGGTGTGTTATTCTGAGGCCCGATGTGCATTGAATTAATTTTATTAAAATATTCAATATATTTTATATTCTGTATGCTCATTTTCATAATGAAATCTAGATAACTCTAAAATCGAATCTTGGATCAGAAATATAAGAACATGGTTGAGTCTAACATGTGTTAAATACCCTTGGTACAAAATAAAATGGGGAAGAGTGGTTTGTTCAGACTCCACACTCATTTATGTTATCATCATAGAATTAAATAATTAATTATTTTATTTTTGACCTAATGGAAATTTATACAAATACATAATAATGAAAAATCCCATAGGGTTAGCCACATAAACCCTGGGAGGATTCCAAAGAATTATTCATCCTATTTCATTGGAAAATCACATCAAATGATGTCGAAAACCCAGATCAGAGTTAATCTTGATGCTAAAAACACAAAAACATTCTTCAATCATTGGAAAGAACATTCCCCATTGAAAAAATATCCATTCTTCTAGTAGTTCTCTTCAATTGAGGATTTACAATCCTTTGATTAAATTGTTTGAGTTGATTGATCCCATCTATAGATATATGATAATTATTTCCAATTGCATGTGGATGTGTTCAAAAACATGATTATCATCAATTTTTTCTAACATCAGATTATTGTTCATGATCATTTGGCCAACAATGATTATTCATTTGTTTTTATGATTTTGTCACTTATTTTCTGCATGTTCTTCACTACAAGGACCCCATTGTCCAATATTGAGATTTCCACGAGGTATCGAACCTGATCAGACCCCTGAAATCATGATGTATAGATGTAAAAGGGATAAATTTAAAAATAAGTCCATATTGGGGATGTTTTCAATGTATTGGATATAATTTTGAGTATATCAGCATGATTACATGATGACGAAAGATTTGGGATGTGAGATGGTGTACATTATTGCATAAAACTCAATCTAATTTATGTTTCTGACCACCAGTTCATATGGATCCATTGGTTGTCGATAGATGCAATAATTTCAACTGGATATTGGGCAGAAATTGAAGACAATGGCAAGATTTACGGTGTAAAAATCATATCTTAATAAACTATGATCTACATTACTATATTCTATTTAGAATTATTAACAGAAAATGTGTATCCCCTTAAGATTCGAGGGTAGAGTTTTGATAAAGTGTAAGTATGTCATGACATGTACCCTCTAAGACATCATGTAAACCTACCCCATATAGACAACTAGTGTGGTGGATCACACGGGAAGGATCTCGTGTGGATTTACATGGCCAGGAACATGTTTATGTTCCAATTTCCATGTACAAGGTTAGATCATATTGAAATAACCCCGTGTAATAAAAATTGTCATTTAACAAGGTACGAGACATGGTTTTAGTATAAATCCATATGGACATTACCTAGTACAACGTAACTTGGACACACCATGTATTACCCTTACAAGGATTGTACTCTTATAGGGTTGTGATCTATTGGTTGGATAGGGAAAAGGCTAGGCAATGGAGTGGGGTAACAAGTCATGTGGGTTCCCTCACAAATCATGTACCAACTGCATCCATTTTAAGAAAGTTAAACTTTCCTTATATCCTTTAATTGGACACATAGTTTGGGCTATGAGTAGCCTATCCATAGTGATTTTCGACAAAGAATGTGATAGTTCCCAAAGTTGTGGATTTCAAGATGTAATTTAAAATGTTATGGGAAAAAACATACTAAGGAGATGCCTGATGATGGAAATGATCAGGAAAGATTGATATAGGAAAATTATATGTATATCCCCACATTGGTTAGGGTGTAGGTCCTTGATGTATAGAGTAGAACCCATAATGTCGTACAACTGTGTGGATCATTGATCACTAATGTGGAACCCCCATCAGCATGGGAGTGGGTCCTCTACAACTCTCTCCTAAGTGGAACCCCATTTACATACTAGGGACTGATTCCACAATCACTAGAGTGGAACCCACATGTGGTACCAGGTCACGGGTCCTTGACATCCAAGTGGAACCCCCTAGAAGATAGGGAGTGAGTCCATGCTGACTATAGTGGAACCCCATATCACATTTGGGTTATGATCCTCTATCTATTGAGTGGATACCCCCATCATCATTTTCATGAGTCATCTACCTACCATGTGGAACCCCCCATCAGCATAGGGTGTGGGTCCTCATGAAACCAGAGAGGATCCCACCAATGGCATGGGTGCAGGTCCACAAAGAATATGAACAGAGTGGAACCCCATGGCGTACTGGGCCGCAAGTCCTCTTATTTGACCTTGTTCCCCCTAGACCTTATGGCATAGTGATGAGGCATGGGATGAGACTCATGGTTACTTCTGGGTAGATGTGTGAGATACTGAGCATCACTGATAGAAATTTGAAACTATTAGAGACATTTATTCTTGGTCTGATTTTTGAGATAGAGATACCCATACTCTCTAATTTAGGAATCTACTATAGAGCATATATATTATTTTATATCCACACCATGGATATGATTACCCTCTTTCCATGAGTGGAAATAAAACCTGAGGTATGCAACATGATTTCCATATTTATCTTCCCAAGGATGGATGGGTATACTATCCTACTATAGGTGGATAATACTCAAGGTGTCCTTCATCAACTCAATATGTTGATACCATTCAGTTTGGATGAAGTTACTTTCACTCCCTTTGGGTATGAGATGTTATCTTTGACTATATGATGTATCTATGGTCTATCTATTCCTGTAGTATCTCGTACCTTTAGCTCTTCACCATTCAGGGTGTCCAAATGGGTATGTATAAACTCACTAATATATGGGATTTTCCTATATGTTTCATGTCTTATGCTATCAACATATAGGTTGGCGCTGAATCTAGGTGAGCTTAGGCATACCTGGTACATTGGACCTTGTACGGTGGTTGTTTCATGGGATTCTAGAGTTGGGCAACCTAAGCAGTTTATTTTTCCATTTTTGTGAGGTTGAGAAATGTTTATAGTGTTTAATATATTTTACCCATTTACATTGTAGTTTTCTTGTCGTACTCTGGTACACCATAAAGGTTATAAATTCTTTGATTAGTTTCTTGTTTTTTTTCTTCATATTTTACGAATTCCATCTTCAATTTTTAATCAAGATGGAAATGTATGTTCATGCAGTAATTAAGAAAAGGCCTCCCAATATTGGATATGAATACTGTATTGGTCTCCACCCTATGGCCATTGTAGGCAAGCTTGGGGTATTTTCATCTCAAGCCTTGGTTTTTATCGAGTCATGATTTTTTTTATGCATTAGTGGATGTATATTTTTGGGCCACCGACACTATGTGGATAGAATAACATATGGGTTTTGGTTCTCTCTCTATTCCTGATCATCTCTTGAGATAACGTTTAACCATTCCAATGGAGGGATATATAATTCTAGTCCAACCAATCACATAATACCAATAATATATATTTAGGCCACATGAATATATAATAATTAAATCACCAAATAAAAATCCCATAGGAAAGAAACATGTTCCCTCAGAATATCATTTTTAAATTTTCATAATCTATGTAGAGAAAAAATGTTGTTGGAATCATTGGATCAAATTATCTGGAAATCATAACATACCTAAATATATTTTTGCATAGATGAGAAACACTTTTATACTAACATTATAATTTAATTTGATAAAGAAAATGAAATACCATTTTCTTTTTATCCATTTTCAATAAAATAATAAGTTATATAAATAAGAATAAGTTCCAAATTATAGAAATTTTTAAAAGTGGATATATTTTTTTTAATGAGAACTAAAAAAAGATAAAATAATTTTTTCCATTTCCGAAAATGTTGAAAATGTTGATTATTTCCACATTTTTTACACAATATCAATGTTGGTGAAATATAACCATATAAAAATTTATAAAAGAAACTTACTATTTTAAGTAACATAATGAATACTAAAAAATATCCTATTAAATAATTTTAATAATAGAATATTATATCCTATAAAAATATTGATTTTATAGAGAAGTATTAAAATGATTCATATCCAAAAATAAGTGGTATGGTTAATATCTCATACAAGAATCACTTTGGGTTAATTACGAACCAAATTGAATTGTAAATTGTAGGAGGAAAAGGAAAATTCATAAGTACTCATAAGATAGTAAAATTTATTTTTTCTAGAATGTTATAATATATAATTTCCCAATAAATAAAACATGGTTATAACAGTCTAATATTCAAAAATGATACAAGATCTAAAACCCTTATAGATTTGATATATTAGAATATGTTGTACAAGAAAGTGGATTAAAAATATTTATATAAAAATCAATTTAAATTTACTAAAATTATAATGAAAACATAAATGGATACAATATACACTATGCATGAGATTATATATGGTGAATATAGAACATATCTCAATGAATAATAAATTAAGATAAGAAAATCCATCCCTTGGATTAATTATTGGATAGATGCAGTCTATCCTATTTATAATAAAAATTAACATCTAAATAAAATAACCAATAACCTTATTAAAATATATTAATTTTCAAATAATTTATAGATAATAATTCCGTACAAATATATTAATAAAATAATTCTTATATTAGTCATTAATTGATAACAATTTAATTATTTTCCATATATGTTTCGAAATAATGATGTTGGTTTTTATTTATTTACAAAAATTTCATCATTACCATATTATTAATGAAATTTGATTAATTTTTTTCAATAATTTATTCGGTCCCAATTTGATTAAATGTATGTCCAGGGTATAAATTATGATAATGTATTCCATGATTAGCTAATTTTGGAAAATTTTCCTATACCAATGACCTATTTTATTTTGATAAACTATTTTTTTCTATAAATTTTGAACTGTATTCATAAAATGAAAAATAATTTCATATAATATATTATTAGTTTTATGGAATTAATTTCCATTTTTTTGGTTCTTATATTTTAGTATAGCATTTCTCATATTTTTGGTTAAAGGGACATAGGAAATAACATCTCACACTAAGGAATGAGAAAAGGTGTGATGTTTTATAATATAATTATTATTTATTAGTAAGGATATTGATCCCTATAAAACATAGTTACCTGTTATAATGGTGTTCATGAAGTTTAGAGAAACAAATAAATATAGAAATAACAATTAATAACTAATTACCTACTTTGGTGGAATCATTACTTTTACAATGACATCACAGCAAATGAATATAATATTCCTCATTCTGAGGAAGATGAGATTTCCAAAATGGAGGAGGATTTCCATTGAAAAAAATATTAATGTATTTATTAGTAATTATAAGTAATATATTTCTTTTATTCAGTTTTATAAGAACCCATTATATAGCTGAAAATGATGAGCCTATCAATGGAAACTAAATATTATAGTAAGGTAATGAAATAATCACATGGGAGGTATGCGAGTTAGGTATATAATGGTTTTATAGACATGTGGGTATGAAATTCAATTTAATAATGGTCTTGATAAATTTAATCATAACTTTATAAAATTTGATTCCTCGAATATTACCCATTTTACACGCATTAACCAAGAAATTATAATTACCATGATAATTATTTTTTAATAAAAGTATTTGATGAGTAATCGTTCAAAATTTGAGTTTTTTAATACCAATATTATATCCATTTAAAATGATTTTAATTTTTTAATATAATTAAATATTTTCAAAACAATGCCTATAATATATAAATGTATGTTTTTTAGAGAGACATATATTGTGTTATTATCTTATATCATATCATTACTATGTAAATAATAGTTTATATATTTATATAAACATTAAATTATAATCATATTTTAAAATATATAAATTTAATTTAAATTTAAAAAAACACAACACATTAAAAAATATTTTAAATAATATATTTATATTAAATAAATCATCCTCAAATACAATTTAAATTAATTATTTATATTTAAGAAAATTAATATTATTAATAATGTTATATGAAATAAATTTATTATATTTTACCATATAATTATTTTATTAGAAAAATATAAAAAGCATAATAATATTTTTATAGTAATTTTTTTTATTTATGTAATATATTTTATATTCATTTTATTATTTGTGAATTCTGTTTTTCTAAAATTTGTTACTTTCAATAAAACATCTAAATTTAACTATTAGAAACATGTATTTATAATGACCATATCTTTAATGGGAATTTTTATATTAATATTATTTCTAATGAAAATGTTTTTAATGAACATATTTATAATAGTCAGATTTCATTCCAATATATAGCCGTAATAAAGCATGTATCCTAAAATTTCATTGAATCCTCACATCAAAAGTCACACTTCTATTTTAGTAAATATTCATTCAGTATTTTTGAAAATAATTATTCTTATCATTATTTTTATTCACATTGTATGTTTAATTATATTATTAGTTATTCCCAAGGGTTAATATGACCAATATGATCTTATAGTTACATGTATATATATATATATATATTATTTCTATCTATTATTTACCATTTAAATTTTGTGGTTTTAATATATTGATTCATCTTTGGAAATCAATAATATATGGAATTTTATACATAGTTTCATATCCATTTGTTTTTATGTTATATTATGGATGTATATAATGTCATTGTCCAAAAATATATATTTTACAACATATTTTCCACTCAATTTAAATTCTTTTCTCATATTAATAAAAAAATTAATAATTATAGACATGTAGTATAACGTTTATAAATGATTCTTAAAACATGAAATCTAGAATTTCCCCCTTAAATAAATTTCATTTTCTAATTTTAATTAGAAGTTATTAAAGTAAATATCTATCTAACTCCCTGGGATAATAATTAATCATGATATAATTAATTATGAGATATAAGTCCTAATATCGTCGGGAAGACTCTAATACTACTATTTTTCCCCTAGTGGGATTATATTAAAATCATCCATTTAAATGAAATATGATTCAGTGGAGGATACTAATTCAGATACATAGTAAGGTTTTATGAGAGAAATTCATTGAATGCATTATGATAAATAAATTCACAAAATTTATCTACATAAATACCAAAATAATAGTTTTAAAATTGTAAAATTTCAATTCTCAATGAATAAAAACTATGCATTTTCTGTCATGTTGATATAATTTCAATAATTATCTCATTGATAGATTCATAAATGTATAATATTGATTTTTTATGCATTATTTAATTATGATTTGTTTCTGCTATTTCTATCAGTTGTTTAAAAACAATGTTGTTTTTGAAAATTTGGACTAAGTAAAACATAATTTGAATAGTTAAACAAATCCTTCGGTTTTATAACCAATGAAACATTTGGGATGTATATAATTTAAAATTAATTATAAATATTTTATAAATGTGACCTATATTATTTTGTTTTAAAACCCATATTTTGGAATTTATTTCAAAAGGATCATTATTATCCTAGATTCTTTGATATTTTAACATGAGATGATTGAGTATATTAAATTTAATTTATATGTCGAATAATTTATATTTAATATTTTTAAAAATATGTTGTCCTTGAATAATAGGAAATTAAATAATAATAAGGGAATAAGTGGATGATCTACGAGAAGTATCTTCCCACAAATAGTGATGAATATTTTTAATCCATAAGAACAATTTGAAATATTTAATTATTTGATAATTACATATCCAATGAAAAATATGAAAAATATATTTTTTAATTTTTTTATTAAATAAAAATAGTTCATTCATAGATATTAAGTGGTTTGTGAGTGTATATTTTACAATTAAGTTATATTTACAAACTTTAATGTTTAAAAGTTCATATTCTGTTCTTGGTTCCTTTAGTGTTGGTGAGTTTTGATGCATAATATCCTCAATCTCCTTTTGATTAGGACCTCGATTTATATAGTTACAAAACAATTCATTTCAAACATTGATTATTTTTTGTTGTATTTATTAGGAAATTTTTACACTCAATTTTATTTAAGGTCAACTTTATCCCTCTTTGATATTATTAGCTCAATGTAAAACCCTTCAATTCATGAATAATTTTATAGTTCCATTGAATTAATTTCTATAGGGATTTCACCAATATTATAAACACTTTAGAAATTTATTTTTTCTCCTCAATGGTCATTATCACAAAAAATTCATGATATCCCAATTTTCTATTATTTTTCTCATTATGTAATTTTGGAATTTTCACATTATTAATCATAAATGTAGGTATCCTTATACACATAACCATAATATTTTTGATATCACCTCTATTATAATTTAATTAATAATTTGAAAATCAATGCTTAATACTTTAAATTCATTGTTAAAATAATTACATAAAGATTCCAACATTACTTCAAATAAAGGAATGTTGAGTTATGAGAATTCATATATTAATAAATATATAATAGGTAACTATATAAATATAATAATTTACTCATAAAGAAAATGTATACCAGAATAGATTAATCTCTATTTTATAATCTATGTTATATGTGTTCATTTACCTATTTAGTTTACTGGCATAACTAGTTATATATCACATTATCAAATTCTATATAAATATTTTAAAATCCTTCATAATGTTTTTAAAGGGAGTGAAAATAAATTAATACATATACTCATGGATTGTTAAGCCTTAAGTGTAGTTAATTCCATATATTATGAACTAAGTATAGTTTTATTTAAAAAGAAAAAATAATGTTTTAATAATATTTTACCCCTAGGTGACTCTATTACAGATAATACGAAAAACAATTATTATCTAGACATTGATTTAATTTTTAGGAAACCAAAAATTATAAAATTTAAAAATAAATATATGATATTTTCCTTTATATTGATATATCAATAGTTTTTTTCTCGATATTTCATATAATTAGTTTTAAATAAATAAATATATATATATATATAACCCACTATGATACAAACTAATGTATCATAATAATTTAATATAGAAATATTAAAACATTTTGATGACTATATATTACTTTATAATATAAATCATACCATAGAAAATGATATATTTTGAGTCTTTAGAGACCATATACCTAATAAGCTTATTTTCCAACATCATCAATATATCCAAAAATCACTTATCACGTGATTCCTTTTTGGAAATATCAATCATAATACACTTCTCAATTACTTAAAAAATAAAATCATATGAAACACGTGAGATGATATTTTGAGTAAGGGTTAATATAAGATACATCAATGAAATATCAAAACTGAGAATAACATAAGCATGTGGATATGAGAAGATAATCACAGTACATTGAAAATATTTAAAAAAAATACCCATGAAATTATATATCATAAATATTAGGTCATGTAATATGTACATTAGAATAAAATAATACATGAATAATAATATAATTGAAATATTTGTTTATAATCAAGAGAAATAATAACCAAACATAAGAATAAGAATATGTCATATACATTAGCATAAAAAATAAATCATTTTGTCAGGGTTCCAAACCAATAACATCATCACACATTAAAGACATTACCTTAATAGATTAAGTAATTTAATTAATACATGACATATAATTTCATAAGATATTATCCTTAAACCAATATATTGGGAGACATAAAATGTTTTTCCCCACCAATCACATAATACATATAACCACTTATGGGTTTCAATTCAATCCAAATTTCTATTAATCTCGCAAGATAATGAGTTATCGAATGAATTTAAGGAAAATAATATTAAATTATCTCCTTTAACATAATTAAAAATATTCATATTTGTTCCATGTGAAAACATCATAAATAACATCATAACATAACTAATAAGGGAGAAATAGCAGGGTTCCATGAAAATAGCAAAAAATAATTATCATAAACCATCCCAATAGATAATATAGATTGTTTCATTGTAATTTTTTTTATTTATTCATAAATATTATTAAAATAATTATAACATAGATGAAATAAAATTAATAGCATAAAAATTTACATTGAAAAAGAAGAAAAATACCTTTATCATTTTTGAATAATTTTATATTAAAATAAGATTTTAAAAAAATAAAATAAAATATTTTCATCATTAAAAAATTGAAATTAGCTGTAGGAGTTTTCATAAAGAAAACTGAAAATTGTTTCTAGAAAAATCATGAGTGTGAAAAATTATTACAAACAAGACTCCTTTAACATTCTTTAAGGATGTTAAAATATGATAGAAAATTAAAGTAACTAAAAAGATAAAAAAATATTATTCGATGAAAAAACTAATTACATTCAAAAATAACTCAATAAATAATTTAAATACATATAAATAAGTCCTTAAAATGTAAATAATATGGGTATGGTGTAAAACTATTCATAACTAAGAAGATTTGGTATGCTTAGTTTCTTATAAATAAATCACCTTCGGTGAATAATGTACCAAAAGAGAATAAATATGGATAGAGGAAATGTAAAACTTGAGAGTAAAATTATTTGAATAAGATAAATTTTATTTTAGAGGGAAATTTCTTACAATTTCTTTAGAGGGAGACTTAGTAATATAAATATTTATTTCAAAAACGAGATTGTAAAAAACCTTTCCTGCTTTTTGACTTTTCAATAAATAGACCTTGAAGGAGAAAACATGTTATGGACTTATATATCAAATGATTTTATTAAAATTATGATGAATCACATATGTGTATAATATATAACCCATTAAAAACAATTGATGTATAATAAAAATCATATCTTTATGAAAGGAAAATTGAGATGATAAAACACTATCCAAGAGTTCATTCTTGGGTGGATGAATTATTTCCTATCATATAATAAAAAATATATTGAAAACATTTTTTTAGATACATATTCATAATTTTTATATTTTTAATTATTCATTTATGTCATTAACCCCTCTAATTAATGGTTTCCCACCAGTGACAATAATAATTAAATAGAGATAATGACCCCTAAAAACCACATATAGAACATGTGATGTTGAATAGAATCAATGGAAGATCAATCAAGGTAATGAGAGGAATTTCACTACAAATTTATGAAAATAGATAATAAATATATCCACCAAAATATTTCGTGCATAAATAAATGGGGAATCCCTAATTCAGGTTATGTTATACAAAAAAACAAAAAAACTAAAAGATAAAAATTAAGTACCAAAAGTAATACTTTGAATAGACAGTGAATTATAGTTACTATTGATAGATAATGACCCGCTAATTTAAGATAGTAATGTATATATTAATCACAAAAACTCTCCTTTTAACCTTAATAAATAGTTTATATATACATATTAGTTGATCATATTATGTGTATTATGTATGATCCTCCTAGAAACCTCTCATCCAAAATGAGAAAGAAGTATACTAAAGAATAGTGAATGAGAAAATGATAATAAATCATAAAATAAAAAAGTAATAATATTTTCCACATCCTATTTATAGATCAGTCACCATGTTACACCAAAAATTAAATCATTCCTTATCATATATAAATATATATATAATGATGTTACCTCTCATCTACATATCTATAGTTTTGTTACACTCACATCCCAATGCCTTACATGTTTTACACATCCATTCCATAAGTATGTCATAATTAATACGAGTTAGTCCTTTTACATACCTACATTAGTCCCATGAAGGTCCCAATATATCATGTTTTTATCATTTCATATATCAATATCATCATCGACATAATCCCATTTATAACAAGGTGTACATCTAGAATCCACTACACGAATTGTATAATCATTATAAATCAATCCATCATATGAGAAAAATATGAAATATGTGAATATTGATCCACCATGTCTACATACATGTATTCAATATAAATCAATCAATTCCACCCCGCACATAAATATATAGTAAAACCATGAGTTGTCAAGAACATATTTTCAATGAACCAAATAACACAATCCATTTTAACATGGGATATTTATACTCATATATGCATCTAGTGGAATAATATGGTGTATAAGGAATCCAAAAATCCATTCCTTAAACTTTATAAGTATTTGAAAAAAAATCCCAAAAACTATTAGTGTTTCAGTTTCATTGCATCTATTAATAAGGTTCTATATGAAATCAAAAATCATAAATAAAATCACACATATTACACTTTGTAAAAATGTATATCCAATAAATCCTCTAATGATGTAACAATATAGGACAACGTATTACCACTAATAATGAATATATATCAGACAAGACATAAGAACGATGTTTATAAATAATTTATTAATTAATACATTACTTCATTTTATTTTATTATTTTCATTATAGCCTTCATACGCCATGTACTCAAGATACTAAAAATTATAATTCTTATATTATCTAAATATTCATCATTATTGATTAAATAAAAGTATTATAATATTAAACCATATCTATAGGAATCATATCACATGCACATTACATGGTTTACATTAATTAATATAATCCATTTATTATCACTATAAATAATAAACCCCTGTACAATTAGTTAACTTATTTATTCACTTATTATTTTTAAATTATATTTTCACTCTAGAACTCTACCTAAAATACAATTTAAATGATGTTGTCAGAAGTAATATTATCAAACTACATTATATAATTGGGAAGTATTGAAGAAATTAAAATTCAACCAATAAACCATCCAACATGAAATTAGAATTAATTATGAATTAGGGATAAAATACAACTCTAAAATATTTTTGATGGTAATGTTGTCCCATGATATTATGAATAACAATAAACTATGCCAACATCACTAACATAAAAAACCACTATAGCCGGAGCAGTTATAAAATCCTCATTAATGAATCCAATGAAAAATTATTTAAAAAACAAATAAATTATCAACTATTAATTGATCACACATTGATTAAGAAATTATTTTATACACATATGGAATGTCTCTAACACCATATAACTACAACATAGAAGTATTTCATAACTAAAAAAGACCCACCCAACCATGAAGAATTCATCTTTATGAAATGAATAATTTAATTCATGTCATGAATTAGTCGGTTTTTATGCATATTTTTATGATAAATAGAAACCTATAAATTATTTTTTATCCAAACTAGGAAACAACATGAACATTCATTTCATATTACTTTCGTATTCCATAAATAATAAGGAAGAACATATAAAAATATTCAAAAATCATTATTTAATAATAATTATCATGATTATTATATTGATATATTATTTATTATATTTCTAGAATTTTGTCAATGATAAGATCCAGAATATTTACAATGAAAAGGGGAAATGATATCATAGAAAAATACTAGACATCAGAAACAATGAAACCAAATGTGATAAGTGAACCCATACAATAACATTATTCCCCCTATAATTATATATTAATATCATTATTTGGATAATTCCACCATTGAGAAAATGATAAATTTATTAAAATATCTTATTTTCAATTTAAATTAAGGAGATGTAATACATCCCCAACATTGGGATTAATATCTCAACATTTTATGTGCTTGAATAGAATAACAACCACAAAACACTGGTTAACTCTTATGTAGGGAACCAATGATGCCTAAAACATCAGATTATCAATAAAGCTCTCTAATTAGTCAACAAAATCCATAAGAAAATTGATGACCACTTGCCATTACATTTTAAAAAAGAGAATACCAATATTATAGGAAAGAAACATGATATTACCAAAGATAATTCTCTATAATATTGGGTTTGTATCTGGTTGAATGGTCTTCAAAGGACATCAAGAAATCCCACCTCGTATCACTTATTTTGAAAAGTTGAGACACTAAAAGAAAAATAATATGGGGTTCCACAACATATAACAAGTATGATAATGATGAATTCCAAATGTATGGTGATACTTCTATCCATGAATTCCTTTAATCTTACATTTATAATTAATTATGACCCCTGATCATAATTCTTGAATATACATTTACACAATAAAACAGATTATTTTTCAATCACAGAAATAAAACTCAAAACCATTCATCATGTGAACCGTAATTTGGTAATAATATCTTAATTCAAAATAAAAATACTTGGTCACACTTTTAATTCTTCATACAATGTATTTTATAGCTGCTCATCACCTTCACCATCAGTACTTATTGCCAATGTCATAATGGAAAGTCCTAGGAAAATGAGTTCCTTACATGGGAACCCCTTTTAAAAATTCATATCCCTGAAAATATAAAATCATCCAAGAAAATAAATAATGGGTCTCGAATACCACTCTATGAGATACCACTCAAGGGTACCACTAAATCAATAACACAACTTTCCCAACATAGGAAAAAGGTAATAAACCCACAGAATCACTAAACAGCCACAAAATATAATACTCGATGATATATTTATCAAAGGAAATACCAACACAATCCTAACACCATTGAAGGTAGACAATTTTATAAATTAGTAAAATATATAAAAATTATCCTAACAAGGTTCAAATAAAGCCTCAAATTAATGAATATAAAGTTATGAACAACTCTAGTTATTGAGAAGGCAAATATGACTCTAGCACACAAGTTTCATTTCCTAAAAAATAATACCTCTTGTGGAATTGAGCAAGAGGGATAGAATACCGACATAACAGTTTTTCCAAATGGTCCTAAATATCAACACCCCACTTCATGAATGTTGTACTATCTTTAATATCTATCTCTTCCCAATCAATTATGGGTTTAATTTTATTATAGTATCATCAAGGATCTGATGCATGGATAATTTCATGATATAACCTCATGTGTAGGAGTAGTAAAAACTTATTTTAAATGGATCCTACTGGAGACAACACTTCACAACATAAAACTATCCTGGAAGAATTTTTACTTATAAGACCAAACCTCCATTATCTATGATGAGGATGAACCTTAAGGGAAACAAAATCTCTAACTTTGAACTCTATGGGCATAATTCTATGAATATACTAGTACATAAAAAGATGTACTTCCACCTTAATTCACCATCTAATCACTTAGATATTATCTTTCATGGTATAAAAAAATACCTTTCCCCAAAAAGATGTATATATGAGTCAATATAAAAAAATTAAATTAGAAATGTCAAATAAGCACAACATAAATTGAATCCATACCAATAGTTTATGGAAAACTAGTTTTTATGTGTAATAAACCAAATTGAGGTTCCTCATGGACATACCTCAAAATATAGGAAAAAACACCACTTTTAATCTAGGTTTTGGATTGTCCACTCATTCTAGATGTTCATCCACTGTTGAAAACTGGAGCTAAGGAATAATAGAGAGATAATAGAATGCCTAGGACCTCACCACACCTTGGAGGTATAATGTAGATCATGATCAAAGATAACTATACTTCAATACCCATGAATACTCAAAATATAATATAGGATAATCTTTAATGAAACCTCCAGTGGTCTCAACCCGTTAATATCTTAGAATTTAGATTACTTCATTAAGGGGGTATATTATCAAACATATGACCTAATAACCTTCTTGGGATAAAGGTAAACCATTGAAAATGTTTTTTAAAAATTCCACCCACTTCCACTAGAGAACATCATGTTGATGAAGTAAAATAATAGAAATATGATTCTCAACATTCAATTCCTAGTAAACTAAACTAAAAAATTCTAATACTATAATAGATATTTTAAAACTAAAACACCAAAACTGACTCCCCAAAATAAGATACATCAATTCCACACCATGGTGTTTAATAAAGGGAAACCTATATAACTAATGAAGAAATACCTCTCTCATAAATTTAATATTGGAAATATTTCCTAGGTATATTACCTAATGTTTTCCATCCTCAAACCAACCCTCACATGAATTTCTAGAAATGACTCAATCACACCAAACCTCTTACTCAGAATCCACTTGTTGAGAATACAATACTTCCTATTATAAGGATGATTGTGACATCTTCTAATAAATAAAACATATATCAAACATTTGTCCTATATCAATGTGAATCATTGAAAACACATTCATTACTCTCCAAGAGGCACTCGAATCACGAAAAAATCTACCATGTGACTTCATTATCAATGAATCCATAAAAAATTCACATTACTATATGTAATGAAATTTTAAAACACTTAGTCATACTATATTTTCATTCACTATAGACACATTATGTTCATTTATGTTATGGTATAATTCATAATTTAATTTCCTCAGATGTATAAACACCATAAAATGTTTATCGGTAAGATAATGTATCAAATAGATTAAGGGAATAAATTATATATAATTATCATGAGTGTAGATAGTGTATTGATATTCTTGGTGAAATAAAAATGGATACACATGTGAGATAAATAATTTATTATTAATGAACACAGAACCTAACAAAAGAATCATAGTGATACAGTAATCTCTGAGAACAAATCCCACATATAAAAAAAGATGAATTAGATAACACTGTAGAATCTCCCACCAGTGCTCATAAAAATCATGGAACAAGTTTTTCCTACCAAATTTCATAGTATTTATTGTTAGATTCATCATATGTGTTTTAATATAGATGATTTTAGTTACAGACAACATATAAAGAGATGCTGGGATAAGGAAACTATACACCTTTGTAACATTCATGAAGGGTCCCCAAAAAACTACCCCATAAACCTCCAAAGAAACATTGAATATATCACATTGAGTTATTAAAAACTATATGAAATAATCCTTATAGGCTCAAAAATCAACATTTTATAGCATCCCAAACAGATGATCAAACCATAGAACTCCCATAACAGCTTGTATAACTCTGCATAATCATCATAATAATGTGAAAACATAAGGTTATTATAAAAAATGTACCAAAAAACTAGTTTATAACCTCAAGTAACATTATATTAATAAAACCATTTAATACAAATAGAGTTTTCATCACACTTAATTGTAAAAAAAATGATTCTTGATTCCAATAAAGTCAATTAAATATATCCTTCTGGATTTCAATATCCTCTACATTCATTTAATGAAACCCATACTATAATTTGTTAATTGAGAACCAGAAATCATTATTACATTAATTGAATAAAATCTTTAATACATAGAATAAGATATAGTTTTATCAATGATACAATATTCAATTAGAAATAATTATCCCAAAACCATAAAATGAATGAAGCCTTCTTCAAAAACATCACTTGAGATCCTCACAGAGATGCACTAGGTTGAATAAATAATCACATCAATATATCATTTATAAATATTTGTTTCTCTTATAACTCAAATGGGCCTATTTTATATGGAGACATTAATTTCAGGGAAACAAATTGATATGTTTATATCCCAATGTCTACCACTCATTGAGGTGGTTGCCTATAAAATTAATTGGTGAATGAATAATAGTACTCTATAATAACCCTATGAAACACATTTGTATGACCCTTCATTGAATACAACATCATCCTAGAACAATTATTTTAGTGGTCCTATATTCCTAAACCTCATTCATGGGAGCCTCTTTCCAATGAAGACCACTTGGTATATATTTACATTATAGAAAATAAAATACCTATAGAATAAATCCAAAATAACATGCACTATAAATATAAAATCCTTGATAAGGATGATGTTATATTTATTTAGCCATATTCATAGAAATTATCCTTAAGATGGGTATTTCCACAGAACAAGATCATATTATCTTTACTAAAAAAATAGGAAATCTCATCCTCAAAAATAAATATTCTACAAAATGGTAACTGAATTCCCTTACCATAGAAGTACCAAAACATGGAATAAGTGGGAGGGGAATAAATTAGAATTCATTTATCCACAATCAAACCTAACATATAAACCAGTAGAATATAGGTAGATTATAAAGAACCTACCATAAAACGTTACTTAATCCTGAATTTCAGACAAGAACATACATTCTTACAAAATGAGGATCCTTTCGAGTTTATATTTTTAAATAAATAGGATATCTTACATACATATCATACAATATTATAATTAGAAAATACTTCTAAATACAATATCCATTTTTTTTTCAAAATATAATAAATTAAAACTTAAAACTTTATTTATTTGAAAACACTCCATATCAAACATCATGACTATATTATTTATCTTAACCATCCTTATATACATGGAAAAACATTTTAAAAACATGGGATAAGTATAATACATTGGAAGTGATATAAATAATGAAATCGTTAGTCAAGTGATAACATAATAACCAAAAAAAACCCATAATCACAAAAACTCATTTGCATAGAAACACCATTTATATTCCATGGGAGATATTTAAAAATTCACACTTACAATCACCCTTCCATATGGAATAACCATTTTTTCAAATTCCCCCTATGTAGTACCCAATGAATTGGAGAGCTATAATGGGGCTCACACATCATATCTTGAGCTATAATGTGCTCAACCCATTATATATTGAGCTATAATGGTCTTAAAGTATCATTAATAATGTCTAAGGAACATATCATGGTAATAATGTATCTTGAAATAAAGAAAAAATCGTTGTTCCATAGACTAATAACAAATTCTATTAAAATTTATTAAAGAGTGTTTTAAAAGGATTTTAAAATGAAAGTCCCTTAAAATATATTTGGTGGGAGAATTAATATAGTGGACTGGATATGTGTATACACTATAAATACACATAGTGAAAGATAATATAAAAAAATTTAACACACCAATAATCTTAATACCATATAATGAATAAAAAAATAAGGTTAAGCCAATGAATGGAAATTGGGTTAATAATTCCCTTACCTTGGGATCTTCAAACATGAAAAGTGTTTAAACCTCTTTGTAGAGTAACTCCTAAGACTTGAAGGTTGGGACCTTGGGGGCTTTAAGTGACCTTGAGAGGACTACTATGAAGGTAATATAACCATTTAATCACTGATATGGAATTTGGAATGAATTTAATGAAGGAATGAGATTGTATTTATAGAAAATGATAGGGAATATTTTATTAATTTCTAAGGGAAACCTCATTATTTGTATTAAAAAAACCATGGATTTTCCCATGGTATTTTCCCATTGCATTAGCCTCTTGGGATATATAATTTTTCATTTTATTATAAACAAGTTGAACATAAATAGTACATCATTATTACATCATTACTGATGTCATTAAACTTACTGGAAACTCAAAACATTATTTTTACTACTCACTAAAAATTCAACTATTTCGGAAAAATCCCAAAAATTCTCCCCGATTTTTTTTTGATGTGTAGAATTAAGAATGAACTACATTTTAAAAAACAATTATAGATGTTATTAATTTAATTTTTAAATAAATTCATAACTTATTCAAAAATATCATTATTAAATATATAACTAGTTTTTTAACACCTTGAAAAATTAATCAACATCTTATTATCTTATAAATTTCACAAAATAAAATAATAATAAATTTTACTTTTCATTAGGGTCATATTACTATTTATAAGGGTGGGTTACTATTCATAAATAAATTAGGTTAGTTCCATTAGACTCTAAATAACTTACATATCACAGTTATAGATCACCGTTTTTTAAAATTCAAAATACAGAATCTGAAAAATTATTTTCAAAGGCTAGTTGTAAATATCTACAAAAAACAAAGTTTTGCTCATTTAAAACTATTTTTAAAAACCTTAAGGTGTTAAATTATACCCACCTTCTAGAAATTTAATCCTTGTAATTTTATCTACTCATTAAAAAACGATGACACCTTTACCTCATAGCATTTTCAGATTCCCATGTTGCTTCTTCAACCATGTGGTCTTTCCACAAAACCTTTGTCTGGTGGATAACCTTATTCTGCAATACATGTTCCTTTCGATCAAGAATCTGAACAGGTTTCTCTTAATAAGAAAGGTTATCTTCCAACTGAACTACTTCTGAGCTCAAGACATGAGATGAATCTTGGCACAAACTTTCTCAACATCGAAACATAAAAAATGTTGTGTACCTGAGATAAACTTGGCGGTAATGCTACTCGGTAGGTGACTAGTCAAACATTTTCCAGGATTTTATAAGGTTTAATGAACCGTGGACATAGATTTAATTTATTACCAAAACACATAAGACTTTTACAAGGGGAGGTTTTAAGGAAAACAAGGTCACATACCTCAAAAGAGAATGTTTTACTTCTATTATGTTTGTAACTTTTCGGCCTGCTCTGAGCTTTCCTCATGTGATACTAGATCATCTTCACTTTCTCAGCCTCTACCTCTACTAATTCGGTTCACATGAACATCAATTCCCCATATTCATCCCAAAATTATGGAGCACGATACCACTTCCCATACAATGCCTCAAAATGTTCCATCTGTATATTAGAATGAAAATTGTTATTATAAGAAAAAACAACTAAAGAAAGATAATTATCGCAACATCCCTGGTAGTCCATTGAGTAAGCTCGAAGAATATCCTCCAAATACTAAATAGTTCGTTCTAGATTCTAATATTATTGTGGATAAAAAGTTGTACTGAAATTTAATTATTTTTCCCAACGACATCTAAAGGCCCATCCAAAAGACTGAAGTGATCCTTGGATCCTGATCATATATAATGGAATGAGGAACTCCATTTAACATGAAAATGTTTTTTAGGCATAGTTGAGAAATTTGATTCAACGAAATTGTATCTTGAATAGAAAGAAAATGTGCATATTTGGTTATCTAATCAATAATAACCCAAATGACATTGTTACCTCGAGAAGTATTATGTAGTCCCACCATGAAGTCCTCAGATATATTCTCCCATTTATACTCTAGCACTAGAAAGGGCTTAATCATCCCCTTCAGTAACTACTGCTCTTCTTTAACCTGTTAACATGTCAATATTATCATAGTAAATTCTATAATACCCCTTTTAATTCCATCCCATCAGTAATACTCTCGAAGGTCTATATACATATTAGTACTTCCTGGATGAACTAAAAATGGAGAACTATGAGCATCAAAAAAAAAATATATTTATTCAATTGGGAATCACAGGACACACACAACATTTTTTCAAATAATAAAACACAATATTTATCGAGGATAAAATATATAAACTTATCCATTTTAACAGAATTTACCTTTTTTGGTAGCTCACAATATTCATTTTGCACTATCTTAATTCAGTCTGATAACGATGACTTCACTGAAACCTGATAGAATATGTATTCTCTACACAAAAAACTTCTATTACAAAATTCATCAAATCATTAATCAAGGGATCATGTTCCAAACGTAACATGGTTAATGATGCACGATGTTTTAGACTCAGGGAATCTGCCACAATGTTTTCTTTTCCTAGATGGTAAATGATCATGCAATAATAATCTTATATCAGTTCAATCCATCTTCTCTGACTCATGTTTAATTTCTTTTGAGTAAATATATACTTCAGACTTCTATAGTAAGTATACATTTAACATTTGGCACTGTATAATCGTTGCCTCCAAAATTTCAAATAAAAAACCATAGCTTACAATTCCAAATCATGTGTGGGATTATTTAACACGTGAGGTTGTCGGTGTCATGAAGCATAAACAATTTCTTGATCATTAAATATCAGAAAAAACCATGTCCCTTCAATGAAGAATCACTATAGATAACAAAATCACCATTTCATGAAGGCAAGGCCAAAACTGGAGATTTTCCCATTCTCTTCTTCAGTTATTGAAAACAAACATCACATTCTTATATCCAAGAACATTTAACCCCTTTTGTGTGAACTTCGTTAATGTTCTAGATAATTGTGCAATGTTTTTAACAAAATGTTAGTAATAACCTGCTAATCCAAGAAATGTTCAAATCTCTGTAAAATTTTTAGGTCTTGGACAGTCATAAACCACTTTTGTTTTGGTAGGATTAGATGTCATTCAATCCTTATTTATAGTGTTCCCAAGAAAATATTTTTTCGCAACATGAAAGCACACTGGCTGAATTTTCCATACAGTTTCATTTATATTATGTTTAAAAAAAATACCGTAGATGTTTTTAATTATTCTATTTACTTCGCAAATATACCATAATTTCATCAATAAACACAACCACAAACGTATCCAAGAAATCATGAAATATCCTTTCATAAGATTCATGAATACAGTAGGTTCCATTAGTTAACCAAAAAGGCATAACTACAAACTCATAATGACCATATCTAGTATGGAACATAGTCTTCAGGATGTCTTCATCCTTTACTCTCAACTGATGGTACCCCGGCCATAGGTCAATCTACGAAATATATTGTGACTAGTGTAGATGATCAAAAGAATCATTGATATGAGGTGAATGATACAGGTTTTTGAAAATAATTCTTTTCAAGGCTATATAATCAATGCAAAGACTCATTGAACCATCATTCTTCTTAACAAAAAAGATAGGATCACCCCATGGTGATGTGCTGGGTCAGCTAGAGCATTTATCTAATAAATCATACAACAACATTTTGAATTTTAGAAGTTCCATTTGGTCCATTTGATAAGGGGTTTTTAAAATTAACTTAACATCATGATCTATGTATATAGTAAACTCAACCTTTCTATTAAGAGTAATACAAGGAAAATAATCAGGAAAAACATCAAGGTATTCATTCACCACTGGTATATGATTAATTTGGATAGTTTCTTTATCTTAAAAAATATTAGCAAGAAAGCTTTTATTTCCATCCTTTACCATTTTCCAAGCTTCCTGATATGTTATCAATGGTATGGGTTCAATATTTTACACAAACTAAAATTATTTCTGAAAACAACTTGTTTTTCTCTACAATCTATCATAGAATGACAAAAAGAAAGCAAATCCATATCTAAGATAATATAAAACCCTAATAGTGTAAAAACAATATGGTTTTCACGTAAACCCTTTCCACATACAAGGATAGGTAGATTCTTATAATTTATTTTTTCCACAATATTTCCTTTAATTGTTTTTACCATGATATATAGTTTAATTTGATGATGTTGAATTCCAAATTTTCAGAAAACATCCTAGAAACATAGGAATGTGTCGACCATGAGTCAAAAAACACATTTTCGAAATCAATAAAAATAAGAAATGTACCTGATACCACCACATTTGATGGCTCAATATCTTCTGAATATGTTGCTAATAATTTTACCAAACCCTTCTGCTTGAAATCATGTTGATTCCCTGGTTGAGTGACAAGCTTCAGAAAAACATTTGAAAAATGACCCAATTAATTACATTTAGAGAATCTCACCATCAACTTCTCATTAATTTTCAGATCATTTTCCATATACTCATGAGGAATGTGTCAAAACATTCCACATTGATAATATTTTATAGAATTTTCAAGACATTAACAAGGATGCCTTTTACTACAGTTCTCACAAAAAAGGAAATTGATTTTCTTACCTCTAGATTTCATTAAAGAATTCGTACCCAAATCCTACAAACCTAACCACTTCTTATTCATGACATCATGTGGAAAAAATATGTCAGAAAACTCCATCCCCACTTTTTTATCACAATGAACTAGTTTATCATAGCATTTAAACTATCGTGAAGCCAATGATCTTGGATAAAATGGATTCAAACTAGAGTAAAATCTATTAATTTTAATATCAAAATACCATGTAAAATCATTTATGTACCTAAACAGTCTTGTAAAATTTTCATTGTATACTACAAAAGAATCGTTATCTTTCTGCCTCAGTTCCTTGAATTTATTCTCTATTCTTAGTTTAACATTTTTGGCAAACATATGTTTCCAAAAATAGATTCGTATAATCATCCCATTCCAGACTGTCAAGATCATCTCTTCCTCACTTATTTTTAACCAAATACCATAATTTTTTAGATTCTCCACTAAAATGATGAAGGGATAATATTACCTTTTGACATTCCAAACATCCCATCCCATCAAATATCTTATATAGAGCATTGATCCATCCTTCGGCTATAATAGGATCTATGGTTCCACTGAATACTGGAGGATGTTACCTCATAAAATTCTCTAAAAAAACATAGGTTTATTAATGGTTGATCATGTTCATCTCTATCATGAATACCACCCCTATTTATTTCTTGAGTCAACTAATCCATTGCTATCACAAGATTCTCTGTTCCGATTCCCACCATTCCTGGCTACAGATTCGTATAGACATCAGCCTCTTCTGGCCTTCCTACATCACCATTCTAGTTTTATCTACAAAAAACCATTCTGAACAAACATAACATAGATGATGAAACATGGTAGTCATTAAATTATATAACATTTCAAATAACATAGAGTAATCATTATTTATGTTATTATTTTAACATCATCCTAACACCTAAAGTTATCTAAAACATCATTTGATACCAACTATAAGGGTCCATCCTTAAAACATTACTTAATCATAAATTTTGGACAAGAACATACATTCTTGATCATTGAAGATCTTTTTGGGATTATAGTTATAAGGAATTGGGATATGTTATGTACATAACATACCACATTATGAAAAGAGGATACTACTAAAAACCTTATACATTTATTTCAAAATACAATACACTTAAAATTTAAACCTGATTTATTTTACAACACTCCATATCAAACATCATGACTCCCTTATTTCTCTTACCCATCCTTATATCCCTTGAAAAACATTTTAAAAACATGGGATGAGTAAAAAATTCAAAAAGAGAAATAAAGATGTAAATAATTAGTCATGTGGTAACATAAGAACCAATAAAACCCATAATCATAATAAATCATATCCATAGAAACATCATGTTATTTCCTTGGGAAATATTTAAAACATCACTCCAATAATCACCCTTACACATGGAATAACAATTTGGTCAAATTCCAACTTTGGAGTACCCATTGCATTGGAGAGATATAATGGGGCTCACGTGTCATATCTTGAGCTATAATGGGGTTAAACCAACATAGATAATGTCAAAGTAATATATAATAATAATAAATTATCATGACATGAGTATAAAATTTTCATTCCATATACATATAAAAACAATCCATTTGATATTTATTAATGAGAGTTATAAACGTATTTTAACATAAAAGTCCCTTAAAATATATTTGGGATTAGAATTAATAGAGTGGATTGGATGTGTGTATAAAATAGAAATACACATAGTGAAATATAATATAAACAAAATTTTAACACACAAATAATCATAATACCACATAATGAATAATAAATAAGGTTAACCCAAAGAATGGATATTGGGTTAAGAATTCCCTTACATTGTGTTTTTCTTACTTCAAAAGTGCTTAAACCTACTTGTAATGTAACTCCTAAGACATAATGTTAGGGACCATGGGGGATTGAGGAGTCCTTGTGAGGACTAATAGAGAGATAATAAGACCAATGATTCATTATGAAGGAATTTTGAATGAATGGAATGCGGGAATGTGTTGGTATTTATATTGTAAGTGAGGGAATATTTTATTAATTTTTAAGGGACACCTCATTAGTGGTATATGAAAAACAATGGGCTTTCCCATGGTATTTTCCCATGGTGTTAGCCACATAGGATGCCTCATATATCATTTTACTATACACAAGACAACCAAAAATATTACATCATTAATGATGTCAATAAACATACCGAAAATTCAAAAAAGTATTTTTATTATTCAGCAAAAATTAAACTGTTTCCAAAAAATCTCAAAAAATAACCCTAATATTTCTTGATGTGTAGAATTAAAAAATTAACTCCATTTTTTAAAAATAATTTTCAAAATATTGTTAATTTAGTTTTTAAATATAATTATAATTTGTTCAAAAAATAACAATTTTAAATCAATAACTCAATTTTTAACACCTTGAAAAATTAATCAACATATCATTATCATATAGCATTAATCAAATAAAATAATATTACAATTTACTCTTCATTGGGGTCATATTTATATTCATATTAATATTCTTTCTTATTGGTAACTATTCAAAGAAAAATCTTGTTGGTTCCATTAGACTGCATATAACTTATCGATCACAATTATAGATGATCATTTTAGATAATTCAAAACATAGAAGCAGAAAAATTATGTTTAATGGCTACCTATAAATATCCAATTTCAAAAAGCGTCGTGAATATAAATTTATTTTAAAAAACCTTTGGCTGTTTCATAGATGGTACATTGTATGATTTGGAGGTCAACCTAAATTGGCAGTGCTAAAGCTTGCATCTGGGCACAACTAGATTCATGACCTCTCTAACACTAATGGAGATCACCATGATGGGAAAAATATATTAATTTTACATGCAGATGAGGGAAATTAACGGGTCTTATTATTTAGGTACCAAGACCTATCTACTCTTCACAAGGTTGAATTACATAAAATTTTAGATGACTTAGTTGAAACTACTATAAACGATGGACCTAAAATGATCCAACAACATTACCTCGATAGAAGATAAGGTTCTAGATTCCCCTATAAAGAAGTACACAAAATCAAATAGGAATAATCATTTCTCGACGCACTATATGAACAATGAAATCAACTAGTCCCATTGAAATTTTCTAGATAGGGGTGAAATATAATTTCTGTTCACTTAAACCTATTATGACTTTTAAATAGGGGAACCCTAGTCATAATACTGTTATATATAGTCTCTTGAAAAGTTACATCATAAGAAAATAATGTTATTAATTATATTACATTATCCTGAATGGATTAAACTGTCACTTGATAATAGGTTGAATTCCCTACTCAAAATACATCTCTATGGTATCCTTATCTGGATGACTGTTTGCTGTATAATGTAACAGATTTTTATATCGGATACTAAACTCTCATAAACTATAACATCAATGACTAAGTGTATATATCTACAACTGATAAACAAACTTAGTGGGGAATTTATAGAAATATAATAAAAAATTATCCTTGAACATGTCCTAAACCATATCTAACTCCGGATAATCTTCGAGGAATTGATTCTATCACTGGTGAGCTATCACACACAACATTTTAATTGCTAAAGAAACCCAATTATCTTGAAAAGCAAAAATCAAGATGAATGATATCTCCATTGTATATATCAAGTCTTCTATCTCTCAATCTATGAAGGACCTATTATACTTCATCAGACTATTGAACTATTACTATCATATTTTACATTACTATTCATCTTTATTATTAACGGCTAATTATCAGAAATCCGTTGGAATGTTGTGATAATCATATTATGTAAAAATTTAGTGATGAAATCAACATACTAATATAACAAGAAAATAAAAAAAATCTTTAACTCATAAAAGCCAAAAATATATATCTTTTGGATAATTATTTAAATATATTCAATCATTTAGACCCATTTCCAGTTACCTACCCAAATTCAATATCATATGAAAAAAACATGATGCATAATACTTACAAAGATTTTACCTACAAGAAGTATAAGCATGATTTAAATTTCTAGTAAACATAAAGTTACTTGATTCAGATTACATGTTACTATAAAATCCAATGTCCTAGTCAGTCACCCTTGTTTTGAGCACAAACTAAGCTCAATTGATTTAGTTACTCTACCAAACCAGGCAACAGGACTAGTGCCTGAATCCAAATTATGTGCTATATCTCAAACCACAGCATTTAAAAAACTTATTCATTATTCTCTTCTATGTAAGGAACCCATCTAGGATTGATAATTAATTAAGGTAGATAATGACCAATAAAGCCTGCCTTAAATCATCTATCAGTAAAAGACATCTCCAAGGATATATCATTCACAGTTAATGGATCCAATAACCATTAAAACTTTATATAAATATAGATAATAATGAATGAACTGACCAAAACCATCATTAAAAAAAATAAAAAACACTAATACATATAATATAACACATAAAATGAACCAACTAAAAAGAAAAAAATGAATGTACCAAATTGAAACATGGAAGTGAGTATGATTTACAATGACATGTGTTCATTTGATAATAACTCCCCAATAATAGTAAAATCCATAATAATCTCCAACCTATTCCATCTATGATGGAAAATAGTTTACATATATGTGTGGTGAGCATAATAAATATATTCAGTATGATTAACCCAAAAAGAATTTATGAATTTTTTTAAACAATTATACTAAATCATAATTAATAAATAAATTAAACCAAATAATCACCTAAATAGGTAATAACAGTTTCCCCATATACACCATGGATCATATACCATGTAATTAATAAAAGTGAACCATTCACATCATGAACATATATATAAATTTAAGGCTCCCTAATGTCAATTCCATAGTGATTTTCCTCTCTCAAACACCAATTTCAAACATCAATTTCTAGTGAATTCAATAATAAATTCTTCTTTAATGCGGTTGAATACAGATCCCTATATACTTTATTTCATCACACAGACTAATATCTCATGTTTTCATTAGTCCACACACATCTAATCATCAAACTCATCCCAAAAATGAATTTTTGTAAGATAAAAATCAAGTATAAAATGTGTAAATGAAATATACCTCAACACATAACATCACATACACATCAAACTATTGTAACCTAGATACACCATAATCATATACAATAATGTTTTATACCTCAATCCATTACATCACACACATATATATGTATAGTAAAATTATAATATCTCATAGTTTGAGAATGAACACACCATATACCTTTTGTAAATAGAGAGTGAGATTTTCCAACACATATCTAAATAAAACATGAGATATATAGAGATGGAAAAGTCAAAAATATATTCCATCACCATCCTATTAGTTGGAGAAAAAAACAAATAATTTGGGTTCTAGTCTCTCTACAAATGAAGATAGGATAGAATATGTAATCAGAAATTATAAATAAAATAAAAAACTCATAGTACTAGTATTTAAATAACATTGGAACCAACATTTGTTTTCTTTATATATGACCCATGGATTCCAACATTAAAATTAGATATCAAATGGGAAAACAAGAACTAAGTACCTATTTAATTATTTAAAACAATAATTATTTAATATAACTGAATAATTAGATTTTTAATCCTCTTATCCCATGTTATAAAAATCATATAATTATATTACTTATATTATTAAGAGTTTTATCATAATTTTGAAATTAACAATGTTCTTTACATAAAACCATTCTTATTGGATCATCCCATTAAACCATCCTATCATTTATATTAATTAATTAAAACTATTTATCAAAAATTTAAACCAAAAAACCCCATAATGGTTTACTATAGTTAATCACTTTTCATTAATAAATTATACAAGAACACAATTAATCTATACAATCTACAACAAAAAATATGAACTCATAGTCAACTATTTTAAACTACATCATATAATGAGAAACATACCATAAATAACTGTCTAATATTCTATTTAATAAGCATCATGAACTAAGTAAATATCAACGTGAAATTCCATCACTAATCTAGTATTGACCATCTCAGTGTCTCACACCATTATCGATAACATAAAACTACCACACCAATATCAAAACAATAATCACTACAACCCTAGTCCCTAGACTATTTCATTTCACTACATCCATCAAAACATAGTAATAAACATAAAATATAAACCCTTTAATATTCTTATAGAACAACAGTAGTTAAAAAATGTATTCTGAACACCGTAACATTCACTATAGTAAGAAAACAAATATATAAAATTATATAATAATATGTACATACATACTTAGCCACAATGAATTATCCATAAAAAACATTTTAATTCCCTTATTGAATTAACCTAATGATTTTCATTAGGTATACAATGAAAATATACGTATAACCTAGTAGATATAAACCTATATGTGTATATATAAAAATTTGGTTTACATTACTTTCATAATAAATTAAATAAAATTAAGAATATATTTCAATTTTCATGCTATATTCATTAATCACATAATCATTTTAATTTAATCTATATGTTTTATACCTTATTTTTAGAATATTTATTCTTAAAAACTCAATAGAACTTGAATTAATAAGATAAAACATTATGTTAGAAAACCAAAAAGAATTTATAAGTACAAAACCAAATGAAATCACACTAAAAAACCATGAAATCATTCACTAATTATTTATTAATACCATTATTGTGTTAATTCAACCATTAAAAATTAGGTTAAAGTATTAAAATATACTTCATTAATGTTTAATCAATAAAGAGATAACAAATTCCATATAATAGGATAATGATATTAACAATCACCATATAGGAACAAAACACCAGGAACCAATATTTAATTACCCCTTTTGTGGGGAACTAATGATCCTTAAAACACTATACCAACAAGATCCCTCTTTCTTTCATTAATATAAATCTCATTAAAGGTAAATATAATTTCATTCAATTTTAGGGAAAAAATTATATAATAAAATTCACTAATCTAGGAATGGAAAACTATCATTGGATTTCCAATAATAAATATATAGAGGACTGAGTTTGAATCCAATAAATAGGGGTTAAAATGAATTTTAAAGTGATCTCATTGCCACATAATGTTATTAAGAGTAAAGGTATAATAATTGAATCATGATGGTTGGTTCCAAAATAAATATCCATGATTGTAAATCCACATTTACAAAGTGAAAGGATACATTTTAACTTGACTTCTTTAAATTCTACATCAATTGAAAATTAACTATCCTCCTACAAAATCATAGAAAATCAATTAATTTTGTGAATTTCAAGTTTTATCCAAAATTAACGTATTTGGAGAACCACACAAAAGTACCTCAAAACCATCCGATCCATGAACAATATATTGAACAATGAATCTCATTTATTATTGTGACAACTAATTTCATGACAAGAATTCCTACCAAAAGTACAACTCAATATTCTGACCACGCACTCCTCAATCTCATATAACCAACCATATAAAAGCGATAACTAAGAAAAATGGTGCCACTATAATTTATAGTCATTCCTTAATCATTTATTAATTATATATATTTTATTTTCATCATCACATGTTAACAATATCATGTTTTCATATAAGTCTCATACTAAATATGTTGGTTCTTATTTAGTGATAAATAGTTAATAATTCCTATATTTCTCAACATAGTAATTTTGAATGAATGATTTATAGAGTCCCATTTTATAGTGATGAACTTAATATATATTGTTCTTCTTAATGTAATCAATAGAGGGAATGGTTTTTATTAATTTATAGTAAAAAATAATTTCATTATTTTGAACATGCATTTTTAGATTACCACTATTGAACCATATTCACAACATATATTATTGTTTTATATCAGTAAATAATAATATTATGTTCTATATAATGATTTATGATATTGATAGTTAATATGGTATAACTTTCATAATATATGTAGTTAAATAAACCCATAGAATAACGAGCTATATAATGGAATGAAAAATATATTGAATTTGTATGAAAATACTATAATTTATTTATAGGAGTAAATAATTTATTAAAAATCCTTATTTTGGTTAATGTGTTCTAGGAATAGTTGTTATAAAAAATTTAAATAATAAATAAGAATATGATAACTACTTTGGTGTAATATATATTTCTCAATATGACTTCCATAAAAATGATGAAATTATTACTTATTATTATTACCTTGGGATTCCAAAATGGAATATAAATTTAGGTTATGTAAAATTATATATTATTAAGGTAAATGTTGTTTAGAGTAGAGTACTCAAGAGGGGGGGGAATTGAGTATCTACAAAAATTTCTGTTCGAATTAATCAATGTAATATAGTTATGAAAGTTTGACTGTTTAAATAACTTCTTAGATGATTGATTAATTCTTAGTAATCATAATATCAATTATTAATATTACTTTTGAAGCTATTATAATAATGAAAAACAATTATAACTTCTTTCCAAGATTAACAATCAAAGTAAAGTTAGTGATTTTAGAATTATATAGTAAAAAATAGAAAACTAATTTAAAAAATATAGAAGATATAAAACAAGTTGTTCAGTCTCAAGATAAGATCTAATACACTCTACTTGGTGATCACCTTCCACCAATAAGTTTATATTAATAAACATAATCCACACCATGGATCGAGTTAAACAATAGTACACATGACTATCCAGGTCACACCACATCTTCCACAATTTTTCATGGGTATGAACTATCTGGTCACATAGGGAGCTCTTCTACACTTATCTGTGGGAATAAAAAAGTTTAAAAATATGTTATCGGAAGGATATCTTGTATCCCTTAGTTTAATGCAGGAGTGAGTGCTCATTTTAATATAAACACACACAAGCTGCTCAAAATCTAAAACCAATACCCAACAAAAAAGAAATGATAAGATAGGGATAGAAGTGCTTTAGTATTATTTTATGTAGCTCTCAAATTCTAGTATAAAGTAGATGTAGGAATCAAGTTCTCTTGTGAGATACAAATTATTGCAAGTCTGGTGTTCTGGTTCAGATCTGGCTCCCATTTTTCAGGGAGTCTGTAATGTGAATATGTTCTTGACTCTGATCAATGTTATCTCGGATTTCTAGATTCTAGAATGATTCAAATAATCATAAATTGTATTTGGTTTCATGTGTTGGGTTTTCTTAATAATTCTTGTGATTCTTACTTATAGCACTATCTTTTTTCTTTATTCACTATATTTTTTTCTAGCCACACTGTTATTTTTATTCTTGGAGTGCATGTGTTAGAGCTGGAAGGATGCAAGTATTCTACACCTCGTTCCTCATACTATCAGGTGACATGTCTTCAAAAAACATTAATTATGTATGTGCATTTAAAATCTTCAAATAAGATAGTTAGAGATAAAATTGAAAAATGAAAAAATTGGTTATGAAATGGTGTAATAGACTACCCGAAAATGGTTTCTCATTGAAACCGTGTCTCCTTGAAATGGTATCTCCTTGAAACGGTGTCTTCTTGAAATGATGCGATGAGAGAGTCATGATGGAAGAGTTTTTTAGAGATCAGAAAATGGTAGCACAGATGTGGTGTCTGGTCATGGTGTTTGGTCACAGTGTCTAGATGGTCATTGTGTCCTGTCATGGTGTCTAGATGGTCATGGTGTTTGGATGGTAATTGTCACTAGATGAATATGGTGTCTTGTCATAGTGTCTAGGTCATTGTGTCTGGGTCACGGTGTCTGGGTCACTGTGTCTGGGTCACATTGTCTGGTCACGGTGTTTGGTTTATGGTGTATGGTCATGGTATATGGATCACGGTGTCTGAGTCCTTTTGCAGAAAAGCATAACCGGTGGAAGAATAAGAGTTTCTCAGACTAATCCTAATATATGTACATAGAATGAAACAATGATATTCATAGAATATATTGGACTCAATCATTTATCAAGTAAATCCATTATAAGACAAACATAAAACAATTTACAATAATTATTTATGGCATAAAGAAAATAATCTTCTATACACATGATTTGAGAAATATTACACATGATTAACAAGTCTTACAGAATTTATTGGATTTGTGATCAGTAAAACATTATTTACACATGAGGAGTCCAACAATATCCTGCTTTTTGATGATCAAAAATCACGTGAGTGGGATATCTAGTCTTAGGTAATGTGTCTCTTCTTTAGTGTGTAGTTAGAGTGCATGTCTCTCCCCCTTTTGGGATTATCAAAAAGACTACAAAAGTAAATAAATGAATATATAAGAATATTGAAAAATTCATTAGTTGGATAAAAATTTTCATTAAAAATAGGAAGAAATAATAATATAGAAATAATCTCTATCAAAATAAAGTATTCACTTGTCTTCAACATCGGCTGTCTTCTCTTTTCCCTTGGTAGTAGCATCAGAAGAATCCACATGAGTTGATGTGGAAGTTGAAGAATGTAGTGGGCCAATAGACAAAAAATGTATAGGGATAACTTTAAAAACAGAAGGGGATAAGGTAGGTGCATTGGAAGATCGAGGTAACTGTTGATCAAGGATAACAAATCTGATCTGACTCAGAGCATGAGAGACAGTCATAGTGGTAGTGGCCTGGGAAGAGGATGAAAATGTAGGAAAACCTAGACTTAGGTGTGCAGTTGTAGTAGCCACAATAACATTACTCTCTATACGAAGATAAGGCATCAAAGGTTTGATGAAGTCATCAATAATCTCACCACCATACTACATGAATTTCTCAATGTCATCCTTGTTCTCAATAAACATGTCCATCGAAAGAGTGAATTCTTTGAGCTTTTGGATAGGAGTTTTGAAATTTTGGTTGACCTGAGGGATTCCCAGATTTTCCACAAGGTACATGATGTGGTTTGTCATGTCATGCTTATAGAAGATTTGATTGAAGTAGATGTCCAAATTATTAGTAATATCTTCCTGAGAATCATTCGCAATATTGGAATGAATTCTCACCAAATCAAGAATTCTTTTACCATTCATGATAACCAAAGTTATAGACTCTCTATCAAAGCCACTGAGAACAGATTGGAGTTCTTATTTAACAATTGTTATGAGCAGATCAATGTCCAACGAGGGTTGAGATGAATATCCAAAAATATTAGAATATGTAATAGCTGGCGTAAGAGTCATCACATGATTTATAAATTTATGGGGATAGACCTTATACTAATCATGAAACTTGTTACGAATAATAACAAGCTCAAACATCTCTTGACCAATTTTCTTGTTTCTTTCAGCTACCTTGTCTTCCAAAGAGGATAGATTAGGTTGAATCAGGGAGGCTACATCCTGCGGAATTTGACCACCAATATATTCCTCAGGATGAGAAACAAGTTCGGGTGTTGATTTTAGTATTATATGCATATCTTTCATCATACATATGAAATAATTCACTTTATCACTTAACTGTTTGCTCTAATTTCAGGTCTATTGAATTTCAGGAATCATCTTTGGGTGAATCTGCCATATGATATTTTACAACAACAGGACATCATCATTTTCCATCAAAATGGTTAGAGGAGCAGGTTGGGTATTAATGAGATTTTCAACCACATATAAGAGGGAAACTCTGAAAGCATTCAATTCATACGTACATACCAAGGTTGGAGGTTCTTGTGAAGGTTCAAGACTAGGAGATGAGACATGTTCAGGTTCCTCTGTAGAGACAATTTCTTGAGTAGATGCCAGTTTCAATTGAAACATATTAGATAGATTTATACCTTTAACTGAGACTTATTATGAATCATTCACATCAAATTAACTAGGGAATTTATACCATGTATCCACTGATATTGGATCAACTGTATTAGGAACATCAACATTTTATAGACTGGGGGTGCTCCCCCTTAATAGTATAATCTGTCTCAAGACTGATATATTTATTTTCTTGATCTATTTCCAAGATTTCATCCCCAATAGCCTCAGCCATTTCCTTTCTAGCCAAATGAAATGCCTTCCCCATTATCTCTTCAGCAGATGGGATAATTTCATGAATAGATTATTCCTCCAGATGTTCCTCAGAAGAAACGTTTTTCAAAAGATAATGATCTCCTCCTATAGTCTCTTCTACAATATCATTTTCACATACGTTAGAAACAGATACTTCTTTAGAAGAAGGTTGTTCTTCTAGATCAGAAACTTCTTTAGGAATAGGCTTTTCCTTCTCAGTTACGTCTTAGAGAAATGGTTCACTACCTTTCTCATCCAGAACCATTTACCCTGTAGGTACAACATCATCTTCCTCTTCTTCCTCATCATAATAATCCTCAATTTCATCTGGTTCTAAACCAGGATAAAAAATGTCTTTAGGTTTTATTGATTTCTCCACCAAATTGAACATTTCATATACATTGTCATTATCCTCCACCCATCGTTTTCACCATGGATTCCAACTGATTTTAACTCTATTTATTGTAACTTCTGAATGAAAAAATTCATAGTCCTTAAGGTATTATTCATTGAGTCCAACCAACCCTTTAACATGAATCACAAATGAGATTAATCTTGAGTAGAATAGGGAGGTTGACTTGGAGGTTTTCTTAATAAAATCACACAGATGTAGTATAACATATTAACATAGGATAATACTTTTTCCATTTTTCCTGAGATGTATCAAGAATAAATCCTGATACATTAGTGTAGAAATGAAACCTTTTCTTGGTCAAATCAGATTCTGAAAAAATTTAAACAGAAGTCTGGGTTAACTATCTAGCTCAGCAGTTATGGCTCTTCGCTTTGCTTCATTTCCAATTAAGCTTCCCAATGATTCATCCAAAACAAATAATTCACATAGAGGAGTAGGAAATATCTAGTAGATCTCAAAAATACCCTAATGAGGTATCCTTTATCATGAGACCAAAAACCAAGATGAAATGGTACTCTATGGCCATTTATCCTGCTTCCCACAACAAAATCATCTTCCTTATCCAAAGAAAATTGAACGAACTGATAAAACTGTGAATCTAGTTTTGGTTAAATAAGTCTATACACATTTCTGAATGAATCCAATCACCTATTACCTTTTATTACTTTCAATAATAAAAACTCACATGACTGCAACCACTTGCAAGAAATTTCCTTTTACAAGAACGATTACTCTATTCATCATGTTCAGATTCAAAGGACCTTCGGGAGCTAATTTTTGTGATCTTTTCATATTATTCTTTGAAATGCACTTATTAGGGGTTGATGAGGAAAAAAATTTCATTCTAGGCATTCGACGAAGGTTTGAGAAGTGGATTGGTTGAAAGAGGGGTTACAGTTTGAGAGAAGAGAGCTCGGGTGAAGAAAAGAGTGAATCTTATATAAATTTTATTATTTAGGGATACCAAGCATAGAAAAATCAAAAGTGTGGGAAATTAAATGAACCCAATAATTAATTACCACAATAAGGGTTATAATATTTAAATAAAACAATAAAGCACCATTATGGTGAGACTGTAACCGACCTTCACCATGAGACTGGAACTACATTTCACAGTGAGACCATAACAGGCTTTCAGAGTGAGACCATAACTGTGTGATCTCTAAACTGTGTAACTATATTTTTTGAGAACGTAAGTTCTAGATAGTAATGGAGAGATAGTAATTGTGAGACCATAAACATGAAATAGTAACATTCAGGATAATGAAACTATAGAATAATTTGATTTAAACTTTTGTCTCAAGATACTGACTTGTGAAACCATAAACTGTGAAAAAGTAAGATGTGGAATAGTGAACTAACTACTTAAGATTTATCATTCCCAATTCATATATGATGTAATCTATTCTTATAAAATTTTATGGTTTGGTGAATATATCAATTAGCTGATATTCAGTTCTAATGAATTTTAAAGTGATGTTACCTTTTTAATAATGATATCTCAAAAAGTGATGTCTTACATCAATATGTTTTGTCCTAGAGTGTGAAAAATTATTTTTTGAGATTTTAATTTAACTTCTATTGTCACAATTTATAGGTAAATGTTTGAATTGATATCCATAACCTAGTAATGTGCATTTCATCCAAATAGTTTGTGCACAAAATCTACAAGCAGCTATGTATTCAGCATCTGTAGTATATAATGCAAGAGAGTTTTGTTTCTTACTACACCTTGATACTAGTTAATTTACTAAAAATTCACATGTTCTTATGGTTATTTTTCCATCTAACTTACAACCACCAAAATTATAATCAGAATAAATAACTAACTCAAATTATTATCCTCCGGGATAGGACAATCCTAGTAATTCTCTTAACAACCTATAGATGAGATTACTTAGGGTTTTTTTGAAAACTAACAAACATACAAACACTAAACATAATGTCAGGTTGGCTAGCAGTTAGGTAGAGTAGACTTCCTATGATTCCCCTTTAAGTGGTTTCATCAACAGATTTTCCATCTTCATCATGATCCAACATACAAGTAGTACATATCGGAGTATCACTATATTTACTATTATCCAAGACAAAACTTTTTTAGAAGATCTCTAGTATATTTTCTTTGATTTAAAATAATACCCTCATTATTTTGAATTATTTGAAAACCAATAAAGAATTTTAGTTCACCAATTAATCTAATTACAAATTCATTTTACATCATTTTAGAAAATTCGATACATAAATAAGATTTTGATGATCTAATGATAATGCCATCTAAAAAAACTTGAACTTCTAAAACATCATTGGAAATTCGTTTTATAAAAATCATAGGATAAAATATTCCTTTTGTAAAACATTTGGAAATACGAAATGTACATAGTCTATCATACCAAGGACTTAAAGATTGTTTTAAACTGTATAAATATTTTGATAATTTAAAAATATGATTTGGAAAATGAGGATTTGTAAAAGCGGGGTGTTTCTCAAAAAACACATCCTTAGCTATATACCCATTTAGGAATGCACATTAAACATCCATTTGATATATTTTGAAATTCATAAGTGAAACATAAGCAAGAAAAATTAAGATGGATTCATGTCAAGCAACTGGTGCAATGTTCTCTTCATATTCAATTCCTTCTTATTGACTATATCCTTGTGCAACCAATCTAGCCTTGTTTATAACTATGTTACCAGCTTCATCTAATTTATTTCTAAAGACCCACTTAGAGAATATGGTAAATGTTTCTTTAGGTCTGTCAACAAGTTTCCAAACTTTGTTCCTTTCTAACTGATTAAGCATTTCCTGCATATCCATCACCCAAAATTCATCATTAATAGAATCATTAATGTTTTTACGTTAAAGTTGTGATAAGAAAACTTGATGTTCAACCTGGTTTCTATGTAAAGCTCTAGTTTGAGTTCCATTATCCAAGTCTCATAAAATAATATCTAAAGGATGGTTATGAAGAGATATATCAGCTCTAGGAAAAGAAGGACTATTGATTTTGAGGTTCTCCAACAGGGTCAGGTACATTGTGACTTGAAACTAAAGAATTTCCAGAAATTGAAATTTTCACAGATTCATTCACATGATGGTTAGAGGATTTTGAATTTTGGTTCAATTTGATACATCATCCTCTACGTTCTCTAGAGTGTATTTTGGCTCATCTGGATCTGTTTCATCAAATTTCACATTGACAGATTCTTCCACACATTTAATTCTTTTATTAAACACTCTATTGGCTTTACAAGATATGGAATATCCTAAAAATATTCCTTCATCACTATTGGATGCAAATGTTTCATGATTTTTCTTATTATTAAGGATATAGACATTTCAACCAAAAACATTGAAGTTGCTTACTCTGGGTTTTCTATTGTTCCATAACTCAAATGGAGTTATTTTAAGAATAGGTCTAATCAACATTCTATTGAAAATATATCTTTTTATATTTACAGGTTTTGACCAATAATAAATAGATAAGTCATATTCACTAAGCATAGTTCTATTAATCTCTCTCAAGGTTAGATTTCTCTTTTCTACAACTCAATTCTGTTGAGGTGTCCTAGGGGAAGAGAAATTATGACTACAACAATTTTTAAAACGACAAGATTCAAACTTTTGATTTTAAGACTCACATCCACGATCACATCTTAAGGATTTAATTCTATTTCCACTATGATTTTATTCATTTTTGGCATATTTGGTAAAATGAGAGCAGAATTCACTTTTGTGAGGCAAAGAAGAAAGTCCTTGTATATCTAGAAAATTCATCTATAAGAAGATAAACATAGTGCTTCCCATTTAAACTAGAAACTCTAGATGGTCCAAACATTTCCATGTAAACTAGTTCAAGAAGTTGAGAAGTTGACACTTCTTTCTTGGGTTTGACGGATATTTTGTGTTGCTTTCCCATTTGACAAGTATTACACACTTTATCATTTTGAAACTCAAGTTTGGGTCGAACTTTGACAAAGATTTTTCAAGTTATCTTTCTAAGAGAGTGAATGTTACAGTTTCCTAGACTCCTATGCCAAATCCAAGACTCATTGTGAAATACACTTAAACATGATTACTTTAGAGAGACTAAAGAATCTTTGTTAACAAAATATAAATTTTCATTTTGTAAAGAAAAAAATACTAAATCATTTTTATAACTGAATACATTGAAAATTCAATTTTAAATTTATCCTGAAATCCATTATCACATAGTTCTGAAATACAAAGCATATTATATTTCAATCCATCAACAAACAATACTTTGGAAATTAAAACTGAGTTAGAGTTACCGATTTGGCCAAGAACAATGATCTTTCCTTTGGCATTGTCACCAAAGATGACATGTCCACCATCAATTATTATTAAATTCTTGAAGAATGAATAATATCCTCTCATGTGTCTTTAACACCCACTATCCAAGTACCATAAGATTTTAAAAGATCTCTTTAAGAAGATTTCCTACAAATAAGTCAAATAAAAATAGATTTTGGTACTCATACCTGTTTGGGTCCAGTGATATTAGTGACTAGTGCTTTAGGAACCCATATTTTCCTCATATGATTCTTATAAGCATTATGTAAAGTACTTAAAAAATAAACAATATTTTGTCTAGAAAAGCATGAAACAATAGAGTGTATCATTTTTTGAACTATATAAATTTTTTCCGAAATTATAATTAAAACTATATGTCCTAAATTTAAGGACAAAATTAATTCTTCCAATTTTTTTACCATTTTGATAACCAATACCAGTAGTATAATTTGGAGAAATCTGTTTACCATGCATTTTAACTAGAGTATATTTAACATTAGTAAACCTTTCAAGATCATTTTTCAATTTATAATTAGATAGATTTAGTTAATTGTTTTCTTTAGGTAATTGAGAATTGATTCCCATTCTATAGTATGATTAGACATAACTGTTGAGGTAAGAGAATTATGTTTCTTTAAAGATTTGTATTTATCTTTCAATTCATTAAATATCTATTTAAAAATATTGTAGTATTCAAACAATTCATCATTACAATTATTATTAGAGTCAATATCATATCCAAAATAATGGGAATTGTGTACAGGAGATTCTAGTGTTACCTCAGATGTGTTTTTCATAAAACACAAATCGGCTTTGTTATCCTATTCCTCATGTGAATATTCTGAGTCACATTAACTTTCCTTAGAAGCACTCTATTTTGTATTCATTTCCTTTTTATATTTTCAATATAATTCGTCTTATTTATTTTTAGACATGATATTTGGAAAATCATCCTTTATATGTACCTTTAGTTTACACTCATAGTAGAATATCTTATCATACTTGTCACTTCTTTTCCAATATTTCAACCAGCTTCCCTTTTGATTATATTTTCCCTTAAATTGAAGCTTTCTGAAAAAATATTCTTCTTGTATAATCTCTTAAAACTTATGGATAATTGAGCCATATCATCAACACTGAAAGGTGATGATGTTCACTACTAGAACATTCTATAGATACTTCCAATTTCCCATTCCTTTTGTGTTTAAAAGTGGTGGTCTTAAATACAACAGATTTACTTTTAGGTTCATCCTTATCTTCCTTGTTGACGTTTAGATCCTTTGCATACATCATTAGTTTAGAAATGAATTATTTTACATGTAAATTTCTGATGTCGCATATCTATCTAATATAGATATAGGTTCCTCTCCATCTACCAGTTAGGCATATTAGAATCCTCATAATTTTTTCATTGAAGTGACTTCTCTATCAAGAGAAATCATTGTGTTGACAATATCATCAAACACAAGATACATGTCAAAAATATAATCATCAGGTTTCATTTTAAAGTTATATTATTTAATAGTTTAAGTATTATGTCTCATTTTGTTCACACTAGAAGTTAATTCATGTGAAATAGACAAAGTATCCCAAATTTCATGGATAGTTTAAATTTAGAAATTCGGTTAAATTCCTCATCCCATAAAGAGCAATTTAATGAATTCATGGATTTTTAATTGTTATTGTAGGTAGTCTTGGTTGGATCATCCCATACAATTCAATCAATTACAGTAATTTTATAATCATCTATAATTGAAAACCATATTTCAAAACCCATACTTTCTAAATGCATTTCTATTTCAATTTCCTTTGGGCTCAACTGGTTCCATTAATGAATGGTGGTCTATTTGTTGCAACACCTTCCAATACATTATCCATAATAAAGAACTACTTTGAAAGAGATAAAAATTTTGAATTAACAAAAAATTATAGAATATTAAAGTACAACTAAAATCAATGTGGAATAGGGTCAAAATCATAGTCTTAATAAGAGTAACAAACAACCTGTGATACCAAATGATGGTCGGAGTATAGTAGTCAAGATGGGGGGGGGGGAGGTGGTGAATTTAGTATCTATAAAAATTTCTTTTTGAAAAGTATTCTTAAAAGTTTTCCAAATAAATTTAAAAATAGGCCAGTTAATCAATGTAATACAATTATGAATGTTTGACTATTTAAATAACTACTCATAAGATAGATTAATTATCAGTAATCTTAATATAAGTTATTATTATTACTTTTTAACCTATTCTAATAAGTTAAAATAGTTTTAAATTATTTCCCATATTAACTATGAATGTAAAGTTAGTGATATTTGAATTATATAGAAAAATAGGGGAAACTAATTTAAACAACCCAATGGATTGACAACGAGTGGTTCCGTGTCAAGGTGAGACCTAATACACTCTACTTGGTTATCACCTACCACATGAAAATTTATATTAACAAACATGATCCACACCCTGGGTCAGGGTAAACAACATTACACAAAACAATCCAGGTCAAACAAATTCTTCTACAATTATTCATGGGTATGAAATATCAAGTCACACAGGGACATCTTCCAAACTTATATGTGGGAATAAACAAGTGTAAAAAGATGATATAGTAAGTGTAACACCCGAGACTTTTATGTTATATGAATCATCAATGGAATCTTTTTCTACACAACACTTGCTTGGCTTTCTTTACACGCAATCGTGACCTTCCTCGATAGCTTGCGTCGTACGCAATACCGAGTTTCACTAAACAATAATATGCTATTAAAACTAGCCGTTATGAATAATAATAACCACCTTTTGAAATTTTATAAATTTTATTTTTCAAAATGGACTTCATTTTTGGACTCAGAATATCGAAATTAGCCTAGGGTGAAATTTTTGTATTTTTCTAAAAACTTTCAATTTTTGATGAATAGTGAAACCACTAAGTGGTAGGTTAAAACTAAATTTTGCATAAAACATAATTTTACCGCTTCTATGAATGGAATTTCAAAAATCCGACAGACACGGTTGATATCAGTAAGTAAAATGTGGTTCAATGAGATAAAAATAATGTTTTGGTGAATAGTAACTTTTTACTTTTTTTTTACCGCGGTTAATAGTAAATAGGGTAACTAAGGGTAAATATGATATTAATATTACCCTAACACATGTCCTAATTCTATTGGACAAGTGTAATTCGACCAAAAACAAACTTAGGAATAAAATATGACCATTTAGGCCCACTTGGATTAGATTAGGACATTTATTATTAATTTATTTAAAAGAGGGTTAAAATAGTTAAAATCAACGTTTAATAAGTAAATCATTTTTAATATGGGTATATACATAAGATAAATTCGACTATAAATATTAATTATAAATATAAAAATATTTCCTACATAATGGTATTTTATTTGTAATTTTTAGACATTAAATAATTTAATTTATTTATGACACAATGATGATGTAGTAATTATCTTATTAATTAAATATTGACATAATTGATGTTATAAACACCAAAATAAATGTAATTTGAGACTTTTTATGGATTCCACTAATTTTCTAGGTTACTATAAAATATTAATGTTGATTTAATCAACTTGGTTCGAACATATAATTCTGTTATGACTTTCACAAAAATCATATATCAAATAGTGTCAAAATTGACACAAAATGGTTTTTAAATCAAATATTATATTATTAATTGTTATTTTATTCCTAAAAATCTAAGGTTAGGCCAAATGACTTAGATAAGGATATATATATTAATAATAAGCAATTTGGGGTTCGTTTGGCATGTTATAGTAAGTTTATTAACCATATAGTGAAAGAAAACAAAAAGACACGGTAAAAGTTAAATTAATTAACTTAGAGTTAAATCTAATTGATAAGGATAAAATAATACCCTAAACTTGTATAAATCCTATTAGTAGATAGGATTTCGACCCATCCCCACTTTGTCTTCGAAATAAGACCCTTTGGAACCATTATAAACCGATTTTGACTTTAATATAAAATAATATTTTGAGATATTCCTAAGGTGCCCCTCTCCTCCCTTATAAAAGGGCACCTCCTCCCCCTCATCCTCGCAACAATTTGAGCACTCAAGCTCGGCCAACCCCTGCCATTTTCTCCTCTCCACTTACCTAGAATAATCCTAGAGGTCCTGGTCTTCTTCAAAGACCAATCTTAGTTCTCTAAGTGGAGGATTCAAAGAAGAGTTCCAAAGAAGAGGTAATATCCATTACCGATCTTTTCAATTTCTTTCTTCTTCAACTTCTTCTCCTTTAGTTGTTTCATGATAAAGTAATAACATCAGTATTACTTAAATACTGATATGTTATTATAAATATGAAACAACCCTAATTCACCTTCTATCCATCCTACGAAAAAATGAAATCACCGCGCGTGCATACGTACGGAATACCGTCTCCACGCCGTGGTGTAATCTATTTTCCACCATCACTTTACAAGGATGGGTATAATGGTGTAATGAGTAACTATTTATGATTATTATTAAGTAATATTGATACTGAAATAATATATATATACTCCAATACAATTCCAAGATCATAGGAATGATATCATCACTCATACGTACGTACGGAATACCGTCTCCACGATGTGATGCGACTCGTTCTACATGATCATCATTACATAGTAATTATATAAATGAATTGAATGAATAAATATGATAAATGTAACACTAATACCATTCTGGATATAATGTATCTATAATCTTAAAAGAAGAATAAGAATTTATTCGACAAAACACGCATAAGAACAAAAGGCAATAAAGACCCGAGTAACAAGTAACAATGAAATATTACTAATAATAAGCTAAGAATATGACCATATATGATATCATATCAATATGTATGATTCTGGAATATGTTAATAACATTATTTAAACCATTATACAGGAGCTTCGGACACGTACAAAGTAAATCGGACCTAAGGTAAGGAAAATATCACAATCTCATTTTTATCCGAGATTGTTTATTCGTAAGTATTTACTGGGGTGTATTTTATCATCCACATCCATGTTTCACCAATATGTAATATTATTTCCATCCACCTACAATTTTTTAAATCCATTTTTACCCTTCGGTGAGTTTTTAGAAATATGTATGAAAGGAATCTTTTGTCGTTTTTCGTACGAGGTACTTTTTGACTTTTTCGACAAAAGTACGAAGAATGTTTTTTTAACTTATACGGAATGAATGGATTTCCAAAAAAAATTATTTCCAAGAAGCTTCCTTTACAAGTATTCAAGTTTATTTTTAATCAACTTCTTTTATTTTAAAATTGTATGACATGTTAAGAAAGGAAAAGTGTTTTTGAAGTAGAAAGGATATTTTCCTCAAGAATGAAGTTCAAGTATTTTATCAAAATTATTTTCCATCTAAGATAATAAAAGGGTTCTCTTTTTATCCCTATTATTACATGGATTTGATTATGTTGTGATGGAAACATTTTTATGAATTCCTTTATCTTATATGAATTGTTTTATGATGTGATGTTGTTTAAGAAACCCATTTTTATTACATGGGCCATGCGATGATGTATGATTTATGATTATGTGGCACACATAAGAAAGGATTCATTATAATATGGGTGGGACCTATATCTCCCTCAAATGCATTGGGTAAAGATTTTATATCTCATGAGATAGACAGGGTTGGAACGGTAGGTTATACCGGTTCAGTGAAACAGGACTGAAACGAGGGTTACTCGATTCAGAAAGGGACTTTGTACACTAAGATAGTCTTGGCAATGAGTCATGACTAACAAGAAATGATTTTCCATGATTATGTGTGCATGCCACAAAGTTTCAAGTTTTATGTTATGATTATGGGGATCTCATTTTCACTTCTATGATTTATTCCATGTTAAGATATTATGATCTCTTTTGCAGGTTTTGATTTTCAAAAAAGATATGATATGATTTTTATTTCCTTTATTTTCCCTTGCTGAGCATTTAAGCTCACCCTTTTATGTTTTCTTTTCCCCAGGTTATGAAGATGGATATTAAGTAGAATATTCTAAAAGAGACCCTAGATATGATGAAATAAATGGGAGACACTGTAGAAGATTTATGAACCAGATGTTTATGTTTCCCAGTTTCTAAAGACACTATACCTATACGGTCCTTTGTGGTTTTGTCATATGTTGTAATAAGTGTGCTTCAATTTTGAAGTATTAACAATGTATGTAAAGTATGGGTCGTTATAGTTGGTATCAGAGGAAAGGTATAGTCAACCTTTGGAAACTAGGATGTGAAAGCCTTACTAAGAACCCTAAGGAAAAGTCTAAGCATAGAACACAATCTTAGTGTTTTAGAAATGGCCATGAATACCCTAGGATAAAACTTTAAGTGTGAAATTTTATCCTTGATTATGTGGTTTTCCTATTATAATTAGTGTTGCTCACACTATTCTTCTTGGTTTTAGTCAATGGCTGGAACCCGATGGAACCGTGTTAATGCGGAATGCGATGGGCAATGCAATGATTGTCCCCCTAAGCAACCAAACGATATGGGAGCTGGAATGAAAAATCTTGTAGCCATGCTCACACAACTTTCTCAAGCTATGAATCATGCAGGACTTCCAAACGAGCAAAGGAAGGAGAAACATTCTTTTGAATCCTTCACGAGGCAGCGTCCACCTTCTTTCAGCGGGTCTACTGATCCATTAGTTTCTGAACAATGGATTAGTACTACTGAAAAGATATTTTCAGTTCTTCAATGTTCTGATCATGATAAAGTCATCCTAGCAGTGTATCGTTTGGAAGGAGATGCTGATCAATGGTGGAATCTTATTAAGAATATGTGGCAAAGGGATGAAATTTAGTCTATGGAATGGGACGAGTTCAAGAACTTATTTTTCAATAAGTACTTCCCTCGTATTCTCCGAACAAAGATGGAGAAAGAGTTTCTTGAACTGAAGCAAAGGGATGATGAATCTGTTGGTACCTATGAAGCAAATTTTACAAGACTTGCAAGGTACGCTTCTGGTATTATTATCCAACCTGAGAGTAAGATCGATCAATTCTTTAGTGGCTTAAAACCAAGTCTTCAAAGGGCGTTAGCCATAAGGGACTTCAATAGCTACGAGGAAATCGTTCGATGTGCTCTCAAAGTCGAGATGGAGATTGGAGTAACCCATCAGTCACATGGGTTTGATAAGAAGAGGAAGATGGAATTCAAAGGAAAATCTAAAGAGCACACTGAAAAGAAGATGAACTTTCCCTTATGCTCAAAGTGTGGAAAGAAACATGGAGGGAGTTGTCTTAAAGGGACAAGTAAATGTTTTAAATGTGGAAAGGAAGGTCATCGGGCATTTGAATGCCGCGATAATGGGAAGAAGATGTCTAATGATGCAAACAAAGGAAGGGATACACAGAATGAACCTACTACACTTCAATGTTTCAAGTGCAAGGAGATGGGGCATTTTTCCAATCAATGCCCAAATCCAAGGGTTGATGATGATGGTCGACGTCAACAAAATATTAAGGCTAAAGACAAAGGAAAGTCACATGCAATTTCTATCAGCGATGTGGAGTACGATAACGAAGTGGTGAAAGGTACACTTACCATCCACTCTAAAGTAGCAAATGTTTTATTTGATTCTGGATCCACCCACTCTTTTATTTCTAAAGAATTTTCTAAGGGTATCACCGTATTACCTCAACAATTAGATGTTGAGTTAGCTGTGACAACACCTAATGGCACAACAGTCGCATCAAAAGTTTATAATTCTTCTCCGATCGAAGTTTGTGGGAAAGTGCTTCCTGCAAATCTTGTGATCCTTCCTTTAGTGTAATTTGATGTGATTCTTGGCATGGATTGGCTTTCTCTACATGGAGCTCATATCAATTGCCAAAGAAGGGAAGTCACATTTCATATTCCAGATCAATCTACGATCGTCTATCAATGCAAGGATGAACATAACCATCCAGTTGAAATTCCTTCCATATTATGGGTCTTGATTCCACTAAATGAAGGTTATTTATCTCAAATGGTTGGTGAGAAACTCACGATTAAGAATATGCCCATTGTACGGGAGTTTGATGATGTCTTTCCGGAGGAATTACCGGGTCTTCCACCAAATCGTGAAGTTGAGTTTTCAATAGAACTCGTACCGGGTGCTTTGCCTATTTCAAAGACACCTTATAGAATGGCCCCAATTGAGTTGCAGTAATTGAAGAAGCAACTCCAAGAGAATCTTGATAAGGGATTCATACGCCCTAGTGCGTCACCTTGGGGAGCACCTGTTCTATTTGTTAAGAAGAAAGATGGATCAATGAGACTCTGAATTGATTATCAAGAACATAACAAGATCACTATCAAGAACAAATATCCTCTCCCACGCATTGATGACTTATTTGACCAACTACGCGGAGCTCAATATTTTCCAAGATTGATCTTCGTTCAGGGTATCATCAATTAAGGGTCAAAAGAGAGGATATACCAAAGACAGCTTTTCGTACAAGGTATGGACACTATGAATTTATAGTGATGCCATTTGGTCTTACTAATGCCCCCGCTATCTTCATGGATCTAATGAATAGAGTCTTTAGAGACTATCTAGTTCAATTTGTGGTAGTCTTTATAGACGATATTCTTGTATATTCAAAGAGCAAGGAAGATCATGAAGATCACTTGAGAATTATATTGAAGACCCTGAGAAAGGAGAAGCATTATGCCAAATTTACCAAGTGTGAATTTTGGCTTCAAAAAGTTTCATTTTTGGGTCACATAATCTCAAAAGAGGGGATATCTGTGGATCCAGCAAAAACAGAGGTTATCGAAAGATGGTCAAGACCAACAACAGTAACTGAGATCCGAAGTTTTCTTGGTTTGGCTGGATATTATCGACGTTTTGTAAAAGATTTTTCACGATTATCTAATCCACTGACCAAGTTGACTCGGAAAGGAGTTATGTTTGTCTGGACAGAGGAATGTGAAGAGAATTTCAAGGAGTTGAAAAGAAGGTTATCCAGTGCACCTGTGCTCACACTGCCTTGTAGTGGAGAAAGGTTTGTGATCTACAGTGATGCATCCAATAAGGTATTGGGGTGTGTTCTTATGCAAAATGATATGGTGATAGCTTATGCCGCACGACAGTTGAAAATCCATGAGCAAAATTACCCAACACATGATTTGGAGTTGGCTGCGGTAATCTTTGCATTAAATATTTGGAGGCATTACCTTTATGGTGAAAGGTGTGATATTTATACTGATCATAAAAGTTTAAAGTATATTTTCACACAAAAGGAGCTGAATATGCGCCAAAGAAGATGGTTGGAGCTGATTAAGGATTATGACTGCTCAATCCATTACCACCCTGGGAAAGCAAACAAGGTGGCAGATGCATTAAGTCGACAAGACCATGCTAGTTTATCCATGATGAGGATCACAAAAGATCCAATATTTATGGATTTACAAAGGATGGATCTTGGAATTATAATGGAAGGGGAAAAATATTATCTTTCTCAAATGAATGATCAACCATCTATACATGTGAAGATTAAAGAGGCACAGAAAGAAGATGTCGAGTTACAAAAGAAGGTGATAAATGTTCCTGAATTCAACCTTGATTGTGATGGGATAATAAAGTTTAGGAATCGGGTTTGTGTTCCTCCCATCCCCGAATTAAAGAAGGAGCTGCTGGATGAGGCTCATAGTTCTTCATTCTCTATTCATCATGGAAGCACGAAGATGTATAGGTACCTGAAAGAGTACTTCTGGTGGGATGGCATGAAAAGAGATGTTGCTGAATATGTCTCTCGATGCTTGGTTTGTCAACAAGTTAAAGCTGAGAGATAGAAGTCTAAGGGGATGTTACAACCATTACCCATACCCGAATGGAAATGGGAAAACATCACTATGGACTTTGTCACAGGACTTCCTAAAACATCCAAAGGCAATAATGCTATCTGGGTCATAGTTGATCGTCTTACAAAGTCTGCACACTTCATTCCTATTAGAGAGGATTTCTCTCTAGATCAGCTTGCCATGATATATGTAATGGAAGTGGTAAGATTGCATGGAGTACCACTTTCTATTATATCTGATCAGGATCCGAGATTTACCTCAAAGTTCTGGCGAAGTCTTCAGCATACTCTGGATACAGAGTTGAGTTTCAGCACTGCTTATCATCCCCAGACAGACGGTCAGTCTGAAAGAACAATTCAAACCCTAGAAGATATGTTGAGCGCTTGCTCCTTGGATTTTAAAGGAGGTTGGGATCAACACCTACCTTTGGTTGGAATTTTATTATAATAATAGCTTTCACTCCAGTATTCAGATGGCTCCTTATGAAGCTCTCTATGGAAAGAAATGTAGGACTCCAACTTACTGGGATGAAGTTGGGGAAAGAAAGCTATTAGGACCAGATCTCGTTGATGAAATGGCAGAAAAGGTCAGATCTATTCAACAACACATAAGAGCGGCTCAGAGTCGACAGAAAATTTATGCCGACAACCGAAGAAAAGACCTAGAGTTTGAAGTGGGTGATAAAGTGTTCTTACGAATATCTCCCTGGAAGAGGGTTATGTGATTTGGAAAGAAGGGGAAGTTGAGCCCTAGATATATCGGTCCTTTCGAAATACTGGATCGTGTTGGGAAGGTAGCTTACCGATTGGCGCTTCCACCAAATCTCTCTCAAGTTCACGATGTGTTCCATGTATCTCTCCTGAGAAAGTACATACCAGATCCTTCACATGTACTCAGCTCAGAAGTTGTGCCGCTGGAGCAAGATCTTTCTTATGAAGAACAACCGATAGAGATTCTGGATCGTAGCGAAAAAGTCCTACGAAACAAGACCACTCTCTTGGTGAATGTTTTATGGAGGAACCACCAACTTGAAGAAGCTACATGGGAGCTTGAGGATATGATGAGGGAGAAGTATCCTCATCTGTTTGTTACAAAGTGACAAATTTCGAGGGAGAAATTCTTTTTAAGGGGGGTAGAATGTAACACCCGAGACTTTTATGTTATATGAATCATCAAAGGAATCTTTTTCTACACAACACTTGCCTGGCTTGCTTTACACGCAATCACAACCTTCCTCGATAGCTTGCGTCGTACGCAATACCGAGTTTCACTAAACAACAATATGCTATTAAAAATATCCATTATGAATAGTAATAACCACTTTTTGAAATTTTATAAATTTTATTTTTCAAAATGGACTTCATTTTTGGACTCAGAATATCGAAATTAGCCTAGGGTGAAATTTTGGTATTTTTCTGAAAACTTTCAATTTTTGATGAATAGTGAAACCACTAAGTGGTAGGTTAAAAACTGAATTTTGCATAAAACATAATTTTACCGCTTCTGTGAATGGAATTTCAAAAATCCGACAGACACGGTTGATATCAGTAAGTAAAATGTGGTTCAATGAGATAAAAATAATATTTGGGTGAATAGTAACTTTTTACTTTTTTTTACCGTGGTTAATAGTAAATAGGGCAACTAAGGGTAAATATGATATTAATATTACCCTAACACATGTCCTAATTCTATTGGACAAGTGTAATTCGACCAAAAACAAACTTAGGAATAAAATATGACCATTTAGGCCCACTTGGATTAGATTAGGACATTTATTATTAATTTATTTAAAGAAGGGTTAAAATAGTTAAAATCAAAGTTTAATAAGTAAATCATTTTTAATATGGGGTTATACATAAGATAAATTCGACTATAAATATTCATTAGAAAGCTAAAAAGATTTCTTACATAATGGTATTTTATTTTCAAATTTTAGACATTAAATAATTTAATTTATTTATGACACAATGATGATGCAGTAATTATCTTATTAATGAAATATTGACATAATTGATGTTATAAACACCAAAATAAATGTAATTTGAGACTTTTTATGAATTCCACTAATTTTCTAGGTTACTATGATATATTAATGTTGATTTAATCAACTTGGTTCGAACATATAATTCTGTTATGACTTTCACAAAATTCATATATCAAATAGTGTCAAAATTGACACAAAATAGTTTTAAATCAAATATTATATTATTAATTGTTATTTTATTCCTAAAAATCTAAGGATCGGCCAAATGACTTAGATAAGGATATATATATTAATAATAAACAATTTGGGGTTCGTTTGGCATGTTATAGTATGTGTATTAACCATATAGTGAAAGAAAACAAAAAGACACGGTAAAAGTTAAATTAATTAACTTAGAGTTAAATCTAATTGATAAGGTTAAAATAATACCCTAAACTTGTCTAAATCCTATTGGATGATAGGATTTAGACCCATCCCCACTTTAGCTTCGAAATAAGTCCCTTTGGAACCATTATAAACCGATTTTGACTTTAATATAAAATAATATTTTGAGATATTCCTAAGGTGCCCCTCTCCTCCCTTATAAAAGGGCACCTCCTCCCCCTCCTCCTCACACCAATTTGAGCACTCATGCTCGGCCAACCCCTGCCATTTTCTCCTCTCCACTTCCCTAGAATAATTCTAGAGGTCCTGGGCTTCTTCAAAGACCAATCTTAGTTCCCTAAGTGGAGGATTCAAAGAAGAGTTCCAAAGAAGAGGTAATATCCATTACTGATCTTTTCAATTTCTTTCTTCTTCAACTTCTTCTCCTTTAGTTGTTTCATGATAAAGTAATAACATCAGTATTACTTACATACTGATATGTTATTATAAATATGAAACAACTCTAATTCACCTTCTATCCATCCTACGAAAAAATGAAATCACCGCGCGTGCGTACGTACGGAATACCGTCTCCACGCCGTGGTGTAATCTATTTTCCACCATCACTTTACAAGGATGGGTATAATGGTGTAATGAGTAACTATTTATGATTATTATTAAGTAATATTGATACTTAAATAATATATATATACTACAATACAATTCCACGATCATAGGAATGATATCATCACTCGTGCATACGTACGGAATACCGTCTCCACGATGTGATGCGACTCGTTCTACATGATCATCATTACATAGTAATTATATAAATGAATTGAATGAATAAATATGATATATGTTACACTAATACCATTCTGGATATAAGGTATCTATAACCTTAAAAGAAGAATAAGAATTTATTCGACAAAACACGCATAAGAACAAAAGGCAATAAAGACCCGAGTAACAAGTAACAATGAAATATTACTAATAAGAAGCTAAGAATATGACCATATATGCTATCATATCAATATGTATGATTCTGGAATAAGTCAATAACATTATTTAAACCATTATACATGAGCTTCGGACACAGACAAAGTAAATCGGACCTAAGGTAAGGAAAATATCACAATCTCATTTTTATCCGAGATTGTTTATTCGTAAGTATTTACTGGGGTGTATTTTATCATCCACATCCATGTTTCATCAATATGTAATATTATTTCCATCCACCTACAATTGTTTAAATCCATTTTTACCCTTCGGTGAGTTTTTAGTAATATGTATGAAAGGAATCTTTTGTAGTTTTTTGTACGAGGTACTTTTTGACTTTTCCGACAAAAGTACGGAGAATGTTTTTTTTAACTTATACGGCATGAATGGATTTCAAAAAAAAATTATTTCCAAGAAGCTTCCTTTACAAGTATTCAAGTTTATTTTTAATCAACTTCTTTTATTTTAAAATTGTATGACATGTTAAGAAAGGAAAAGTGTTTTTGAAGTAGAAAGGATATTTTCCTCAAGAATGAAGTTCAAGTATTTTATCAAAATTATTTTCCATCTAAGATAATAAAAGGGTTCTGTTTTTTTCCCTATTATTAAATGGATTTGATTATGTTGTGATGGAAACATTTTTATGAATTCCTTTATCTTATATGAATTGTTTTATGATGTCATGTTGTTTATGAATCCCATTTTTATTACATGGGCTATGCGATGATGTATGATTTATGATTATGTGGCACACATAAGAAAGGATTCATTATAAGATGGGTGGGACCTATATCTCCCTCCAATGCATTGGGGAAAGATTTTATATCTCATGAGATAGACAGGGCTGGAACGGTAGGTTATACCGGTTCAGTGAAACAGGACTGAAACGAGGGTTACTCGATTCAGAAAGGGACTTTGTCCACTAAGATAGTCTTGGCAATGAGTCATGACTAACAAGAAATGATTTTCCATGATTATGTGTGCATGCCACAACGTTTCAAGTTTTATGTTATGATTATGGGGATCTCATTTTCACTTCTATGATTTATTCCATGTTAAGATATTATGATCTCTTTTGCAGGTTTTGATTTTCAAAAAAGATATGATATGATTTTTATTTCCTTTATTTGCCATTGCTGAGCATTTGAGCTCAACCTTTTATGTTTTCTTTTCCCCAGGTCAGGAAGATGGATATTAAGTAGAATATGCTAAAAGGGACCCTAGATATGATGAAATAAATGGGAGACACTGTAGAAGATTTATGAACGAGATGTTTATGTTTCCCAGTTTCTAAAGACACTATACCTATACGGTCCTTTGTGGTTTTGTCATATGTTGTAATAAGTGTGCTTCAATTTTGAAGTATTAACAATGTATGTAATGTATGGGTCGTTATAGGAAGGATATCTTCTATCCCTTAATTTAATTTGGGAGATAGTGCATGTTTTTATACAGACACAGACACACACACTACTCGAAAGATAAACAAAATACACAAGAGAGAAAAAATGATGAGATAAGGTTATAAGTGCTCTGAGTGTTATTCTATGTAGCTTTGTACTTTTAGGATGAAGAAGATACAATGGTCTAGTCCTCGTGCGATTAACAAAGTATCACAAGTCTGGTGCTCTGGTTCAGCTCTGGCTCCTCTTCTTCATGGAGTCTGTATTACAAAGATTTTCTTGAATCTAATTAATGGTATCTCAGCTTTTTGGATTCAAGAACGATTCTTGTGTCCTTCAGATGTGTTGAGTTTCATGCATCAGTTTTTATCAAGAATTATCATTCTTATTCGTTATCACACTCTCTTGTTTCTCTATCCTCTATATTCATTTCTAGAAACACTGTTCTTTTTATTCATTCAATGTATGTGTTGGAGCCAACATGATGAATATATTCTACACCTCATACCTCATAATATTAGGTGACATGTATACAAAGAAAAATTAATTATGTCAGTGCATTTAAAAGTTTCAAATATGACCGTTAGAGGTTAAATTGAACAAAGAGAAAGAGATTAAGAAACAGTGTCACAGACTATCTAGAAACAGTGTCTCTTTGAAACGGTGTATCCATAAAATAATGTATCCTTGAAATGGGGTGATTAGATAGTTATGATGGCATAATTGTATAGATATTAGGAACCAGTATCACAAATGTGGTGTCTGATCACAGTGTCTAGTCACGGTGTCTGGATGGTCATGGTCTTTGGTCATGGTTTCTAGGTTACGGTGTCTGGTCACTGTGTTTGTGTCACGGTGTCTGGTTGTGGTGTCTAGGTCACTGTGTCTAGGTCCTTTGCTAGAAAAACCTAACTGATGGAAGACTCACGGTTTCTCAGACATAGCCAAATATCTGTACACAGAATTGAATAGTGATATTCATAGAATGGATTAGACTCAATAATTTTTCATGAAAATCCATTATAACATAAAATAAAATTAGTTTACAATAATTATTTAAGGCCTAATGAAACGAATTATCTGTACACATGATTTGAGATAGATTAAATAGGATTAACAAGTTTTACATAATGTATATGATTTTTTATCATTAAAAGATGATTAACACATGGGCAGTCTAACAGTAGAATTACCAGGAATATATTATTTTTATGTTGATATAAATGAGCTCCTTTTATCAGTGAAAATTGTGTTTATATCATTTTTAACACATAATTGTTTAGGGAAAACAATGAAATCACATTTGATTATGGAAACATGGATATACAATGTTGTTAAGATATATGTGTATGAATTTATCACATAAGAACGTTCTTATAGAAGGTCAATATTAATGGTTAATTTAAGAAAAATAGAGTGATGGATGATTTCTCTTTTACCCCTATTCACATAGATTAAATATTAACCTTGGTAACAATTTTACAAAAAAATATAAGATGGCCAGTCTTAAAAAAGTTTACTGTGATGATTGAAAATTTGTACATCATTTAGTTAAATTATATTGATAAATATTTGAAAATGAACCTTTAAATTAAAACATAAAATATATAGAGTGATGATTTTTATTATAAAATTACATTACCAATTATTTATGGTTTTTAGTCAATTTATTTTTGATTTTATAATTAAAATATTGGAAATATATTATTCATTATATGAAAAATTAAATTATATACATCATTTGAAATATGATAAATATAATTTAGAGAGTAAAAAATGTTAAAAGTATTTATTACAAATTTCATCCAAGAATATCACTTTTATAAAATTAATTTTCACTAAATTCCATTGAAATTATTTATTTATATTCTCAAATTTTATTTTTACTAGTTAACTCATATTAATATCTTTAATTTTATTTCAATATATAATTCATTTATAATAAAAATATGCATCATATAAAATGGGTTTTATAATGAAATCCTTTAATAAAATAAAATATTTCTATTTTATTTTATTATTTAAGAATAATATTAATTTATATTTTGAAATAACACTACACGGTTTTTTTTATACCCATTGGATAAATGATTATTTACTGAAAATATAACCTATGATAATATATAAAATCACATATTCTCGATGTTTAAGTTTTAAATAACCATATATATAATATTTTGATTTTTTACTATATATATCCTCACTAAAACCATTCAATATAAAAATTCAATTTATTCTCACATAAAGAATTTCACATTTGGTATAAAATATTCTTTATAGAATAATTATAATTTTCCCCTATTAATTATTTTTCTTCCCTTTTTATAATTAATCTCCCAAATTTTTATTTTATTTGTTGAAAATGGTTGAAGATATTTTCTAGTATAACTATATATTAAACACTACTTCTTTCCACCCTTTAATTTATTTACTTTTATTAGATGTAATCATATACAATATATAAAAATAATTTCAATTTAACATCTTGTGTTATTAAAGTCTATTGTATTAATCCATTATTAATTTACAAGGTATTTTGGAATGATTAATATATTTTAAAACTTATTTTCTATTAAATAAAAATTATATTGAATGACTAGGATAATATTATTAACAATTATGTACTTGTAGTTAATGGAAAAAATATTTAAAATCGGGGGTTTCTACATTGAGTTAAAAACCATGACATATCTTTTAATGGGTAGTATATCCCAAAATAATGTCTGAAATTTGAATTAAAAAAAATAAACCAATAATTATTAATAAATGAGATATAGAATAATACCACACCATCAAAACAAGACATTTGACAATGATACTCTAAATGTTTTACATCATTTATCATAATTTGTGAGTATTATAATGTTTAATGATGATGTAAAATATATGATGAAAGATAATAGTAGTGATAAAAAAGTACATTAAGTACTCTGAATATTTCAAACCACTCAATACACATGTTCACACCACCCTCATGTATTGTTGAAAACATTTTCTTTTTCAATCACACTCAATTTACATATATTTTATCATGAATACCAATTAAAAAATGTTTTTGTCATGTGCATCAATATGGAAAAAACCAATTGTAGTTTCTAAATTATATAGTAGCAGTACTATATATTGAACAAAAAAACTACTTCGGAGTCATTTTCTATTGATTTAAAAAATAATTATTCACAAGTATTTTTTATTCTTTTTCATGTATTATTCCATTAATATATTTTAGATCAAATTATAAATTAATATAAATAATACATATCCATGATAAACATAATGTGATAAAAAAATAATTTACTAGAGTTACAAATATTATTACTTGAAATCCTTTAATAGTTCAATATACAAAAATAACATATATAAAATATCCATTAAGCTTTCAACAAAATTTAATTAAAAATAATGAGTACTATGTAATAGAAAATAAAAATTTCAATGTATCCATGTAAATATCATATTCTTGGGAGAAATAATTTTATCATAAGTATTATTTCTATATGAACATTATTCTTTATAAGTTTTAGTTTACATATGTATAAAATTACAAATAAAATAATCAATTTTAAATAAAAATAAATTTATTAGTGACCTTAAGAATTAATGTTCACAGTTAGATGATCCTTTTGTGTAATAATTATTCTATATTTAGAAATAAGCCTCGTAACGATGAATGTATAGTTGTGTAGGAATCATTTTGTTAAAGTGTAATGATGATATATAGGGATAATTTTAATATATATCTATTATTCTTTCTAAAATACTAATGATTATATATTATATGCATAATAATCATTCCCAAAATCATTGAAATATTAAAATTTATTTAACAATCATTCCAAATATAAAAACATCATAGAATATAACTTCACAACATGAGTCATTTTTAATCTCAAACAGATATAAAATTTTATGCCTAATATGTTTATCAAACATATATCTAGTGTGTTTCCTTTTATGAAATATAATGATAACAGAAATAAAAAAACCATAAAACCTTAAGAAACTTTAATTTCATCTACTAAGATACATGTTCCAAATAGAAAATAAATTTTAGTTCAAAATTCATGCTAGATAGAATAAAATTGTAATTTTAATATTATAAAGACACAAACAAATGATGTTTAAATAATATACTCAGCATTATTTACATCAATTAATTACCACTTGTTAGAAAAGTATATTAAAGGAAACTTCTTCAATAGTTATCCTAGATATCCCCAAAGGCCTACATAGAAGAAAATAAAAAGGATGCCCCTCATAATCAGTATGTTGCATATTATCATCTTTGGGATTTATAAGAACCAAATTATCATGTCATATAGTCATTTTTTATTCCTCTACCAAAATGTTATCATAATTCTCAAAATAGGTCACCTTTTTTATTTGATCCAACTTTGTATTCATCCTAATGAATAAAGATTTATAAAATAAGATATGTGGATATCATAAAACCCAATAAAGGAAAATACTGATGATGGAGGATTAATAACATAACTTATCATTAAAAAAATATTATATATAATTACACCCTTCATTTGCACACAATGTTTCAATTTTATGGTAAATATATTTGTTTCCTTATACTCCCTGCTCCAAAACATAATTTGGAAAATATAAATGGAAATACCACCTCTACAATGATATGCATCTCCATTCCAAAATGAACCAAATAAATAAAACAGTAGAAAATGTCCTTATCTTTCCAAGGGTTATAAAATGCGGGTAAGGCCACATATACAATGATGCATTGTGAACAAAGGGTCAACCTATATAAAATCTCCACTTGGGTAGAAAATAATTGAGATAGATTTCACTTTTAGAGGATTCTATTTCTGTCTAAATCCATTAGTGAAGCTACCTAAAAACAATGGAGTCATTATTTTTACATATTTACGAATAATTAAATAACTCATTATCATTATAATAATATTTATATTAAAAGTTTATATATTTTTAATGCATTTATTTCATAATTTTAATTCATATATTCATTTTTCTTATTAGTACAAATATTTTAAAATTATCTATAACCAAACATCATTAAATTTTAATTTCTATCAAATTAATAATAATATAATCAATAACATTTTACATATGAATTATATATAATAATTCCTTTATTTAAACAATAATTCACTAGTAATATTTTATTTTAGAAATTTAATATAACACGTGAAAAAAAAATTATAATTCATTTTTATATATATATAATTCCAATTAAAATTATTAATATAGAAATTAATAATATATAATATAATAAAATAACAAAACAAATAAATACAGAAACTTCACTGGAAGCCTTGAGTCTCTCACTGGTGTTTATATGAGGCCAATATGTATTCAATTCCATCCGCAATCAATAAGATGGTGGGTTTATTATTGTGGGAAGTTCATTTATTATCAATGGATTCTAATAGAGTTTTTAAGAGCCTATAGTGTGACCACGAACATCATGTTCGTTTATATTATGATGAACTTCCTCAATAAGTCATTTCTAACCACATGATCTTCTATCAATGAAAAAATTAAATTCCAACAATAAAAAAATGTTTACTTTATTTCATCAAAAATTTTATAAAATCAAGAACTCCAATGATTTTACCAATACAGTTTTCAATTTTAATTAAATATTAATGAATAATTAATATACATTACACAGTAGTCAATACAAATACCCTACCAAATAACTCCCCATCCATAAGAATATAATATAGTTCATTAATTAGTATTTCATAGCCATTTCAATCACCAATTCATTAGATATTTAAAAAATCATTACCAAATACTTTTTATAAACAACTACTAGAGGAATCTATAATGAAAGACCAATTGACAAATATTCAGGTCTCTAACACATTCCATAATATCCAAAAAAACATAATGTTTTAAATCTACATATTATAAATAGAATTGAAATATTATGGTTCATTCCACCATATAAATCAAATTGGGATTTCATTTTTCTTCTTAAATGAAATTTAATTTTTTTGAAAATAATTATTCATTTTTAAAAAATGAATTTTTTTTTCTACATGAAAATAAAAACTCAACTATGTTATTAAAAAACCCTTTCACCAATAAAACATAATCGAGTATTTTTTTATAAAATTAATATAAATTCGATTTTACTTAAAATTTTATTTATTATGAATTTTAAATCATTTAAAAATCAATATTTATTTCAAATATAATAATGAAAATTAATTTTACATAATGATATAATACCAAAGAAATTAAGTCATTTTTTAAACATCAATATCCTTAGACACATGTAATAGTACATCATTATCATATAATTAATTATAAATAAAAATCAAACCCTTGGATTTAAAATTAATTATGAATATTTTAAACTGTATGAATATTTTAATTCTTGTTTAAATATTAAATAGATAAACATGGAAAATAGAAAAATCATAAATATGTGGAAATGGAGACGATCTTCATGAAAACAAGAGTGTGTAAATTTAAAAAATGACATATTCCCAAGTAATCTATTTCTAAAAAACTGGTATTTTTATTAGTTTAATCTAAATATATTGTTATCTAAGAATATTAATGGTATCATATAAAGAGTAATGATGACGTACTAATTTTCCAAATGATAGTTAATTTTCAAAAAATATATCAAATTTATTCCAGAAAATCTATATAAAGATTAACATGTTCTGTCACATTGTTTTTAGATATTTAAAAAAATCCTCATTATTCCCCTAGGTGAATATATAATACCTTCAAAAACCATAGTTAACCTAGTACACTAGCAAAAATTTAATAATCCAAAATTTTTATAGGTTTATTCTCACCAAATGATAATTCTATGTCCTTTATATTAGAATAATATTAAATATAAAAAAACACTCTAATTGATTTTGTAACATCCCTAATAGAGATACTTGAACAATATATTAACAAGGACATCCCTTCCCCTCATATCATTCCAATAACCCCAAGGGATAGAAACTATAATAATTTACCATAGTTTATTATTTGGTAATGATATCTCATATGTTAATACTAAATAGGATAAATTTTATATTATAATTAAGATATTGATTTACCATTACATATGTGAAACGTTTCTAAAAATTAAAACACAATTTGTTCACAATTATTAATAAAAGTTATCCATGGGTTTCTGTAATATATGAAAACATCGATAATATTACTCTTTAAAATATTCAAACAATAAAAAAAAATATACTCTCTAATTTATATAATATATTCCATATTAAATAAACAATATCAAACAGGTCCCATGTATAAACTATTAGAATAAAATGGATTTATGTAAAATTTTGCATGATCTAAAGTTGGCCTCCATTGGTTAAACACATCATGTTGTCCCAAAAAATATAGTTGGATTCTATATTTCCCAAACCTCATTAATCATATAAACAAATATATATGTTTCTATCACTAATTTAAATACTATTACTAAATTTTTATTTCAACTAAATCTAACATGATATTTTTGACCACATATATTATGTTGTCCATCAATAAATATGTGTCAACTCATACAGTAGATAATTATTATAATGCATATATTTTTTACAAAAAGATATATATTTACAAAAATGTAATTTTATTCAATGGATAAATAATGATATAAAGTAGAAATTGGGTAAAAATATCAGAACAAAAATGATAATGAAATAATCCTAATACCGAGAATGTCTATTCCTGAGTATTTTTAATTTTTGAATTTCCTAAAATTTTAATAAATATTACATCCACTTTTTATATTAAAGAAGGATAAAATTGTTATTCTTCTTCCAACATGTTGGAAAATACATTTTTTGTTGGGATTTTTTTTAAATAATAAATGATGGAAGAGTACGAGGGATGGAATATGTTGGGTCATAGGTAGGAACATCAAATAAGTAGGATCCCACATTACTAAATATTGAGTGCCTATGAAATTTTTTATCTTTATGTGTAGTTAAGGTACATATACTATTCAACTATTGTACCCTGAAACCTTCTTAATGAAATTACTACAAATATATATTTATATATATATACATATTGAATTTTTATACTCCTTATATTACTAATGAATAGTTCTATAATCCTAATCAAATATATAAAATAAGATATTGAATCACGGAAAATTAATATAATTAAAAATAAAAAAAACATGTCAATAATTATATAAAATTCTAATATAATTCCATTATAAAAGTATCATGTAACCCTTGATTGTAGAACACTTGTTTCAGATTACTACATACATCATGTATTTTATAGTGATAGTTAAATAGAACATCAATGAAGCAAAAATTCCCATGATATAGATTACAATATACATAAACAAAATTATTATCATTCTATAAATAGTATAATAGATAAATTTATTAATAACAAAATCATTCTAGTAAAAAACACACCAAAACATATAAAATGAAATATGAAATTATAAATGCATATTATTAGAAGGTATGTGTACCTAGGATAAATTGATTCTTCTTAATTATGCTCAAATATATGTTAATGTTTTCTAGAAGTCCAAAAAAAATCAACCATAAATATGCAATATTTATAGAAAAATCACAAAGTATAATTTTTCTATCTATAAGTTTTTTATTAGTTCATTCAGGAAAGATGTTATTTACCACCTTTATAAAAAATAATTTATATTTGGATTCCACTACATGACATTAAAAAATTTTATTCTATAGAGATAAATATTGATTGTTATTATAAAAAAATTAATCCCAATTTTGTATTCTATTAGATGGTGATGATTCATCCAAAGTTTTCTCATTATATAGGTGTTATGATAAAGTAGAGTAAAATCATTTGGGGATATAAACTTTTTTATAGAATGAAATACCATAGTTTGAATTTTAAAATCAAGATGACATGGATTTTTTTTAAATATCAAACGTCAATAGAATAAATCATCATCCATATTTTCTTATTCAATGAGAAAACAAAATTCAATCATTTAAAAGATCATTTTGTTATATCATTTTTACGGATAAAACATTCATTGATTTTCGTACCGGGGTAGTAAAAAACTACTTTTCATAGAAATTCCTCTCACCCATGATAATAAAAATAATGTTAGAAGACTTGGAATGATGTGGGCCTCACCCTATGATCCATGGATACCTATTTATTGTAGTTTCAGTAAAGGTAATATAATGATATTAGGGTTTATTGGTAGTAATCATATACAATATATTTATCTTTTTTATGTATATTTCTATAGATATAAATTTATATATTAAATTTTATAATTCTAGATTAGTTTAATTTTTCTTCTAATATTATATATTTCAAATAAAATTTCTTTACTATTTTCCCTTGGTGTGAATTTATTCGCAAAAATTTTGTGAAATGTTTTATACAATTGTGATTTATTTAGTAGTTTGTATTATCTCAATCAATTAAAAAATTATAAATCTTATTATATATTCCATTGATTGATTTTAAAAAATGGAGGGACAATAAAAATTCATTTATATCTTGTGAACATTGAAGGCGGTATATTTCATGTTATTTTTCATTCCATTAGTTTTTAATAACTAATGAAAATTATGAAATCAATTCATTGATTATTTACACCTTAATCATCACTGTATAATAATGCTACAAAATTCCTATGTTATAATTATTATTTACCATGGAATTTAAAAAAATAATATTCTACAAGTTTTGATCTGTTTATCCATTAGATTGTGTAAGTATTAACTTGTGAGTAATGAGGTATGTTTTTATTTAGGTGAATAAATCCCTATTGAATATATTGAATGACTGACTGAAAATTAACATTTTTATTTATTTGAAAAAATACAATATACAAAAGATCACCATGGTGGTCTAACATACAGCAAACCCAGAGCTTCATTGACAACAGTCTTCATCCCCTCACTAGGAAATGACCCCAAGTTAGAGAAGGAAAAGATACTAAAATCAGGGGTTCCAAGAGAGGCCAAAGAATCGGCCACCATATTTCCCTCCGTCCATGTGTGAGAGATATCTGTGTGAGTCCCAATAAGCAGTTTACATCTCCCAGCATCGCATTGCACAAAAGCATGGAGTCTATCTCCACCGCTGTCAGAAAAATCTTCCTCTGAGAGAACATTTCCAGAATGGAAGCCAAGGATTGTGCCTCCACCTGGAGTGAGTCTCCTCTCCCAAGTGTGCCTACGAATTCTGCAATCACAGACCCCATAGGGTCTCTCATGACACCCCCCGCCCATCTCCCCCATGATCGTTGATCCGTACGTGTTGAGTTTTAGTCCCTGACTAGGAGGTGTCTAGAAAACCCATAGTCCCTTCCATTAGATGTCAACCTATTGATCGGTGAAAATATTTGAGGTGATGGAGCTCATAGATGGAACTGAGTGACAATCGGGGCATTGTCTAACCAGGTTAAAAAAGTGTTGTTCATTTTGAAAATAATACCAACCTGAGATCCAGAATGTTTATTGTGGTGAATATCATTTCTTGCCTTCTGAATTGTCCATCACCCTGTAAGAAGAATGACTGTCTGAGCTTTCCATTCATCCCCATGATTTCCAGCACCTCTAAACCATTAATTGAGGAAGTTACCATGCACTCTGTAATACCCACCCCAACCGAAGAAGGATCCAAACGTCTGACATATATTGCTTTCCCATTAACTATCATAAAATAGATGCCCCACTATTTCCTGCTTGAAATACATGTAGCACCAACATATCAAAGCCATGTTATCTCCCATAGATTGAAAGCAGTCATCTATCGGTAGTGCCCTATTCCGCATATGCCATAACAAAAAACTAAATTTGGAAGGGATCTCTTTGCACCACAAAACCTCCCCCCACAGATCATTATTCGACTTATCCATCGTCACATGAGTATAATCCTCGTTTGAAGAGGCACCCGACGTAGAACTAGTGAATATAATCCTATCATGATAATCAATAACGACTATGCTGTTTAAAAATTCCATTTCCCTTCCATAATGGATGGCCTGAATAAACCAAGGGTGACTGCTGACCTCTTTGAATAACAAAATCGGGGTGGGGCAGCCCGGAAACCACAACCTTCCCACCCCCAATCAAGATTTCAAAAGATTATATTTCCTCTTCCTACTATCCATCGAGAGTGATGATCTAAGACCTCCAAGTATGGGAGAATCAGACTCTATATTCAGGAAGAATGCATCCTCTGAACATTCACATTCAAGCCATATAAGTCCTTCTTGAATATAAAAAATTGTTATCCCATGACTTGAAATTCATCCAATATACCCCTATCAATATCCTAAAATCAATCCAATTACCTTAACTAGGTTCACTATTTTCATACCATTTTATTGTAATTCAAATTTATTGACTACTTTTTTCCACATTATAACCTAATATTTCCATAGAATGTATATGTCTTTAGGTTATTTCATCAATAATTGATGATCTGATAACCCTATCGATGAATCAGGTGACTTCTTAAACCTACTATTTGTATTTAGAAATATCAATTTTTTGAACAAATACTAAGAAACATTGTTTATTATAATATGAAATCATGTTATATTATCACCCAATTTATCTATTATCACCCATTTTCTCTTATTCTTTCCAATTCATGTACACTATTCTTGAACACGATATATCATTTACTATTAAACCCATCTAGTTTGGTGGATAACACTGTTGGTGGATATTCATTTTATCCTAAGGGATTTCTTCTAGTATATCATACTCTTCACAAGACTCAATATTCTAAACATGAGTTTATTCCTATTATGGTTATTGTATACAACGCAATCATAAAACCAGTTAAAAATAAAAATGTAAATCCAAATGAGGTAGATGTTGATGTTAAGAATCTTGTTAATCAGACCATGAATGACTACATAATACCTTTATTTATGAATAAAACTATTACATTCGACATACACTCTTAAGAGATGTCTATTATTTCTTTGAACCCCATGTAATATTCATCTTCCCAAATATCATGAGATACATATTGTATTGACTTTACCTTGTGTCAATGAGTTCAATAATATTATTTAGACCTTGGGAACCCAATAAAAAATTGATTAATATAATATATGGAATATTTATTTCTATATTAAGGATTGATTAGAGAATCAAATAAATAATTGAAGAGGAATATCCATCCATTAATCTTTCATATCACAAATAGACTTCTAAAATAAATAATAACTCCACATAAAATTTATTTTTACATAAAATTTAATTCAAAATATTGTTTAAGAATATAGAGAGTAATATTTTGAAAAGGGGGAAATAATTAAATATATAGGAAATATTGTATATAAGCATTGGTTTTTAATGTAATATTGGGATAAAATGTTTTATAAATGGTTTGTTCATATAAATAAACAATTCATTTATATGATGTGTAATATATGATTTAGAAATAATGACTTATATAATATTTATGTGTATCTAAATGTTATTGCAGGAGGATGATGAATTCCTCATAGTAAACTCATAGGCCTTACTATAATAGTTGAGCTGGTCAATCTAATGAAATATAAAAATATTTAATTTAATAAACTTATTTTAACCATTTTTTAATAACATGATTGTAGGACTGAATATTTCTAATTCAATCATTCAATAGTGGATTTGATTTTAAGAGGAGTACATATTTAAGTCAACACTAATACTTTTCTCACTAAGGGATACTCAAAAACTTCAAATATAAGTTAAAATAACCATTGAATCTTATGATGGAATGATAATGAATTACACAACCGTGGGTATTCTTTAAATACATAGTCCCCTTAAGATTTCCAACCCATACCAAGCTTCAACTAAAATTAATCAATTTCAGGAATCCATAGACACATTAATATAGTATTCCCAAAAACCCATTCATCATACTAAATAACTCATATGATTAATGATCAAAATAAAAATCCTACCTAATCTGTTCCACTCCCATTACATGATAACCTTTTTATTATATAAAGAAAAATATTTCTGAGATTTCATCCTATAAAAAATAATTTTAGACTACTAAAACCAGTAAGAAACCCATTCCCTCTCTGGTTATTCATTTATAAAAATTAAGTGGAGCATTGTGTTTCCCACATTCCTCTCTTGAAAGAATCAATATTTTTAACATCATTTTATGTGGGAATGTAATTGAAAAATATGTAAATTTAATTCCTAGTAAATTGAAGTCTTAAATTTATCAATATAATATTCATGAAATACCTTGGGAATCTAAACAATATCATGATAATGTGGAGGAACCACCACCCCTAAAATAATATAGAAATCTTCTCAATTCAATTATAGAATGAAATGAAAATAAAAACCTTATGTAAATTAATAATTAAAGAAATTATTTACACTTATTGTGAAACAAAATTACCCTTCCAAATGTAATGCAATATAAAAATACATAGTCCCATATACTATAAGGACTTGTTTAATTTCAAATGGATTTTTCACAAAAAAACACACCATTTTCTATAATAATTTTACAAACACAATTTAGGGAACCATTATTCCTAGTTCTGAAGACTCTGTACATTTATAAATTAATATATTACAAGGATAGTGAAAGGTATTATAGGTTTTATATTCTCTATGATTCATATTTATTCTCATTCCTTGGGCCATTTATTATTTTTTAGTTTTAGAAAATATATAAACCACTTCCTTTACATTCTAGTTCAATGATCCTAGATTTTGGTTCCGCTAGGTAACATTCTAGGTTGTCCAGGAAACTTTTGAATCATTATATACCCTAACAACTTCATTTTACATATAAATTTTCTAAATATAGGCCCTATTGAATAATGTCATTTCATATACAGTATTTTTTTCCTATATAAAATAATCACATTTATCCAAGCCTAAAATGTAAAAACTACCCTAATTGTTGGATATATGATCCATGAAAAAAAATTAATCAAAAATATTAAAATAAGGATAGTTATATGGGTTTTGACATGAATTTGAATGGTGGTATTAAATGTGAACACAAGGATAATTGATAAATTATAAAAACATGATTAAGTTAAAGAGATATTCATTCCTTTTATAAAAAATTTAAATGTTTTCTACCTAGATTGATACTAATTTATTTACCATAGAAAATATTATTTTAGGATTACTAATCAGTTTAAACCCTCATAGAAGTAATAAAATTAGTTAAAAGTCTTTTTACTACAAATTTCCAAGAACAATATTCAAATTGAACCAATTCAATCAATAATTCTGGACATAAAATCATATGTAAAATGAAATTCCTAATCTACATCAAAAAATTATTTCTAAAAAACAAAAATTCACCATCCTACCATCCTCACTCATGTATGAATTTTAAGTGGATAATAAAACTTTTCATTTCTTCATTTTTTTTCTTCTCTTAAATCTAAATGTAAACTATAACCTCTAAATAGAATGAAAGGTAATAATAATGTAATTAGATAGATTTATTATAAGAATTCCTTGAATACCCACTGATTAGGATCTATTTTATTTTACATGAGAAAAATTCTAAATCATGTTTCCTACACCTGTAGAAAATCATTCATAATCCCACTGATTGTTTTTGGAAGAAAAAAAATATTTTTAGAAAAATGCATATATTATTTACATTCTTAATAATATGGATTAGGTAATCCAAATTCAAATGGGTGATAATATTTTTGTAATTACTATGATTACCAAGTAGGATAATGATTTTATCCCTAAAAGGATAAGTAAGGAATAAAGTCTTAGTTTCAACTATATGTAGTTTAAATCATGTATTATGAAATATCATTTTACATTTTCCATTATTTATAAAGTCTATGAGTGAGTATTATGTCATGGGTTCTACTACATCCAATATGGGAATTCTAGGTACATTAAAATTGAGATTTAATTTTTAATATATTGGAATATCAATATTAAATGATCTATTTGGAACAAATTCCTTGAGTAAATTTCTATTTTTATTATGTGATACACATAGTAACATATAGTGGATCACGATCACTATTTTCTGTAACATGTTGTGGAAATTTATAGAATTGTTTTTTGATGAATTTTCAATATTTGGGATTAATGTTTTTGTATGTCTATTAAATGATGTTATTATTTTTCAAATATGTAAGGATAAAAATATTTTTTTATTTGAAAAAGAAATTAATTTTTTATTAAATGAATAGATAATCCTCATTAACCATGTTTCTTTTTAGGGATTATGCTTGATAAATCAATGAGAGATTTCATTTTTAAAAATACATTCCTAAAAATGTTATAAAAATGAAATCCGTATTAGGATATAAAACTTGTTATAAATGGTTAATTATGAAAATAATATCAATTTAATGACCCATTTGAGATATACAAGTGAATAATGATATTTTTTAGCTACAAAAATCTATGTGGAATCTACCTCAATATTCATTTCATGTGTCATCTCTCTACCCATCATGCATGTTCCTAATTAGAAATATCATATCAAACTCATGTGACATATAATTTACTTTATATAAATATTTATCTTTGGAACGTTATGTTATAATTATCCATTTCACATTTCACAAAAATCATTTAATGATTCACAAATCCTCTACAGTACCATTGAGAAATAATTTTTTTTTTCTTTTGAACTATAGATGTTTAGATAATTCCTATTACAATCTATCATCTATATTTTCATTAATCATTTCAAAATTAAATATTTTTTTCATAAAAATACTATAATTCCATATTGATTATGATTCTTATACTCTCGTAATAATGTTACATAACAATTAGGGGGAACTGTTTTTTGAAAATCATATAGCTAATAACCTTTATAGGTTGAAATTCATTTATAATTCAAATCATCTTTCAATGTCTAATTTATTCGATGATGATATCCTTTATTTTTTTATTTTTTTTTCAACGATACACTGATATATTATACTATTTGGTTAATACTATTATTAAAAAATTCATAGGGACAGAATATGGGAAGAAAATTAATTTTTTATAAAAAACACAATGTGTTCAATGATCTATACTTATAATGGTGTTTTACATGAAAATTCATGATGATATATATATTCATGATATTATCATTGAGTCTGCTCATAATTTGTTTTCATGATGAGGCATCAAGATGAAACTTAAAATAAATACAAAAAAATGGTTTATTCTAGCCTACCATCTCATAAATTTCCAACACATTTCCAAGGTTGTCCACAATTCCAAAAACTAGGATGATTCAATAAAGCAATAAATTTCCACTTACTATAAAAATGGATGTATAAATATATTTTTATTTTGGGATTGATTTCAAGAGACTATTCCCAATGTCAATAATATTCCTTAATATCCTCTTACCGATTAATTATGTCTCAATATATGTTGATTCAATTAAAATTATTTGTAATTATCATATGGTTGTGATAAATATTTATGGAGATCATATTTTATATATTTTCATTCCATATCTCAATAATTATGGAATATACAACCCCTACATATAATGTTCAATTATTGGAACCCATCTCTAAGTGGGATCTCTCAAAATATGTCTATATCCTACCACCCCGAAACTAAATTTCAAGATTGGATGGTGAATATGATAAAAATATCAACAAAAAAAATATCAATCCCTATTCCAAAGAATTATATATGAATCTCATGTATTCCCTTTAGTCTTATAAGACCATATAATAAACCATAATATTATTTATATAATATCATTTGGTTTATGGGAAATTATTCCATTTATTAGTAAAAATTTAGTAGATGAAGTTTTAGGCAATCACATTAACCATGTTTTAAACTTTATTATCTAGTAAAAATAATAAATTTGAACATAATGAAAATCATTAACTTAGAAGGGATGTTTTTGAAAATTCAATGACCAATAAATCAAGAGTTAAAGACAACTCATATAGGAATCATAAATTCCTATCACATTGAATAGGGAAAATTTGTTATTCTAATAAGTTCCAAAAAATCATTTTTCTCAATGGAAGTTATCTTTGTGATTGTTAGGTCATTATATTGAGAATCATGTATTAGAACATGGTGACGATGATATTTAATATTCCCTTTTTATCCATATATTTGTTTTCAATATTCATAGGGTATTAGATTTTACTTAATAAATAAAAAAATGAAACTAAATATTAATTAAATGTTCCAAACGATGATGAATAAAAATCATGACATGTGTTTTTTATCAAAGTTTTAAAAAAAATATTAAAATAAGAAATTTCCCTTATGAAATGATGTTTATACATAGATATTATTTAATCTACTTTTATTTTATGTTTATAAAAAATTAATAAAATCGATTTAAAAATTTCTTTCATTATAACAATATTCAAAATAAATCATCAATTTTTTGGGAAAATGGTATCTCACATGGTATGTGATATATTTTTCTATTTTGTGAGATTGTGTTACTCTAACCCATTACCAAAGTGAGACGTTGGTGTAGTTCCTTATATTTACCTATTTATTTTTAAACATAATATATATATATTATTATAATATTTTAATATATATATATATATATATATATTTATATTTATAGGTATTTAATTTTTTTATCAAGTACCTTTAGTCAATGTTTTGTGTTCTAAAATGAATTGATCTTATTTTTTAATTCTATCTATTTTAGTCATTGATTATTTTTAAATAATGTATCCCTTGGGGTTTTGATAGTGTTTAATCTATTTAATTATCAAGACCAGAATGAGGATTATAATTAAGTATTTATAATGAAATCACATTCATTGTATAGTTGAATCCCATTCTTTCAACATCGAAAGTGATTTTGTGTGTTACATGGTGCTTGATTGATAAATTGATTATAGATACAACCTTAATAATCAAACCACCAGTTGGAATTGTTACATAAGTATATATAAAATTTATATTTTAAACTATTATCCTAAATTTTTTCCCATTATAAAATTCCTTTTTCCCTATAAGGATTGTAAATAAAACATAGTGGGTGAAAAGAAATAATGAATCATTTTATGGGGTAAAAGGAAAGAAACAATAACTATTAATTACATACTATAATTTTTAAAACATAAAATTATATAAAAATATATATAATTACTAGGTCACAATTTTAATTAATGTTTATGTTCATGAGCAGAAATTTTTAAAATTATTGTTTACCAATGTTGTTTTTAACCGTCAATATTTTCATCTGAATTTTAATAATGTATATCATCTACATTTTCAGATCTGATATTATTTTATTAGGATCCCTAAATAAATTTCATAATTTTTTTTGTAATTTTAGATTCATAAGAGTGTAAAAAAATTTAAAAAACAATGAAATTTAGATGTAGACGAATTCATTGAAATAATTAGTACTTTATAGTACATGGGGATAATAAGTCCATTGTTTTATTCCCTAGTGTTTATAATTCTATATCTATTTGTGGAGGTATTAATTTTTTTTATTAATTTGGATAAATCATGATCATGACTTATGATCTGAGAATTACATTTTTTGATAAGGACTTTTTTTCTGGGAGTCATTGTCATAAACTAACTATATTCACTGACTTAATTGTGAAAAATTTCAATTAACATGGATAATTTAAAATATTTTTTTAAAGGATACGATTTATATGAATTAAATGAGATTGTCACCGATCTCATCTATCATTTTCCAGATTAATAAAAATTTATCCCCATGTATTTTTTGTTTCACAAAACCTATTTATGCATAATTTAAATTAGTTTAAATGTGGTGATTAATTTTAACAATCAAATGGGCATTGGATTGGGATATTATTTTCTAAGAGGTATTTTTAATTATTTCATTATAATTATTTATTTATAATATGGGGTATTAATAGAGGAAATATTATGAAATGTTTTATTAAAAATGGAAATTAAATTTTCAATTTATAGATGGTAATATACTAAATACTAGAGAAAATCATTTTAGGGTTGTGATTTTACGTGGAAAGATAATAACATTAATTATTTATTATATTAAATATATTTATTTACTACACATAATCCCTGTTATTAGTGAAATTCACTATTTAATAATAAACATTCAATATGTTTGAAATTATTGATTAAAATTCAAAAATACATGGGTAAATTTTCAACACCATTTAAAACTCCCACCTGTAATCATTTCGAATTTCAATTTCTAGATCAGCTTTTCCATTTTATGGGAATTATTTTTTCATTATAAGAAATTCTAGATTAATTTTTTATGACAATATATTTTGGCCATTAATCCATAATTTTATTATTGAAACGAATTACACAATATTCCAAAAAAATAATTTTATAGGCCATGATACAAGTCTTTTGAATATAAGATTTTTTCTATTTATATATAAAAAAGTGAGGAATATTTTATTCAACTTTGTATGAATTAAATTTAATTTTTTATGAGGTTATCTGCAAAAACCATGTCAAGGATAAAATTCTTTGCTATTTTCTATGGCATAAAATGAAACCCTATAATTTGGGTTACAAAATCTAGATGATGAGTAAAATTGGTCATAAAAATTTATAGATGTTAGGATAAATATTTTTATGAATTTTTTTCTTATATTACCCACAAACACTAACACTTATAGAGGGTGATTCTTTTTGATCAAATTATAGGATCTATCTTTAATAATATTTTGGTTGACAGATGGAAAATTAAACATTCCAAAAATGATACAACAACCTATACCGACCCTAATCAATTGGTATGGCATGGAAATATGGTGGTGGGGTCCAATCAAGGATATAAAAATGAATATATAATGTAGTGGTACTAAAGTAAATAGAATTAATCACATTCGTATTAATTTTAATGTTATGCAACCAATTTCAATTTGTGGTCAATATTATTCAAGGGAATAATTATATAATTCAATAAAGAATATTAAATAAAAGTTTTCATTGATCATATATTCTTTTATAACACATTGTTATCAATTTATAAAGGCATAAATTAATTGGAAATAAATGGTTCTGAAATTCATTATAGATCATTGAATTTGTTATTCTGTTAATGTTTATCCATCAATTATTCTTCCCTTAAGAAAGATATTCCTTCTTCATTTAAGAGAATTAAATTAATATAGGGTAACACTATTTTGGTTTGATATATAAATGTTATATGGTGATTCATTAGATGTTATTTATTATTTTATTAATTTAAAATCACATTTTTAATTCAAAAGACAATTTTTTGATTATTTTATCCATTTTCCTTACTCAGTTTCAAGGGTAAAAATTTTATTTTCATAAAAAATCATATACATTTGATTGTTCGTGAAATTAATTTTTTGATGGATTAGAATATTATCCTTGGTATTATGTAATTATGAACTTGTTTGTGATGAGGGTTGTTCATATATCATTGAATGATTACCTCTCAAATTTATGATATTGAGGTCTCCTAAAATGAAATTCATCCAATATTCCACTAATAAATGCTATATTGGTCCACTCTCATTCTAAAGTTCCCTAAATCATTGTTCTATATAGTAATATAAATCAAATAAACCTCAAATATAAACATATTATAAAAACACCATTTATACAATTTTTATGACATGATGTTTTTTATTTGGTCTTTATGTATTACACAAACATTGTTTTTCTAGAGAAGACCGCCTCCACCCATTGGTTAAATTATGATGAATGGGTATATAACTCGTTTCTTTATTACTAACAATCATACTATGGATACATTCCATCATTCCACCATATCTTATTAAAACATGAAAATAAAATATTTACTGCATCCAATTTTGTTGTGTCAAGAGGATATAAAAAGTCATAACCCGAACCAATGGGGATCAAACTACAACTTCCCTGTGCTAACCTCCATATGTCAGAGGGTAAAGAGAAGTGATTAAATACATATATACTTTGATAGGCATTTTCCTGATGTAGCTATACGCACACAGCCGACCATCTCAATGAATATGTGTGGAGTGATTTTAATAATAAGATTCAATATATAGAGGATAACCATGTGTTTGAAAACCTATCGGGTAGAAAAAGAGTCGAAAAGTGTTAATGTAATAGTAAGTGGGAAAAATAAACGCCCAAATAGAATTATATCCCTACATGACAAAACTAGAAAGTGAAATTTTGGGAGATATCATCTCTGTATATCCGAGATCTGAATCAAATGAACTATGTATCCCAAATATCCCATGAAATAACCATTGAACATTCCTTCATCATTATAAGACATGAAATGTGTGAGACAATCCAATGTAGTGGTGAGTATATGCATATCTTGTAGGACCCCCCCAAAATATAAAAGGGGATTAGTAAGAGACACGATATGAATACATAGTAGATGGATCCACCCAAAGTAAGAGAGTAACAAAATCCAATGAAATTGATATATATTTATATATGCTAAAAAAATGAAATCCAAAACAAGAGATATAAGGGACCTCCATGTTACAATTTAGTCTTAGAAAAGAGTGCCCTCAGTTTGAAAAATCCATCAATAATGCCAATAACCTTACGTTTCACTCCAAAAAAGTAACCTTGTGGATTTCCCACCCCCACCATTGGTACTCATAGAAGAGGGAACACAACATCCATGTCCAGGACCCATTCCCAAGTGTGTCATGGGGGTTCCATCAATGTATGTACAACCCATTCCCTATCTGTGAGTGGTTAAAATTGGTTGGTATAGGACTTGTGCCCCAATTCAATAGGGGGAAACACTCAAAAGGTAGAGGACCCACACCCAAATTCCATAAGAGGGTACCACTCATAAGATATAGGACCTATACCTGAATTCCGTTGAGGTAACACTCAGTAGATATAAGAATCACACACTAACTCCATAAGGGTGTACCACTCAGTAAGTAGATAATGGAACCATAATGCTAATTGGTGGGTACCAATCAGTAGATATATAGATTTTTCCCTAATTCCTTAGTGTGGTACCAATCAATAGATAGATGAATTGTACCCTAAATCCATAGGGGGGTACCACTAAATAGATATATTATTTTTCCGTAACCCCATCTGGGGTACCATTTATGGTTGATAGAGGACTCATACCCTAGTCTATCAGGGTGGTACCATTCTATTGATCTTGGCCAAACTTTTTCATCATCGAGTGCCACCTGAAGATGTATCACACTTTGAACATGTCACAACATATCTCAAAATTCAATATAGGGTCCTCCATCATGTTATTAAAGGATAAAAATAGTAGATAGGGTATTTATGGGAAACTTCAGAGTCCAAACTAAGGAGATATGATAAGTTGAATCTTCTTTAAAGGGATTTAAGGGGTGCACAATGTGTAAGGGGGCCCTTTCGACATGTGTTCTGACAAAAATACTTAGATGTGCCTCAGTCAGTACATAGATCACAAACTAGTTATCACTACATGTTGTGTAGGTGGATTATACTGTTTTCCCCATCCACCTGAAGTCTTGTTCATGCTTCATGTTCATGTCCGAGTATTATTTCCTCTATCAGTGTACATTGATAAATTGCATGTCCATCTACACGGGGATCCTCCAGGGCCCATAGTTTTTTCATTGTACTTTGGTCTATGGAATGTGTTTCTGCATGGGCACCTACTTGTGTGCTCTTACAGAAGGATTTTTTTATCGGAGAAGGATATATGACATGTTTACTAGCCTCACGATGTTTCACCCTTAACATTCTCGAAACCCTAGTTCTACATTGAAATATTAAATATAAGATGTCTGTTCTTAAAACTACACAGTTTATAGTCAGGTTTTCTATAAAATCCTAAATTGTCTTCCGAAAGTACAAATCCATCCTTCGATTCTTCTAAACTTACCTCTAGGCCTTTGGGTATTGGCAGAAAAGGCCCCCATTTTTCATTTTAGTTCATTAGATATTCTAAAATATAATTTTCAAAATACCCTTTTGAATCCATACACAACATATGTGTCTCCCATTTCCGACCATCTTCTATTTAGATTTTATAATAACTAATTAATTAACCAAAACCATCAATTCCTCTGATTCTATCTCTGATTTATCAATCCGTTCATCAAACATGAATCTGTTGTGGATCTGGGGATCCAATCAGGCTCATTCCCAACGGATAATGGTGAATCATGACCATGTGTTCCAATGGTTACTAACACAATGGAAAGAGTGATAGATGATAAATTGAAATAATAATTTTCCAATCGTTCTTCAGCAAATGATATAGATTTGGGTTCTTGGGGGGGACAAAAATGAATAATAAAATTAAACTGGTACATGGTCGCATGAGAAGATTCATAATTGATGTAGACCAAGGATAAAAATATGATCATATTGAAATTTTTAATCAAATGGGGAGGAATGAAAATTGATTATCACTACTTTTAATTGGATCGTTACTTATCATAGAACACACTCAATAATAAATTAGAAAAGTATTTTTACTGTTTGTTCAAAAATCTTCCAAGATTAAGATATTTTTCATAGACTGGTTCCAATTAAACAATTAAGTTTGAAGAAAACTAATCTCAAAATCCCGAAGGATATATGAATAACCTTATAAAATCTCTATAACATTGAATTTTACTAGAATTATAAATAATGTATGTTAATTTAAATAAAAATATATAATTATTTACTTCACTAAATGCACCCTCCCAATGATACATTTATCCAAACACCTCTCACTGACATATTTTATGTCATGCGTAGGGTAAAAATTATTTTCTTGATTCAGATGTGGTCCTAGATTTAGGAGCCTATATTTTTTTTAAGATTTATCAAACATTAATTAAGAAAATGCGTGCACATAATATATAATATATTTAATAAATTTATAAAATATATTCCGAGAAAACAAATCCTTGGAATCACACACTATCTATTGTGCATGTCATTGAAAATATATCTATAAATATTTCATACACATATAAGAAATAAATAATGTCTCTATATCATTTCTTACCATAATATATTGATCCTAAAAAATAAAAACTAAACAAAAAACTTTGGATACTGAGCCCGCATTAGGTTCTCCTACTCCTAGGAGAATTCCTGCATGCTTCTTTTCTAGAAGAGAACCTGAACCAAAGAGAAGGTACATCTAAGCAGGGTCCTCTCCAATCATTCATCTCTCTCCATCATGTTATCCAGAAATGTTTCTCCTTCATTTATGTCTATATCACCGATTAAATAATATGTGTGCGGTCATGCATATATGTCCTCAGTTATAACACATAGAAGAAAGTGTTCATCCGATCCAACTATAGTGTGTAGGGAAATATTATAAGAGCCCTCACCGACCCCTAAAAAATCTAAAATGGATTGATGTACCTCAAGGATAGCTTTCCTACGTGGATAAATCTCAGCATTCCTTATCCTAGGGAGAGTATCAAGAAAGCCTAGTCTCCCGTATCGAACTCTAGGGGCCACCAATGTTGATTTTTATAAAATTTATACCTTTACTAGGCTATCCTCATCAGCTCATGGATGACCTAGACCTTTTATGTCATCACCTCCACCATATCTCTACTCACAAGATATTCCATGCCCTACTCTATACAGGACAAGAGTGATATGTATGGTCTCTTGTATAGGGAATCTAAAGGATCCATGATGAGGGTATAGTGTTATATATTAATGTAAACAAACCCTACGAATTGAAATTTATCCTTATAGCTCCATCTAACATCTAAAATTAAATAATTTAGCATATACTCCAACAACATGATAGTTATCTTACTCTTCCCATCTTTTTATTGGTAGAATGATGCACTCCTCCTCATATGGGCCTAGAATTCCTCTAACAAACCTCCCCACAACTATGATGTGAACTGATCATCATAGATGGAGAAAATAGTCAATGTCACCCCATAAAATAGAATAATATCATGTTTGTACATATTACCCCAAACACTCCATTGAACACTTCTTGGTAATATCATGAATGTGTGATGATTTCCTGAGCCTGTCAACTATCACCTAGATGGAATCATGGATTCTCACTTTCCAAGGATTCCCTGTCCCAAATTCTATTTATATGACTCCCCGATTTTACCACATGACCTCAAGGGGATAAGACAAAACCACTAAAACCTAGTTTTCAACCTTTACATACTTATAAGTGAGTCACAGTGAGACCAAGTCTTCTTTGATCTATATAATGATGCCTCAAAAACATTGAATCTGATGGTATATGTAAATTATTACCACATAGGGAAGTATCAAAAAAGGATATGTTATTAATTATATCATTGAATCCTATATCTTTATGACTATGACCACCATATATTCCTAGAAAATTTTTATATGATTTACTCCTTCATAATATCCAATTGTTGAATATCCTAAATAACTATGGTAAAGCAATACCTCATAGTCAATGTGTCCCAACTAGGAATCCTTTACACAATGATCGATAAGAAGAGTCAACACTATCAACTAATTAAAAAATTACACCCTTCATCTTATCAAGTGTATACTGCAGGGAATAAAACGTCTCAATATCCACTTCCACCAAACATGGCATGGAATTATTTTAAGGGAATTTTATATTATATTTCCATTTCATTAAGTGAATACTATATCAAATTCATAGACTTACAAAAAGTATAACTAGAATCTCATTCACAGTTTAATGTATCACAATATGAAGATGCAAATGAAACTCTAGTGGTTTGAGTAGACAACAAATCTCTCTCCTAGAAGATAGGGCCTCCAAATCCATTGAACAAAGACTACCGTTATCATATCTTGGTCGTGAGTCGTGTTGTTCTACTCAAGGGGTTCCAACTACCTCAAACCATATTCCATAATATCATGTCACTTCACTGACACGTTACAAAGACCATCTCTTGAGGCATTACAATACAGTATGTACTCTATACTGACCCTAGGTAGTCTCAATATAGAAGAACTCATCATCCTCGTCCTCAAATTCTTGAATGATATATAGAACTGCTCTATCTAATAAAATCTCTCCCCATTCCATGTTAGGTTGCTAAAAGGGGATGAAAACCTCACTATGTCTCTATCATAACAATCATATTATACCCCGAAAATCCATGTCAAATTTTTTACCTTGAAAATTCTCTTTCATGGATCCCATGAAAGAATATCATCGTCCTATATCAGGTCGACAACATCACAATTCATAGAAATGACATGCCCTTGGATATGAACCTCATGGATCTAGAACATTCACTTCATGAAAATTCCATAATGATGGTTCCCCCAATGTAAATCTAGGACCATCCTCAAGAGATCTAAATGAAACTTTTTTATGGTAGAGTATATGTGTATTTCATTAATGAAGACCATAAAAAATGTTCCATGTATAACTAGAAGATTCAGTTCATGATATCTACAAAAATAGTAGTGTAATTCATCAAAAAAGAAGGGACTGACAAGGAACTCATAGTTTCTATAGAAACATAAAAATTACACCATTGGAATATCAACTTTAAAAACTCTAAATAGGCAGTAGTGAGATAAGAGATCAATCTTTGGGAACTATCACGCACCACATAAAAAATAAAAGAGGAAAACAATAATCGGAATGGGGTACTATTAATCTATCATGTTCTGGTTTATTCAATAGTAATCCAAAAATATCTTCATGATCACATCAGAATTGTCCATGAACAATAATAAAACATCCTAGAAGAACACACCAGTCCTAAGAAAACCCTTCTTTCAATGGTCATCTAACTTCAACCACAGTTCTCATAGATCAATGAGGCGATATTTGATATGCCGTTGAAGATATTAGAGTCCCCCATTATTTAGGTCGATGAAATTCTCTATCACCCACCTCATTGGTAGCCAAGAACATCCTCAACTAAGACATCCATGAAATCCTCCACAACTAAAGTAATTCAGATTACTAAAGAGCCTTATGCACCATGGGATACACTCACCAACTGAGGGGTGATCTCATCCTCATACTCATAAAACTCACTCATCCCACTATGTTATATCTCTCACACAAAATGAATAATATCCTCCCATTTGTTTGAAGGAATCTAAATTATCTTCAATAACCTTTAATCTAGGCTATAACCATGGAAAACCAACACATACCATGATGATTTCATTGGGTTACATCATGATGACCAAAAGATCCCACGATGAAAACCATCCTCCATGAAATATCTCACACTGCATAAAGATAAATGATATATAATAAGTGTTATAGGTAGGATTGTAAAGAAAAATATACTACGATTAATCCTAAATATTGAGATCTAAATCTCATAGAAAGAGTAGAGATATGAAATAATGATTCAAACATGTGTCTACTAATACTGAATGAAGAGTAGAATAATCACATATCATACCTCTAATAATCTTGTGTTCTATATAATAATAATCTTCTATTGCATGTATCTATCCCTAGACCTGATTTTCATATCCCAACGACTGACATGGGCCACCTTGTTGTTAAGATGGATAGATCTCATAGTTTCATCCACCACCTACAACCTATACTCTTTGATCTTCATTTTCTCCTCCTATGGCTTCACCTCCTTAGGGGACACCCAACCTCAACTGGGATATCCGTGATAATGGAGTTTCATATATTATGATGGTTCATCTACTATTAGATTGAACTCCTCTACACATATGGTCGTGAAATCACTCTCCATGTGACCTCTCCCATTACATGTATATCACCACCACTCTCTGGTATTCCCTGGTCCTCTGTGTGGTCCCTATTCTAGATGACCACATTCATAACTCTAGTCATTATTAGTTATCAAATACCGAGATCATATAGATGGGTTTCTTCTAGATTTTATATATGAAATAACAATATAACTCCGGTGACAAGCTATAACATCTTAGAATCCAAGTAACTGGAAGCTCTCCTTCACTAGTGCCCACTCCAACAACCAATCATAGGTATAAATTCAAAACTTTACTATAATGTCATACATATATCTTAGGAGAACATGATCAAACAACCTTATTTGGATGAATTCACCCCTTATCATGTAGAGTGACTATCATGTAAGGTATGTAAAACTCACAGCATAATCATCCAATGTCATCAGTCTTTAATGCAACTCCAACAATTACCAATTTTGAATTGAGAAGAAAATGTATTTCTAGTTCTCTTCAAAATATTTCTACATGATGTCGGGCCATGTGAGTGTTGATTAATCATGAATATGTGTAACAAGACTCCACCAGTGACATGTTTTTCAGTGGAAAAGGATATCTACCAGTCCAACCACATAATCCCTTATTATACGGATAAGCCTGAAAACATGGACTGCTGACTCTAGGCAATCCTCCACTACATAGGGATGTATACCGTCTTAGTAACTTAGTTTACTCATGTTCTATAACTTATGGAGTTGACTAATACTAGGTTCATCCTTATAACACTTTTCAGGTATGATCTACTTCTCAACTATAGGATGCGATTATGCCAATCCACATTGGGAAAGAATCTCATGATATAGACACTAAATTGAGGCCTCATCTCTAATTACATCGTCACGATGAACCGTAATTGGTAACCTTGATAGCTTTTGTTGTGGGGGAATACTAAAAACATAATTAAGAAATTCCATGTTCATATGTACAGACATATATATATATACACACACACACAATGGAGAGATTACTAATGAAATAATTTCCAATGGACTATTCCTATATGCCGAAGGTACCATTGATCCATATAACCAATGAATCTATTTTTTGAGTTGAAAACAGGTATTCATGTTTCTAGTTTGTGGATACTTTATACGCCCTTCCAACATTAGATCCCATAGCCTAATAATCACACTTGAAACACTTCGAAACTGCTACCCAAAATCCCATCCTAATCCTATTAAAAAGACTCATCCAAAAAATATTCCTAGGAATAAATTTCTAAAATAAAAATCATTCATGACATCATAAAATGGGTATCGAGTTTCAACTACCCAAAGCGCACCTCTATGAGCCATGTGGTGGAAACAAGTGTTGATAAACATAACTATTATAAGTTTCAATTTCATAATATACCTTTATGTACACACCTGACTATATCAATGTAGAAGTGTAGATAGATAATAATAAAAATAATAAATATATATATAATAACCATAAAGGTAAAAACCTCTAGGGTGTAACGGTTTATTCCAATGTAAACTGAAATGTAATTGTGAAAAATATACAAACAACCAGAAATTGTCCTTCCCAAACACTATCATCATCGAGCACCTAAAAAAAGTGTCACACTCAGAAGATCATTCATCTTATACAAATGAAACTATAGTTGACACTATTAAATTATACATAGAAAAAAATTTGGGATATGCTACTCACAGACCAATATCTATGTCCAAATATAGGACATATAAGATGATGAAGTTTACTCAAAATCATAGGAGGGGTACAGGACATGTAAGGGGACCCACATGGGGAGTGGTCCCATTCTACTATATAACCATGTCATTGCTGACACAAATCTTAGTAAAATAGTATCACTACATGATATGTATGTGTATTTTATGGAGTTCCTTAGCCACATGGGGTCATGATTGTGATTCATGTTTGTTCCCGTGTAATGAAGCTTGTGTTTGTTTACTTCGGTACATGGCGTGTCTTTCCACAATGGGATATAACCATGTGCATGGACATATATACATACTTATATACATAGTGTATCCTTCTTCATGGTCTATTTCTTATGTGCTCTATCACATAGCTTGTCTACCTAGGGGAGGATACACATTGTGTGGCCCAACCACAATATGACTCACCTTTAACATTCTCAAAACCCTACGGTTGTAGCCAAAGGGGAACTACATGACTTGTATTTTATTTTTAAATATAATTAATGAGCATCTTCTAGTATTTTAAATATAGTCTTTCGTACTTTATTTAATGCCTACAGGCCTCCCAAAATTGGTATAAAATGCCATCATTCATCATTTATGGCCCACTGATGGCCAGAAATTAAATTTCCAAAACACCCATTTGAAGTTGTATGCATCATGCCCATAATTAATCACCTTCAATATACTATATGGATTCTTGAAAAATATATATATCACCGAAAAAATATAAATAATTTGATTCCAACATTGATTCATCATTCCATATGTCAAATTTTAACCCCCCATGAATTCGGGGGGTCCAATCGGGCATGGTCCCACCTGGAAGAATCAAATCATGATCTCGTGGTACAAAAATGACTAATGTGAAGAACAAAGGAAGGAATCCACAATAATGCGATGTTAAATGATCATTGGAAATTCTTTTATAGAAAACAATTATAGATTTTGGGTGACTGGGGTGAGAAAAATGAATAATAAAATTAGACCAGTACACATGCACATGCTAAGGATCACAATTGATGTAGGTCCAAGATATTAAGATTAACATTATCAAGAGTTGAATCAATATAATTGTAACCAAAAAATTAATGAGTAATACCTAGAATTTGATCAGAATTCATCGAATAACACACTCGCTAATGAATGAAAAATATCATTATGTTCACTGCACATTGATCTTCCTAGATCTATATGTTCATCATCACCTGATTCCAATTCACCCATAGAAGGGGAGAAACACACATCTTAGATATCCCATGATTTTGTGTCTATCCTTGAAAAAATCTATTACATAATATTAGAAGTCAATTATGATTTTGGATAATTAAATTAAAAAAATATATTTAATTATTTATCTAACTAAATGCATCATACCACTTATTCTATTTTTCGAAGTAGCTGAAGGACCCCAGAACACCCTAAGAGGGGAGGGGTGAATCTGGGTGTCAAATTTTTCTTCTTAAAGTTGTGGATATTGTTCCCATGTTGGTAAGAACCTGTAAAATATGTTATAAAAAAGGAAAGCACATAGATGACCCAACCCTTTTACTTGGTTCACCGCAAAGGGCTATGTCTAAGGAGCATACGCCGATAGTATGTCGGTCTTACCTAAGTCCACTAATTATCCCTAGATGTCTAGTAAAATAGTTTGACCATATTCTCTTTGTGACAGGCACACTACCTTTATAATAGTTCAGGGATGACTAACGACATCCCTATAAACACTTCTGAAAACTCCAACAGCTCACTACTGTGAGAGAAGTCTAACTCAATTTATCGATGTAAAGGCTAATTCAATATATTGGAATTTGTTTCAATGTCTCTATCTAGCATGATACATTCCTTGCATCAATGACCTGAGTAGATTATCACTGAAATCCCTAACCACACTTCACTGATAATAAAAAAACCCTTTGCAATGCCCCTTAGTAATGCTCTACCTTTTGTGAATCTCGCATCCTCGTGGTACACAATCCTTCACAAATCTCACTACCTCACAGAGAAACCAACCTCATGAAGCTCACTGCCTCATGGTGCACAACCCTTCGCTAATATCACTGCCTCGTAGAGAATCCAACCTCATAAATCTCACTGAGCCAATGCGGAACCCCCTATCATTGAGAACCTCATATACATTAAGAGAAAAAACCTTATTGGGAAATTTGGACGTTTCTTCACGAAGCACAATATCCCTTATGAAAAACTGCTTTGCGGAGCACCCCTTGCTTCACGAAGTCAAAACAAACATAGAAATTCACTCTCAAAAATCATCCAGAATGATGATGGGTGCCCTCTTATTTATAGGCACAGTCGATCACGGATCTGTGCTTCTTCAGGAAAAAAATCCAGGTTGGTCGAAACATCATCGCGGAAATTACTCCTTCTTGCGAAGCTCTGCTGAAATTTCCAATGTTCAGAGCTCGTCGTAACCATAGAGCTCTCCATCAAAATCCTTCGCATCGCTACAAGGAACCGCCACAATGATACTTCCATTCGTTGTTCACTATGCTCGTCGTAATCACAAAGAAACACCATCTGAAAACATGATGCTTCATTTTTTTAAAATTCCCATGCCAATCATTTCGAAATCCATGAATTTTACATAAAAATAAAAAAAATCATTCTAAAAGAATACCTTTCACGAAGATCAATGATCAATCTTTCGTAATCACAGATCACACCATCTCAAATCTTCCAGTCTCTATGAAATCCACATCATGAAGCATATATTTGGGAAACTCCATCCTTTTACATATTTTCTTACGTCCTTCTAGAAGAACCACACTTTGAAATATCCCTAATTATCCATTAGAGGATTGAAAAAAACCCATACCATTCTCCATTTCCATCAAATAATAACCTTGGTTCCAACACAAGCCGCACAGACCTTTTTTAGGTCACACCTAGGGTAATACACACATTACATAAATGGTCATAAATAGATGACCATAAAACTATATAACATATAATTAATTTCCATATAATGTTAAATTGAAAGACTCATTTTCCATCACATTAGACTTTTGTAATCGTTGAATTTTTCTAATCAATATAACATTAAAAAATATGTGATTTCTGTTAATGTTTTCTTACAATATTGTATGGTTCTCATTGATACGAGATTTACATCACCCAATTTAATATATAGATAGCATTCCATTTTGGTCAAATTAGTACAAACATAAAGAGTAAACTAAATAGTAAAATCAACATGAACATAAAATTCTATCCTTTTTGGTACAAATTTAATTTCTATAATCTATTATTTAAAGAGAAAGACATTTCTTTTAAGAGGAACACCCAAAAAAGGACTCCTGAAAAAAAAATGTTCCTACTCATTAATCCAATCTAATTACTGGAATAAAAAATTTCAATTTATAATTAAAAATGAATAATTATTATTCTGATAACCAATTTTCCCTAGAAACGTTAATGAAATTCTCACTAGACCAACATTTAAGGTACAAAAATAGAGAAGGTCATCATTTACCACTATAAGTTAGATGAGTAATTGTTAAGAGAACATTATCATTCATAAAATTATCCCAACATCATATTGACTAAATAATCAGTTTGATTTATTTTGTAGTCAATTATATAATGTTATTTTCCATAAAAAAATTGAATTCAATACATATTGTATAACATTTAGTATACTCATCCCTTCAAGAATATACATTATTTTATAAACTATCTTCATAATATTGTTTTATGAATGCTCAAAAAACCAACTAACTTATTTTTAGATACTCATCATGGTATCACATGATCCTTTTCTAAAAATAATTTGTTCCCCAGTTAATAGATATATGATTAACATGATGAATAATTTCACTGAAAGGACCCCTCTAAAATAATGTGAACATAAGAGTTTTTTTACTTTTAAGTAACCCATTAGAGATATTTTGGTTCTTGAAAAAACCAGGGAAAACCCTAACCAAGAGGCTCTATTTTGGTATTATTTGGGGTACTAGATTATCTATTATTAATTGTTTACACACTCCCCCAGGTTTCCCTCTCATACTAAATGAGAAATTATCATGTTATGATTTAACATTTCCACGATTGGCAACTCGAGATGATTAATATATCCATGAATTTATACACTAATGCATCATAAGCACATTCAATGAAATATTATGATACTCTTTTCTTATGAAATTTCATACATAGTTTTGTCTTTCTTGTGAATTCCTTAATTCCTCATGTTTAAACAAACCCCATTGAAATCCAATAGACATAGGTTGTGATTATTGTCTTCACAAGCCCTTATTATCTATAATTCCCTCATTTTGCGACTCTTAATCACAAGAACTATTTTCTATAAACTATGATCATAAACCATATACACCCATCCATGGGGTCACCCATATGTGATGTTTTATCTCCACTCATATCTCGATTAACTCTCCATTGATATATGGTCTCTCTCACAATACTGTTCAAATCTATATAACCATAATCATTAACCGTTTTGGTATGTACATAACGACCTTTAACATGACACTCTCTTCCATGGGGGATTTTAATCTAACATTATAATTTAAATTCATGATAGTTTTAACACTCCAGTTTTAATATCTAGGAAACATTATAAATTCTGAAACAATATCTTATATTCAATATCATACATTCTGGTCTAGCATGAAATACTATAATAATCAAGTGAAAGGATATTTATTACTCATCTAGTTAAAAATACATGTCGATCTTCATAGGGTTCTAACATGATTGTGTTTTCTATAAATATACCCAAAATACTCTTAGAAAAATTATAATGATTAAATAAGAATAAAATGAAAAAAACATGTTTTTTTAAATGTAATAGGTGAATTCAGAAAAGTCTAGCATTTTACCTAATATACCTCTCCATCAATGACATAGAAAAAATTAATCTACAAAACTAAAATATAAAAAACTCGTCAATACCACAATTTGGCCCCATAAATAATAATTATATGATCTCTTGTTCCATGATACTTTTCACAAGTAAGAGAACCCTATTATACACCACAATATTACTTAAAAAGTTTCATCTAATAATTTCTAAAACATTATCATGAAACAAAACTAGACGAGTCATATGTATATCTACAAATACCTTAAACTATCTCTGGTGGTATATTATAAATGACCTCAATCCCTAATTTTATATAATGAACTATATTGGGTTTCTTACTATATTTTTTTTACCTATTCATGTAACAATGCTCCCAGGTACTCTATTTTTCAATTAAACATGTATATTTATTTTTAAATCCTAATAATTGTAAAGACGTGTTATTCATAAATAATATGTGTCATGATTCCTATTCTAACTAGATACATAGTAACATTTATACCCCTTGATCTCATATCTAACTACAAATTAATATTTTTTTACCTTCCCATACTTCACTATTATTTTATCTTAATAAATTAGTTTTTGTTCTTTTATAGATTCCCATTACCTAACCTTGTTTTGGAAACAAAATTTCTAATGTCTATGGGGTCTCAATTGTTCTGTTCTCACATTATATCACTTCCAGTTCAAATTTGTTTATTTACTTCAGGTCACTTCTTTATCCTAGAAAATTATAGTGAAGGGCATATAAATTTTTCACTATATATAATATTAAAATGGTTTATCCATAGAAACATGAAATGACTTCAATGTCTTTTTTTATCTATTAATCACCTTCCAAAGGTTGAAAATATTTAGTGTTTCATTCTTAAAATTCACTGGAACTAACATTAGTTAGGAGGATGAGAGGTCTGGATCATCAGACACTTTTTGGAATTATTTCATACACTTTGAGTCTTATAGATAGAATATATCTTCATAAATCATTCCAATTTATTGATACATGATTGGTTACCCTAAGAAAATTATTGGATATAGAACTCTTGTATATATAGGATGGAATTTTTATAATTACACAATCATCACATTACATTAGTTCTCTATCTACTTTCCCATTATTTCTAAACAATGTAGGAAACATTGATTATCCATGTTGCCTGACTTGGAGAAATAGAATTTTATATCATCTAATGAGACATTTGTTGTTTTTAATTAATATTGGACCTTCATGAGGCATTCAACAAATAATTTTTTAATAGGAATAAAATTGGATTTAGTTCAATTGACATAGTGTAAGGGTGTATAGAAAGACAACATCCTGAAAATTATCATATTTTGTTAGGATATATATGAGTTAATTTATATTTTTTGTATGGATTATAGGCCTTAAGAAGGAATATTACATATACTTATTTTAATAGTAATTAGAGTCATTGTATTTTATAGTTATGGATTTCTACATCATGAAATGTATTCCATGAGAGGTTTTGGCAAGGATTTATTCATTTTTTTACATCTGTTAACTGCCTCACTAGGAGAATGAAACATTGAGTGGGGAAGTGATATAATAATACTTATATCTCAAAGGAGTAACATATTAGAGGCATCCATATCCCACTATTGGTATAATAATTACTAGTCAATAAGACAATTTGAGTCTTTCTTGGTGTGAGAAACAAGAGACTACAGAAGAATGGTAACTTCCCATGAGATCATAAATTGAATGTTCATGGGGATGAAAAACTAAGGACAAACTAATATTTGAGAATTATTTTTTCAAATATAATGAAGAATATGTCTTTATTATAGGTAATTATGAAGGAATCCTTGGTATCATTTGAATACATGAATCAGATTCCATGCATTTTATTTTGTTCCAAAACAGTGATAGGTTTAATGTTATTAAAGGAACGCTCATGCTTAAAACCTAAGAGGGTTCCTATTTATGACCCCATTTCTCATCCAATAATTTGAGATGAAGGATTTTATTGTAATAATAGGATTTGTGTTTTATAAGATAGAGTAAATTGAATTCTTTGTGACTTTCACAAGGTGAATATTCAGGTCACATGGTCATATGTTATCCTCTGATGGAGGAACAATGGTGATAACCATGTAAGGAACATAGAACAGGTTTATATTTTATAGAGGCACTTTTGGATTCATGGAAAAATTGTTACTAAATGATAATAAAGACATTAATGGTGCATCCACACCCTAAATGAAATGATCATGTGGACATTGTGATCAAGAAGCGATGCACATGGGTTACCACAAGACAAGGCTGGCACATCTATGAGTCATAATGTGATTCGTTCTAACACATCTATGATTCATTCCATGGTCAATAAATTTATCATTAAGAACAAATGATCCATCTATCATGTGTATGGGATTCCTCAGGACATTGTTGGCATGTATATGGGACTTAATGTGGTCAAATATCAAACATCTAAGGATCATCATGTGATTATGATGACATGTTTGAGTCATTCCACATAACACATTTGATATGTTCAGGGGTTGTCAGAAGATTAATCAATCATAAAATTATCTAATCTCATTATTAATTTTACATGCATTGGGGTTAGTTCAGGTTCCATTAACTCGTCACACAAATCACATAATCCCCATGGTTGAAAATAAAATAACCGCCTCACATAATGATCATGTCATTATCAACTATTATCTCATGAATACCATGAATTTATTTCATAATTTTCACATAAATTGAATAATTATTTTAATATGATATCAAAAGAGTCTTTAATGTGATCTATTCAACATATTTATTGGTCATCATGTGGTCAGGAAGACATTTCTGAGGGGACTTCCATTATCATGACCACTTGTACAAGAACATTTGATTAATTAATTAGATATATCATCATCAAAACTCATGAAGTATACTTTCTTTATACCTCATATCTTCCATGAATAAAATTTCTAGGTGGATGTATTTGGATATCACATGATCACTTCACCCAGGATAGGATGATCTCATATGTATTTAAATCTTATTCTTTTAGGGGGGGAGTTTATTAGAATCACCACCCTGTAACTATGTATCTATTCTTAGAGGAAGACCAAGATTCATTAAATGGATGGATCATCAGTATAAGTCAACATTTATATTTGTGATTCATTCAATTCATCTAGAAATCATTAGTGTTTCCCACCACTCATTACATGATAAATAGTTGTAACATGATCATTTTTTCATTACTAGTTTCCTTGAACCCAATGTATGTTGATGGTCCCACATATAATAATGGGATGAAAATGGAGTTTACAATGGACATGTCCAAATTATTTCATGTGATCCCAAAAACATGTATAGATTCCATCATGTGATTATGATGACATATCCAACATCCTTCACATGATCACAGAACTGATAACAAGAACTGTGTAATCCAGCCTTGATTAAACAATAAAACATCAATAATATATCATCCATTCATATGTAGATTTTATCAGTTGAATACATTGGAATCATCATGTTCATGTCCACATCCTTATCACATGAACATAGTTACATTTCCAATGGCCTTATTATTGTCATTGTAATGAACGAACCACGGTCGACCTTGAACCGATCACCCGAGCCAGTCTACAGCAAGGCCTATGAGGCGTTCCCGATCCTCTCGGGCTGGCGACAAGTGCTAGGGCATCAGCAGAGACTGTCTGAATGGTTTTTCCCATCATAAATAAATAAAGCAGTAGAAATAATACAGAGCATCACATAACAATTATACCAAATAAAACAACTAAATAAGAAAAAAAATAAAATGAAACTAATTGAACTCAACGTCTGAACTAACTCCATATTACCCCATGGGTTACTCCCCAACTCAATGATCAAGTGTCTCCCAAGGAGAGTGCACCCAATCTGGAGCCTACACAAACACTAAAAATAGAAAAGAACTATATGAGTGAGTATTAAAACTTAGTAGGCTAACTTGATATCAATTCTAAATACATTCCCTTTAAAATAAAAGAATCACCATTTCAAGTTTGAACTACAATTTATAAAAGTATGTTTTTGTAAATATTTTACTTAAAATAAATGTACAAACTATTTCCCTTAAGAATATTCAAATCTAGATTCATTTAATTAGTGTCAATTTAATTTTAGAAAGTAAAAGTGATGTTTAGATTTCCAAATTTTTACAATGAGGATTAGACACTTTTATTTGAAAACAATTCTATTGAAACCAAATCAAAAACAGTTTATCACATTCCAAAGTAAACAATACTAAAAACCAACACAAATAAATCACACAACAAGGGCAATGTTGGTATACATATAAGCATCATAATCACTACCACATGCAACAAAACCAAATAGACATAGGTGAACCTATGAGATCAAGAATTATCCATAAGACACCAATAAACACGACCCCATCCTCATTGACATGTCACATATGGTGAAATTAAAATGCTCTAAATGCTCTACCATCCTTTCTCAGGAAGCCGGGGGGTAAATCCCATTGCAATGAACTGAAACATATCCACCTAATATAAGGCACTGGTCAGTACCATAACCTAGATGTGGGGCCATCATTCTCAGAATATTCTCTCAATATGCTAGGTTCCCATATCTCAAGTATCTAAAAAGGGGGTGGGACAACCGATTCCCGTCGAGTATCCAATCATGAATATATATAATAATAATGCATGACAAGTCTCACCCCAAGTCTCCCCTAGGACCATTCTCATGCCTTAAAATCAAATAACTAAAATGGGTTCCAACCGAATAACCCTAACATTAGATTCCAAGAATCCCAAACAATGACCTCCCACCCGTTGTAGGAAAACGAGGCATAAGAATTACCCAATGAGGGTTTTCACAATATATATATATATATATATTTTCAAACTTAATGTAATAGCAAAACGAGCCCTTAAAATTCACAATAAATGTCTTATCTCAAAATGAAAACGTTTTTTTTTCAAAAGTGGTGTCAACCACACTGATTCCACTGAAACATTTATAAACATTCATTGAATCATTCCTTTTACACATCTAAATAAAACCATTTCACACACAGAAACCAATGGGACCAGAATTCAACACTTCTCATCAAAAAAATTATAAAAACCCAACTATTTCTTTTAATTTAAAATCATTTAAAACATTTTTTCACAAAATACACATTTACTAACACACAAATGCATTTTTATGGGGGTGAAACACACCAAAACACCTTGAAGCCAAACAATCTTTATAAAAAATGTCAACCAGATAATTTAGTAGAGACACACACAATGTCCATCAAAAAAATTTCTAATTAACAATCTACAAGAGTCCAAAAACAAGTTCCATCCTACAAACATATTTATTTCATTAAATCTGGTTATAAGAGTCACAAACTAGGTACAAAAGTAATGTGACATATAATTGAACAAAATTGTACGTAATTATAATAAAAAGACCTTCTTTTGCACAAAACCAGAATATAGCTACCTATTTGAATCATAGATAAATTCATCGGATGTTGAAAAATAATAAATAGCACACATATATAGGGCGCAAACAACAAAAAATAGATGCTACTTAAATTCTAAAATGAAGTGGAATGGGAACCTACCTAAAAACCAAGGCGTGCAGACAACACTCGCTCTAAATTGGGAAGAGATGACAACTCTCCCTCAGAATCAAGACACGAAAACAACGCTCATTTAGAAGCACCCCGCGCAGGTCCTAAAATATCAAACTGTCCCAAAATAACCCTTAATTAACAGAACTACTAATTTAAACATGGATATATATATATATATTTATGTAGGTATAAATAAATCAAATAGAAATATCAAAGGGATCATGAAACAAATGGGTATACCATGGTTTATCCATCGGATGGAAGTTGCGCATGCCGAAAGGAGGTGTTGGCCGCTCGGTACACGACAGGGAGGCATCTGGATGGTCTGGGTGGTGGCTGGCCAATCAAAATAAAAAAAACTAGGAAGCAAGGGGGTCCGAATGGGGAGGCGGGTGGGCCGGGAAGTGGCGGTGCGAGGTGGCCAGGAGGAGGGGGTGCCACATTCAGGGGATGCTGAGGGCGAGAGGGGTAGGAGGAGGTAGAGCGAGGGTGATGGGGCTACTGCAAGAAGCAGGAGGATAAGGGGGTGTTGCAGCGTCGCGCTAGCCATCAAGGGCCGTTTTGGAGGGGGATGTAGGTGAGGGCCTCCAAAGAAGGTGGTCACGCCTCTTGGTTGAGCATGGATGAGGGGGTCTTATCTAGTAGGCACGTTCAGGTGCACACCGGTTGTGCTAAACAGAGGGGGGGATTCCAAGGGTTGAGAAGGAGGGGACCCATTGGGGGTTCGTGCCGCACCAGGTTGAGGCTGCAGGCCACACTGTTGGGTGTGTCGGGCAAGAGGGTAGATCCGCACAGTAGGAGAAGTGAGGGTCGTTGGTGGTATTTCCCGGCCGTGAGTGAAGGTGTGCAGGAGGAGAAGACCACATCCATGGGGCACCACAGGAAGAGGGGAGATGCACCGAAGGGGAAAGGTGACAAGACTCCAACAAAAAAGAAGAAGAAGAAGAATGAGGTGGCAATGGGAAGGGATGCGCCACACTCAAATGGGAGATGAAGGGAGGCCGAGAGGGAGAGGGGGTTCTGGAAACCCTAAAAAAAGTATGAAAATAAAATAAAATTAAATAATAATAATATTATTATTTAAAAATATTAGAACAATAATAATATTATTAAAGAAAATAATAATAACAAAAATAATAATTAAGATTCGTAATTATAATAATAATAAATATTTTTCACAAAAAAAATTATAATAAAAATAAGAATAAGAATAATAATAATATTAATAAAAATAATATCATGATACTCAAACTAAAAATAATAATAGTATTCATATTATCTCAATATTAATCAATTAATTAACACAATAAAAACCATAAATGACACAATAATTAATGTGCGTTCTAATTACAAAATACCTTTATTTTAATTTATTTATTTAATTATTTTTCGAAGATGGATGGGTTTTCAATGTCTAGGAGAAACGACATGGGGTTTTCAAAATGTGCTCTACCCAAGAGCCAATGTCGACAACCCGAACTGCACATTTTTTAACAGAAACTCAAAAATTTCATCTAAGACTTAACACGAACCCCAAAAAAATAATTTAAAGCTAATGAATTAATAAAATAAAATAAACATACAGGTTAGGGTGTGACAATTTTTCCCACCATAATGCTTTCCATCCCCAAATATCCACAACACTATCCAGTTGATTGATCAACACCATAGGATTCAATATAAACATAATCTAACATCTTGACCCAAGGACATCACATCGAACACCAACGGGACTCAAACTCATCCCCGAAAACGTTTCAACAGTAGAGAGGAGGTCTGATCAGACTCCCCACTATAAGAACTCAAATAGAATTCAATAATTACTTATGAGAAAACTGAAAGAGACGGTTGGTCTCCCCACTATAAAGGACCAATCTACTAGCAAACAAATAGAAATCCAACTTAGACCTACACTAGGACTTACAAAAGCTAAAAGAAGCACAAAAACATTTAAACCACTTAATCCCATCCAAAAAGGATGAAAGATGAACCGAAAACTCTGCATGATCCAAAAAAAACCCTAACCCCATGGGAAAGGAGGGAGGGACCAAGGATTGGATTAATGAAACCATGATGAATAACTACTCAAGACTCATCACTTTTGGATGGAATCAAGCCAATGTTGAAACTGATTCACATGGCTGGTCCACATAAGGCCACTAATCGGAAACTCAAATCCAAAAGGCACAATTTATAACATTGTGTGAGGGATAAATCCATCACTTTCTTTGCAACAAAAGGAAATTTACAATGATAGGGAAACCACAATAGACCCGCTACTACCTCACCGCAATGATAGTGGCGAAACCTTAACCAGACTCTTTAAAATTCATCGGGGTTCCTGACTACACGCCAGCTTCACTCTAAGGACTTTTGGCTCTAGAATTGATGGATGAAGTATCTCGTGCCATGCAGTTAGGTTCTGATAATCCTAATAAGAAACAGAAATATATTTATTTGACAAAAGAAAATAAAAGATTTTTAAATGAAAGCCACAATGGCATTTAAAACTGGAGTACATCAAAAGACCCATGACATTCCAATAAATTTAAAAACCCAAAATACTATTTGTACATATTCCATGATAAGAGATACCTTACACTGAAAGGATACACAAATAAGAAACTTTAATCAAAAACCCAAAAACACATCAATTTTGAGAACATCCTCAACAACACTTTCTAACAACGCCCTAACAGAATCATTGTAAGTGACACAAATGTCTTCAAGCATGATAATGATTTGGAGTATGTGGGAAAGAAGACTTCTTGTGACACAACCTGCTAAACTGATAACACAGGAGTATCTCTTGCTCTGAAGAGGTAGATGAAAGATCCTGAGGACCTTTGATTCCACAACTTGATCCATTTACTTTGAATTGCTTCATCATATCCTTTCTAGAATCTTTACCACTACTCATAGGGATCAAAGGAGGGAGAAATACTTTGATCACTCCTTCCATCACAACTTCAACTTGAAAATATTGTCTTGACACATCAAAAAGTGATGTTAGGTTGGATTCTGACACCTTCGACTTTAGATCAGGGTGGATCCCTATCTCAAAGTGTCGACCATCATGGAGTCATCTATGAAATACCCTGAATCATAAGGGACTAGCTCCACAGAGCACTGGAAATATTCCAAAACTGATCTATTTCCCTGCTGTAGACAACACATCTTTATCCCCTTTCTCACCCTTTCTTCTTGAGAGGAATACTGACGAATGAACAAAGCCTTGAAAAACTCCCAAGTAAACTCTTTAAGGGGATTTCCACGAGACACTGACTTAAAACACATCCATGGTGAAGCTTCAAGCATGAAGGTTACAAACTTGACCTTTAACGACTTAAAAAACTCAATGATGCTAAAGTCTCTTTCGATCATTTGCGTCCACTCCTCCGCTATGGAAGGGTCTTATTGACCATAAATGAGAAGTGGATCTAGCTTTCAAAACTCAAGCATAAAATCCTTAGGTTCATCAATCCTTCTTCGATCACCCATCAAAGCTTCAAGGGGATAACCGCTGGACAAGAAAAGTCAATAACCCAATCAAGGCTAACTAAATAAATAAAACTCCTCAAAATCAAATACCACATAGGTAACAAGCTCTAAACATAAGAAAACAAGCTATCATAACATGAGAACTTTTCTCTTTGAAAATATCTCTATTTTAAAACAGTTTTGTGGGTTAAACCCTCACCATTGGTATTATTTAGAGTCTCACTCACATTCATGATTTCGTGCCATATTGGGAATCCATCCTCCATACCATAAATCCATTCACATTTTCAAAATCACTATGTAAGTGAGCACCCCTATGAACGCCAAGGCCAAGGCCAAAACAACCTCATTTTCCAAAAACAAGTCATTTATCCCCTTTCTTTTAAAACAATCCACAAATTAAACATGTCCTTTCAAACAACCATTTTTTCAAAACAAATTTTTTTGATTCTGACCGCTTTCAGAGGTCACAAGAGACTTAAAACATTTTAATAAGGAACTAGTGTGGGTGAGTGACATGGCCATATGGTTGGTTGCTATATGCCAAAAACATCACTGACTTAAAGATTCTTTTAGGACCATGACCCTAACTCTACATGGCTTTCCAGGCCATGTGGATTATGAGGACTATTAGTCCAACTCCCTTTATCAAATCCCTATAACAAAACACTCCATAAAAAATTCCAAAGAAACTAATTAAACTGAACTTACCCTGGAAACCATAGGATCAACATGATCAAGAGTTCACGATGCTCTTCTCACACCTAACCCTCGAGTACCAAAAATCCTAATCTGTGTACCATAACATCCTAAATAATAAAGGGAACTATGAAAAGTGAGGTCTGCTAAGTTTTGACCTCCTCTGATACCATTGTTTCATGAACCAACCTCGGTTGAACCTGAACCGATCACCCGAGCCGGTCCGCGGAAAGCCCCAAGAGGCATTCCCGATCCTCCCGGGCTGGTGAAAAGTTCCAAGCCATCAAAAGATACTATGGTAATGGTTTCATTCATCAAAAATAAATAAAGCATCAGAAATAATAGAGTAGTGTAGAATAATTAAACGAAATTGAAATGCATAACAAGAAAAAAATTTAAACTAACAGAACTAGATGGCTGAACTAACTCCATGTGACCCCACGGGTCAGTCCCCAACTCATTGATCAAGTGTCTCCCAAGGAGAGTGCACCCAAGATGGAGCCTGCACAAACACTAAAAATAGAAATGAACTACATGTGTGAGTATTAAAACTCAGTAGGCTAGACCGATATCTATTCCTAATGCACTACCATTAAAATAATAGAATCACCATTTCATGTTTTAACTACAATTTATAAAAGTAGGTTTTTTATAAATATTTTACCTAAAAGGAAAGTATGAACCATTTCCCTTAACTATTTTCAATTCTAGATTCATTTCATTTGTGTCAATAGATTTTTAGAAAGGGAAAGTGATGTTTATATTTTCAAATTTGTAAAAGGAGGATTAAAAACGTTCATTTGAAATCCGTTGTTTTGAAACATAATAAAAAATAGTTTATCACTTTCCATGGTAAACAATACATATAAATACACAAAAGAAATCACATAATAAGGGCAATGTAGGTATACATATAAACATCTTAATCACTACTACCAGAAACAAAACCAAATAAAATAGGTGAACCCAAGAGATGAAGAATAATACATAAGACACCAATACATGAGACCTCATCGTCGTTGACATGTCACACACGATGAAATAAAAATTCCCCCAATGGTTGACCATCCATTCTTAGGAAGGCTGAGTGAAAATCTCATAGCAATGAACCAAAACATATTCACCTACTATGGGCCACTGGTCAATACCATAACCTACCACAACGACAATCATTCTCAGAATATTTTCTCAATATTATAGGTTCCCATGTCGCAAGTATTTTAAAAGGTGGTGAGCCAACCGAAGCCAGCCTAGCATCCAATACCATATATATATATATATATATATGTATAATAATTCATGACAGGTCTCACCCCAAGTCTCCCCAAGGACAATTCTCATGCCTTAAAATAAAATAACTATAATTGGTTCCAACTGAAAACCCCTAACATTAGATTCCGAGAATCCCCAACGAGGACCTCCCACCCATTGTAGAAAAAGAGTCATGAGAATCACCCAATGATGGTTTTCATAATAAATAAATATATATATATATATATATTTCAAACTTTATGAAATGGCCAAACGTGCCCTATAACATTCATGATAAAAGTCTTATCTCAAAATTAAGATGTTTATTTTCAAAAGTGCTATCAAGAACACTTCTTCCACTTAAACATTTATAAACATTATTTAAAGAATTCCTTTCAGACATCCAAATAAAACTATTTTACACACACAAACCAACCGGACCACAATTCAACACTTCACGTCAAACAGATTATAAAACCCCAACTATTATTTTTAATTTAAAACCATTTAAAACAATTTTCACAAAATCCACGTTTACCAACACACAAATGCATTTTTTAAGGGGGTGAACACACATCAAAACACCATGAAACCAAACATTCTTTACTAAAAATTTCAATCAAACCATTTATCAGCGAAAAACACAATATACATCAAAATAATTTATAATTAACACTCAAAAAAATTCCAAAAACAAGTTCCATCCTATCAAATTATTTAAATGATTAAATCGGGTTCTAAGAGTCAAAAACTAGGTACAAAAATAATTAGACATTTAATTGAGCAACAGTGTGCGTAATTATAATAAAACAAACTTCTTTTTCACAAATCCAGAATTTAAATACCAACTTAAATCATAAATAAATGAAGCAGACGTTGAACAATAATAAATAACACATATATATAGGGCATAGATATTAAGAAATAGATTCTACCTAAATTCTAAAATATAGTGAAATGGGAACCTACTTTGGAACCAAGGCGCGACGATAACGCTCGCTCTGAATAGGGGCGCGATGACAAAGCTCCCTTCGAATCAAAGTGAAACGACAATGCTCACTCAAGAACACCCTGCGCGAGTCCTAAAATATCAAACCGACCCAAAAACACCCTTAATTAAGCAAAATATTAGTTTAAACGCTGTAATATATATATATATATATATCTGTGTGTGTGTGTGTGTGTAAATAAATCAAATTTAAATACCAAAAGGAGCATGAAACAAATATGTATACCATGGTTTACCCATTAGATGGAAGTTGTACACGCCGGAAGGAGTGGTCGGTTTCTTGGCCCACGATGCGGAGGCATATGGATAGTTGGGGAGGTGTCTGGATGGTCAGAAACTAAAATAACGGGAAGCAAGGTGGATCCAAGGGGGATGCAGGTGATCCGGGTAGCGACAGTGCGAGGCGGCCAGGAGGAGGGGGCACCATATGTAGGAGAGGTCGAGGCTGAGAGGGGCAGGAGGAGGCAGATCAGGGGTGATGGGGCTGCTATGAGAATCAGGAGGCCAAGGGGGTTGTGGGGCCATTGTGCCAGCCATCAAGAGCCACGCTGGAGGGGGCTATGGGCGAGTACCGCCGAAGCAGGGGGTCGCGCCTCCTATTAGAGCAGGTCCGAGGGGGTCTCAACTGGAGGTCTCATCGAGGTGCGCTCCTGTTTTTCTATGTAAAGGGTAGGGGATGCAAATGGTTGAGTAGGAGGGGAGCCACTACAAGTTCGCACCACACCTGGAGGAGGCCACAAGCTACACTGTTGGGTTCCTCAGGAAAGAGGGGAGATTCGCTCTGCTGGAGAAGTGAGGGTCGCTGGTGGTGTTGACCAACCAGGAGAAATGGTGCACAGGAGGAGATCAGGGGGGGGGGGGCTAAGGGGAAAGTATAAGAGACTACAACAACAAAAAGAAGAAGAATAAGAATGAGGAGGCTCTGGTAAGGGTCATTCCATACTCAAAGGGGAGAGGAGGGACACCGCTAGGGAGAGGGCGGTTTATAGAAACCCTTAAAAAAGTATTCAAATAAAAAATAATAATTATAAATATCAGCAAAATAATAATAATGATAATATTAATGAAAATAATAATAACAATAATAATAATTAAACATCTTAATGGTAATAATAATAAATAATTCTCACAAAAATAATAATAATAATAATAATAAAAATAATAATAATAATAAAATCATGATGCTAAAAATAAAAATAATAAAATTATTCATATTATATCAATATTAATAAAATCATTAACACAATAAAAAAATTAAATTACAAAACAATTAATGTGATTTATAATTAAAAATTCCCTCTATTTTAAATAATTAATTTTTTATTTATTTTTGGAAGATGGCAGTTTGTGCAATGTCTGGGGAAAGCTGCATGGGGTTTTCACAACGTGCTCTGCCCATGATCCAACGACGTCAACCCGAAATGCACACCTTTTAACAAAAACTAAAAAATATCATCCAAGACTGAACACGAACCCCATAAAAAAGAATTTGAAGCCTATGAAATAATAAAATAAATGCACCGGTTGGGGTGTGACAATCATATTAATATATCTAATGGAATTCACTTGATCAATGATCTGATTACATAAACCTTGTAAAAAATCACGTGAAGAGTATAGAAATTCTACCTCATTTAGATCTACTTATTTACACATTTTAAATCATTAATTGTTTTTAATCATCGATTACTCATCCATTAAAGATTTATTTTGAAAAATATGATGTGTTTAAAGGTCATTACATTATCTGGGCATTATTTGTGATGGATTTCGCAAGATCAAAGGAATGATCACGCAAACCATGTAATCCCTTTTCCTGACATGATTTTAATGGCATGGATCACATATCACTAAGAGTAAATATGATGATAAAATACATCTCTATCCTTGGGTTTCACATATTATGAGGGAAAAATATAATTAATTTTCTTTTGACATGTCATGCGATATTTTATTTGTTATAGGATCAGAATCTGCATCAAGGGTCACATGATTGCATGACCTAAGAGTGTGATCCAATATGAAAATGATTAATTTTTATCATTTAATTTTTATAAATATATGATATTTATTTATCTTTTTCTTATCCTCAAAATATTAAACATTCATTTTTTATGCAAGAACAAATGGAAACGTTATGAATAAAAGTATGAGTATAGGGGAAGGAATTGTTTATGTGTATGTAAATTCATTCCAAAGTGAATTGGACTTCCATGTTAGTAATTTTAAAATTAATGTTGGTCTTATTAGATACCAATACTATTCCACGTGATTCCTTATAAATAAGAGTGAAAATGGGGGCCATTCTGGTTACATTGAATCAAGTTCTGAGAGATATCTTAGATCACCTCACATTGATGGGGTACATCAAGAGACTCCATTATAAGAACTAATAACATAAAAATACCATCTGATTCTAACCACCTAACAAATTTATATATGGGACTAAGAAAAATAATCCACAGACTACATAATGGTAATTTCACTTGAATAGTATTATGCTCCCTTGTCTGAGGGGTTAGTAATCATAATGTACATTAGTGTCAGGTGGTTGCACAAAGCTTTATGTGATATGTTTGACAGTCATATGGTCAAAATATTGGGAGACTGAAAAAAGATCATTTACTCAATGTTTCTTAGAATGGGTTTCATACTATCTATATATCTATAGATGTTATGATATTTGTAATTAATTGTACAAATATTATTTTGGAAGTTTGATCTAATGAATTATTTTTATGACTTGGTCTAGATGGCTACATGCTCCTGGAGTTCATTAAGAATTGTTTCCTATAGGGTTATAAGATCTTCTAATCATAATTTTAATACATTGTACCATAAATTGTCTAATAATGATGTTCTAAATAATATTTATTTGATCGTTCTCCATAATTACCCTTTATCACTTAAACTGCCTCTATATAACTTCTGTCTTGTAGATGATGTTGTCACCTCTTCACCCCATAGTACTATACGAATTATTTTTTCCTTTCACAATATTGTGACTATATCTAGGGGATTATCTATGATCACATAACATTTATTTAGGTTCCATTACATGTGACACCTAAACATTAAATCACTCTTCTAGGATTATGGATGATTTTTATCTCCCTCATCATCTAATTTCCCAAACATAATCCAATATACTTGCCTCCTATTTGGAAAATCCAAAAGGTTTTTGGGGTTCAAAAATGGATCTTCACCTTGATTTTTTCTTCTCTAATGAATGGGAATGTACATTCTACGTTAAATAGAGTTTCACAAAAAATATTGATCATCATAAACTATTAATCATTTTGAAGTGACATGGTTTTCTGGATAAATTATTTATCATCAACAATGGCCTCTAAAGTAATGACCATCCATTGGTGTCCTAGAACTAAAATTTCCACTACACCTATGTTGAATTAGGATTCACTATTTGGGAGATGCATTAACTTGTTGGTATAATTCACCTTTTGTATATTTTTATATATTAATCCATATTATGAAAGTATGGGATATCCTTTAGTATAATCACAAATTATATTGGGGAATTATCGCTATTGTTAGAGAGAAAATGAATAATGATATGAACATACACATGACCATATCCTTCATATACTTGTTATGTGTCTTTTTTTCTGATGTGGGGATTGGAAAAATCTAATACATCCACTTCGATAACCTCTACTCATGGTATAAGATCAAAGAAGATTCTATTGAAACATTATAGTGGATTAGGAGTACACATCATGGGGGTATAAGGTGGAACTCCAAATGTCCTCCAGTCTGTCATTAGTTTGATTTTTGGTCATGCCTTTGATTGGATGGATCTTACCTTTTGGGGATTCAAGTATGGGAATCTGGGATAGCACATTAATGATGATGTATTGGAAAAAATAAGGGAAATCCATAAACATATCTATTGAAACACATTATATACCTCATTGAATTCATTTACAGATTCAACAATGTAATAACCCTTACCAGATGAGTCGATCCTTGAAGTTTCATTTTTGCTAGATTGGAGAGTAATTCTAGTGTTATAGGTAAAATTTAACAACGAAATTCCTCAATCCATGTTCCAAACTTTACATATAAATATATCATGGTTTGATAAAATTATTTTTGACACACATTACAATATTAACATTTTGAAAAATCATAATAGTTTTAATTTTGTTCCATACTCTACATGTTTAGGGATAATCATTGATGATTGATGTATATCCCTTGATGAGAGGACATACCATGTTTCATTCTAGAATGAGTTTATTCCTTTTATTTTGAAAAAATAGTCATCATTGAGTCATACACCCCTTGTATATTTTCATTCTAGTTCAACTATACCATGAAATTTTATTCTTTCCATTTGTTTTCATGAAAGGGGAACAAAATTCCACACATATTTTCAATTATAGTTGATTATTTCATGTGTTTATACTAACTTTAAAATCATGTTTCCACCGAACAATTCTCAAACTTATCTATCATGAGATAATTCCAAACAGTGGGTGGAATCTATCCTAGATGGTGTGTTGGGACAACATGTTCAATGGGTAGACACACCCTATTCTTTTCCAAACCCATAATTCATAGCCTCAATGGACCTAATTATCAAATTTGTTAACCTTAAAATTGACTCCCTCTTCCTGATAATGAGTCCTCATATAGACAGAATGAGATTTTGGAGGTCACCATCCCCTCGATAAAATTAGTAGATGATTTCTCGATATATGTTTTAATAATTTATGCCTTCAGAGAAGACAGATAAATACATGAAACTATATTTACTTCTTCACAAAATTGGTCAAAACATATTTTTATGGATTGGATTATTGATTATAACATAACCATTGTTCTTCATAATAACAAAAACTCTGAAATATCCCCAAATATAATAATTAAATGAAGAATTATTTGACCCTATATTCCAATATTAATTATCAAGACACCCTTTGAAACATTTTTTTATCAAGGAGTGGGACTCTTCGAACTTTTCAATATCATAGTTTAATGTGAATTACATTACTATAGATTATAAAAATTACAATATGGTTCATATTATCCAAATAATAACATCTTAAAAAGTTATATAATGTATAAATAAAATGGAATTAAATTGTTTATTATCAATCTATGATTAATGATTTAGATATTCTTTGTAAAAAATCATACAAATTCTCGGTTGTCTGATTATATGATTATCATGGAATCAAAAATATAATAACATTATGTGTTCATACCTAAAATGAATGTTGATTTTAAAAAGGTATTTTCATTACTGGATACCACTCAAAAAGTTGACCAGGAGTTTTCCTCATTGAATGAGAATCATCATCCACTAGTGATGGTAGAGGAAACATGATGGCTGGCACTCCAAAATTCAATTGGAATCCACCACCAGACCCTTGATGGTATATTTGACTCCTTAGAAAAATAATTATAATTATTTGGCTTAATTTCCTCTAGAAAAGGTTTTGAGAGACTCAAATCTGTAGAGATTCCATTCTATTTTATAATTAATCAAAAACTCTTTAAGGCTATATATATATATATATATATTCATGTTTTCATTCATTCATCATGTTCATGATAATTCATTTCCTACATATTATACAAATTTTATAATATACTAAACTTTTTATATTTTCAATTAAACCCAAATATTAACTAAAACACACACTTATTTAGATACCACTCATGAAAATTTTACATGAACAATTAATTTCATAGTAATACATTTGACATAATTTTTGGGGTCATTCTGACACTATCTACTGCAAAAAACAATATTTGGTAAATATTTAAAATAGGGAGAGTTCCCTAATTTTTTCTAATAAAGGAATATTGAAAGAATCACTTAATTTTCATTACATCCAATTTTCCGTCGATGAATGATTTCTATATCATAAATTCTTATTTGTATCTTATTCTTAAGATATTGAGGGATAAGATTTTCAGGTGTGGACATGGATATTGATACGGATTCCCATCATGTGTTTTCAATCTAAAATGTATGATGCCTCTTCAATTTAAATATTGGAAAATATTTCCAACGTCACATAGTTTTTTATCAATAAATCAAATACTTTAGTTTTCCCATGGTTCCCCCTATGTTGTTTCAAACTATAATTTTTTTTCTCATTAAATTGTATGTTTAAGGTCTTGAAAACAATACTAATAAAGTTCAATTATTTTAGGATGAAAACATGATACCTTATTTTTTTGTAGTTTATGATCGTATATATCATAAATTCTATTGTTGTATTTTAGGGACATATAAGCTTTGAAATTTTGTTTCTACATTTTATTTTCTACTAGATCAGACATTCTTTGCAATACTATTTGGTCTTCTGGCTCAGACATTCTATTTCTATAGTTTACCATATTCTAGCTCAGACTTTGTATTTATTTTTATAACTAACACATTAAATGTATTATGAAGGATGGATATTAATGAAGTGTTATGAAACAATACATAATTACTATAACTATAAGAGATTAATATTTTTAACGGGTTCATGATCCTGACATCTTGGATTAGATATTGATGGATGGACATTCTTGAAGAGTTCGATTAACTTTCAACCTTTATTGAAAAGGAACATGTTATGTGGTGTTATAATGTAAATTAATTTTTCCCTAATTTGAGTGTTTTACAATATAATTTGTATATCGTTCCTCAATGGGTTTCAATAAACTATAATTAAAATGGTACATAAACACTGAGGATGTTCGATAACACCCCAAGGTGTCAAAATTTTCTATTATGTTTCTTCGGCTCATGATTTTCATTAGACATCTTTTGAAAGGATGAGATTCCTCTATTTGTTGATTTTAATGACTTTATGCATTTCTTACTCATTCATGTCTATTAAGAGGGGGTCCCCAATAATTTCAATATGTTTTGGATGTTTTCAAAAATAATAAAACATTGTCGTTGAAGTAGAGTGTAGAGAATAAAATTATCCAAGGAAGCTTATGGCTCCCTTGGGGAAGTTCTATTAAATGTTTTGAATATTGGGTCATTCATCTGGATATTTAGGGTTATGTGATGAGGGAAATCTAATGGTTGAAGAATAGATTATCACATTTCTTATTTGATAATGCGTAAAATACATAGTGATGCAACATAAATTATAAAGAATCCACTAAAATAGTCTATTAATGTTTGTATATATCATAATATTAAAATATCAGATTCTATGGAAAATGGAGGCATAATGGATAGAGGTATTACAAAATTGGTGATGGGAACCAATATCTCAAATATTCATTATGATAAATCTTGGATTTAAGGCGTACTTATCCTAAAAAACCTAAAAAAAAACCCAGTAACAAGCTCTTAGGAATTGTTCTATTTTCCATTGAATGCTAGTGGGATCCCATATATCATTTTTTCCTAGTTACCAATACACTCTATGTCATGAACCAGGTCGGGTTGCCATCTGATGTAGTGCCGACCCGGTCCGCGACAAGGCCCGACGGGCATTCCTGGACCCCAGGGGATGGCACAAGTGATTGGGAATAAAAAATAACACATGGGAACAATTTCCCTAAAATAGGTGACTTAAAAACAAATAACAACAATAATGGAAAGAAACTGATTTTATACAACCAAATAGACCCTTAACACATTTCATATTTAATGATCTAAAATTGGACCCAACAACCAATGAGAGGCGACAAAAAAGGGAAACTAAAACTATAAGAAGACTACAATGAATTAAATCAAACACATCAATATGTACCTTCATGAAACTTGAAGAGCCACCTACTCAAACCACCATCGTCAGGCCTACACGGGAAAACCGTCGACAACCCAAACCACTATCACTAAGCATGATTACTTAACATACGACACACAAGAAAAAGGGCTACATACCCCCAAGGTGTATGAAGGGTGGGAGCTAGGATCCCAGTAGGAAGCCACTAGGTGAAGATTCCATGCATAACTATTTAAATAATGAATACATCTTCCAGCAAAATAGAAAAAGGGAAATAAATGATTTAAAAAATTTAATGAAAACAATTTTTAATGATAGGTTCTTTAAATGGATGAAATTTTTAATGATAAATTCTTTAAATGAAAACAATTTTTAATGACAGGTGCTTTAAATTAAAACAATTTTTAATGACATGTGCTTAAAATGAAAATGAATTTAAAGATAACACCACAAATTAAAAACAATTAAATACTTGAACCCTTTCAAAAAAAAAGCTTTAAAGAAATTTGTTAAAAAAAATAATTTAAAACACACAGACACACATACATTTTAAAATAACCAATGTGTCACAACGATGAGCTTAATATGACCAAGGAGCACCAAATATGGGAGATTCTTTGTGGGTGTTAGCTAGAATGGGTCCCTAGATCTTCGTGTCTCGGTGAAGCGTGGATTAAAAACCATGACCCTCATAAAACATGGCATAGATTTCACATCCCTTAGAAAAAGTGGTTTAGAAACCATGACCCTCAGCCATTAATATGTTTAGTTTGTGTTGAAATCATCAGTCCTGTTAGTGAAACCGGGTTGAGTCACCTCCAGAACCCTAGCCCACAAATCCTAGTTCACCTTTTTAGCTACCCAAGCTTCCTGCATTGTGCTAAAACAAATTTCAATATCATAATAGGTGAACATCACATAAAAAGTACAAGAAAAACACCACACATGGAAAGATACCATTTAAACTGTCAATTCTAATTTTAAAATTCAAGATCATTTAAAATGTCTGATTTATGCATAAAAGCCTATTAGAGTAATTACACACACCGAATCATCATTTTCACACCCAAATACCATTTAGAAATATTACGCACACCAAAACCTTATACAAACAAGTTTCACACCATTGATATAATTTGGTAAACCATTTGAAAATTTTCAATAGACAATCCTAAAGAGTATCATCAGGATTTACACACGAAAAAACACTCAGAATACCCATTTTGAATTAAGTGCACACCCAATATATTTTTAGAATTCAATATGTATTTCATACACCATCAATTCAAGCACTTCCAATTTTAACGAAAAGAATTTTACACTTAAACAACCACTGTGAATATTTATTGACCAATTCAAAAAATGTTCCACATGAATTTTAAACACAAAAATGCACTGAAAACATATTTTATGAAAAAGATCACTTTTATGGTACCCTGAAAACACACACTGCACCTCTTTAATATTCAAACAAACAAAATGCACAATCTTGAGAAGACTGATAAATCATGTAATGTAGGTTTTCACAAAAAAAAAACACATTAACATCACACAAACACCCTCCTAACAAAACAAATTCACAACAAAAATCAGTCAAAATCACTTTTTCTGTATGTAAAATACTTAAAAATTGTGCTAAATTAATTAAATTAACAACTAATTGACCTGAAAATTAATAAAACAATTTTTAGAATATTCCGCATGACTCAAAATGCTAAAAATTCTACCAAATTACCACTGATAACTCAACACATATTGGCGCTAAACCAAAACACAATCTGCATAGTTTGTGAAATGAAAATAAACAATTCAGCATGGTTGTTCACAAAAAACACACATTTATAATTTAAAATCATCAACTTCAATTAAAAACTACATTCTCATTAAACAAACTAATGAATAAATATGATAAATTAATTTAAGAAGATAATTAATTCATCAAATAATGGTTAAGTGTGGTACCACCTACCTCGGTGTAGAAAAAATTTACAATCATGATGTGCAAATTCCACTGCACATCAACCATATCTTAAAACCCACAAACATGCCCTAAAAACATGGTATCGAACAATGTGCATCAATATTGAAAAGAACATGGGATAAATTCCTAGAAAAGAGGAGGAAGGGATTACCTGGGTGGTCAACACTTGTGACGAAGGGAGTGGAAGTCTACTACAAGGGTTTGGGAGGCTATCCAAGGTAGAACTGGGGTGCGCCAACTGGGATTGAGGTTTAGGGTGTCTGTGTGAGGGGAAGGCTAGTTGGAAGGGTCCGGTGCGATGTGAACAGACAATGTCGGTGCAGTTCATGTTAGCCCGAGGATCGTGTGGCCCGAAAGAGGGGTTTTTCATTGTGGTGACCAGATAAGAGGGATCGCCGGAAGGAGGGACTGGATGAGGTAGGTGCAGGTGATGGGTTGAATCCAGGAAACATGCAAGGCACTGCAAGGAGGTCTTCAGGGGCTGTTGGCTGGGAGATCGGGTTGGCGGTGCAAGCCGGGGAGACACAGAGATCGCCAGACTGAAAGAGAGGTGGGGCGTAAGGGGTTCAAAGGGGAAGGATGGTGGTGGCCTTTAATGCATAGGGAAGGGGAACAATGAGGAAGCGGGGAGCTGAGCAGTCGCTGGAGCTGACGAGAGGGAAGTGTGAGATGGCTGCAGTAGACCAGGTGCAACTTGTAGGGTGATGAACAGGAGCACGGGGAGGCCACGTGAGGGTGGTGTACAACAGGTGGAAGCTGCAACACAGGTAGGGTTTTAGGGGGAAAGGGTGCACGACAGGAAAGAAAGGAGGGGAGAGGATGAGGGAAAGGGGAAAAAATAAAGGACAAAAGATGAAAAAAAGTAAAAATGGAAACCAAAAAATAAATTAATTAATTAAAGAAACCTTAATAATAATAAGATTTATAATAATATGATAATAGTATTATGATAACATTAATATTAGTTACAATAATATTAATTATTATATTTATGATAGTAATAAGAATTTACACATCAACGATATTAAAGATAATAATAAGAATCTTAAGAATTATAATAATTTAAAAAACTACCGCATCCATTATTATTACTATAATACTTTAAACATAGTTTATTTATTCATTTATTCATTTATTTATATATTTATCTCTAATCATACATCAACCACATTTATTTAATTTTACTTCATTTATTTGTCCTGAACATCGTGAAGGCTGTGTGAGGAATAGAACAAGGTCGTGCGATGACCCAGTCAAAGCCACACGACATCAACTGTTCCCCACCCGTGTGTTGGATTCCGCCAAGAAAAAAATATTCATTTATCAAAAAAATGAAAAATTTCAATCTGGCTCGGCCCTCTCTCTAACCAAGATTTGAAAAATAAAATAAAAATACTGAAAATAATAAAATAAAATTGTTTTTGAAGTCCGGGTGTGAAAATTCTCTCCACCATAAATCTTTCCATCCCCAGAAAGCGAGGACTAAGGTTGAAACTTAAAGAAGAAACCAATACCCCATTATGGTTCAAAGAGGATCCCTACAAAAACAAGTTAAAAGAGGCGAATGCTCCATGCTAATATAATGTGACTTATATGACAACCTCAATAAACTCGTAAAAAACATTCTGCTCTGTGTCACCCACCCTAAAGAGATAGGACACATCCAGTTGATTGATCATTGAAAGGAACTCTTCCACCTATGGAAACTAACATCACAAAAAATACCACGTCAAGAACCATTAAATGAAAACCGCACCATTTGATTGGAACGAACAAAAAAGGCCAACCATGTCCAACGGGCACTCTTATCACCTATAACCAAATCATCTCTAGGAACAGAACTAAAAGGTCAATATAGGAAATCCTGAAGGGGCTCCCCACCATAAATTTTTTTATCAACTATCAAGATGAGATGGAAAAACTAAATTGGGGAGGTTCGAATGGACTCCCCACCATTAGAACTTGGTAATATCGGTTTATTTCTAGGGAGTTTCAGCATGTCCCCCAATGGGTCTCACAACCGTTGGCACCGACGAAAACACAAGAACTCAGAGACTTCCCAGCACCGACCCAACGCCCCACCAAAAGGGCGGGGAGGGTAGGGCCCAAACATCAGGCATCAAAACCACATCCAAATAAAATCCAATATCTCAACATCTCTGGATGAGAACCATTCAAATTTGAGACCAATTCTCCCAAACAGACCCCATGAGGACCACTAAAAGTGATTACATACAGTGAGACACAGCCCCCAGGACTTGAATGTAGTAAGACAACCACACCTCCACATAGTCACAGAATCTTTACGCACCTAAACGGTTCGTTCGGAATGGAATAACCATAAAAAAGTCAATATGCCTTTACATATTTTCCCGATGATAGAAATAAAGTTGGTGTCTCATACACTCCTGGGTTCCTGACCATGTACAAGCTTCACTTCGAGGCCTATGGCTAGATCCTTGATGTTTGAAGCATATATTTCCTTGTAGTTGGGTATTGAAGACTCCCAAGTAGAGATTATCCTTTTTGGTGACAGACAGAACCACACAGAAAACGAGGGAACAATGACAACCACAACACAACATGATTTCAAACTGCACACTCATGGTTTATCAACCAAAATAGGGGTTTAGATGGCGCACATGCATAAACTCTTCATTTAATCTAGAAACATAAGAAGGGAATGATGCACGAAAACCACTTCCTTTTGAAAATAAAAAAAATTAGAACTACTCAAGAGGAGGACACACCCATATGAAGACCGGGATTCTTGAAGGATTATATGAAATACACCCATTCTCTTCAAAGAGAACTCATGCTGCGACATGTCACCAAACATGACCCTATTGAATGATGAAAGAACTATAAGAATTTCAAGACGTCAGTCAGCACTGATAAATTTGAACCACCTTCACCCTTCCCCATTGTAATTCCTTTCACCGTTTCCAGGGGGAACCATCAAACACGATAGTGTCAAACATAATACCTGACAAGTCAGACATCACAAAAGGCCGAAACTCCCTTCAACTCCTCTCGCATCTGTCATTATGTGGTGAGAAGATTCGCTTTACCGATGGAAAAAGGGATATACTTAGCACTGTCACTAAAAAGGAAGTGTCCTTACTTTAATCAACTGGAGGGTCGACCAATGAGGAATTACCCGTGGTCGCACTTCAATCGCATGTTAATGCTTTATGGGGGCGTGCACTAGTCAATAAATAGGACCGCAGACCCAATCAAACTAGTCCCCTGGCCATGGAATACTAAAAGAAAACATAAAATGTGCATGGAAAACCACTACAAGGGCTTCCCAAATAACTTTTCAAAATAAACCACTAACCACACACTTTCAAACCAACATACAAATTTGAATTTAAACTGAAGACACAAATAAAAAAAATGATTCCGGGCTTGAAACGCATAAAATCCAACATTTCCAAAAGACAAGGACATACTACATAATCACCGATTACTAAAACAACATATTTTATTTTAAAAATCTTTTTAAAAATAAGAAAAGCTAGTGGGTTGCAAAAACACCTATGGTGTCCCATGGGCCTCACACAAGCATGTTCCCATGACACACCGGCACCCACCTCATGTTCATTCAAGAATTAATTCACCCATTCCATCGACCATTTCTATTCCCATATACACTATTTCATGTGGTTGTCCAGGAGAACACCAAGGTTCAAAAGTAGACCTTTCCATTTTTCAAAACCAAAACAATCAACCCACTTTTCTCAAACCCCACACATCATCATTTTTAAATGATTTATTTCAAAAAAAATTCCAAATACAAATCATTTTTACGTAAAAACCAGATTTCCATGAATCCAAAACAAAGAGACAAGAGACGATGCAAGAGAAAACTAGTGTCAGCAGGTGACTGAGTCATATGGTTGGTGGCCATATGCCAATCACGCCACCGACACAGAGAGTATTCTAGGACAACATCTCTAGCTCCACATGGCTTTCCAGACTCTGAGATATAACTGGGACCATTGGACTTACTCCCCATTCCTTTCGCCTAAACAGGATTATTCAAAATTACCAATGACTCAGACAGACCTCAACATACATTGGAAACTCGAGTCCCGCAATGAGGTCTTCTAGCTAGGCACCTTACTCATAGCTAGGGCGTCGAGTCTCGACTGCCTTAACTCCAATCTGCCAAGACTCTATCCCAAAAGAACATGACCCTATAGAGTAATCCTCTTCTGATACCATTTTTTCATGTACCAGGCCATGTCACTATTCGACCTGGCATCGACCCAGTCTGTGACATGGTATGACGGTCGTTCCTGATCCCCACGAGCTGGTACAAGTGCTCAGGTATCAAAACCAACACATGTGAACAATTTACTCGAAATAAGAGACATAAAAACAACTAACAACTTTAATGGAAAGAAAATGATTTTATACAACCAAACAGACCCTTAACATAGTTCATTTTTAAAGATCTACAACTGGAACCAACAACCCAAGAGTGGTGACAAAAAAAGAAAACTAAAACTCTAAGAAGACTGCAATGAAAGAAAACTAACACATATACCTGCACCATCATGCAACATGATGAGCCACCTACTCAAACCAACATCATTAGACCTACATGGAAAAACCATCAAAAGCCCGAACCACCATCACTAAGCACTATGCCTCAACTTGTGACACACAAGAAATAGGCCTACATACACCCATAGGTGTATGAAGGGTGTGAGCCCAGAGCCCAGTAAGATTCCACCGAGATAAGATTCCATGTATAACCATTTAAATGATGAATACATCTTCCAAAAAAATTGAATAATGGAAAATAAATGATTAAACAATATTTAATGAAAATAATTTTTAATGACATGTGCTTTTAGTAAAAATAATTTTTAATGACAGGTGATTTTAATTATTTTTTTAATGAACAGTGCATTAAATGAAAAAGAAATTGACGATAATAACTCAAATTAAAAATAATTTAATACGTGAACACTTTCAAAGAAATAGGTTTAATTAAAGATGTTTTCAATAATACAATGTAAATTAAAACACACACACACACACACACTTACTTTTTGAAATAACCAAAGTGTCTCACTGATGAGCGTAATGTTTCCATGGAGCACCAAATATGGGAGAGGCCTCGTGGGTGTTATCTAGCTTAGGTCCCTAGATCTTCATGTTTTGGTGAAGCATGAATTAGACACCACAAACCTTTGAAAAAGTGTTATAGAAACCATGAACCTTAAAAAAAGTTTCTTAGAAACCACGACCCCTAGTCATTTACATGTTTATTTAGGGTTGGAATCGTCTGTATTTTGAGTGAAACTGGGTCCCGTCACCTTTGGAACAATATCCCACTAATCCTAGTTCACCTTTCTAGGTACCCAGGATTCCCCCTTTATGCTCAGACAAATTTCAAGATCATAATAGGTGCACATCACATTACCAATAAAAGAAAAACACCATGCATGAGAAGATACCATTTACACTGTCAATTCTACTTTTAAAATTCAACATCATTTCAACTGTCAGATGTATGCATAAAAGACAAATAGAGTACTTACACACACTAAATCATAATTGTCACACCCAAGTACCATTTTCAAATATTATTCACACAGACAACATATCCAAACATGTTTCTCACAATTGATATAATTTGGTAAAACCATGGAAAATTTTCATAAGACAATCCTAAGGAGTATCTTCGGGCTTTACACATGAAAACACACTCAAAATCCCAATTTTAAATCAAGTGCACACCCAAAAATATTCTTATAACTCATTCTGCATTGCATAAACCATCAATTCAACAACATGCAATTTTAAAGAAAACTGTTTTACACTAAAACCACTACAATGAAAATTTGTTGAACAATTCCAAAAATGCGACACGTGACTTTTTAACACCAAAACGCACTCAGAACCACTTTTATGACAAAACACACTATGATACCACACCCAAAACACACACTCCATCTCTTTAATATTCAAACAAACTGAATGCACAATCTTGAGAAGACTGATATATAAGTCAATGTAGGTTTTCACAACAAAACCCAATAAAATCACATAAAAACCCTCCTAACAAAAGAAATTCACAACAAAACGCAGTCAAAATCACTTTCACCACATGTAAAATACTTAACAATTGTACTAAATTAATTTAATTAACTATTAATTCACCAGAAACTTTATGGAACAATTTTCAGAATATGCTGAGAGACTCAAAATGCTAAAAATTCAACCAAACGCCCCTATATTACTCAATTCATATTGGAGAAAAACCAAAACACAGTCTTCATATATTTTGAAATGAAAATAAACAATTCAGCATGGTTTTTCATAGAAAAAACACATGTATAATGTAAATGTATCAACTTTAACAAAAAACCAGATTCACATTAAACAAACTAATGAATAAATATTCTAAATTAATTTAAGTAGATAATTAATTCATTAAATAATGGTTAAGAGAGGAACCACCTACCTCAGTGTAGAAAAACATTACGATCAAGATGAAAAAATTCCATTGCACGACAAACGTAGCTCAAAACACACAAACAGGCCCTGAAAACACTATATCGAACCATTTTCATCAAGATCAAACTGAACAAAACCTAAATCCATAGAAACGAGGAAGAAGGGAATAATCGGGTTGTCTGTACTTGCAGCGAAGGGAGCAGATGACTGATACAAGGTTTCGAGAGGTTGTCCGAGGAAGAAGTGGGGTGTGCCGATCGGGCTGGAACTTCAGGGTGTCAGGACGAGGGGAAGTCCGGACAGAAGGGTCTGGTGCGATGTGACTGGACAGTGCTGGTGCGGTTCATGTTGGCTGAGGGATCGTGTGGCCAGAAATAGGGGGTTTTCTGCTTGGTGACCACACAAGAGTGGCCTCCAAAAAGAGGGACTGTCTGAGGAAGGTGTGGGTAAAATTTTGAATCCATGTAATGGCAAGGCGAAACTAGGAGGTCATATGGGGCTGCTGGCTGGGAGATTGGGTTGGCGGTGCAAGCCGGGGTGACCCAGGGATCGCGGGACTGAAGGAGAGGTGGGGAACGAGGGGTTTAAAGGGGAATGATGTAGTTGGCATTAAATGCATAGGGATGGGGAGTAGCGAGGAAGAAGGGAGCATGGCAGTCGCTGGAGCCAATGAGAGGGAAGCGTGAGTTGGGTGCGCTGGACCAGTTGTGACTAGCAGGGGGCTGGACAGGAGCACAGGGCAGCGGCGTGAGGGTGATACACAGCAGATGGAAGCTGAAACACATGTAGTGTTGGGGGGGGGGGGGGGAAAGGGTGCATGGCCAGAAATAAAAGAGGGGGAGTTGACGAGGGAAAAGGGAAAAAATAATGGAAAAAAACAAGAAAAAATGGAACCCAACAAAGATAAAAAAATGTAGTCCTAATAATAATAAGCTTTATAATAATATGATAAAAATAATATGATAACATTATTGTTAATTACAATAATTATAAATATTATATTAATTATACTAGTAATTTTTTTATTTAAAATAATAATAAGAATTAATAGATTAACGATATTAACAAAAATAATAGGAATCTTAAGAATTATAAAAATGAAAAAAACTATCACTTCCATTATTATTACAATAATTCTTCAAAATTAGTTTATTTATTTATTTATTTATATTTATCTAATCATACATCAACCTCATTTATTTAATTTTATTTCATTTATTGGTCATGAACAGCCTGTAGGCCGTGCGAGAAACCGAACAAGGTTTCACGATGACCCAGTCAATGTCGCGCGACTTCGTCCATTCCCCGCCCGTGCATTGGACGCTGCCAAGCCCAAAATAATCATTTATCAGTAAAATGTAAAATTTAAAATGGGATCAGCCTGGACTCTAACCAATATTTTCAAAAGAAAATAAAAATATAAAAATAATAAAATAAAAATTGTTTTAGAAATCTATGTGTGACACTATAGGGGTGAACAAAGTGCAATTCCTCAAAGACATGTGGTTATCAAGGAAGTGTATCTAAATATGTAATTAATTTCTATGAACTCACACTTCAAATAATTTAAGGTATTTTATTGTAAATGTAATACTCAACAATGGATCAATGACCCTAAAAGTCATGTCACTGTATACTGAACATGATATCTTGGTGAAGGAATGTGAAGAACATTTCTCTATTTTTTTTCCTTGAATAAAGGGGTTTGGTGAGCATGTAACAACATATACTAGGTTCATATGACAGGACCTAGGATCTTTGTACCAATTACATGATCTATCAATTTTATAATCTATAGAGAAAAATATCGTAGAAATTAAATAGTTCACCTTTTCTCATACTACCCATTACCTCTTATAGAGTGATAATTTTTTTGTTTCTTTCACTTGTAATTTAGGTTCTGCTGATTTAGTATGTTGAGGGTTCAATTTTTAAATCATACATATTTAACCATTGTGCATATATTTTATGGTCATAATTCACATGGCCATGGTACTACAAAAGTGTTACAGAATATCCAAATTAGGGTTCTCGTGAGGAAGAGTACTCAAACGCCATTTTAATATGTAGGTGGAAATATAATAAATATTTGATCAAGGTTCTCGAATCATGAGAAATGATATAGTATATTCATAATGAATGTGATCATTATTCACTCTATAGTGATGTGTTCCACTATTATATTTTTGGTGTCCAAAGGATTGAAGGTCCTTTAATACAGAGAGGAGACACTTATGGTTGATGGGTCGAGGGAACTTATGTATATCCTACCCCAACATGGTCATATAGTGGGATTCAATCCACATTCCAATGACCAATTATGTTTTAGTGTGATCTATAATTCTGAAGACATAATGATTATATTATGTATCATAGTTCTTAGAAAGAAAATAGAATATATCAAACAATTTGTTTATCTGGGAAAGTCTCTCATGGAAATTTGATACGGAATACATATAGTTGGTGATTTTCAAATTTTAGTTTTTTTATGTATGGAAAAAAATATGTAGTATAATTTCTTTCGATGATGATGTATTTTTTTCACTATTTAATATTATTTGAATCTTATGTATTCCTTTATGTTTAACTTCATTTGGTAATGATGCCTGGACTGACATAATATTTGGAAATTAATCCCTACAAGCACCTTACATCTGTCGGTTGAATTTAAATACAGGAAGAATTAACTATCCATGTATATGCTTTTCAATGGGTGTCCATAATCTAAATCCTCATTTTTGTGGAACTGAATCTTGAAAAAATAATCAATATGTTGCTCTTATTCATAAATAATTAATGTGAACTTATAAAATTAGATGATCCATTAACAATTTATATCTTGCATGATAGACCAGAGCATATGTGCTTGATAATTTTTTTTCAGGTTTTATTAGGATTACCTATTCAAATTTTAAGGGCATAAATCATGATGAAGTTGGAACATTCAATTAGAACCCACATTATAGATCTAGCTCGTACACTAAAATTGAAATAAACCTTTTTGTGTAAATCAATGGTTAGGTCTTTGTTTGAATACCCGAGGATCCTAATTTATATTATGGTAACAATAATAAATCGATAAATATTTCTCATGTATCTACCCACATAGATAAAACTCATATATGATGAGGATCAATTTATTTTTCTATGAAATTTAGTGTTGGGCTTGGTGATGGTTTATTTTATTATTATCACATATCGTATATAAATATGAATCAAGGAACAAATATGTTATTTGGGTGAAGATTCTCTACAAATATCTAGATCATGTGTATACAATAGAATCCATTATTATTTTCAATATTTTGAATGAACCAATAATTAGAGGAGTATAGTTTTTCTATACATCCAAAAGGGTTAGGAATAAAACCACACATAGTTCAAATAATGAAGTTTCCCAACACAGGGTTGTGTATTTTGCAAGGAAAGGGAATATTCTATTGGTATAGCTAGATTTATGACATGTGATTCAAGAGTAATTATACATATTATAGGAATGTAAATTATTTTAGGCATATGTTTCAAGATTTTTAATTACCCCTTATATATATCTCGGACTCGGATGTATGGGTGTGGGGCATGTTTCCCTTAAAACATAAATCACCTATTATTGCTAGGGTTTGTGATCTCCAACATTCAATGATTTAAATTAAGGTTAAGGGATCTATAATTTAGAGACTAATTCACTAATGGAATAATGATATATACATGAGCGTAGGAAATAATGACTGATTTCAATATAGACGAAACACTGGGGAGGCTAAAATATTGGAAAACCTACTACTAGGCTCTGCACAACATACCCAAGCATAAATACATATCTAAATAGAATTAGAATCAAGATAAAAGTAGTTCTTAGAGAAACATACTCTCAAGATCTATCTTATATACTGATAGGGGTATTTTTATTTTCTATTGGGGACTAATGAGTCATTTTTATAGGGAACTCTCATACGTTGGGTGTAACGCCCGACCCCAGTTACCTAGAGTCGGTGAATTATTACATAACATTGGCATGATCACTAGAAAGATCAAATCTCGAAAGGCCGATTAGTTTACTAGCCTTGGAAACACTAGATATATTCATAAAGTTTTAAATTACATCATAAAAATGAAAACTACAACAATATAGTCTCCATAGTCCACACTCTTATCCCCTCATACTATCCCTGCAGGTCATTCATAATTTACTTCTTCACATCCTGAGAAAAATAAAACATAGAAAAGGGGTGAGCTCAAATGCCCAGTAAGGATAAAAATATAGCGGAAAATTTCAAAAATAATAATAAACGTTTAAGGCAATGTATAACTAAAAAAAGCCTTTTAAACATTAACTTCAACATAGTATGGCGAAAATAAAATGAAATAATTCCATTTACTTATTCTCATGGATATTCTACTAATCGAATAATTCCATGCAATATCAGTAACGACTTTCATAATGATGGAATGAATAATGCTAGACTATCATAACCACATAGCCAAGGCCTCATGCCATGACTAAAAATAAGATTTTTTCAAGGCCTTGTGCAAAGACACTAGTTCATCTCATGAGACCTACCGATGCATGAAGGAGCTATAGCGGGCTCCACCCGTCACATATTAAGTCCAATGCATTCCCATATGAAAGGGTTTTAACATAACATAAACATTCGTATTAAAACTAGCATACAAAATGTAAATACTTCATGCATAAACCATGAATGGTATAAAAATAACACATCCACATTCAAACATATCACAAAACCTTCAATACAATATAGAAGTTTTGTATCATAATAAATCAACTTCAAATAAGCGTAAAATCCATCAAAGGATATTGACATAGATGAAATCAAAACTCTTTTTAGAGAAATATCTCTTTCAATTTTGAAATCATTTAAGATTAATATATTTATAATATTAAACATTTTCTGTGAAAATATTCCTATAAGCTTGTAAGGGAAGCTTTGACAATTTTATAGTGGCGGAAAATAGCCACACCAGCCGTGTAAGTTAAAAAAACATTCTTACCTTAATTCTATCAAAATGGTTAAAAAGGACCTTGTTTGGAAAACGACGGAAAGATTTCTTTATAAACCACTAATAAAAGTAAACAAGGGTATAAATTACTTTAACCCATATTATAATAAATAGTAAAAATGTTTTGAAATATATTTTTAAGAAACATGGATGTGGATGATAAAGAAGTCCCAGTAGATTATTACGTATAAACAACCTCAGATAATGAAGAGATTGTGAAATAAACCCTTAACTTGTCCTTTTCCTTGGTTGGGGTAGGTTAAACTCCTGTATAATGGTGAAATAATTGTTATTAAATTATACAAGAATTATATATATTAACATGATATCATATATGATCTTTTAACAGTGCTTTGTTAATAATATTTTAGAATTATCGTTGTTTCGGGTGTTAACTTACTCTTTTTCATTTATATTTTCTGTTATGTAAGACATGTTTTTTATGGATAGGTTGTATCTTATTCATATCCAGAATTATATTAAGTCCTTAAACATTATTATTAATCATCAAATGAGAATTAGACTTGAATGGATATGATGGAGAATGAATCTCATCACATTCTTGGAGACGGTGGTCCGTACGTACGCACGAGCGACAATATCATTCTTTGGATATTAAAATAATATTTAATTGTATGGTATATCAAATATACAGAATAATTATCATGTTATATTTATTATTTACATTAATTACACATCATTATTATAACCATCCAAATAATAATGTTTTGAATAACAATTACACCACGACATGGGGACGGTAAGCCGTACGTACGCACGTATGGTGACATGTCATTCAAAGGATGGATAAAATACTGAAATATGGTTGCACCAGGTTTATAATAACATCGATGTTTATATAATATACTGGAGTTATTATTTTATAATGGTAATAACAATGATAGAATAAGTGGAAGAAGAATGGAACTTGAAAAGGGGTGGTGAAATCATTACCTCTTCTTCGGGTTCTTTCTTTTGATTTGATCAAAAGGGATCCTTAGGTTGGATTTCTGACTAAAGTAAGGCCTATAGGATGAATTGAGGGAAGTTGAGAGAGTATTTTAGTAGGGGTTGGCCGAACAAAAAGGCTTTGATGGTGTGAATTAGTGAGAAGGGGGAGTGCCCTTTTATAAGAGGGGTGAGGGGCACCATTCGAAAATCTAGAAATATTATTTTATAATAAATTTATAATCGGTTTATAATGGCTCCAAAGTGGATTATTTAATGGTTAAGGTGGGTATGGGTCGAAAACCACTCAACTAATAGAAGTTGGACAGGTTTGGGTAATTATATTAACCTTATCGTTTAGTTTTAACTCTTAGTTATTTAGTTTGACACTTACGATGTCACTTTGTATGTTTATATTATATTGTTAATAAACATACTATATACATCCAAGAGACCCCCAAGTGGTCCATTAATGATAAAAATATCATGATATAAGTGTCTTGGACAAACATTAGATTTTTACGAATTGAATATCAATTAACAATATAATATTTGTTATAAAAAGTCTTTAATGTCAATTTTGACACTATTTGGAAAATTGATTTTTGTGAAAATAATAACCGAATTATTACTTTGAAAACATTTAATTAAATCATTACTAACATGTCATGTTAACCTATAAAATTAGTATAACTCATAAAAAGGCTCAAATTATATTTACTTGGGTATTTATAATATTAATTAGTTTAATTTTTCACTATTATGGTAATTATTGCATCATCATTGTGTCATAGATAAATTAAATTATTTATGGTCTAAAAATTATAAATAAAATATAGTTATCTATGAAATCTCTTTAGCTTTCTAATTAATATTTATAATCGAATTTATATTATATATAATCCTATATGAAAAATGTTTTAGTAAATAAACATTGATTTTAACTCTTTTAACTCTTCTTTGAATTAAATAATAATAAACGTCCTAATCTAATCAAAGTGGAACTAAATGATAATATTTTATTCCTAAGGTTGTTTTTGTTCGAGATACACTTGTCCAATAGAATTAGGACATGTGTTAGGATAATATTAATATCATTTTTACCCTTAATTACCCAATTTACTTTTAACCGTGGTAAATAAAAGTAAAAAGTTACTATTCACCAAAAATTATTTTCATCTCATTGAACCACATTTTACTCCTTGATGTTAACAGTGTGTCTCGGATTTTCGAAATTCCACTCACAGAAGCGGTAAAATTAAGTTTTATGAAAAATTCAGTTTTTTAACTACTACTTAGTGGTTTAACTATTCATCAAAAAATGATGTTTTTCAAAAAAATACCAAAAATTCACCCTAGGATAATTTTGATATTCCGAGTCCAAAAGTGAAGTCCATTTTGAAAAATAAAAATTTAAAAATTTAAAAAAGTGGGTATTACTATTCATAACAGCAAGTTTGATTATTTGTGGTGTGTTAGAACTCGATGTTGGGTACAACACACGCTATTGCATTATTCAAAGAGAAGCGTACCATAGAAGCATAGGGTGTTACATTGGGAGGGTGAATATCTATATTTTATTCTGGTATATAGTGTGTATCACTCTACTATGTTAGAAATTTATGGATAGAGATATTCCCAAAAATCATTTCATGGATACATACCCATTTTAGGCATTGTGACCCATAAAATATCTCTATCTAGGATATTTTCTGCCTTCTATGGGGGACTAATAACATTAGTTTAACATCATGAGACTGGGATATTCAGGACTTTATATTTTATGGTCGGTCAACTTTGATCAATCCGGACATCCAAGACTATAAAATCTTTTAGGGGAATTTTTTTCTTCATAGGAGATGTATACACTAGAATAAAAATGTACTATATTAATATGACATAATATTTATCTAACAATGAGTTCCAATCACATATGTTTAACATTGTGAGTTTCTGAATCCACTGATATTTTATGGGATGTGTATTTCACAATGCATGGATCACTTAGTCAAAAAATGTTGGACCCTAATGTGTATAGTTCATCTATAGAAATGTAGAAATTACTTATCACATGTATTCAGGAAAATAAGTTTTATATTTAAGTTGGTCCTCAAATTTAAGACCAATGTTTCCAATAGGATTAAGATCTTAGGAATTGTGTTATTCACGAGTGATCCTAGTGGGGTCCCTTTGGATTATCCTATCTTGGTTACTAATTATCAAGAGTCTAGAACCAAGTTCAAAATGGTTCAAGTATTATGGTGCTCTAGGAAAAGATATTAACATTAGGAATTGGTTGGTGTTAATTAAAATATTATTGGTATGAAGTTAGAAAATAGATAACATAAGAATCAAGAATGGTTCGAACAACCAAAATGATACAACAATGTATATTGAACACATCTCGAGGTTATGGGATGAAACATGTAATGATAGATACATGATCATAATAGGTGATCAAAAGTATGTCATAAATTCCTCCTTTCATGCAGTTTAATGTCTTGTGACAAGGACTTGACCCCCTATTATTGAACAAGTTGAATGTTACTCATTATAGATATAGGCGTTGGCTAAGTTCCCATAACAACGATGATTCATGATTTTCATGGAAAATAAGAGATGATTGGAAGGTTTTATACTCTAAAATGGAGTGCGTGATATAGAATATGATGGGGGTATTCACATGATAATATGAGTAGGAATGAAAAACAAATTTGGTTCTCATTGAGAAACACAATGGGGAGATGAGAATTCATGAATGGACCTAAAATGGATAATTTATTAATTAGTACATATCTCATTGTAAGGGAATCAACCCACCCATATTTATTTTAAGAAATTATAATGCATATTTCTATCCCATATGAAATTGAGGAGAAATTTTTCCATTTCGTTTTAATTGGTCCCATGATTGGGGAACTAGGAACAACTAAGTATCATGTGGTAACCGAAATCAATCCAGACATAGTTTTCATAATGTTATTTTTTATATGAATATAAATTTGGCATAAGGATGGTGAAATCCTATATTCTAACATGGAATTTCATCTAGGACCATAAGGGAGCATTTTATCTTTACTTTGTAGTTTATGAGGGAATGAATCAAGCCAGATTGATTTCATTGAATGAAATTACCCCATAAATATATTGATAGTGCATAAGGTAGGAGGGAATTATTATTCTATGGCACATACATTCCATACTCCAAATGATTTAACATGGATATACTAATCATGTAGGGTAAAATTCATATATGACCCTATTAATGTTATATCCAAGTGTCACTATGTAACTCACAGGAATGAGAGTCATTGAAAACATAGTTCTAACATATGGTATCCATGTTGGTTTGATAATTAAATAGGGATATTGTTTTCTTATGTTTTCTCCTCATCATTGTGGCAAACCCAAAATTAGTGTATATTTAAATCATTATGTATTCTATAATGATATGTATCAATCCATATGTAATTATTTTATACAAAACAACATGTAAATATCTGACCCACAACTATAGTGGTGGCATTTTAAACATATATCTCAGACCTAGATATCATGTCATCCCTGGGATACATGGGGTAACCTACTATAATTAATTTAATGTGCTGTATCGTTAACCATGTATCACATTTTTAACATCTTATGACTTGGTAATTGACACATTGTTTAATTTAATGAGAATATGATATAAGTGACCATATGTTTAAGGACATGTGATAGGGACCTAATGACTATGTAGTCTAGAGTCTAACCATGAGGAAATGGAAATGAAGGGAATAAAACATTTAGCGATTGATAATCCTTATTATGAATCAAAAAAATATGAAATAAATCACTCTTTTAAATGCATATATCATATTTGGTTTCTTAATGGTGGTAGGGATTATTGTAACACTATTACAGAAATATCTTATGAGGTTAAGGGGGATTTTCCTATAATACTAAAACATCTACTCTGAATAATATCTGAGGCATTTTGTTTCACCAGTGAATCCTAATTGGGTCCCTTTAGGAACCAAAATAGAAAATATAGACACACTATTTGGTGTTGTGGTATTCACCTAAAAAAGAAAATTACTTCCCTTTAGATTTGATGGTGCTTATTTTCAATATGCTTATTTGTTAAACCAAGAGAATAATGGAAAAATTTAATTGAAATTTCAAGAGAATATGTACCCAATGAATCTGTTCATTCAATCATGAATAGGGGAATAAAGTTTGTTTATTGGAAAATGGGGTTTTAAAATGGATCTAAAAACATCTATTAAATTGTGTATTCATTAGATATTGTCACCATAGAATGAAAGAGTACAAGAAAAGATTAATAATCTTATTTAATAATGGGTACATTCCATAGATGCATAACATTGAGTTCATCTGAATCTTTTGGAATAGTTGAGATATGGGACGTGTAAATAAAAATCCAAGGTTATGTCAATCATTGAAAGGTGGAGACCAATGGGTTAAGGTAAACCATTAAAAATGGAGTAATCCCATATCACATGTAGTGAAGATAATAGCTCCTTTATTTAAGGAGGGATAATCCTTTGAAACCAAAATATCTCATAGGAATAATCATTATAGAATTTAATTATTCACCAGTGAACCATAGAGTTTTTCCCTTTTGATTAACCAATAAATTTTGGAAATTTTTTATAGATTAGAACAATTAGAATATGGGATGAATGCCTATAGGGTTCTCGTATTATGAAATCTATAATAGGAAATGATATTTTTAATTTAGATATCAAATGTAAAAATTTGGTTCCTGGAAAACATAATATTCATTAAGGGATTGATCAGCATAACAACTATGCCAATGTGTATCGAACACATTTTCAGGGATAATGGACTAAATATTAGACTCTTGAATACACAATAATTGGGGCACGAGGTTGGTTTGTTTAATATGAAGATCTAATTTCGTCTAGTTGAACATCATGTGACCCGGATATTCTCCTGCCTTTTAACATTATGTGATTATGATGTTATCATTTAATTTAATTCCAATAGAAGATGATGTCTCTCATTGTTTCGTTAATAATATTCATATCAATCATTCTACTCATAGTGGATTTCTAGGTTCTTCTATGCTCACATGTGTACGGGTGGACTTAAAAATCATGTTGGGGCTGGGAGATGGATTACACTACACTAGATCACATGATAGATAAATTTTTGTGGTGTACAAATGTCTAATGTAGAATGGAATCATTTTATAGATCCATGTCTCATGGAGTGGTCTGGCTGGGAAGGATGAAAATTCACATCTAGTTCTAAAATAGAATATCAATTCATCCCTACATATCCCATAAATGTGGTAATCAAGCCATGTGTAGTAATTTTAACAAATATTTACAATTTAGGTCTAACCTATATGTAGTGACGGGGGTATATTTTCATTGTAAACTATGTTAGGGGATATAATTTTGTTTCTAAATGCCACTATGTATCCAACATCTTGAGTAATACATCCATACATAGTTCTAGTATATGATCTTTTATTTTGATCTAACTCTCAACTAATGATGGGGAATTTAATTTTTTACACATATCTAGATCATTATATGTTAATGAACGGTAAAGTGGTATCTTGGATAGAGAAATAATGAATCCCCGTGTCGATAAGGGTTTTCTTCTAGGATCAAGTGGACCCACTTTATCCTCATATATTTTTTTGGGGAAACTTATGATGATATGGTAAGACTATATGAAAATAAATATTATAGAAATCTATATCATACGTGGGGTTGGGTTATGTCCCACAAAATATGAACAATTTGTATAGTTTATCATTATACGACATAGGTAATTATCATGTAGTTTAAATTCACATTAGTGGGAATCTACTAATAATTTTAACATCATGAAACTGGGATGTGGTTGTATAATTTCAAGTCGTACTACTAGGATGTGGTTTATACAGTTTAAGGTCATGTAGGGTGGATATGGAGTGTTATTTTCATTAAAATATTTCTATGATAAAACGTTTCTTGTAGATTAAGTTCATGAGATTCGGACCTAGCGTGATATGATGTTTAAATTTTTACTTCCCAGACCAGGCCCATGTAGTTTAAGGTAATATCATGAGGACATGGGGTGATATATAGATTATGTTCATTCTTTTATGAATTATTACGTGTATTTTATGGTCATACATTGGGGATCTAGATTATTATGTTGTTTAAAATATTGATTTTTGGAATTTTTCTCAGGGATATTGTTACACAATGTATTTCTTGAGAAACCTCATAATAGTGGGGGTATAATTCATTCCATAAATATTGTGGCCAATCAAAAAACCATATAGAAATATGACTAATGTATGATGAAATTACCTTTCTACTTGTGTACTAACATTAGGGGTATCATCCTTGGTATTATCATGGTTATGAGAGGGATTTAAATTTCTACATAGAGGAATGAGTAGAGGATAGCCTTTTTTAGAGGCTCACACATTCCCATTATGGTGGTATTTGAGCAGGTGATCCATACAGATATTTGTATCATTGACTCATTTTAACTCATTCTATTCCTTATATGATTGTTCCTCCTATTATAGTTGTCCATAGATAGTCATTTTGAGAAATGGAACTACAATTATATGGGTAAACTCTTTTCAATATCCAAATGAATGTGAATTTTATCTCATGATAGTGATGGTGGGGGTATGGTGGCACCCTAAATAATGGAAAAAAATGTCATGTTATTTCCACTCCTTTCTATACACTATTCTCTAAAATATCCATTTTCCATTAAATAATTGCGAGATTAATGGTTGGAAACGATGTTGTTCTCCTTATACTGCCTATTTACCTAAGAAAATAAAATAATGAGCCCATTTTACATCTATGTCTTATGAGGGATTAGAATTTTGCTATAATTTTGGAATTACATAATTTTATAATACTATTTTTTAGACATCATTGAGTGGTATGTACTAGGAAAATTTTATTATTAATTCATTAGGAGTAATGATGTACTTAAATATATTAACTATTGTCAGGGAGGGGGTTTGTCCCCACAACATTAATTCCCAATATGGAAAATGACTATGATTACATAGATATATTTAGTATCTATAGAGGTTTATTTATTGAGTTTACAAGGATATGACATGTGTGAACCCTCCTAGTCAATTCAATGAATTTATGCATCATTCTCTGATGGAGAACCCAAGACCCCCAATTTGGTAAAATATCAGATTTCCCAAATAGCTATTTTCCTAAAAGCCATCAAGGACTTATGCCATGATTATGAGAGTCTCTTATGAAATGAATTTAAGGATTTATCCATAAAAGACTCATTTAAAAATTGTTTTGTTTCTGACTCAGTTAGTCCTGATTGATGAAGTTGGATACACAACATTTAATCTATTCCCATTCATATCAATCAAATGGGAGGTTACCATTTTGGAGGTAATATATTATGGATCCATCCATATTGGGAAATATTTCATCTCATCATGATATAATATAGAATTAATACAATTAATTTTCTAAACATTGATGATGATAACATGTGAGACTACCATTTGGTGTGTGATGTGTATGACTATTTCATCATGATCGAGATCATCCAATACTATAGTGAAATTATCCAGTGTAATAAGATGAGCAATTTTCAATCAAGTGAATTGATGCATCATTGGATAAAAAGGAAACTCTTCCATGAGTACTCTCACTTAACCTACAATTGGGGCCAATTATTAATTATTAATGGTATATACATTTTTTAATTAGTTTAATCATTATTTACGAATCATGTTTGGAAATCATATATTCTATTAAAAACTACAAGGCTATCCCCAGGCTTTCAATAAAGTATTTAATAGTTTTTAATATGGGTAAAATAATAGAAATAATTAATCTAAACTGATTAATATTTTGGATATGATTTTTATTATATTTAGACATAAGGAGGCCCAATAAAAGTATATTTCAGACATTTTATGGGTATTATGGAAATAGAAAGAATAATTATTTGGATCTTAAGTGTCCACAATAATTATTTTTATGGTAGTATGTTCCATGGGAAAATCAATCAATGATTTTCATTTAACCTAATTTTCCAAAAATAATTTAATTTCATAGTATTGTAGAAAAACATTCCCTTAGGTTAATGCCCAATTTTTATAGGGTGGTTGAGAATAAAAATGAGTGTAATGATATTATAGACCAACTGGGCTTTAGGAACAAACATTTAATGCTTCAAAGTTTTCCTTAAAATTATGTGTATGAGTTAATACTTACAAATATCAGAACATCAACTCTCAATAATTAGTATAATTTAGCTGAGGAAGTGGATAATTGTTTCATTCCATGTATCATTATTCTATGGGAGGTGTGCATTGGGAGATTACTCCATTGAAACCAGATATAGGATAAGTAAAATCCATTCTACTTGAGACATTATAACTTGTGGATATATTAGTTAATTCATTAGGTTTTCAAAAGCTCCATGAAGGTCCTCATCTAATTTGTAGGAAACTAACTTTATAAAAAATGTGTTGAAGGGGATACATTTTTCAGTTAGGTTGTATTTGTACTACTGGATATAATCAAGGTTCCCTTGGAGACAAATATATTATTTCATATTCCATCGATGTGTCATTTCAAGGATTTCACAGGTGATTTTTGGTTCATTAAAGATGCAACCATTCTTTAACACTGAAAAGATAAATTTCAATAAAGTTACTCAAAATAAACACATTATATCTTTTATCATCATAATTTGATCCTATAATTTTTATAATATTATTTATTTAATAGTGATATGGTGACAATTTTAGAACTTGGTGATATTCCCCAAGAAGGGTTTAAATATGTGATTCAATGAATACAAGACAACAGAGCCAAAAAAATATCATGTTAACTGGAATGACTGAAAATATAAAACTTCCTTCAGGTTATCTGAAAAAAATGGATGGCTTATCATTAATAGTCAAAAATGATAATCCATTACACTGAATAACCATCCATAATGAGAAGTTAATGGAATTCATTAGTTTCAATGATAAAAAATTATGTGATTAGTACTCATAAATAAGTATTTGGAGAGTACAAATAGGGTTCTTGATGCAAATAAATAACATGACCATCTGAGTATTCTTCATAATGGTAACGATTCTAGCTTGAAATTTCAGCTACTACCCCACAAGAATTATGATGGAATTGATAAATATTTTATATTTGTATTCAATCTTTGTAGAAAGAGAGGGGGGAATCCTATGGATTTTATGAATAAAAAATTGGTTGTCATCTACCAAGCCTAGATGAAGAGTACCCATATCATGGTTTAATTCATGATTCTCTAAATCATTTCAAATGTTAACTTGTAAATGCTATATAAAAAGGAAATATACTACTCTCTCTACTGTAGGTTTATTAGAAAATATCAATATCGGTATATTGTCATCTTCAATTCCTAAATTAACCTTCCTGATACCATCTATGATTGTGGAGACTCGTTCTTGAAACATGTGAGGGGAATTACTGAACTCATCATATACCTCATCTATCATTATGTATATGGGGAAATATTCAGTTGTGGTTAATAATTTGTTGTGTATCTTACCATATAGAGGTATGAGTGGCCAAAAGAAGTGAAACTGGATTCTTGAACTGCCAGAGTCATTATGGGGGGATACTGGGCATTCTTGTCTTCCATTATGCTACTAATTGGGGGAAGGAGAGTTATGGAAATTTTGAGTTATAGTGAATTTCATGAGCGTATTTTTATTTTATGTTAATTGCTAGAGTAAAATTTATATCCAAATAAAGAATTATTCTAGGTATCCATTATAAAACCAATTTAGATGACATAATAATTATTTCACAAACATGGGCCCATGAACTTTTTTTTCATAACAACTATCAAAGATTGTTTATACTGGAAAAATTAGATTTATTGTGAAGACAAAATAACTAATGTTAATTAAATATGGGGTTTATAGTTTATTTTTGAAGGTATTTGGAGAAGAAACCTACATTCCACCCTATACTATTTATGGTTTTACCTACGTTTTATAGAATCCATCCACAACATATCGTTATTTTAATTATTCAAAGGGGTGTTATTTCCATATAGCACTCCAGTGTTTCGGTTGATAAGGTATTTAAAACATTTTGTAAATGCTAAATATATATCTAAATGGAAATGAATCTAGGGTCCCCTATGATAGATATTGAATATTGTCTCTTTTTGGTTAACATATAATTCTTAATTACAGATGAGGACACCCAATTTATCCTTGATCATGTTCTTTCTAATTGACCTTTCTTTACTTTTTTAATACCCTTCAATGATCAACTTTATTGGGAATACATTATCCTCTTTGTATCATAATAATTAATGGGGATGACCTAGTATGAGGTTGATAATATAACTACAATCAACCAAAGACTATCATATAGTGATATTAAAAATCCCATATGAAACATATCGAGTTCTGATATGTCCCCAAATAGATTCCTATTGATCATTATCTATAAAGGAGATGGTGGTATGGAATTTTTATACATTAGTTTCCACATAGAAAACATTATCTACAATTACTTCTATATCAAACATTGTGGGTCTCTAGAGGGCCTCAATGATAACATTCCACACCTCTTTTTAATGATTGATTGAATCCTCCATATTGAGTTTTGATGGGAAAACATCAACTTGGTTTAAACTATCATTTTACTATAAGAATAGTCTTCACATCCCAAGGAGGGGTTTCTCTTTATCATTTTGGTATAGAAGGTTATGTTCTTCAGGCATATGGTCCCAGTTATGGGGAAGAGGTTGGGGGTGCCTCTACTACAAACGAAATGGGACAATCTAAATAATTCCTTCAATTAGGTTGTTCAAATAATTTCACCCCATCAAATCAGTCATCTAAAATTATTTGGTATGATTTTTTTGAATGAATTTGAGAACTATTTGTAATCTTTTTGGGATTCTTGATGTTCTCAATCATGGTACTCAACCAATTATATGAATTTGGTTGGGAATTGGCAGAGAAATTGGGTTCATATTGGACTACATCGTCCCATGTATCTTTATATTCTCTGGCCTCAGGATCCTGATCCCTGTTGAGGCATAGACAACACATGCTTATGGTTGTATTCATCATCAGGGAGATGGTATGTTAATTGGGGAACATTAATAGATATTAATATTATCCTTCCATCCATTGAGGATTAAATCTAGTGTAATGGTTCCCATACTCTTGGTTCTATTTTAAAGATACATCCAAGAGTCAGATACAATATAGTATTGTAATGATAGTTTTTCTTTTCAACATTTCTCTATATTGAAGGTAATATCTTCAATTTATTGGTAAATTCAATGATGACTCCTTGGATTCGTGGATGATGAATTGTTTATGAAGCTGCACCCTCATGGCGATGTGGTCCCAGTCAATTATATTTAATGTAATGTAGTTATAAAAAATCTGATCATGCCTAGATATAAATTCTTCAATATGACCATATATATTTATTTTTATGGTTTTCATGTTTTTCACATAATATATCTATTTTCCTTGTATAAAATACAAAAAATTCAACCATTCAGTTAGGGATGACATTGATGATAATAATATTAAATATGGTGTGATACTATCTACCATAAAAAGTGAAATAGTCAAGTATGTTAATGACAATTTCTTTACTATGTTTCCAGTGATCTGGTATCTTGAAGATATTTTTCTCCAGGGAAGTTGGCAAAAAATGATGAAACTATTCATTACAGAAGAAATACACTATTTTTTTACAAATTATATCATGAGCTAACCAAACCTGTTTCTTTCTTTGGTCGAGGGAGGTTTTTCTACCGCTAATACTCAATGGTAGTAATCAACTAAATTGAAGCCCTCCATGGTGCTCCATCAGTCACTATTATTATTTTGATAGTGAAAACAACATTCTTTTATTATCCATGACATTCCCTGTGTACCATTTGTGTGGAACGAGATTTTACATTGGTTCACTTAATCGCACATTCATGGTGTTTTTTCATTTTTGAAAACTCAAGAAATCCACCTTGGTATTTTACAAAGATCAATGGAAATTTTAGTTATCCTTGGAGGTTTTCATTGTAGTGTTGGGGATATTACACATGTCAGGGTGTGATACTGAGTGAGTACATTAGCCTCTACCATATAGAAATAATGTTAGGGAATCTTTCATTACCATAAAATATTTAATATGTTAGATATATTATATTTATTTTCCTTACTATTGAGTTTAATTGATAATGAATTTTATGATAAATGCCTTCCTAGTTATAAAATGATCATTATCAAAGGATATTTTACAATACAAAAATTGTACCACCAATGTATATACATTGAAACTAAACTTTTTTCATTGTTCTAGACTGGTGGGAACATTATATGGATGAAATAGAACATGATGTTCCTAAGATACTATATTGAATCCCACATATCCTAAAAATATGTATATATAAGATTTCAGAAATTGATATGGGAAATATTGTATCCACCCATTCAGGATATGTCTCCCACTTTGGAGGTATATAGGAGCACCGATCCTCCATGGCTTCTATCCAACCATCTCGGGACTCAGTTTTGTTGAAGAGATCTAGTGGTACCACCACTTGTCCTACATATTATACGTAACCATTTAATGATGATTGATGTGGTGTTCTATCATCATATTTTTAATGTTATCATTTCATGTCAGGGATAGATGATCAAATCAATAAATTGGAGGCTACCTCTATAATAGTTAAAATTTATGATCATTATCAATTTCCTTGATTTTTTCAGCTTATTCTCTGGATCAATATTCTAGGTAATTTCTTGATTCAATACCTAAAAGATGATTAATTAACCTTTGACTAGTTAGAGGAGATATATTCCTTTTTCCATAATGGTTGTACCTCGTGGGGATATTTACCCTAATTAATTCGTAATTGATACATTTGAGGATGAGTATTTTTGTCTTGTATTAGACTAATCATTACTCCTTGGAAAGTATTTTGGCCCTCTATGGTGTTGAGTGGGATGCAGTTGCACCTTTTTTGTTATACATAATGTATCTTTTCAATGGATGTGGAAAGTAATAATTTTAAGGATCTACTATTTGGTTCATCCTTTTATTTAACATAAATAGAGCATCATTTTGTGCATAAATATCACAAACCTCTCAAAATAATTTTCCAAAATATTACCACATATTGTTCTCATATTGAAAAATATTATTTTTTACTAATAGTGATGAAATTTAATGAGGCATTCAATGTGATAGTAGTTACTCATTAATTTTCAAAATATTTGGGAAACTCCATAGCACTCATTTCCATTTTGGGGGTAAAATGAGGCTACATTACAAATACATTAGTTTCATTGTGAATTCATGAAGTATGACCCATGATGGGCTTGACTATATTTTCTATAGGTTTCCCTAATTCAACACTTTGAATATTAAACTTAATGGAGTTTCCAATTGTTCATGTTTATCTATCCCAAATTGAGAGTGGTGTGTGTCATGGTGGAAAGAATAAATGATATGTTATATTTGTATTAACCTCATATCCTTGAAGAGACTTATTTCCATTAGGGTAATGTTGGTAATTCCAATATCTATATGGGAAGGGGTTGATATGGGAACATTATTTTCACCCTATAGACCTGTTGGTGAGGATTAAACAAATCTTATAGGGGTAGTTGAGATAAAAATTCCACAAACACTATGATATAGGGTTTATTTAATGTCACTAATAATTTAAGTGAGACCTTCAATGGGTTTTATGACCCTCGGGGTGGAGGTAGTTATACAATTTCACCTAGACTTATAGGATAAGTTCAATAATGGATGGATACAATGGAAGATATTGAAGTGATATAATTAATTTTATATAATTTCATTCACACATGGGATGAGTACAGTGGTTATTTAGGACTGGACTCAGTTACTATAGGAAGATGTTGGGTATCCCATTATATTAGTTTTATATTTTAATTCTGTTCCCATTTTTTCGAGAAGACCCAATCAAGAGCCATTAGGATGTTTTCTCTTTCAATTGACTATTTATTTGTGATGTCAATGTGTGGTAGATTTGATAGAGTGACAAACTGGCCTGCATATTACCTATTCACATGATCTATCCTATGATTATGACATTTTAAGATTCCATTTATAATGATCTTTTATATCCTGGGGATGGACTGATGTAAAAATATCCATAATCTCCCCAACCTTGTATATGAATATCTAATGTTGATTTAGTAATAAATTTCTAGATGGATTCCATGATTTAGTAGAAATCATGTAATATGATTTTATTTTCCCATTCCAATATCGAGATTCTTTCCAATGATAAATTATAATGAACTATCAAACAAAAAATCATGTTTTTGGCATGAAGATGAACCACATATCCTTGATAAGGGTGTTGTCTGGTCTTTAACCACTAATAATTTTCCCATATGTTTTGATGTATGAAGTGCATGAAGTAAAATTTTATCAAAACTAAAACATCGTAGTCATAATAAATGATGGTAAAAAATATATTTGTGAGGAAGTCTCTATATTCTTCTCTCCAAATGTCTAGGTCAACTTCTTCTTCACTAATGGAATATTCTTCAACTTAGTCAGAACACATTGGTCACATCACTATGAGAAATTGTAAATATTTTGAGATGTTTCTAGTCATTTATTGGAAAATATAGATATATAATTTTTTTCGTAATGAGAACATCTCTATATGATAGTTTCTTAAATAGGGGTGGATTTTCTTTTTTTCATAAGATATCACATTATGGAGTTTTTCCATGACATAAGTCCAGGGTTAGGTCCCTATAATCCTTCCATATACTACCTCAAGGTGGAATATTATTGTTTTTGTAACCTTATACATTGTTAAAATTTTTATTAGATCCTATAATAGTTACAAATTCTCATCATACAACATAAAAGACACTAGAATTTAGTACAGTATGGTGGTGACACTTATCCTGTATCATTTCTGAAATATTGTAACAAGCCTTTTGGGATTGATAAAAAATATGAGGCTGCTATATGGAATTTAAAAATTATGATGAGGGTTGTTTATTTCTATGAAAATGTGAGCCTATTATTGAGAATAAACTGATGTTTTCTAGTCATCTTCTACATTTTCAGTTGTGAAGTGAGGATTCTTATGTGAGGTTGATGGGATATTCAAGTCAATCTACGTTGAAGTGATAGTATGATCCTAGTTCTAATATTTATTCCTGATCAAAATTTGATATAAAACCAAGAAAATGAGAGATGGAATATATGGTTCTTTCTATATATCATCTACATGAGTTCAGTGAAGTACATCATTTGATGGAGTATAAATATGCGGATATCTTTTATAAGCTCACGGAATAATTCATGTGTCATAATTTATAGGGATATTGCCACTCCCTATAGTAATCACCAAATTAGGTTGATATACCAAGATTGGAGTGGGGAAATGGATCAAATCATATTTATTATTTATTAAATAATAATGTATTTTTTATATTGCAATGTGATCTAATCCTATGTTAATTTATACATGAATTTGATAAACCCTAGTATGAATGATAATGTGAGAATAATATTTGACCATATCCTTTAATGGAATATCAATATAATCTCTTCAGATAAAAGAAAGAATATGATATTACTTCGAAGATGAAATTTGTTCATGTGTATCTTGGTGATATGATTCTCAAAAAATTGGGTTAGGAATATGTGAATTCACCTATATCATTGATTGACTATTTTGGAGAAGTTCCATCATTAATAGCTGAATATATTGACTTTTTTGAATTGTGCATGCAGGTACATAGGCCTATATATTCATATAAACAAGAATATTTTTATATATATCTTTCATCGAAGTGGTGATATATTTCCAAACAAATTCTCATTATTAACTATAAATATTCCAAAGGGATTTATTTGTGGAGGTAGAGACATATTCCATCTTATTTGTTTCTTCTATGATGTGTGGGAAGACATGGACTGAAATAATAGGGATTGAATAATGAATACTACCTTTTACCATAATATAACAGTGGTCTTTGTATAGGTGGGGATATAATCCTACTCTGATCAGTCTTTAGTTTTCCTCAACCAATTAGTTTTCCTTGGTTTCAATGTTTGAGAATCTTGGGAGGTGACCTGATGAGTAGTTCTGTTGGCATGCAGCTATAGGGGCATTGGCTACACAGTACTGGTGGTGTGTGTTTAAAGGATATCTCTATGAAATATCATAATCTAACACAGATCCATGATAGATTCCTTGAAAAACATCCTGATATAATGATGTTGTTGATGGAAATTCATTGGGGATATGCCCTAGAATCAGTGAAAATGGATACAAGAAGCACCGATTTCACCGTATACATCCCTGAGTGACGTAGGAATGTGATATTTAGTCCATGGAGACACTTGTGTCTTTTTGATAGGGTCATGATCATACCGTGTAAATGATACTCCCTGACCATATTATTTTTGTACCCAATTTGGAATCCTTCAGGTGGTTAATATGTTTTCTTAGCCAATGGAGGTTGTGGACACAACTGGGGTTCAAAAACATTTTCCTAAGAATGTCATGACATGAGGTGAAGTAATGTCTTGTGAGTATACTATTTATAATATTATTGATAAAAGATAATAATCTCACATATTTTTACAACATTTCCAATATGAAACATTCTTAAACATATATGAGTAGTGAATTAATTTTTGAAATTTCATTATATGTTAATCAATTTGTCTATTGTAGATTATGCCAAACAAAATGGTCCATCCCATGGAAAGAACAATTAAATATAATAATTGGATATTTCAGGTCAAGTTTATAAATTTGATTTTTTATGAATAACTTTCTTATATCTAGGTCTAAAAAATAAATGTATGATGCCTTTGGTATCTTCATTACAATGTCATCACATGATTTCATGTTGTGTTTTACATTTTTTCATCTAGATTGATACTTTATCCATAAAGGTTATTTTGAGGGGATTAGTATAGTTTTTTTAACAAATCAGTTTTGTATGTTTTATCCATAGAAACAATCAATGGATCCCACATCATTGATAATCCATGATCTTTCTTTATAATGTTAAGAATTCATTGGTGTTTCTTGATGGTTGATCTTAGGAACATGTATTGGTTGATGGGATGGGAGGTCAATCTCAACAAACCATTTTGGTGGGAATTATTCCACATATTGGGACTATCCTATAAATTAGTGTCATGTTTTTGAATCCTTACACAACTTTAATATGTGACTTATTACCGTAACAAAATGATCGGTTGTAGAAACCATATACATTAATGAATGACTTTTATTAATGAAAAAATATTCATATATTTGAGGTTCTATATATAATTTGACATTATTTATTAAAAATGAGAAACTAATTATTTTTTGAATCCATATGACTCGGATCTCTAGATTTTGACACTATTTAAGTGGGCAATTTGTGTTTTACAGTTTGCAATGAAACTTGATGATGCATTATTTGAATCCAGTTAGAGTACAAATCTGAATACATAGTTTAAATTCTAATAGTTACTGTCGTATGACCATAATATGTCATGCATTTTAACATTATATATTTAGGATATATATGAGTCCATATAATCCATGAATAAGATTCTTGGGAATTAGGAAGGAATCATACATTTCCTATTTATAACAACAATCAAAGTCCATGTTTTGCATTTTTATGTGTGTCCACTTCATGATTTTGGTTATAGTGTAGTTTTTGAGTGGGAATTATAAATATAAGTCAAACATGTTTTCCCTCATGTGGATTATGAGTTTTGGAGTGAATAAAAGATATAATAGGACTTATATGTCAATGGGGGGGGGGGACTTGTTGTATCATCAATATCATCCCATTGAAAAAATAATCTATAGAATATAAGCCTATATGAGTTATAGTTAATGACACATTTCAAATATAGTCACTATATAATATTTTTGGAATTTTAATTTCAGATCATAACTATAACAACTGGGTTGTGCTGAAAACATAAACACACCGACTTAGTATGTTCATCGGGTCCTGTCCCACCATGTACCACCAGTAGCCCCACAAATAACTGGTCCTGACATTAGGGCACACCCACATTCCTAAAAGAAACTTCTAATTAATCAATTTCCCAATAGCCCAATAGATTATCTCTCCATTGTACCTTTTTCTCACTCACACCCACCTTGGGAAACTTTCCCGGAGGTCACCCATCCTGACCACCACTCAAGGAAAAGAACGCTTAACTATGGAGTTATAATCATTAAGGATACTGAAAATAATTGTTCACCATGATGACATGGGTCATATAATCTATTAATTTCACACTTTATCTTTATTGGGTGTTACATTCAAAACTACTTTGGAAAAAACCACATTTAAGACCATACATGTCATCCATGATAGTTCCACCAACAATAAACTGGATTACTCATCTAATACCTAAGTAGTAACTAGTCCTCAGAAACAACAAAGAAACCCCTCCTTAATGTGGACATCAGTTCTTGGCCTATCAAGAACTAGATGTTTCCCGCAAACTTGTGTTCCAATACCTAATGCCCACCCACATGACTGAACAGGTCACATAAATAATGATTGTCCACATAAACCGACACATGTTTTTTCCAGTGTTCTTCATCCTCACATGCACTATCCCAGAGAAATATCCAAATAAGTCATCCATCCTGATAACTACTCTAAGATATGAATTCTTAACTATGCTGTTGTAATATTATAGCCCATACTTTACAAATAGATATTACTTAAACATTGAATAATATTTATTACATAATATAACAAAAACCAAACAAGAAAATATAGGTTTACTTTCTTTAAAAATTGGGAAACATAAACAAATGGTTCACAAAATATCTACATTGTCTCTCGGTTGTCTCCTCATAACTATATTCCTTTATTAAATATCATACTTTATTCCCTTATTCATGTCCTTGGGAACGAAAACATATGAAAGGGTGAGCTCAAATGTTCATAAAGGGTAAATATGGGAAATATCAACCATATCATAATCATAAGAACATAACATTTTAAAATCTTATCCTCCTTATGATAGATCAAAACATAATGTCATGGGATAAATCATAAAAGTGAAATTTAATCCCAACTGTTATAACATAAGATATGAATTTTCCTTGCATACACACATATGAATATAGAATCATTTATTATTAGTCATGTCTCATTTCCAAGACCATCATAGTATAAAAAGTCAATTACTGAACAGAGTTCACTCCTCGTTCAAACCCTGTAATACTAAACTAGATTTGATTTTTATTCTAGTAATGTCTATCTCCTGAGATTTAAATCATTATCCAATTCATTTAAGGTAGATATAGGTCCAACCCATCTCATTATTAAAAAATTCATATGTGTGCCAAAAAAACAGAAAACATTCAACATATCATATCCCATGAAATAAAATGTTTTTATGAAACTTAATTCCAACATCATTTATATAAAACATATGGATTTCATTAATAACATTCCATCAAAAATATCAAATATTAGTAATAATAAGGAATAAAATATAGCCCTATTTAATGTGTGTCATCGTAGATGGGAAATAATTTTGTGAAAGAACATGAAATTAATTCTCAAGGAAAATAAACTTTCATCGTCAAAAATGTTTTCCTACCTCAAAATTCCACACATTTTGAGAATAAATAATTTAATTTGATAATAAATTTTTATATTTTAGGGTAATCTTCAAGGAAATAAGGCTTTATAAAATTCTAGAAGTCTTTTCATGTCGTACCAGTTAAAAAAACAATCTCCTTGTACTTTTTCCAGAAAAGACAAAAGTACCTCAAGTAGAAAAACCACAAAAGGTTCCATTCATACCATTTTATAAAAATTCAATAAAAGAAAATATTAAATTTAAAAAATTAAACAAGAATATAAATAATATTACAAAAATTATGAAAATGGATGTGGATGATAAATATACCCCAGTAAATACATTTTTATAAAGAATCTCAGATTAAGATGAGATTGTAAAATTATCCCTTACCATAGGTTTGATATGCTTCATATGTTTCTGGACCTCTTTTATAATTATATAAATAATATTACTTATTTATTACAGAATCATAATCATTTTTATGATAAAATTTATGATCATATTTTTATCTTTTTATTAGTAACATATCTTTGTTACATGTAATTCGGGTATTAACTGCTTTATCTTCTTATACATATTTTTTCAGATAAGTTATTATTCCACATTTTAGGTTATAGTTATATAATTTAAATAATGGGATTAATATAATATATATAATATTTTTTCATTCAATTAATTTATATAATCATTCTTTAATGAAGATTATGTAGAAATAATCACATCGCATCGTGGAGACGGTAAGCCATTCGTACACACAAGCATCAATATCGTTCCCATAATCATTGAATGGTGTTGATGTGGATGGTGTATGGTATATCGGAATAAATATCATATTATATTAATAATATATATATTTATTAATTCAATCATTGTTACCATCCATACACGGTGGTGGTGAAAATAGATTACACCACGGCATGGAGACTATAAGACGTGCGTACTGTAACAGCTGAGAATTTTATGTTTTATAAATCATCAAAGGAATCTTTTTATACACACAACACTTGCTTGGCTTTCTTTACACGAAATCGCAACCTTCCTCGATAGCTTGCGTCGTACGCAATACTTATTTTCACTAAACAATGATATGCTAATAAAATATTATTAAAACTAGTCTTTATGAATAGTAATAAACACTATTTGAAATTTTATAAAATTTATTTTTCAAAATGGTCATCATTTTTGGATTCGGAATATCAAAATTATCCTAGGATGAAATTTTGGTATTTTTCTGAAAACTTTCAATTTTTGATTAATAGTGAAACCACTAAGTGGTAGTTAAAAAACTGAATTTTTCATAAAACTTAATTATACCGCTTCTGTGAGTGGAATTTCAAAAATCCCAGAGACACGGTTGATGTCAGTAAGTAAAATTTGGTTCAATGAGATGAAAATAATTTTTGGCGAATAGTAACTTTTTTACTTTTATTTACCACGCTTAAAAGTAAATAGGGTAATTAAGGGTAAAAATGATATTATTATTACCCTAACACATGTACTAATTCTATTGGACAAGTTTAATTCGACCAAAAACAACCTTTGGAATAAAATATGACCATTTAGGCCCACTTGGATTAGATTAGGACATTTATTATAAATTTATTTAAAGAAGGGTCAAAATTGTTAAAATCAAAGTTTAATAAGTAAATAATTTTTAATATGGGGTTATACATAAGATAAATTCGACTATAAATATTCATTATAAATCTAAAAAGATTTCATACATAATGGTGTTTTATTAGTAATTTTTAAACATTAAATAATATAATTTATTTATGACACAAAGATGATGCAGTAATTATATTATTAATGAAATATTGACATAATTAATGTTAAAAACACCAAAATAAATGTAATTTGAGACTTTTTATGAATTAAACTAATTTTATAGATTAATATGATATGTTAGTATTGATTTAATTAACTTGTTTTGAACTGATAATTCTGTTATGAGTTTCACAAAAATCAATTACTAAATAGTGTCAAAATTGACATAAAATAGTTTTTAAAACTAATATTACAATATTAATTGTTATTTTATTTCTAAAAATCCATGGTTCAGCCAAATGACTTCGATAAGGTTATATATATTAATAATAAAAACCTTGGGGTTCGTTTGTCTTGATATGGTAAGTTAATTAACCTTATAGTGTAAGAAAACAAGAAGACACGGTAAAAGTTAAATTATTTAACTTAATGTTAAATCTAAATGATAAGGATAAAATAGGAACCTAAAATTGTCTAAATTCTATTGTATGAGAGTATTGCGACCCCTACCCACCTTATATTCGAAATATATCAATTTGGAGCTATTAAAAATGGAATTTGACTTTATAATAAAATAATATTTTTAGTTATTCCAAAGGAGACCCTCTCCTCCCTTATAAAAGGGCACCTCCTACCCCTCTTCCTCACACCACTTTGAGCCTTCAATCTAGGACAAACCCTGCCAATTTCTTCTCTCCACTTCCCTAGAAACATCCTAGAGGTTCTGGTCTTCTTCAAAGACCTATTTTAGTGCCCTAAAAGGAGGTCTCAAAGAAGCACTTCAAAGAAGAGGTAATGTCTGTTACCGATTCTTTCATCATTATTTCTTCTTCCACTTCTTTTCTTTAGTTTTTTCATTATTAAGTAATAACATCAGTATCACTCATATACTGATATGTTATTATAAGTATGATACAACCCTATTTCACCATCTATCCATCCTACGAAAAAAGAAATCACCGTGCATGCGTACGTACGGAATACCGTCTCCACGCCGTAGTGTAATCTATTTTCCACCACCACCTTACATGGATGGGTATAATGGTGTAAATAATGACTATATACTATTATAAAGTTATATTGATTCTGAAATAGTATAACAACACTCCAATACAATTCCACAATCATAGGAATGATATCATCACTCGTGCGTACGTACGGAATACCGTCTCCACGATGTGATGTGACTCGTTCTACATGATCTTCATTGAATAATGATTATATAAATGAATTGAATTAATAAATATGATATATTGTACATTAATAACATTTTGGAAATGATGTATCTATAACCTAAAGAGAAGAATAAAAATTTATTCGAGAAAACACACAAAAGAACAAAAAGTTATAAACACCCGAATAAAAAGTAGCAATGAAATATTACTACAAAGAAGCTAAGAATATGACCATATATGATATCATAACAATAAGTATGATTCTGGAATAATTCGATAACATTATTTAAATCATTATATAAGAGGTTCGGACACTTATGAAGCAAATCAGACCTAAGGTTAGGGAAATATCACAATCTCATTTTTATCCGAGATTGTTTATACTTTGGTATTTACTGGGGTGTATTTTATCAACAAAATCCATGTTACCTCAATATGTAATATAGTTTCCATCCACATTAAATAGTTTAAATCCAATTTTACCCTTCGGTGAGTTTTTAGTAAAGGATATTAAAGGAATCTTTTGTCGTTTTTCGTACGAGGTACTTTTTTACATTTCCGACAAAAGTATGAGAAGAATGTTTTTTTAACTTATACGACATGAATGGATATTTAAAACATTATTTCCAAGAAGGTTACTTTGAAATATTTCCTGTTTAATTTTAATCAACTTCTTTGAGTTTAATATTGCATGACATGTTAATAAAGGAAAATGTTTTCGAAGTAGAAAGGATATTTTCCTCAAGAATTGAGTTCAAGTGTTTTATCAAAATTATTTTCTATCTAAATAATATGGGGTTCTGTTTCTATCCCTATTATTACATTGATTTGATTATGTTGTGATGGAATTATTTTTATGAATTCCTTTATCTTATATGAATTGTTTTATGATGTCACGATTCCCATTTTTATTACATGGGTTATGCAAAGATGTATGATTTATGATTTTGTGGAACACATAAGAATGGTATCATTAGGAGATGGGTGGGACCTATATCTCCCTCCAATGCATTGGGTAAAGATTTTATATCTCATGAGATAGACATGGCTGGTACGGTAGGTTATACCGGTTCAATGACACAGGACTGGAACGAGGAGTGAACTCGGTTCAGAAATGTACATCATCAACTAAGATAGTCTTTGCAATGTGTCTTGACTAATAAGAAATGATTCACTATGATTATGTGTGTATGCCACAATGTTTCATGTTTTATGTTATGATTATTGGGATTACATTTCACTAATATGATTTATCCCATGTTATGAAATTATGATCCCTTTTGCAGGTTAAGATTTCCAAAAGAAATGTGCTTATATATATGATGTGATTGATATTTCTTTTGTTTACCCATACTGAGCATTTGAGCTCACCCTTTTGTATGTTTTATTTTCCTAGGTCAGGAATAAGGTTATTAAGTAGAATATGCCAAAAAGGGACTCTAGATATGATGAAATAAATGGGAGGCAAAGTAGATGATTTATGAACCAGTTGATTATGTTTCCCTGTTTCTAAAGACACTATACCTATACGGTCCTTTCTTGGTTTTGTTATATGTTGTAATAAGTGTGCTTCAATTCTGAAGTAATAACAATGTATGTAAAGTATGGGTCGTTATAGTTGGTATTAGAGGAAAGGTATAGTCAACCTTTGGAAACTAGGATGTGAAAGCCTTAGTAAGAACCCTAAGGATAAGTCTAAGCATAGAACACAATCTTAGGGTTTAAGAAATGGCCATGAATAACCTTGGATAATACCTTAAATGTGAAATTTTATTCTTGATTATGTGGTTTTCCTATTATAATTAGTTTTTCTCACACTATTATTCTTGGTTTTAGTCAATGGCTGGAACCTGATGGAACCATGTTAATGCAGAATGCGACTGGAAATGCAATGATTGTCCCCCTGAACAACCAAACGTTATGGGAGCTGGAATGAAAAATCTTGTAGCCATGCTCACACAACTTTCTCAAGCTATGAATCATGCAGGACTTCCAAACGAGCAAAGGAAGGAGCAACATTCTGTTGAATCCTTCATGAGACAGCGTCCACCTTCATTCAGCAGGTCTACTGATCCTTTAGTTGCTGAACAATGGATTAGTACTACTGAAAAGATATTTTCAGTTCTTCAATGTTCTGAGCATGATAAAGTCATCTTAGTAGTGTATCGTTTGGAAGGTGATGCTGATCAATGGTGGAATCTTATTAATAATACGAGGCAAAGGGACGAAATTGAGTCCATGGAATGGGACGAGTTCATGAACTTATTTTTCAATATGTACTTCCCTCGTATTCTCCGAACAAAGATGGAGAAAGAGTTTCTTGAACTGAAGCAAATGGATGATGAATCTATTGGTACCTATGATGCAAATTTTACAATACATGCAAGCTACGCTTCTGGTATTATTATCCAACCTGAGATTAAGATCAATCGATTCTTTAGTGGCTTAAAACCAAGTCTTCTAAGGGCCTTAGACATAAGGGACTTCAATAGCTACGAGGAAATCGTTCGATGTGCTCTCAAATTCGAGATAGAGATTGGAGTAACCCATCAGTCATATGGGTTTGATAAGAAGAGGAAAATGGAATTCAAAGGAAAATCTAAAGAGCACACTGAAAAGAAGATGAGCTTTCCATTATGCTCAAAGTGTGGAATGAAACATGGAAGGAGTTGTCTTAAAGGGACAAGTAAATGTTTCAAATGTGGAAAAGAAGGTCATCAGGCATTTGAATGCCGCGATGATGGGAAGAATATGTATAATGATGCAAACAAAGGAAGGGATACACATAATGAACCTACTATACTTCAATGTTTCAAGTGTAAGGAGATGGGGCATTATGCCAATAAATGCCCTAATCCAAGGGTTGATGATGATGATCGACGTCGATAAACTCTTAAGGTTAAAGACAAAGGAATGTCACATGCAATTTCTATCAGCGATGTGGAGTACGATAAAGATGTGGGGAAAGGTATACTTACCATCCACTCTAAAGTAGAAAATGATTTATTTGATTCGGGATCCACCCACTCCTTTATTTCTGAAGAATTTTCTAAGGGTATCACTGTATTACCTCAATAATTAGATGTTGAGTTAGCTGTGACAACACCTAATGGCACAACAGTCACATCAAAAGTTTATAATTCTTCTCCGATTGAAGTTTGTGGGAAAGTGCTTCCTGCAAATCTTGTGATCCTTCCTATAGTGGAATTTCATGTGATTCTTGGCATGGATTTCATTTCTCTACATGGAGCTCATATCAATTTCCAAATAAGGGAAGTCACATTTCATATTCCAAATCAATCTATGATCGTCTATCGATGCAAGGATGAACATAACCTTCCAGTGGAAATTTCTTCCATTTTATGGGTATTGATTCCACTAAATGAAGGTTATTTATCTCAAATGGTTAGTGAGAAACTCACGATTAAAATTATGCCCATTGTACGGGAGGTTGATGATGTCTTTCCGGAGGAATTACCGGGTCTTCCACCAAATCGTGAAGATGAGTTTTCAATAGAACTCGTACTGAGTGCTTTGCCTATTTCAAAGGCACCTTATAGAATGGCCCCAATTGAGTTGCAGGAATTGAAGAAGCAACTCCAAGAGAATCTTGATAAGGGGTTCATACGCCCTAGTGCATCACCTTGGGGAGAACCTGTTCTGTTTGTTAAGAAGAAAGATGGATCAATGAGACTCCGCATTGATTATCGAGAACTTAACAAGCTCACTATCAAGAACACATATCCTCTCCCGTGCATTGATGACCTATTTGACCAACTAGGTGGAGCTCAATACTTTTCCAAGATTGATATTCGTTCAGGGTATCATCATTTAAGGGTCAAAAGGGAGGATATACCAAAGACGGCTTTCCGTACAAGATATGGACACTATGAATTTATAGTGATGCCATTTGGTCTTACAAATGCCCCTGCTATCTTCATGGATCTAATGAATAGAGTATTTAGAGACTATCTTGATCAGTTTGTGGTAGTCTTTATAGATGATATTATTGTTTATTAAAAGAGCAAGGAATAACATTAAGATCACTTGAGAATTATATTGAAGACCCTGAGAAAGGAGAAGCTTTATACCAAATTTACCAAGTGTGAATATTGGCTTCAAAAAGTTTCATTTTTGGGTCACATAATCTCAAAAGAGGGGATATCTGTGGATCCATCAAAAACAGAGGTTATCGAAAGATGTTCGAGACCAACAACAGTAACTGAGATCTGAAGTTTTCTTAGTTTGGCTGGATATTATCGACGTTTTGTGAAAGATTTTTCCCGATTATCTAATCCACTCAACAAGTTGACTCGGAAAGGAGTTAAGTTTGTTTGGACGGAGGAATGTGAAGAGAATTTCAAGGAGTTGAAAAGAAGGTTATCCAGTGCACCTGTGCTCACACTTCCTTGTAGTGGAGAAAGGTTTGTGATCTATAGTGATTCATCCAAGAAGGGATTGGGTTGTGTTCTTATGCAAAATGATATGGTGATAGCTTATGCCTCACGACAGTTGAAAATCCATGAGCAAAATTACCCAACACATGATTAGGAGTTAGCTGCGGTAATCATTTCATTAAAGATTTGGAGGAATTATCTTTATGGAGAAAGGTGTGACTTTTATACTGATCATAAAAGTTTAAAGTATCTTTTCACACAAAAGGAGCTGAATATGCGCCAAAGAAGATGGTTAGAGCTGATTAAGGATTACGACTGCTCAATCCATTTCCATCCTGGGAAAGCAAACAAGGTGGCAGATGCATTAAGTCGAAAAGACCATGCTAGTTTATCCATGATGAGGATCACAAAAGATCCAATATTTATGTATTTACAAAGGATGGATCATGGAATTATAATGAAATGGGAAAAATCATATCTTTCTCAAATGAATGTTTAACCATCTATACATGAGAAGATTAAAGAGGCATAGAAAGAAGATGTCGAGTTACAAAAGAAGGTGAGAAATGTTCCTGAATTCAACCTTGATTGTGATGGGATAATAAAGTTCAGGAATCAGGTTTGTGTTCCTCCCATCCCCGAATTAAAGAAGGAGTTGCTAGATGAGGCTCACAGTTCATCATTCTCTATTCATCATGGAAGCATGAAGATCTATAGGGACCTAAAAGAGTACTTCTGGTGGGATGGCACGAAAAGGGATGTTGCTGAATATGTCTCTCGATGCTTGGTTTGTCAACAAGTTAAAGCTGAGAGATAGAAGTCTAAGGGGATATTACAACCACCACCCATACCCAAATGGAAATGGGAAAACATCACTATGGACATTGTCACATGACTTCCTAAAAGATCCAAATGCAATAATGTTATCTGGGTCAAAGTTGATCGTCTTACAAAGTCTGCACACTTCATTGCTATTAGAGAGGATTTATCTCTGGATCAGCTTGCCAGGATATATGTAAAGGAAGTGGTAAGATTGCATGGAGTACCACTTTATATTATATCTGATCGGGATCTGAGATTTACCTCGATGTTCTGGCGAAGTCTTCAGCATACTCTAGATACAGAGTTGAGTTTTAACACTGCTTATTATCCTCAGACAGACGGTCAGTCTGGGAGAACAATTCAAACTCTAGAAGATATGTTGAGAGCTTGCTCTATGGATTTCAGAGGTGGCTGGGATCAACACTTACCTTTGGTGGAATTTTCATATAATAATAGCTTTCACTCCAGTATTCAGATGGCTCCTTATGAATCTCTCTATGGAAGGAAATGCAGGACTCCAACTTACTGGGATGAAGTTGGGGAAATAAAGCTATTAGGACCCGATCTCATTGATGAAATGGCAGAAAAGGTCAGATCTATTCAACAACACATAAGCGCAGCTCAGAGTCGACAGAAAAGTTATGCCGACAACCGAAGAAAAGACCTAGTGTTTGAAGTGGGTGATAAAGTGTTCTTATGAATATCTCCCTGGAAGAGGGTTATGAGATTTGGAAGGAAGGGGAAGTTGAGCCCTAGATATATCGGTCCTTTCGAAATACTGGATCGTGTTGGGAAGGTAGCTTACCAATTGGTGCTTCCACCGAATCTCTCTCAAGTTCACGATGTGTTCCATGTATCTCTCCCGAGAAAGTACATACCTAATCCTTCACATGTACTCAGCTCAGAAGTTGTACCGCTGGAGCAAGATCTTTCTTATGAAGAACAAACGATAGAGATTCTGGATCGTAGTGAAAAAGTCCTCCGAAACAAGACCACTCGATTGGTGAAAGTTTTATGGAGGAACCACCAATTAGAAGAAGCTACCTGGGAGCTTGAGGATATGATGAGGGAGAGGTATCCTCATCTGTTTGTTACAAAGTGACGAATTTCGAGGGTGAAATTCATTTTAAGGGGGGTAGAATGTAACACCCGAGACTTTTATGTTATATAAATCATCAAAGGAATCTTTCTATACACACAACACTATCTTGGCTTACTTTACATGAAATTGCAACCTTCCTCGATAGCTTGCGTCGTACACAATACCGAGTTTCACTAAACAATGATATGCTAATAAAATATTATTAAAACTAGCCGTTATGAATAGTAATAACCACTTTTTGAAAATTTATAAATTTTATTTTTCAAAATGGAATTCATTTTTGGATTCGGAATATCGAAATTATCCTAGGGTGAAATTTTGGTATTTTTCTGAAAACATTCCATTTTTGATGAATAGTGAAACCACTAAGTGGTAGTTAAAAAACTGAATTTTTCATAAAACTTAATTTTACCGCTTCTGTGAGTGGAATTTCAAAAATCCGAGAGACACGGTTGATATCAGTAAGTAAAATTTCATTCAATGAGATGAAAATAATTTTTGTTGAATAGTAACTTTTTACTTTTATTTACCACGGTTAAAAGTAAATAGGATAAATAAGGGTAAAAATGATATTATTATTACCCTAACACATGTCCTAATACTATTGGACAAGTGTAATTCGACCAAAAACAACCTTACGAATAAAATATGACCATTTAGGCACACTTGGATTAGATTAGGACATTTATTATTAATTTATTTAAAGAAGGGTTAAAATAGTTAAAATCAAAGTTTAATAAGTAAATCATTTTTAATATGGGGTTATACATAAGATAAATTCGACTATAAATATTCATTAAAAATATAACAAGCTTTCCTACCTAATGGTAGTTTATTTTTAATTTTTAGACATTAAATAATTTAATTTATTTATGACACAAACATGACGCAATAATTATCTTATTAATGAAATATTGACATAATTAATTTTATAAACACCAAAATAAATGTAATTTGAGACTTTTTATGAATTACAATAATTTTCTAGATTAATATGACATGTTAGTATTGATTTAATTAACTTGGATAGAACTCATAATTCTGTGATGATTTTCACAAAAATCAATTACTAAATAGTGTCAAAATTGACATAAAATAGTTTTTAAAACAAATATTATATTATTAATTGTTATTTTATTCTTAAAATTCTAAGTTTATGACAAATGACTTAGATAAGGTTATATATATTAATAATAAACGACTTGGGGTTCGTTTGGCTTGATATGGTATGTTAATTAACCTTATAGTGTAAGAAAACAAGAAGACACGGTAAAAGTTAAATTATTTAACTTAATGTTAAATCTAAATGATAAGGTTAAAATAGGAACCTAAAATTGTCTAAATGATATTTTATGAGAGTATTTCAACCCCTACCCACCTTATCTTCGAAATATATCAATTTTGTGCTATTAAAAACCGAATTCGACTTTATAATAATATAATATTTTTAGTTATTCCAAAGGAGCCCCTCTCCTTCCTTATAAAAGGGCACCTCCTCCCCCTCTTCCTCACAACACTTTGAGCCTTAAAGCTCGGCCAACCCCTGCCAATTTCTTCTCTCCACTTCCCTATAAACATCCTAGAGGTTCTGGTCTTCTTCAAAGACCTATTTTAGTGCCCTAAAAGGAGGTCTCAAAGAAGCACTTCAAAGAAGAGGTAATGTCCGTTACCGATTCTTTCATCTTTATTTCTTCTTCCACTTATTCTTCTTTAGTTGTTTCATTATGAAGTAATAACATCTGTATAACGCATATACTGATATGTTATTATAACTATGAAACAACCCTATTTCACCATCTATCCATCCTACGGAAAAAGAAATCACCGCGCGTGCGTACGTACGGAATACCGTCTCCACGCTGTAGTGTAATCTATTTTCCACCACCACCTTAATTGGATGGGTATAATGGTGTAAATAATTACTATATATGACTATTATAAAGTTATATTGATTCTGAAATAGTATACATACACTCAAATACAATTCCATCATCATAGGAACGATATCATCACTCGTGCGTACGTACGGAATACCGTCTCCACGATGTGATGCGACTCGTTCTACATGATCTTCATTGCATAATGATTATATAAATGAATTGAATTAAAAAATATGATATATAGTACATTAATAAAATTCTGTAAATGATGTATTTATAACCTAAAGAGAAGAATAAGAATTTATTCGACAAAACAAGCATAAGAACAAAAAGTTATAAACACCCGAATAACAAGTAGCAATGAAATATTACTACTAAGAAGCTAAGAATATGACCATATATGATATCATAACAATAAGTATGATTCTAGAATAAGTAAATAACATTATTTAAATCATTATATTGAAGGTTTGGACACTTACGATGCAAATCAGACATAAGGTATGGGAAATATCACAATCTCATTTTTATCCGAGATTGTTTATACTTTGGTATTTACTGGGGTGTATTTTATCATCCAAATCCATGTTCCCTAAATATGTAATATTATTTCATTCCACATACAATAGTTTAAATCCAATTTTACCCTTCAGTGAGTTTTTAGTAAAGGATATGAAAGGAATCTTTTGTCGCTTTTCATACGAGGTACTTTTTGACTTTTCCGATAAAAGTACGAGAAGAATGTTTTTTTAACTTATACGACATGAATGGATTTTTAAAAAATTATTTCGAAGAATACTCCTTTGCAAGTTTTCCAGTTTATTTTTAATCAACTTCTTTGAGTTTAAAATTGTTTGACATGTTAAGAAATGAAAATGTTTTTGATGTAGAAAGGATATTTTCCTCAAGAATGGAGTTCAAGTGTTTTATCAAAATTATTTTCCATCTAAGATAATATGGGGTTTTGTTTCTATCATTATTATTACATTGATTTGATTATGTTGTGATGGAATTATTTTTATGAATTACTTTATCTTATATGAATTTTTTTATGATGCCACGATTCCCTTTTTTATTACATGGGTTGTGCAATGATGTTTGATTTATGATTTTGTGGCACACATAAGAATGGTATCATTATGATATGGGTGGGACCTATATCTCCCTCCAATGCATTAGGTAAAGATTTTATATCTCATGACATAGACATGGCTGGAATGGTAGGTTATACCGGTTCAGTGAAACAAGACTGAAACGAGGAGTGAACTCGGTTCAGAAATGGACTTGTCCACTAAGATAGTCTTGGAAATGAGTCTTGACTAATAAGAAATGATTCTCTATGGTTATGTGTGTTTTCCACAAAGTTTCATGTTTTATGTTATGATTATTGGGATTACCTTTCACTACTATGATTTATTCCATTTTATGAAATTATGATCTCTTTTGCAGGATAAGATGTCCAAAAGTTATGTTCTTATATATATGATGCGATTGATATTTCTTTTGTTTACCCTTACTGAGCATTTGAGCTCACCCTTTTATATGTTTTATTTCCCCAGGTCAGGAAGAAGGTTATTAAGTAGAATATGCCAAAAACGGACTCTAGATATGATGAAATAAATGGGAGGCAAAGTAGATGCTTTATGAACTAGTTGTTTATGTTTCTCGGTTTCTAAAGACACTATACCCATACGGTCCTTTATTGGATTTGTTATATGTTGTAATAAGTGTGCTTCAATTCTGAAGTAATAACAATGTATGTAAAGTATGTGTCGTTATACGTACAGAGGCGTGGTGATTTCATTTTTCATAGGATGGGTAGAAGGTGTAATATGGTCTTTTGAAAATAATAATAACCTATTAGTATATAATTACTACTATATTTATTAATTTATAATGAAAAAACTCATGAGGTGGAAGCAGAAGAAGATGGATGTTTGAATGAATAAGTAAATGATATTACCTCTTCTTCGATGTACCCTCTCTAAATCTTTTTTTAGAGAACTAGAGTTGGTATTTGAAGAAGACCATGACCTCTAGAATTCTTTTCGGACGTTTAGAATGTAATGGCTTAGGGTATGGTCTAGATTGAAGGCTCAAAAGGAAGTGAAGAGGTGAGGGAGGATGTTCCTTTTTATAATTGAGGTTAGGGGCACATTTGGAAACCTCGAAAGAATAATTTATAATAAAATAAAACAACACATAAATACATGAAAAATCTCTCAATTTCAAATATGAGATGATTTATGGTTGTAATATAATTAAACAATAAATTTTAGGCACGTTTTTATGTCAATTGAAGCATTATCATTATTATTAACACATAGTTATTCTATTTAATATTTAACTAGTGTATCTAATATTTCATTATTAAAAGGGTAAAATATTTACTTATATGAAGTCACATAGAACATAAATTAATAATGTATAAAATTTTAGACCATATAATAATTATTATATATTTTCAAAAATGTTTTATGATTTTTAATTAATTTAAAAAACCCTTAATTTGACAAAATATCACTAGTGTTAATTTTGACACTACTTATTTCATGGATTTTTAAAAATATCACAATAAGAAGAGAACAACGATAATTTTTTTATTATATATATTAGGGTCATGGTAATATATAAAATATATTTGAGATAATAATAATCACAAATTAAATTTTTTAAAATATTTTTAATAACTTTTATTTGATCACTTCATTAATAAAATAATTAGTACCTCATTTTTGTGTAATTATTTTATATATATATTTGTTGAATAAAAATTGAAAATAAAATAATATTATGAAGATAAATCCATTATATTTCATAAAAATACTTTTAGTCGATTTTTTATTTTAAAAAACCCAACATTAAAAATGATATATACTTTTAAATAATGAATGTGAAAATTTTATATTCACATTAAATAAAAAATATATTTGTCATAATCTCATACATAATATTCTAAATGGTAGATAAGTAGGTCCTTATATGATTATGGTTGGTATATACTCGTCCAATAAGTTTTGGTCATGTTTTTTTTCCACTTTACAGTTATTAATAGTTTAATTAAAAATGTTTTATTGATTACTCATCAATAAATAAATTTTTTTCATCATGAAAGTATATGTTATTAAGGTAATTATTTATTTCAAAAAATTTAAAACAAATCATGATAAAGAGAAAAAATTTAGATTTAAAATGATATTTTATAATCAAATTTATCTTATATATAACCATATATTAAAAAAATTTAATTATTATATTTTGAGTGAGACATATTTCAAATTTCAATAAATAAAATAAATTAAATCTCCAAATGTCATCCATGTGTGTTCCAAGGAAAATCATTTAGACCCAAATATGGTTTATGGAAAATTATAATTATTCAATTATTTTAATACGAGTGTTAGGGTAATATTATAATATTATCTTTACCCTTAATTACCCAATTTACCCTTTTACCATGTTAATAACAATTACCGAAGTTACTAATCATATTTCCAAAAAATAAAATAACAATATATATATATATAATTAGGACATAATGACTCCAAATATGGAATATATTTTTCAAAATTCATAACATATAATTTTCAGTAATTAATTTAAAATTAATCCCATTATTGAAATGTGAAAATGACTTGTAAAAGTTAAAATTTGAAAGAGATTGAAATGTTTTTAAATGTGAATTTAATTAACCAATATATATAATGAAATAAAATATATTAAATGGTAAAAATATAATCTATTTATACATTGAAACCATTCAATAATATAATTTACCATATAAATTATTTCAATGGAAAATGTTATTTTCAATTAAAATTTAGTGTATTTTTACTATTCATAAAAACATTAAATTTATCAAAAAAATATCAAAAATTAAACAAATATAAATTTTTATATCCAGCATCAACAAAAAAATATTTATGATTTCATATAAAATTTTTTAATGTTTCAAAATCTTAATTTATACTGGGTTCTCCATTCTTTGGTGTAAAATTAACCTTTTTAAAAAATTGTTTTTTTATTAATAAAATATAGTTTTACTCATACCATATGACTAAAATATCCATTTTATGATTGTAAACAATATTTTATTAGGTATATAGCTCATATATATGTCATTAATTTCATTACCAAAAGTAATTCACACAAAAATAAAAAAAAAATCTAATTGATTTTCTATTTTTAATAAATAATTGATCGTCAATGAATTCATAATACATTCTTATAAGTTAGTTAAAATTATTACCGATAACCTAATGGCTAGACTATAACAGTAATCTTATAATAACAACATCTTTATTAATGCTAACGAGGAAGAAATTTTTTTAAATAAAATATTTCTTAAAAACATCCAGGTGTTATATTCTACCACCCTTAAAATGAATTTCACCCTCGAAATTCATCACATGAAAAAAACAAAGGTGGATACCACTCCCCCATCTTATCCCCATGTTCCCATGTATCTTTTTCAATTTGGTGGTTCCCCTATAAAACATTAATCAAGTGTGTGGTCTTGTATTATAGAAATTTTTTTCTACGATCTAGAATCTCTATCAGTTGTTCTTCATAGGAAATATCTTACTCTAGCGGTACGAAATATTAGATTTTTACATGTGACAGATTAGGTATTTATTTACTCAGGATAGATACATGGAAGACATCATGATCATGAGAGAGATTCATTGGAAGTTCCAATCAGGAAGCTTCCTTCCCAACATGATCCAAAATTTCAAAATGACCGATATACCTAGGGCTCAGCTTTCCATTATTTTAAAATCTCAATACTCTATTCTAGAGAGATATTCATAAAAACACCATATCACCCACCTCAAACCATTGGTATTTTCTCCAGTTTCCATCATAACTTTTTTTATACTCTGAGCTTCCCTTATGCGATATTGAATAGATACGACCTTTTCAGCCATTTCATCAACAAGATCATGCACAAATAGATTTATTTCCCCAAATTTATCCGAGGATGTTAGAGTTCTTCACTTATTCACATATAGTGATCCATAAGGAGCCATCTGAATACTAGAGTGAATAATATTTTCTTAGTAAAATTCCATCAATGGTAGGTTTTGATCCTAACAACCTTTGAAATTCAATGATCAATCTCTCAACATGTCTTCTAGAGTTTGAATTGTCCTCTTAGACCACCTGTCAATATGAAGATGATATGTAGTGCTGGAATATAACATTATATCCAAACCATGCTGAATAGTTCTCTAGAAATTTGAGGTAAACCTCAGACAAATATAATGGAAAGTGGTACTCTATGAAATATTACCACTTCCTTAACGTATATCCTAGAAATTTGAACAAGAGTGAAGTCTTCTATAATTTCAATGAAGTGTTCTGACATCGTATAGAGATCCACTATATACCATATAGCATTATGTATTTTAGATATTTAGGGGAGTCAGAAAATAATGTCCACATTATTTTTTTTATTTCCATTCTGGTATGGGTTATGGTTGTAACATCCCCGTATATTTCTATCTCTCACCCTTAACATTATGACAAACCAAGAACTGAGAGACATATTATTTGATTTCTATATTCAAACCATTCCACCAGAAATACCTTTTTATGTCCCAATATATCTTTGTGATTCTAGGGAGAATAGATAATTAAGAACCATGAGCCTCATATATAATATCCTTCTTTAATTCTGGTATGGGAGGAATATAAATCATGTTCTTGAACCTTATTATTTCCTCATAATCAAGGTTGAAATTAGGAACATTTCTCACCTTCTTTTGTATCTCTTCCTATTTGTTTTCTTCCTCCTTAATCTTCAATTATATAGATGGTTGAACATTCATTGGAGAAACATAATATTTCCCCCTTCCTTTAAAATATCAAGAACCTTCATTTATGAATCCATAAATATTGGATCTTTTGTGATCCTCATCATAGATAGGCTAGCATGGTCTTGTCGACTCAAAGCATCTACCACCTTGCTCAATTGACAATGGTATTAATGTATTTATTATTCATAATTATTAATCAACTATAAACATCTTATTTGGAACATATTTATCTCATTTTGTTTGAAAATATACATTATACATTTATGATCAATATACATATCATACCATTTACCATAAAGATAATTCCATCATATAGTTAATGGAAATATTTCTGTAGATAACATGAAATAATGAGTTGGGTAATTTTTATCATGTATTTTTAGGTGTCATGATCCATAAACTATCACCATGTCATTTCACATGAGAACACAACCCAACCCCTACTTGGATGCTTCACTGTAGATCACAAACCTTTCATCACTACAAGACTGTGTGAGAAAATGTGCATTAGCCAAACATCTTTTTATCACTTTGAAATTCAATTATCATTCCACTATCCAAATTAATATAACTCATTTCTAAGTAAATTTTCTTAATGGGTTAGATAATCATGAAAAATATTTCACAAAACATCGAAACTATCCAGAGAAACCAAGAAAAAATCTGATCTCGGTTAATTTTTTTCATCTCAACGATCATTAAAAAAACATCTATTTTCTAGGATCCACAGATATCCCATCTCATGAGATTATGTGACCCAAAAATGAAACATTCTGAAGCCAAAATTTTGACTTGGTAAATTTCACATAAATATTCTCCTTTCTCAGTGTCTTTTGTACAATTCTCATGTGGTCTTCATTTTATTCCATGCACATTGAATAAAAAAGAATATGATCTTTAAATACTAAAAAAAATGATCAGGATTGTATCAAAATAATGTTTTCATTAGGTCCATGAAGATAACATGGGAATCAGTAACACCAAAAGGCATAAAAAAAATTCATAGTGTCCATACATTTATAGAATTTCGTCTTTGGTATATCATCATTTTTGACACTTAATTGATGATATCATGAACAATGATCAATCTTAGAAAAGTATTGATCTCTGAATAGTTTTTCAAATAAGTCATCAATGCGAGGAAAATGATAATTTTATTGATATTTGTCTATTTAAGTACTTGATAATCAATGAAGAGTCTCATTGATCCCCCATTGTTATTAATAAAAAAATAGTTTGTCCCCAAGGTGACAAATTAGGGAATATAAATCCCTCATAAAATTGTATTGGAGTTACTTCTTCAATTACTATAACTCAATCAGGTCTCTTTTATATGTTGTATTTGTATTAGGCATAATACCCGGTATGAGTTCTATTGAAAACTCAACTTCACGATTCAGTGGAAGACTTAAAAATACCTCATAAAAGATATTATATAACACATGTACAATGGGTTTATTCCTATTCATGATTTTACCCAACCATTTGAGATAAATAACATTAATTTATAGGAATAAATATCCATAAGATGGAAGAAATTTCTATTGGAGGTTATATTAATCCATTCATCGATAGATGATCATATATCTATCTAGAATATGAAATGTGACTTCCCTTCCTTAACGATTGATATGACCTCTATATAGTGAAATCCTATCTATGCCAATAATCACATCCAATTCCACTATTTGAAGCATCAAAATATATGTAGGAAGCACATTCCCAAAAACATAAATGAGAGAAAAATTATAATATTTTGATGTGACCTTTGTGACATTGAAATTGTCACAGAAAACTCTACATCTAATTGTCGAGGTAATATGGCGATTACATTAGAATATTCTCCAAAAATAAAAGTGTGGGTGGATCCGGAATAAAATAATACATTTTCTACTTTAGTGTGGATGGTATGTGTATCTTTGACGACTTCATTATCATACTCTTCAATACCGATAGTGATTTAATGTGACTTTCCATTAACTTTTTCCTTAATAGTATGTTGACATCGATCGTCATTAATAACCCTTAGATTCGGGAATTTATTGGATTAATTCTATATTTCTTTCTACTTGTAGAATTGAAGTGTCAGAGGTCCATTCTATGTATCCTTTTATTTGATTTAATCATTAGACATCATTTTCAAATCACTTTGTTATTCAACATCCCGATGAACATCTTTTCCACACTTAAAAAAATTTAATATTCCCTTTAAGACAATTCCCTCCATGTTTATTTCCTCACATTGAGCATACGGGAAAACTCATCTTCTTTTCAGTGTGGTATTTAGATATTCCGTTGAATTACATTTTTCTCTTCTTATGAAACCCATATTACTGATGGGTTACTTCAATATCTATCTCATCCTTAAGAGCTCATCAAAAAATTTCCTTATATCTATTGATGTCTCTTATGGATAATTCCCTTTGATGACTTGGTTTGAAAACAGTAAAGAATCGATCAAATTTAATCTCAGGTAGGATAATAATTCCAAAAGTGTACCTTGAAAGACTTGTAAAATTTGCTTCATAGGAAGAAACAAATTTATCATCCTTTTTCTTAAGTTCATGGAACTCCTTCTCCATCTTTGTTTGAAGAATACAAGGAATGTACTTATTGAAAAATAAGTTCCTGAATGCATCCCATTCCATGGAATAAATTTCACCACTGTTCCTCTCATTCTTGATAAGATACCACCATTTATTAGCTTCCCCTTCCAAATGATATACTAATATGATGAATTTATCTTGTTCAGAACAATGTGGCACTTAAAATATATTCTCATTGGTAATAATCGATTGTTCAGCATCTAATGGATCAAAAGACCAATAGAATGAAGGTGGATGCTGCATTATGAAGGATTCAATAAAATTCTTCTCCCTCCTTTTACTATTTAGATGTTCAAAATGATTCAAAACATGAAAATGGGTTTTGAGCATGGCTACAATATTTTTAATTCCAGCTCCAATAACATTCAATTAGTTAGGGGTAGAATCATTGTAGTACCATCCACATTCAGCTTTAATGCGGTTCTTTCATGTTCAACCCATTCACTAAAAAAATGAAGCATAGTGTGAGAATCACTAATCATAATGGAAAAACCACATAACTCAACAATAAAATTTCATTTTAGGAAACTTATGTTTTATCCTAGTTTATCCATGAACATCTATAAAACACTAGGATAAGATTGTAACATACACTTAGACATATCCATTGTGTTCTTACTAAGGTTCACTCAACCTAGTTTCTAATGGTCAACTATAACTTTTTATCTAATACCAAATACACCTGCCCATTATTTACATATAGATATTAAATAAAATTGAAGAATATGTATTAAATAACATAAAAAACTATTCCAGGACCGTATAAGATTAGTGTCTTTGAAGACTGAGAAAAGTAAACAACTGGTTCATAAGACATCTACATTGTCTGCCACAAATTTCATCATAACTAGACTCCTTTTTGACATATCATACTTAATACAATTCTTCATGGAATGGGGAAACGAAACATATGAAATGGTGAGATCAATTGATTAGTAAGAGTAAATAAAGGAAATATTAATCATATCAAAATCATAAGAACATAGCATTTGAAAATCATATCCTGGATATGAAAGATCATAATATAATGTCATGGGATAAATCATAAAAGTGAAATGTAGTCCCGATAGTAAAAAAATAAGATATTAAATTCTATGGCATAAATACATAATCATATAATATCATTTCATATAAATAATGGCTCATTTCCAAAACCATCATAGAGGACAATGTCCTTTATTAAACTAAGATCACTCCTCATACTAGACCTATATTACAAAACCGTATTTAATTTTTATTCTAGTGATGTCTATTTCATCAGAAATAAATATTCAACCCATGAATTTAAGTGAGATATAGGTCTCATCCATCTTATAATGAAAGTATTCTGATCTATTCCACAAAAGAATAAAATCATTCACCATAGCATAACCCCTGAAATAAAATAGGTTTCTTAAACATCATTCCATAATAATTGATATAAAAAACGGAGTTTCTAAAAAAATTCCATCATAAACATAATAAAATCATAGTAATAAAAATGATTGAAATATAACCCTACTAAATGAGTGTCATCATATATGAAAATAATTTTTACAAAACATTAGAAACTAATTCTTGGGGAAAATAACCTATCTTCATCAAAAAAAGATTTCTTACACTAATTATTACAATATTTTAGAAGAAATAATTTTATTTGAAAATAACCTTGTATTCTTATAGGGTAAGATTCATGGAAAAAAGGCATTATAAAATCATAATTGTATTCATGTCGTACAATTTAAAAAAACATTCTCCTGGTATTTGTTTTGGAAAAGTCAAAAAATACCTCAAATTAAATTACTACAAAATAATCCTTTTATACCATTTTTTAAAATTTTCCAAAGGGTAAACTTACTTTTAAAAATATTATAATAATAGAAATAAAAGTAAATAAATTTGAAAAATGGATGTGGATGATATATATACCTTTTAAATACATACATATAAACAATCTTAGATAAAAATGAAATTGAACAAATATTCCATATCTTATGTTCCATAACATTCACATATATCCAAACCTCATATATAATGATTTATATATTGTAAATAATACTTTAAGGAATAATCATCATTTTTATGATTACATTTATGATCATATTTTCATTTGTTTGTTAGTAATGTTTCATTAGTACTTTTTATTCATGTATTAACTACTTTATGTTTTTATACATGTTTTCTGATATTTTCTTATTACACATTTTATGTAATAGTTATATCATTTAAATTGTGGTATTAGGGTACTATATATCATATTTATTCATTAAATTCATTAATATAGTCATTCTTTAAGTATGACTATGTAGAACGAATCACATTGCACTATGGAGATGGTGAGCCGTACGTACACACTAGTGATGATATCGATCCCAAAATCGTTGAATGGTATTGAAGTGTATGATGTATATTATCTTAGAATAAATATCACTTTATATTAATAAAATATATATTTATTAATTCCATCATTATACCCTTCTATTTATATTGGTGGTGAAAAACTAATTACACCATGGCGTGGAGACGGTATGTTGTACCTACACACACATGTTGATTTCATTTGTCATGGGATGGGTTGATTGTGGAATATGTTTGTTTCATAGTAATAATAACCTATTAGTATATAACTATTACTAGATTCATTACATTATAATGAAACACATTTTGAGGTGGATGTATAAGTAGAAATTATTTTGAATGAATCGGTAAACGATATTACCTGTTCTTCAACGTGACTCCTCTAAATCTATTCTTATAGAACTAGAGTTGGCCATTAAAGAATATCGGGACCTCAAGAATGTTTCTATGGAAGTTGATAATATAAATGGGGAGTTAACTGTAGATATAGAAGGTTCCAAATGTTGTGAAGATTTTAGGGAGGAAGTTCCCTTTTAAAAATGAGGTGAGGGGAACTTTTGGAAACAAAAAAAAATATTATTTTATAATAAATTCTACCCCCACATAAAAAAGTCCAAAATGTCAACATATAAAATATGAGATGATATATGGATCTAATATCATAATAAAATATTTTTTATCCAACAGTTTATGTTAATTTAATCATTTACAATTCAATGAAAACCTAGTTATTCTACTGAGTTTTTAACTAGGGTAACATATATTTCAAGATTAAAAGGTGAAATATTTACATATTTGATTTAAATTTGACATTAAATGAATAATTTAGAACATTTTATTCCATTTAAAAATTATTATATTTTTTTTAAAAAGTTTTATGGTTTTTAAATTATTTATGAAAACCCTATTTTTAAAAAATATAAATATTTTGAATTTTGACACTATTAATTTCATGGATTTTTATGAAAATAAAAATAAGAATGGAAAATAAATAGAAATATTTTATAATATACATAAGGGGTCAAGGTAATCTATAAAATTTATTTGAAATAATAATTATCCCATATTATATTTATTAAAATATTTTTATATCATTTATTTGATAGCTTCATTAATAAAATAATTACTACCACAAGTTTGTATAATTATTTAACACAATTAATTATTGAATAAAAATAAAAAAAAATATGATGAATATAAATCCATTTTATTTTATTATAACACTTTATGTCAAAATTATCTTCTAAAAACACAAACATTAAAAATCCAATACTCTTTTAAAACATGAATGTGACATATATATATTCAATTTAAATAAAATAGTATAAGTGTCATAATCTATTCTACCAGCCTCCAAATGGTGAATAAGTTGATCCATGGATGGTTATGGTAGAGATATATTTCAAAAATAAGGTTTTTCCATGTTTTAGGGACTTTTATGGTTATTAATATTTTAATAAAAACTATTTTATTGATTTCTCATCAATTAATTAATTTATTTTATCATCCATGTAGAATTATTTAATGTAATTACTTATTTGTTAAAAATTTAAAATAAATTTTCATGATTATGAAAAAAATTATCTTTTAAATTAATATTTATAATATAATTTATCTTATGTATAATCTTATATTAAAAATATTTTAATTATTAAAGTTTGAGTGAGGCATATTTCACTTTTCATTAAACCAAATAAATTAAATGTCCTCATATAATCTAAGGGGTTACAATGTGTATCTTATCTACCAATGTATGGATGAAGAAAATTATAATCATCCAATTATCTTATGACAAGTGTTAGTGTACCTTTATAATTTTGTTTTTACCCTTAATTACTCGATTTACCCTTTTACCATGTTAATAAAATATCTCGAAGTGACAACCCATATTTTCAAAAAATAAAATAAATATATTTACAAAATTTGGAACCAATGATTCAAAATATATAATCCATTTCTAAAAATTCAAAACAAAAAATTTTCAGTAACTAATTTAGAATTATTCATATTTTTGACATGAGAAAACGAGTTTTAAATGTTAAAATATTTACAGAGATTGAAATGTGTTTACGTTTGAATTGAATGTAAAATTAATTCCAATGACCTAAATTATAATAAATGGTAAAAATATATTTAATTTATACATTAAAAATATTAAATAATATCATTTAACCATATAAATTACTTCAATTACAAAATCCATTTTCAATGAAAATTTAGCATATTTTTACAATTAATAAAAACATGAATGTTATAAGAAAAAAATATAAAAAATTTATCCAACGAAAATTTATATATCTCACTTCAAAATATAATTTTTATGTTTTCATATAAAAATTATTAATGTGTCAAAATATTAATTTCAAAGGGGTTTCCCATTGAAAGGTGTAAAATTAACCTTTTAAAAATATGGTTTTATTCATTAAATAGGGTTTTATTCATACCCTATGACTAATATATCCATTGTATGAATATAAAAATTATTTTATTAAATATATAACACATATATATAAAATTTATTTCATTACCAAAAGTAATTCACTCAAAAATAAAAATACCTAATTGATATATATTTTTCATAAATAATATATAACCAATGAATTCACAATGAATTTTCATAAGTTAGTTATAATTACTCCCGATAATCTATACGATGGTCTATAGTGATATTTTTATAATAAGGGAATGTAATAGTTCTTTTAGACACATGATGGAGTACAAGGAAAGCTACTTAAAAATAAAAATTATTCAATGATAATATTTCATAAAAACATCTAGGTGTTACAAGTAATCTACCAAGCTTCTTGACAAGAGTCATATAATTAACCCATTTATCCATTTATCATTCTCAGGGGTTACATTCACACCCCCTTTATAGAACGAAATCCACATTATAGACCCTACATGTTATCTTATATATTTCATCCAAACATAAATCTAGGTTCCTGCTCTAATACCAATGTATCAAATGGGCCCCACTAATAGCACAAACACCCCTCCATATCTTTGTCATCCAGTCCTGGCCCAATAGGCACCACAAGTTGTCCCACAGGCATTCCATCCTCTCTCAGGGGCCCATACAGATGCCTTAAAGGGTTATCTGTGTAATTATTATCCCCATAGTACCACACATTTTCATTCCATTGTTCTTTTTCCTCACTCACACACACCCTATGAAATGTCCTAGAAGATCACCCATCATAATAAATACTCTACCCTACGAATGTTTAACTATGGAGTTCTAATATAAAAGGCTTTGAAAATTAAAGGTGCACTATATTGAGAAGAGATACGTAATTTAGTAATTTAACCCATTTTCATTATTTGAAGTTATAATAAAGATCCACACTAGAATTATATACCTATTGCTTTTTTTAAAGCATGTATACTTATAGAACATGTTCATAAGTGTAATAGATCATCACCCAAATTGTTCTTCATAACTAGAACCATTTTTAGACATATCATACATAATTATTTTATTCATAACCTATTTGATAGAATCATTAATGAGGGAGTGGCCAATCTCCCAGTTCAGTTAATCAAGGGAGAGATCAATATGACCTAATAATATGGGTCTGAGAACATGAGAACACCAATTTAAAACATTTCAATTAATATAATAGGTCTTAAAATTGAGTTAGGGAATAAATCATAGAATTATATAACAAATTAATCATAATAGAAATAATTATAATAATAAATAATGTCATAAAATTGAAATAATTTATATATTTATGGAAAAAAAATAAAAAAATAAAATCATTTTTAGTACTCATGTCTAATTTCCAAAACAATCATAGAGGATATTGATCACTCACAAAATCATTTTATCACTCCACATTTACTCCCAAGACTATCGTGGTGGATAGAAACCATTACTAAATTGGGTTCACTCATAAATCTTGAACATTTTATCTAAGGAAATATCAATCTTTACCCTATTCAATGGATGGATATATAATATCGGTCCCCCCATTGCATTATTTAAATAATATAATTGTGATCCAATATATTTTAAATCATTGATCATATCATTTTAAGTGAAAATGAAATTGGTTCCCTAAATATTTTATCATTGAATAAACTATATAAAATAATTTATATTTATAATCATTATATAGATTCATCATAACATAACCCACGTAAATGGGAATGGGAATCATATTCAATGTTTTCATCATAATCAAAAACCATCCAGTGAAATTATAGGGACATTATCAATGGATCATATACTTATTATATAATATATAGGGTTAAATGTTGTTGTGATTGATAATTATAAATAACACTAAAGTATCATTAAAATCATTCTGTAGGAAAATTCTTATTCCACATTTAGAATAACATTTTAAAAACAATTTTTTTAAAAATTAATGACATAATTTTCAATTAATTTTTTTTATCTTATAATGAATGTTGTAAATAATTTAGTGCTCATGAAAGAAAAAATATTTTTTATATACATGTTAAAAAAAATATATAATTCAAATTTTTTGTAAAAAGTCAAACATAGCATCTTTATAAATTGATAAAGTGATTTCTTTTAAAAAAATTTCTAAAATGTATGAAATGGGTCAAATTAAATTAAATAATCATATAAAAAAGTTATAAAAATAATTGAAATAATTTATTTTGAAACATAGATATTGAATAAAATTATTTTCGTCTTAAGAGAGAAATAGAGTCAGTTTTCTATAAAAACATTATGTTGGTATCATGGGTACATATATAACATCCCATCTATTAATTTCACATTAATAAATGATTTAATTATAGAAAATATCACTTATTAAAATCAGAAATTATTTTATATCTAGTGTCTTTGGGAATATTCTAAATTGAATTATAACTTTAAACCTGAATTACCACATCTTTATTGAAAATTAGTGTAACAAGCTTGAGCTTGAAACTATTTTGAATAACCTAGGGAAATACATAAGAAATGGGTGGTCCATAAAATACAGAAAGGGAGTAAAAATGAAATAATATAAAGATAATGATACATGGTTGACAGGTAATGTCTATGAGACTTAAATGAACACGAATAATAAGGAATGATATAGCATGATAATCCTAACATGGTAAATGTGACAACAAATTAAAACACTAAATCACAAACATAATTCAATGATAAACAACCAAGACATCATGGTAGACAATATACCTTAAAGGAAATAGGAACAACCATGTGGAGACATAACATATCATGTTACTAAACATTACAAAATGCATTGGAGTGCTATATAATTCCAGGGGCACCCATCACTTTCATTTCATTCTCATGCTTAAGTGTGCCAAGTAGATCATAAAACATGGATTCATTCAAAATGATGATTTATTACACGGTTAAATATTTTGGAATAAAAAAATGTATGTCCCAAATAAAAAGGTATATATATATAAAAGTGAAAACCCTTGATAGGAAATGGGCACAACATTCACTACATAATTGGCTTGACATGGATAATCACAGTAAATATTCAATAGCATAATGACATCAATTCAGAATGATATGATGAGTAATAAATGGGTATCCCATAATTTTCAAATGAATTAGACAATTATAGGTTCATGTAAGTATATTTCCACATATTTATATTTAAAAAAATAGGTCATACAATACTATTTAATCATTATGAAAAAAAGAAAGGAAATAATTCTCACAAATTTTGGCATGGTAACTGGTGTACAAGGTGGGATTAATTAGAGAGGATGTTGTATATAATCATTTATAAATTATAAGGTATGTATGTGAGAGTATTGAAATCACAGCCTGTCATTATTAATTTAAATTAAATGTTTATTACAAGATAATGAAACATTAATAATAAAATATAAAGGAAAGAACCCTCTGGAAATTTATGCACGGTAACATGTGTTCTTAGGAGAGATTAATGAGAGATAATGGGGTATTTCACTATTTATAAATCATAAGGGATGTATGGGGGAGGTGTAAAAATAGACCCCATCATTAGGAATAAAACATAAACCGGTAGAGCGTATACTATATTCTTGATCAAAATATTGAAAGAGTGGATCCCTTACATAAAGAGTATCAACCCAAAATCCTGAAAGAAAATTAAAGGGATCTTAGAAAGAAAATTTTGTGGATTCTAGAGATAATAAGGAAGAGTGAGGTCATTCTAAATGGATTTTTAGTGCAGAGACGAGGGAGATTGGGTTAGTTTATATACAAAATGAGAGATATTTTTTTAATATTTAGGTTTTATACTCTTCAAAATTAAATATATATAACTACAAACCCTCCCACAGTTTTCAACATAGTGGATAGGTTTTAATTATTTTATTAGGAAATTTTTGTAACATATTAAAACAATTCCTTTGATTTTGTGGAGGTGATTTACACTTTAAAATAAATGAATTTAAATCTAAAAAATATATTAAATGATTTGGAAGATTCATAAAAGATTAATAAAATTAATCAAGTAAACTTAAAATAACTTTTTCAAGTGGAAAACATTTATTTATCCAAGGATACCATTTATAGTATTTATTACATCATTTTTGGGTCATTATGGTGTCATAAAACACACTGTATATTTATATGGTGTTTAAATTTTACTTCAAAATTGGACTATATCAAAAAATTATTAAAAATTAACCATTGTATAATTTTTACATTCTTCATCCAAAAATAATATTAATTTTTTATAAATAATTTATTAATTATTTTAATTTTTACATTTAATATAATATTCAACATTTAATAAAAAATTATGGGTTTTTGAAAATAAAAGTTTTTGAACCCTTATAAAAAGTTCATTTAACTTATTAAAAATTATATGAGAGTTTATGATTAATAAAACTTATTTATTAACAATTTTTTTTTAAAAAATACTATTTATTTCAAAAAACGCATTAATTTATCAAAATATATCCCTTAATTGAATTTTAATATTTCATGAAAATGCACCTCGTGTTTAATTGAATAAAAATCAAAACAATTTATAAAGTATTAATAAGAATGAAAAAAATCATTATTATATACAATATACACATTCATATTTTTATGGTTTTGATAAAAATCCATTTATTACACTCATGTACGCCTAATGTGTAAGGTGAGAAATGGTGAGAATTATTTGGGGTTGTTCAGAAAACAAGGTTTGGGTCGTGATCTCTGTGAGCTTGAACATCTCCCATAATCAGTTTTGATGATGCTTAAGTTGTTGGATCTAAGATTGGGCTTGGTGAAAAAAAATTCAAATGACTCTATCTCCCTACAAAGATCTAATAAATGGGCTTCATAAGGTACAATATTGCTGGAAGAGGACCTCACTTCCATTATCAATGTAAATTTTATTTTTTAAAGCACTATATTTATATTAATCACATGACCACGATTTAATAGCTATATTATAAATGGTAATATTAATAATTTTATTTCAAATCCAATGATATAAACATGTATGTGGATGTGTTTTCTATCATTATATTATTTAAGATGATATTTAATTAAATGACAAATGGAAACATCATTTCTAACAGTTCAGGTGGTTACAATCATCCCCAATTAAGAAATGTCACCTTCAAAATTTTGATTTCACCCCCCTAAAATAGATGAGGGTAATTATGTCTCATCTCTTCCTAAAGCTCCTACATTTCATCTTTAAACTTACGGTTTATCCACAGTACATTCATAATGTGCATTGTATTATTTCTTAGAACATTGTCTCTATGTTCAAATATCTTTACTACTAATCCTAATAAGAATGAATATTATCCAATGTTACCCACTCAGGATTGTGTACATGTGAGGGGGCAGGTCTGTGCTTCCTCAATAATGATACATGGAATACCTCATGAACACGATATAGGTTAGGTGGGAGTGCAAGTTGATAGTCCACCACTCTAATGCGATCAAGGGACTAAATGAGGATGATGTATCATATACTCAAATTTTCCCTCTTAAAAAATGTTATCACATTCATCCATGGAGATATGTAGAGGAATACCATGTCTCTAACATCAAACTCTAGGTATTGTTGATGATTATCAGTATAACTATTTTTCCTACTCTGAGTATCCTTGATGTGTTGATGAATGTTCTTAACCTTTTCCATTGTTTCCTCAACCTATTTTGGATCGAGTAGTTTTAGTTCTCCAACTTCTTCCAAACATGTTGGTTTCCTTCACCTCTTCCCATAAATTAGAGCCACATAGATGCTTGAGTGGAAACTATTGTGGTAAGATAACTATACCAATGGAAGATGTTGATCCCATCATCCTTTTAAGTCAATTGAGAATCCTCTCAACATTTCCTCAAGTGTCTAGATAGTCCACTCAATTTTTCCATGAGTTTGAGGGTAATAAGATATGATGAAATTCAACTATGTTTTTATATCATGCTTGAGATTATTCCAGAACATAGAGGTGAATCATGGCTCTCAATCAGATATAATCGATAGTGGTACTCCATATAGCCTGACCACATACCTAATGTATATCCATATAATTAAATCCAGTGATAATTTTCATGGTATTATAATGATGTGTGAATTATTTGAAATATGATCTGCCAAAGCCTGTATAGAATCACTCCATCTTGATTTCTTTTTAATATCTTTGACAAAATTCATGGTGATGTTTTTCCCGCATCCATATAGGTATGGGTAATGGTTTCATCATCAACTTGGATTTTTGTCCATCTGTTTTAACTTGCTGACATGCATGATATGTTGGTGTATGTTTTTTTTATTATCATATTCATATTTTCCATCAAATAGTGATCTCATATATCTTGATACATCGTTGTTCTTCCTGGGTGGATTGAAAAGGTTGAGCTATGATCATCACCCAACATCTCCTTCTTCAACTTTGGGTTTGATGGTAAACACAGTCTGGACCCAAATATCACAACACCTTCATAATTTACATTTAACTTTGAGGATTTACCTTTCTATATAGCTTCCAATTTATTCTAAATTCCTACATAAACTCTTTGAGAGTCCTTTAACCTCATCAAAAGAAATGGTTGATCAATCATTTGTGGAAGGATAAATGATTTTTATTCCTTTATGATTCACATGTACATTATAAAAAAATCTAAGAAGATTAGATCCCTCTCAATTATCATCACTAAAACATTTCTAGATCCCTTATAATTGTGGAATCTGATTCATTATTAACTTTCCTAGGATAGTAGTGGATGTAGTAGTCATAGTTTTTGATCATCTCTGACCATATTTTTTTCCACATATTCATCTCTTTCTATGTAAATATATACTTGAGGATTTTTTTATCCGTATTTATTTCACCATATCCCCAAAAAGATAACACTGCAATACTTTCATAGAAAATATCCCATAATCTAACTCCAGATCATGGTTTGGTTAGTTCTGTTCATGAACATTCAACTACATTGAAGAATAGGGAATGAAATTGGCATTTTTCATCAACATATAGCCTAGACCCTTCTTTGAAGCATCACTGAATACCATGGCAGACTCATTACATGTAGGTAGTTTGATAATATGGGTAGTGACATGCCTCCTTTTCAACTCCCTTAATCTCAATTCATATTCATCATTCCATGAAAAATTTACATCATTAAAGTTATCTTGGTATGATAGTTTGAAAATCGTTTGAAGTTTCGTAAAAATCATTGATAATACCAAGCTAACCCAATAAAACTATAGATATACTTCACATATGTTGTCCTTTTACATCGTTAAATTACATATATTTTTGAAGGGTCTATATATATGCCATTTCTTATGATGATACTCCCCATGAATGAGACTTCCTTCAACTAGAACTGACAGTTGTTGTACCTGGAATAATGTTGTTCCTTTTGTATGGTCCTTTTAAAAGTACTCAAATACTCCTCATGCTCCCCCTTAATTTTATGGTACTATTTAATATCATCTCTAAGGACTACCAATAAAATTTTAATGTAATATTTAAAGTCTATATTCATCAATCTCCTGAATTTTTCTGGAGCATCAGTGAGTCTGAATGGGATTACTATGAATTCATAGTTCTATCACCTTGTATGAAAAGTTGGGTTGGGGATATCTTTATACTTCAACCTAAAATAATAATATCCAGAATATAGATCCATATTGTAAATTTTTTTTCTCTAGGTAGATGGTCTAAAAAGTAATTAATTCAAGGCATGGGTTACTAGTTCTTTATCGTGATCTTATTGAACTCAAGATAATCGATGCAATGGTGCATTGACACATCCTTCTTCTTGAATAATAGTATTGGTTCACCCCCTGGTAAAGCACAAAACAATATGAAACCTTTATCGAAATTCATTTCTAGTTGTTTCTTCATCTCCTCAAAATCCACAACAACTATTCAATATGTATTCTTGGATAATGGTCACAACCAAGGAACAAGGTCAATTGAAAATTAAAAATCTTGACTAAGAGGAAGTCCAAGAAATTATTCAATAAAGGAATTAGTGTATTCCATCACAATAGTCATGTCTTCAAGGATGATTCATTTTTTAGAATCAATAATTTCAGAAAAATATGATTTCTTATAGTGAAATAATATCTATTCTGGAGATGATGGTTCTAAAGAAGATTCATCCTTCTCTTTACATTGGTACATTATGTAAGGATGTTTCGAAATACAGAGAGTGATTTCCTTCTCCTTTCATTTTATGTTTTATCTATACATGGAGAAATAATACATCCAATTAATTGAATCAAATTCCCCCAAAAAGAGTATTACAAGGCATTTTGGGAAAATGATCCCACAAAATATGATAAGAGAGGAGTTACAAACGTGGTATCAAATAATTTCCCCATCATTTTATTTCACTATTATATATACATCCCTGATTTATTGTGGTTCTTTAATATTTATACTAATCTTTTGTGATATAAAGAAATTCATATAACGAGAATCAAAATGCATGTTCACTGTTTGTGAATGAATAACTATCGTACCTCTCACCACTTCATTTTTCGGATTCAATTAAATGGTTGAGATTATAAAGTTTGTCCCTCACTACCTTTGTTGATTTTTTCTATCTCTAAAAACCCATTTCATAGTTAATTGGTTTGAAAAATTCCTTGGTTTCAAATATTTATAGAAATGAATGATACACTAATGGTTGACTAGAGAATTCCATTATTCTACCATAGTAGTAGGTTTATCCTATCAACAATCACTGCTAGGTTCCCTTCCATACTATACCTAAATAATTTCATGATCCCCTTTAGGTAATTTAAAAGGTGATTCATTCCACACCATTGGAAAATGAGATGATAAAATTTTGTGACACTATTAGATCTCTCTATCGGACCACTAGAATTGATCTCAACTTTCTATTTTTTATCGACATGATAACCCTGAGGTTAAATGATATGCATTTCCACTATGAGGGAACATCAGATAATTTTTCAATATTTATTAATGTCACATATTTCCAAATATTTCCCAAGGATAATTTCTTCCCCGCAATGAAGTGATCAGCATTGCATTCAGGGGTAACGACAAAGCGTGATGCATAGCGTGAAAACCTTGTGAATTTTTCTTCATACACCCTAATGGATTTATCACCATTATGATTGAGGAAAAGAAAATACATTTTCATTTTTTATTAGAAGGTATGAAGAAAATATTTATTGAATTTTTTTTCCTGAAATCCATCCACACCATTGTTCAAACTCTTCCTCGAAATTTTTATTCTTGATCAATTCCCTCTAATGAACTACTTCACCCTCCATCTGATAAATAGCCAAAAGAACCTTCTCTTTTTTGGAGAATAGATTGATGGAAAATGTATTCCCAATATATTTTATCCATATTTTGGTGATTAAGTGATTAGACGATCCATTGAAAGTATGATTCCTTTCTCTCATTAAGCTCTTGATTTTGTCTTGTTGTCTTTTAGTGGGATTTGGACTCTCCTCCAGATTTAGGTTTATTTTAAACACATGACTCAACTGAGATAGTGTTGTCCTGAAGTGAGTGGTTCCTACTCCCATCTGGTTGGGCATATCATTTGGGTAGTAATCACATTTCACTTCACATTGAATTGTTATCTGATTCCTTTTTTTCATCCATTAGCTTGAATAAAAGTAAAATTATGATTGATTATATTTGAATTTTAAAAAAATAAGCTGGAATTTAATAACATTAAATGGATCACATATAATTTACTTGTATTTCCTTAACATATGGATTTATAGGCTTCGGACATTGATATTCATGATCCATTTCCTAACATATACAGTTATGAATTTTTTTTACTACATTAATAATGGTTAAAAAAATATTTTGAATTACCAAATCACATCCCTTAGGAGTTTTAAACTAGGTGCACAGTAATGCTAGATGATGTGTACTAGGATAGCCTAGGTCAGGCTTGGAACACCTTTTCATAGTTTTTAATCCTATGTACAACTATGCCCGAAAAATTGCTCTTTGGAGTATCTAAACATTGATGTATTTTCATAATAAAACACTCAAACCATACTAACCAAAATTTATATATTATTTATTATATTTAGTCTTATTCCTAAGGCTTTCACTACAGTTTTCAAATCCAAACCCCCAAAATAACTAATTATTTCTTCTTATACTGACTATAACAACCATTCTTAATTATTTCACACTAATGCATTATTTAAATACAAAACATTAAACTTATTACAACTCAAATTATCAATAAGTGTAGTTTATTGGGGAATTAGGTAAATTTCATTACACTATTAAACAAAAATTACTACATCGTTGTTGAAAATTTCTTTAACATATTATAGCTTAAAAATGTATTGTATAACATGGGAAAATACATAAGAAATGGGTGAGCCATAAATCCTCTTAAGGGAATAAACATGGAATATGATAATGTTACATGGTATACATGTCGTATCAATAATAGATGGAGGAACACAAATAATAAGGCATGATATAGCATGAAAATCATAACATTGGAAATGTGGAAACTACTTAAAATACTACATCATAAACATAAGTCAAGGCAAAAATTTCAAGACTTCATGGTGGAAAATTCCAAAAATGAATCAGGAACACCTCTATCTCTACATGATGTATATTTATACTAAACAATACCCAATTCATAGAAGGTTAATATAATTCAGGGTTCACCCTTCACTTTCCTTTCATTCTCATGCTTAAGTGTGCCACATAGATCATAAAATATGGATTCATTCAGCATCATAATTTATCCCACAATCAAGGAGGGCAGAAACAAAACATGTAAGTCTCCAATAAAAAAGTATATGTGAACAAAAGTTAACACCCTTGATAAGAAATGGGTATGATATTCACTACATAATTTATTAGACTTGGAAAATTGTGGTGAAACTTCGGCAGCAAAACAATGTCACATAAAAATGTGGTAATAAGATCAAAATGGGTATCTCATCATTTGGGAAATAATTGGATAGTAATAAAGACATTTAAGGATAGTTTAACACAATTAGAATTATAAAAACAAGGTGTATGAAAATAAGTATGCTTTAAAAAAAGTTTAAGGATATGATGCTTTTGAAATTTTGATATGGTAACAGGTGTACATGGGAAGAATTTTTGTGATAAAAAGCATTTTATGCTAATTTATAAATAATAATTTAAGTATTATAAAAGTGAGAAATCATACCCCTTTATTAGTAATTGAGATTAAAATGTAATAACGGGATAATGAAACATTGATAAAAAATGATAAAGGAAAGAACCCTTACGAATGTTCCGTATGGTAACGAGAGATATTGGAGGGTTTAATTAGTGAGAAAATGGTATATCACCATTTATAAATACTAAGGTAATTATAGATATGTAATAAAACATACACCACAATTAGGAGTAAAAAAATAATGGGGAATAACATTTAGGGGATTCTTAAAGAAATGTGAGAAATTAAGCATCCCTTACCTTTATTGTATGACACGAAAATCATAAAATGGGATTATGGAGATATTGGTGGAATATTTGGAGGATTATAGAGAGTTTAGGGTAGATTAATTTCACACTACATGGTTTTTAGTAAAGATAACTGGGATCATTGGTGGGTATATATGGGAAAAGTGATGGATTTATTTAGTATTTATGTTCTTGAGTCTACAAAATTAAATATTTACACCCAAATCCTTCCCATGGGTTTTTCTAATCGATTTTACCAAAGTAGAGAAGTTTTAATTATTTTATTTGGAGAAGGTAAGAACATATTAAAACAATGCTTTTTCATATGAGGAGGTGACTCACAGTTTCAAATAAATGAATTTAAAACTCAAAAATATATTAACTATTTTGGAGGATTCATAAAGGATTAATAAAATTAACCATGTAAGAAGAATATATTATTTTTTAAGGGGAAAAAATATATTTAGACTAGGATGAACATTATAGTATTTTCTTCATCATTTTTTGTTCATTATGATCTCATATAACACACGGTATATTTATATAGTATTTAGTTTTTACCCTAATATTTGGATTTCTCAAAACCTTTTAAAACAATTGCCTTTTCCCAATTTAGACATTATTATACCTAAAATAATATTAGTTTTATAAAAATAATTTTTAAAATATGTTATTATTTTATTTTAAAATAATATTCAACATTAATTGAAAAATGATGGGTTTTTTACAATAACAATTTCGAACAATCATAAAATGTATATTTCTCTTTAAGAATATTATGAAACCATTTATATTTAATAAAACTTATTTAAAAATAATTTTTTTTCAAATACGATTTATTTATAAAATCTATTAATTTGTAAAAATGAATCCAATAATTGAATTTGAATATTACCCAAAAATAAAATTAGTGTTTAATTGAATAAAAATAAAAATCATTTATAATGTATAAATAAAAATGATAAAATAGTTATTATTATATACAATATACATATTCATATAATTACAGTCTTGATATATATCCCTTTATTACATCGACACACACCCTAAGAGTAAGGAGTGTGACGGTGACACTTTCTTGGTGTCATTTGAAAAACATGGTTTGGGTCGTGATCTCGATTAGCCTGAACATCTCATGTAAATGGTTTCCCCCAAAATCTCTGACAAATGTGATTCATAGGGTAACATTATACCATATAGGGTCATCACTTCATTTATCTGGGTTAGTTGAATTTATTAACAACCTATAATTATATTAATCATTTGATAATTGTTAACAGTTATATTAACAATGGTAATATTATTAATTGTATTTTATATAAAAAGATTTAACCATGTAAGTGCATGTGTATTCTATAACCGTATTACATAATATATCATTTAATTAAATTATAGAGGGAAACTTTATTTTTAACTGTTTGGGTCGTTACAATATAAATAGTGTAAAAGAAATCGAAAACATGTTATTTAGAGAAATAACCAGAGAGTAATAATATTCCTGATTTTCTTCATAGGTAGATCATAATAATTTTTCATCATAAAAATAATTATAAAAAACACAGAAAAATAATGAAATTGAAATATAAAATCCTTACCATCATTGTATCATTTCAAACCTAAATCCCATGAATGAATGACCGTTGATTGGTATGTATAGCCAAATATTTTCATATAAATATATATAACCTTAATTCTTGTATTTTAAATAAATTTTACAAATGAGACAGTTGGTTTATATGGAATGTGTTCCACACAATTAAATGTGATACAAAGTTACATTACCTCAAGTATTAACATCCATCTTATTGGTTCAAACCTCTTGTATAATAAATATAACATTATTAAAAATATATTACATATCCATAATCATATATACCATGAAATATATTATTACTTTTAACCTATTTATTCTCTGATATTTAAATATACAATATAAAACACACTTCTCTGAGTGATAACTATTTTCATTTTAATATATCTTTTTTGTTTGATAGTTTTTTGTCCTTTTAATTTATCATTTTCCAATATCTATAAAACAGTAATCATTATATAAATATTATATATATTAATTACATAATATTTCCTTTCATCCATAAAATATAGATAAGGATAGTTTATTTACACCATTCATAGTGATAGTAAGTCATATATTCTCTTGAACGTTATTTCCATTTTTCAACAAATCGAATAAAAGAAATGTATATAATTATTAAAATTTCCAGAATAATTTTTAAATCATATATATTAAAAATATTTATTAAATATACATCTTCATTACCATCTATATCAATATAAAATGTAAAGTGTATTGCATCGATTGGTTAATGCATTAGTCCACACGTACACATACATGTTGTCACCGTTTACCAAATATTTGGAATGCAAAAAGGTAGATTGGATATAATAATTCATGATATATATTTATGTCATAAATATCATATATAATTATACTTATTGTAACACCCCGAGATTTTATGAAAAATATTCTTTTTAATTTTATTGATGTCTTGTGTTTTACGCTACACCAAAAGGAGCTTGCACTACACTAATCCCTGACTTGGCTTGCATTACATGTAATTACGATCTTCCACGATAGCGTGTGTAGTACGCAATACCGAGTTTCACTAAATGAGATATTATTATAATATTATTATGAATTAGCTATTATGAATAGTAATACCCAATTTTTGAAATTTTATAAAATTTATCTTTCAAAATGGACTTCATTTTTGGATTCTGAATATCGAAATTAGCTTAGGGTGAAATTTTGGTACTTTTCGGATAACTTTCATATTCTGGTGAATAGTGAAAATTACTAAATTTTAATTTAAAAAAACTTTTTTAATCGAAATATTCAACAGTGATAAATTATTAATTTGAGTGATTTTAAAGTATATTTAGAATATATTTTTACAATTTAATACAATGTTGGTCATTGGATGTAATTTCACATTTAAACCAGACATAAACAAGTGTCAATCTTTTGATAATTATTATCTCTTAAAACAACGCTATTTGTCTTGACGACGGGAATTAATTTTTAAATTAGTTAATTTCACTGATATGTTTTGAATTTGGAAAAATAAATGTAATTTTTGAATTCATAATATCAAATATAGCTTAGGCCTAATTTTTGGTATTTTTCTGGAAACTTTCATTTTTTGATGAATAGTTAAACCACTAAGTGGTAGTTAAAAAACTGAATTTTTTCATAAAACTTAATATTACTGCTTATGTGAGTGGAATTTCGAAAATCCGAGAGACACAGTTAGTATCAAGGACTATAATGTGGTTCAATGTGATGAAAATAATTTTTGGTGAATAGTAACTTTTTACTTTTTATTACCACAGTTAAAAGTAAATAGGGTAGTTAAGGGTAAAAATTATATTATTATTACCCTAACACATGTCCTAATTCTATTGGATAAGCGTAATTCGACCAAAAACAACCTTAGGAATAAAATATGACAATTTAGGCCCACTTGGATTAGATTAGGACATTTATTATCAATTTATTTAAAGAAGGGTTAAAATAGTTAAAATCAAAAGTTAATAACTAAATCATTTTTAATATAGGGTTATACATGAGATAAATTCGACTATAAATATTCATTAGAAAGCTAAAAATATTTCCAACATAATGGTATTTTATTTATAATTTTTAGACATTAAATATTTTAAATTATTTATGACACAATGATGATGGAGTAATTATCTTATTAATGAAATATTGACATAATTGATGTTATAAATACCCAAATAAATGTAATTTGAGTCTTTTTATGAATTAGAATAATTTTATATTTTAATATGACATGTTAGTATTTATTCAATTAAATTTGTTTGAACTAATAATTCTGTTATGAGTTTCACAAAAATCAATTACCAAATAGTGTCAAAATTGACATAAAATTGTTTTTTAAAAAAATATTATATTATTAATTGTTATTTTATTCCTAAAAATCTATGGTTTGGAAAAATCACTTAGATAAGGTTATATATATTAATAATAAACAACTTGGGGTTTGGTTGGCTTGATATAGTACGTTTATTAACATTATAGTGTAAGAAATCAAGAAGACACGGTAAAAGTTAAATTATCTAACTTAAAGTTAAATCTAAATGATAAGGTTAAAATTGATACCTAAACATTTCTAAATTCTATTTGATGAGAGGATTTAGACCCATCTCTACCTTATCTTTGAAATATATCAATTTGGAGCTATTAAAAAACGAATTTGACTTTATAATAAAATAATATTTTTAGTTATTCTAAAGGTGCCTGTATGCTCCCTTATAAAGGGCACCTCCTCCCTCTCCTCCTCACACCAATTTGAGCCTTAAATATCGGCCGAACCCTGACCATTTCACTTCCCCACTTCCCAAGAAATATCCTAGAGGTCCTGGTATTCTTCAAAGACCAATGTTAGTTCCCTAAGAGGAGGTCTCAAAGAGGCGTTTCAAAGAAGAGGTAATGCTCGTTACCGATTCTTTCATCTTTATTTCTTCTTCCACTTCTTCTTCTTTATTTGTTTCATTATGAAGTAATAACATAAGTATAATTCATATAATGATATGTTATTATAAGTATGAAACAACCATATTTCACCATCTATCCATCCAATGGAAAATGAAATCACCGCGCGTGTGTACGTACGGAATACCGTCTCTACGCCGTGGTGTAATCTATTTTCCACCACAACCTTACATGGATGGGTATAATGGTAAAAGTAATGAATATGTTTGATTATTATAAAGTGATATTGATTATATAATATTATACATAAAAATTTATACAATTACACGATATTGGGAATGATATCATCGCTCGTGCGTACGTACGGACTACCGTCTCCACGACGCGATGAGATTCACACTCCATGTTAACCATTCATGAATGATTATAAAGTATATATAATGAATAATAATGAAATATATGACATAATAATGATACTGGATTTATGTATATATATATATATATGTAAGTCATTTACTTAATTCCATTCAATTCAAAAGGGAAACGAAAACAGCGTTCATGCGTACATACGGCCTACCGTCTCTATGAACGGTGTATTTCATTCCTTTTATCGATCTATAATATATATGTATATGATGAATATATATTATATATAAATAATTTTTTACATTATGGAATTATGTAAATCAGGATATAAGTAATAATACTAAGAATGACAAGTCGAACCACATATGATAAATAAAATGATTTTACCCAAAACGCTGCTTTAACATGGAATTAACACAAGAACGGGTAATATAAAGTCATAAGTGAAACATATATGATATCATAACAATAAATATTATTCTGTAATAAGTCAATGAAATTATTTAAATCATTATACAGGAGGTTCAGATATGTATGAAGCATATCATACCTAAGGTAAGGTATAATTGTGCAAATCCCATTTTTATCCGAGATTGCCTATTCGTAAGTATTTACTGGGGTTATTGATATAATCCATGTACATGATTTATAAAAGTGTATTCAAGTATTTTTAAAGTCCTTTTTACCCATTTTTGACTTTTACTACATGGTATGTAAGGAATCTTTTTTTTAGGTAATGAGGTACTTTTTGACTTTTCCAACAAAAGTACGAAAATAATGTTTTTTAACGTATATGACATGAAAGGATATTTACGGTTTTATAAAGCCTTATTTTCATGAATCCTCCTACAAAATATTTCATGAATATTTTCAACAAAATATTCTTCTTTTAAAATTTCATGACGTTTTTTGAAAAGAAATTGATTTTGAAGAAGAAAGGATATTTTCCTCAAGAATTCATTTCAAATGTTTTATCAAAACCATTTTCCATCTAAGATGAAATTATTTAATATGTGTATGTTTCATGTTTAATGTATCTATGATTTAAATGGTTTCACTTTTCTTATGATGAAATGTCCATTTGTTTTATATGGATTATGAGATGATGGGATGATGTTTATGAAACCCATTTTATTCTTTGGGTTACGATGAATGTTTTAAGTTTCTTTTGTGGCACAAGTAAGAATGATTTCACTATGAGATGGGTGGGACCTATATCTCCCTCCAGTTAATTGGGTAAAGATTTTATATCTCATGAGATAGATATGGCTAGAACGGTAAGTCTATCCGGTTCAGTGTTACAGGACTGAAACGAGGTGTGAACTCGATCCAGAAAGGGACTTTGTCCACTAAGATGGTCCTGACAGCAATGCCTTGGCTACTATGGAAATCATTACATGTGCTTAATGTATTCCAAAATTACATGTTTTATTCCCATTCTATTTTATCATGGTTTATCTTCCATTATGATCTATGCCTTATGTACTTTCATGTTTTATTTCGTTGCTCAAGATTTTGATGTCTAAACATTATGTTCATGTTTTTAAGTTAAAATGTATATGGTATGTTTTATTTTATCCATGCTTACCCTTACTGAGCATTTGAGCTCACCATTTTTATGTTTTATTTTCCCCCAGGATCAAAAGAAAGGTTTTAGGTAAGGAAACAAAAAGAGGAAGATCATTATGGGAGATGTTGAAGACCGTTCACCACGATTAGAAGATTACATTCCAAGTTTCCAAAGACACTAAACTATTACGGTCCTTGTGTGTCTGTTTTTGTTATGTATTAAGTATTCCACAAAAGTAATGTAATTTCCATGTACGTCAAGCTTCAGGTCTCTACACTTATACTATGTCCAACATAATCTCTTGTTGGTACAAGTGGTCATTGAACATATATTTGATAGATTTAGGAAGAGGTGGTTCATCGTACACTCAATTGTTGAATTCAATTGGCACTAAATCGAATAGGAGAGTGAGATATATGTAATTAATTAAAATAATAAAATATTATTATACTTAATTTTTTGGTGATATTATTTAAAAAAAATTAAAATGATTTGAAATAGGTGGATGAATAAATTAAACAAAATTATTTAACTAGGAATGAGTTAGCTTCATCCGAAAGTGTTATTATGATTTCACATAAAAGCCTTTCTAAGAGGATTTTCTTGTAAAAGAGATTCCTCTAGGACATGGATAGGGATGTAATTATACTATTTGGGTATGTATTTTGTAATCCGAAATTCTTTATATGTGTGATGAAAAGAGGATTAAATTTTGTATTTTCTTAATTTAAGGGTATAATTTTTGTTAAAATTAAAAACTATTCAATAATGGGTAGTTACTATCATGAAACGTGCACCCAGAATTGATAAATAATGGAGTGAGTGTAATATAATATTGATACACAACTCTATAAATAATAAATTTGTATGTTATAAGTAGTTTATTTACAAATCACCAACCGTATAAGCCTATAGATGGTGAATTACAATATTACATTGGCATAGATACAAGAGTGATATGCTAAGGGACCGAATAGTTTATTAGTTATGGAAAACCATTTTACATTCAAGATACACATATTTCACATGGAAAATAAAATATACAATAAATAAAATAAAACAGCACATTCCTTGAAACTTATTCAAAGTATTATTATTCATAACCTAGGGAAATGAAGCATAATAAGGGTGTTATCAAATGATCAATATGTCTATGTAAAGTGGAAGAAATAATGAATCAATTAGAATAAATCAGCATTGAAAGGCGAATAATTAAGAATACTTTACATTTAAATAACAAGATAAGTAATAATAAATATAGAAAAGTGAATAACTAAAACACATTCCATTTAATCAATGAAACTAATAATTAAATATATACATATATTTTATCATATGAAAACCTTTTGAATAATACAAATTGTAAATAAAATATATATTAACAAAATTCATAATTATTGGACTTTATTTCTAAGGCATAAGAAAAACTATACCATCAATACCTTTAACATGAAGGTTAAACACAATAGGTAGAAACCTATTAAATTTGGAAATCATATTTTCCTCATGAGAACATGTTGATGTATCGAGGGGATATATGATGTCTAGGACCCACCCATAAATTCCTATCCAAAGCATTCCTCAATCAAATAATTGAGTCAATTATTAAAAAATATTTCTTACTAAATATTTGTATTGAATAAAGAATCCATTTTTATCAATATGTAATCCATGGAGGATAATGAACAATAATGTTTTTTGATGTTGATGAATGGAAATACCATTGAAATATCATTAAAATGTTTTTAAGAAAAATAATTATTAAACAAATTAAAGTGTCCCACTCCACATTGATAATTTTGAATCATAATCCCGGTGAAGGAATAAAAAATAATAAAACATACATTATATTGAGAATAAATATATTCATGATATAACATATAAAATGGTATAATATACAATATTTTAATGTGAATTTGGGTATACCAAAAAATAAGTCTTAGTGGAATGTAAATGGAGATGGAATCCATTACCCTAAATCTGACTTATCACATGTGTCTTTATCTTCATAAATAATTACTTATGTAAATTCTTTAATTTATTCAATACATTTTTGAAGATTTTTATCTATTTTACTTCACCTATTACAATTTTTTATACAAGTACATAAATTTTTACGTTTACGCCATTTTCTTTTACCAAATTCAGTACGTGAGTTTAAAAAGACATTTCTAAGTCACATAGGGTGAAAGTGATCATTACTTAAAAATATTCAGAATAATAATCATAAAATAGTTAATATATCTATATATAAATTATACTTTTAAAACCAATCATTAAATATGGTTAAAAAAAGGACCAATATTACAATACCTGATACTGCATATTGTACGTATGAAAGAGCAATTCTACCATTTTTCAGTGATCACAATGGAAAAAAAGTAATTAACTTTATATAATTCCATAATAACAATTTAATGATAAATAATATTTTATTTAATTAAATATACTTATATGTACAATTATTTTTATTAAAATGAATCATATCATGGTGAGGATGTGTTAGTCCATAGGGCCATGAATGATGTTATCACTTATTTGTGTGAGAAAAGGGTAATAAATAAATTTATAGATTACTTGTCTACAAAGGTAAATATGTAATTTATATCCTATAGATTTAATTTATATCACATATTATTAATTAATAAATTCCTATTTAAATTTCATGTTTTCATGAATTAATCGCATCACATTGAGGAGGTAGTAGTCCACACTTCTGAATATGATTTTATTGTATTCCCATAAAATCGAATGCATAAAGGTATTTATTTTGTATGAAATAAAAATTATTATAAAATTATAAATATAAAATATATCATTTATAAATACATGGTCCGTCATTATATCTATCCCTGAGAGGTGGTAAAGGGGAAATAAGTAATCATTTTTTGGTAAGGCAATAGTTCGCCATAAATGAATTGTATGATTGTTACCCGTTAGAAGGATGTCTATATAAGATTATATATAAACCTTAATATAAAAAAATATAAATATATTGAGGATATTAAAGATATAATTTAATCCTGGAATAATAATATTTTAGTTGGTTTATAGAGAATATAAAATAAATGAGCCTGAGGAAGGGTGTTATATCTCCTTTGGGTAACTCCTTTTAGTTTGCACCAAAGGGATTACATGGATGAATTTCTTCCAAAAGGTAAGATTAATGGTTTAGGCAATGGAGTTTAGAACATTATTTTAGATTATTTTGTGAGATAAAAATGTATTGACATGTGTGAATAATTGGGATGGTTTAGTTCCTTTTTATAGTTGAGGAGTGGCATTATTGTAAATTTTTGTAAAGGGAATTCCACCCAATTTTATTCCATTAATAGTGAATCCAATAATGTTAAAAGTATATAAAATGGGGTTTATGGTATAAATATTTCCATAAAATTACTTTTTTACATGTTTATAAGCCATTTTACTTCTTCATTTTATAGTTTAGACTCATGTAAATAAAATTTTCCTTTAAATCATTGTAATTAATTTTAATAACATTCAGTAATATTTTTAAAAAAATCTATTTTGGACCATATTAGAAATTAGAAATTAATATTATTCTAAATATGTAAACCATTTTTCTAAATTAGATTCATATTAATGGAAGATATTAATTTAAAATTAATCCCACATATGAGACGACAATGTTGGATTTTAACGTAAAAATGCTGAAACGTTTTCATGGGTTTTATACCCAATTTCTTGGTGAAATTGATTTTAATGACATAAATTGGATTATTTGATGTAAAATTTATCTCATTAAGATTTAAAAAAAATAAAAAAAATAATAATTTACTCGTATAAATAAATAAGGTAAAAAATCCATTTTGAATTAAAATTCAGTCTGTTTCGATATTCATAAAAAAAGAAACTTCAGAAAACAATACCAAAAATTCAGCATAAGATAAATATTACGTTAATACATAAAATATTAAGATTTCTGACATATAAAATCAATAATGTTTTTGAAACATATATTTAAAATATGTTCTCAATTAAAATGTGGTACATATGCATTAAAAAAATATAGATTTTTGGGCATAAAACATTTTTTGTTCTTATAGTATGCCTATAAAATTTATTAGATTAGTATAAAAATTATTATTTTGAATATATAATATATAAATTTCATTAATATAATTCATTAATAGTAATTAAATAAATTTCCTAGGATAAAGCACATTTTTGAGCATAAAATAAAAAACATTATTTATATTCAATTGGTTTGTATTTTCATTTCTATTTAATTAGAAACCAATGAAATAATATTATACCTATTTAAAACATATAATTTCATAAGTTATTTAGTCTTATTAATAACCAACAATTTTAAGTATTGTTTGTATCATATTATTTTAATTAATAATTTATTTAATAATATTTTAATAGTCTTGAATGTTATGCAAGCCATCGAAAGTCAGTCTGTCATGTAATGAAATCCATCCCTGACATTCTATATTGAGAAAATGAGAAATTATGATTTATGCAACATAACCTTAACATGTTATTTTGTATGAATAAATCTAAAAAAAAATGTATTATAAGAGAAATATATTATGAAGTCGTGGGGTGTTACATTCTCCTCACCTATAATAAATTTCATCATTGCAATTACAAATTGATCTTGACAATCAAGGGATTGGTTTTTTAAATTGATCTATTTTTGAAAACCCCACTTCATGAAAAGGGTTAATAACACATCTTCTTAATAATATAGAAATATAAGTACAATGATCACTGAACAAGGTTCCCTAGTAGGAGAACATATGTATGGAATTGAATCATTAATAAGGAAGAAATATCTAAAAATCATGTTCCAATGGAGATTTATAGTAAAATTTTTTATTTGAATGTTTATGACCACTAATACATAATAAAATATTCTTAAAAAGGTCATTGATATCACCAAAAATGATGATAATATCACATAATTTTTTAAGACCATCTTTCCTATTATTGAAAAATTCTTTCACTATATATTAATATATATAAATGTATATTTATATTTAATTAACACAATATTATCCTTTAGTTATGACTTGAAATATTTATACTTAATTTCATAGCATATGACTCATGATATAGTGAAGTGATGCATTAACCTCTAAAAACTCATCCAAAGATCAACCTAAACCATTAAATAACGTGATAACGTTTCCAAAATATTATGATCCAAAACATTAGATATAATGTCAAAAAATATCTAAAATAGACTTATCAAATAACATGAAGTGTATTTTAATCATCACATACAAAACATTTGAATATAGTAATAACATTAATTTCCATAAAATCTTACTAAAGAAAGACATGATTCATATTCCCTAATTAGAAGACATATTATAGGTTATATTCCTTGATTTAAATAATCATATAAAATCCATAGGTCATATAATGACCTAATTTAGAAATAAATCATTACTCAGTTCCAAACATCATTCTACCAAATACATTTCCTTGGTACTAAACATCATCTTCTTAATATTAAAAACATATTAATTGTTATCTTTTCTTTATCCCTATTTTTTCTAGAAATTTTTACTTTCTACTAAATAAATTTCCTTGGTACCATTCAACAAATGATTTCAAATGCTTAAAAAATGTGATTCATTACAGTCCTCATATATTTCAATATTTTTATAACTATTATATCGTTGATAAAAAACTCAAATAACATAATTCATGAATTCAAATATAAGCATGTCAATTATTCATCTTCTTCTATTGTAGTTGATTAATCTGGACTATGCTTCATTCACCTCTTTTAGCATATATTCATTTGACGTATGTGACATTAATTTGTTTAGTGAACAATTCCCTTTTAATGGAAGCAGTGTACATTATAAATTTCATTCTTTCCCTTTAAATCACAATTTTTGTGGAATTTTCCTACACACATACAAAAAACTCTCTTCCCCATGAACAAAGTACTGAATTGTCTCTTTAAAAAATTATCACATGTCTGAAAATAAATATTTACCTTCATATATATATATATATACCTGTTATCTTATTATTTTATTTCATTCCTTACATTTAATAGGTTTTTTATAATTCTTTAACCATTACTTTATTAGAGGACACTTAGTCCTCACATGAGTAAAATTATTGGGAGATTATTTACCTACGAAATATTTGCCTAAGATGATAAAATATATGGTCTATCATACCCTATGGATCATGTACATTGGTGAGGTTCACATTCCTTCTACTAGGCTCCATTTCAAAATGATGAAATATAATAATTTAGTTCATGTCATTATAGTACATACTTTATAATCCAATAGATAATAAAATACTTAACATAAATTGAAATGTTTATTCAATGATTATATAATAATCTTAAAAATGGGTTATTGGGGGAAATATTTACTTATAAATCCATTATAATGGTTATAAAATAAAATGTGAATTATCCAAATCATATCCTCCATGAATGTCAAAATAGGTGTGCAGTAATGCTTGTTGTCATGTGCTAAAATATGATCAAGTCAAGACCAATGAACCTTGTCAATTTATTTACCCCTGTATAAATCTATTCTAGAACCAAATATCATTATAGAATCTAAATATGTATATATTTCTATTAATTCCCACATAATATCTACCTTATGAAAATTATAGTATGTTCATCCAAACATAACCTAAAGTCTATCTTATGGTTATGTTCCCCCAATCTCTATTTTCTAAATCTAGTTACTAGGGATGTTGGTGAACATTCTATAATACCAAATATAACCCCCTAACCCAAGATGACATGACCTGGTGCATTATATTAGTATACTGTCTTAGATAAAAACATGAAATTCCCAGGGACCAAAAAGTTTATCAGTTTTGGCGAACGAGATTACACAAATGATAAAAATATTACACAATGAAAAGAAAATAATGAATATATAAAATAAAACCTCATGATACTTGCATATCTTTCAAATTAATCCTCTTCATAAGATGGTAAAATGAAACATTATATGGGTGAGATAAAATGATTAATAAGGATAAGTAAACCAAAATCAATAATGAATCTATATGAAAAAATCAATATATAAAGGTGAATAATTGAGAACACATTTGAATGAAATAACTAGATAAAGAATAATCAATATGGTGAGGAAAACAATTGAAACACATTTTATTTAATTAAAATAATATAAATAACTGTATCCATAGTTGTCATCATATGAAAATCACATTGATAATGACAATAATAACTGAACTATATATGAATGAAATGCGAAATTATTGGATGTCATGTGTGAGGAACATAAAAAACTATATCTTAAATACCATTCAAATAAATTTTAAAAAAATTGGTAGAATTCCAATTAATTTGGCCATCTTATTTGTCTTGTGAGAACCTATTGAGGCATCGAGGGGATGTATATAGTTCGACACCCACCCATCATAGCCTATCAAAATTATTCCTCATATCGAATAATATATTTAATTAATAAACAAATTGCCTAAAAAAATATCCATATTATATAATTATTACATATTTATAAAAATTTCATTAGTTGGTGATATGTAACAAATGGGTTTGTTTATTTTAATGAATATAAAAACCATTGAAATATTATTGAGACATTCTTAATGAGAATAATCTTTAAAGACTCCAAAGTGTTCCATACCACAATGAAACATTTAAATCACAATAACAATAAAAGAATAACATTAAATGAAACATATAATAATATTATTAAATGGATATCAATTGTATATAATATCCCATATTAGTATCTTCGACATTTAAAAGTGAATTGGTGCATAACAACAATAATTTTCAATAGAATGTAAATTGTTACGAAATCCCTTATCTTGAGTAAAACTCACCACATGTTTCTTTATCTTCCTGGATCATATAAATATGTTAATTATTTACTTTATTTAGAAACTTTTTCATGCAAGTTATTATATTTAATTTACATATTATAATTATTTATACAACAACATAGACAATTTTTTTTACGCCTAGTGTTTGGATTAAATTAGGTACATGTGTTAAAAATGACTTTTGTACCTCTACTATAGTTAAAGGAGGTATTAAATAAAAATCTCCAAAAAAATAAAAATAAAATATTTATCATATTTTTACGTCAATTATACTTTTAAAACTAACCATTAAATATTTTTTTGAAAAATGAATCTATGTTGCAATCATAGAGATTGTAGGTCGTATGTACGCATTAGTAATGTTCCCATTTTTCAATGATTGTAATGGAAGAAAGGAAAGTAACATTATATCATTATATAATTATATTTATATAATAAATAACATGTTATTTAATCATATAAACTTATATATATTTCATGTGATGTAAAATGAATTACTTCGTGTCAAGGAGGTGGTAGTTCACATGTCCATGAACGAAATTACAAACTTTTTAGTGTGTGAAAAGAGAAATATATAAAATGATATATTATATTTAAATTATTGTAATAATGTCATTAATTAAATATTTTATTTCATTTATGTGACAATTTTTAAATTATGACTACCCTATATACATTATATGTATCACATGAATGAATCACGTCACTTTGACGGGGTAGTAGTCCACATGTCCACAAATAATGTTCTCGTATTCCAAAATAATGGAAATCATAATGCTATGAGTTATATTTTACCTCAATAACCATAATAATATTAATTATATAATATATATCATAAATATAAATTTTTTCTTCCATAATTAACATCAATAATAAGAGATAAAATAAAAATGAACAATCATCGTTTTGTGAGGTGATAGTTTGTCATAAACGAACAATGTGTTCGTTAACCACTAAATAAAAGTATTTGTAATTGTAGGTATGAAAATTTATTTAAAAAGATATCAGTATATTTAGGATAAATTTGTTATTATGTAAACCAATAATAAGAATATTTTTATTGGATCATATTGAAAATAATATAAAAGATCTTGAGAAAGGATGTTACCTCTTCTTTGGGTAACACCAATTGGTTTGCACCAAAGGGATTAATTGGATGGATTTATTCTAAATATAAGGATTCTAGGTTGAGGGGAGGGATGTTGGAAGATTATATTATTCAACTTTGGTTGATACAAAGGGGTTAAATGTGTGATGAAGTGGGTGTGATGAGTACTTTTTTATAGTTGATGAGGAGTGGCATTCTTGTAAATTTGAGGAAAAGGCAATCCCACCCACGTTTGTTCCATTGAAATTAGATCCAATAATGGTACCAATTATATAAAAATGATTATAGGTTCTAAATATTTCTATAAAATTAATTCTGTATATTTTTATTGGTCTTATGGGCCTTATGTTTATGGTTTAGCCTTCTATAAAGCTAATTCACTTCTCAATCACTATAATTAATATCAATCACATTCACTAATATTTTTTTTTTCAGAAACTATATTTACCTCATTTGGAATTATAAATTACTATGATTACAAATTTAGAATCCATTTTTTAAAATTTTAATAACAAACGTGGTGGAAAAGAATTTAAAAATAATCATATAGATGTTACAACAATGTTGGGTTTTAAGTAAAATATAATCAATAGTATGATATATTTTTATATCAAATTTCAAAGTCAAATTGATTAAAATGAGAAAATTAGATTATTTTCTATAAAATGGAGATAACTAAACATTAATTTAATTAAAAATACAATTTATCATTATAATTTAATTATATGAAGAAGATATTTTGAATAATAATTTTGTATTAGTCAATATTCACAAAAAGTGATACTTTATAGAAAAATAAAAACAATTCACCCTAAAATAATTATTTTTATCCAAATAATAAGATGATGTTTATTTATTAATATAAAATTAAAAAACTTTAATGAAATTATTTACTACAACTTCTCCATTAAAAATCTTTAAAATGGTCTTTATAAAAATATAGGGTTTTATGCATAAAATTGGTTTTGTTTATATATTATGCCTATAAAATCTATTTGATTTTTACGAAAAATATTATATTGGATATATAATATTTAAATTATATTAATATAATTCAACATTAAAAATAAAATTAATTTATTAGCATAAAAATCATTTGTGATGACAATAATAAAAATATTTTATTTATATTCAATTAGTTTATATATTAATTTCTAATTAAATGGAAACCGATGAAATCATCTTATATTTGAGTATACCATAGTTTTTCAAAATTTAGTTATTAATATTCATAAAAAAAATTAATGGCTCGGTTGTATCATATTATATTAAATATTTTTTTATAAAAAATACATATTATTAGTGTATCATGTTAGGAAGACCATCGAGGAAAGTCTGTGTTGCGTGTAACGCTAGATCACATCATTGTTACATATATAGAAAAGGAAACATACTGACTTATGTAACAAATTATTTATTGGTGATACATATAAGGAAAATTGGAAAAAAAATTAAGGAAAATATTGTAATGTCTGGCAGTATTGCATTATTAACTTAATGTGAATGGTTACTCAATTTTTCCAAATTATTTTCTCCACCGTATCTATTTTTTTACCTAGGTACATTATAATAAAAACCATAAAATATATTAAACCTTATTAGTTAATTTGGACAAACAAATTTAAAATATTAAAATCATGTTTTCATTTAAAAATTCTACGTGTGATGAAATTTAATATTCACACATGCACCTATAACACGCATTACCCTATTGAACCTCAACTATAGTAATTAAATTTTAAAATATTATTTACTTTTAATTATTTCAAAAAATAAAGAATAAAATTTTATATAAAATTAATTTTGATAATAAAGATTAATTAATACATTTTATAAAATCCAATTTATAGAAGTTCAATAATTTTATTTAAAATTTCACCTGTATATTTTATGAAAAATAAATTTCGAACAAAAATATTTTCATAGTAATAAAATATTTTTTATAAAAAATGAACTTAAAATTTATTAAAAGGAAATAAAATTGAATTAATAATAATATATTTGAACTAATTTTTATATTAATTTTATTTGAACCATAAGTAAAACTTTTAAATGGTCTAAAAAATGAAATATTATTAAAAACAAATATTTCCACTATTCATCAAAAAATTAATAATCATATAAAATTTTCATATACTCGGTCTAATTTGTTTTTAACCTTTATAATTAAAAAATTAAGTTCATTTTTTAAAATAATTTTTTAATTTTTGAAATAATAAATTTTAAAATAATTTCTGAAAATAGGATGACACCGATTTTTAAAGAAATAATACTTTTAATACCAAACAAGATTTATTCTTATCCCATGAATAGAAAAAAAAATTAGATGAAAGTTAAAAACGTTTTATGGAATATATAATCTATAAATTTCATTAAAATCATTAACCAATGTAGAGAAAATTATTTTATTATTATCAAAACAAATTTTTTCATAAATATTTATTTTCTACAAAAATATATTTTTTAACATCAAATGAATTTTATTTTCATTTATAAAAATTTGATATCCAATGATAATATTTTTTAAATTTTAAACCATATTAATTTTATTATTTAGTTATCCTTAGTCTTACTCTCTAATGTCACAACTATTTCATATTACTATAAAACATTAATTTTCATTTAAACTCATGGTTGTATGTGTAATAAGAAATCAAATAAAATATATCTATTTCAAAATAAATTCATAAATTAATTCGGTGATACACTCTAAACCCATTAAAAAATTTTACTCAAAATTTTTTATCTATGATTGAACTAACTATGTATTATATTTCTTCATTATATCCTTGGGTTCCCATATAACATCCTTAAATTGGTGGTTTCACCATAAGAATTTGATGAGGTGATTGGTCTTGTTTCGTATTAGTTTCCCTCTATAACCTAGAATAAAATTAATTTATTCCTCATAAGAGATATCTTTGTCTATTGGTATGACCTCCAATAATTTTACAAATTAATGGCTAGGTATATACTTCCACATGATATATACATGAAACATATTTTGAATATGAGATATGTTCGGAGAAAAAACACCAAACGATAAGAAATCATTCATAGTCGATAAATAATTTCAAAGTGGAAACTATACATAGTTCTTATCATCCTGTATATATGTGTAGAGACCCGAAGCTTGACGTACATTGACATTACATTACTTTTTCGGAATACTTAGTACGTAACAAAAACACACACACAAGGATCGTAATAGTTTAGTGTCTTTGGAAACTCGGAACGTAATCTTCTAATCGTGTTTAAAGATCTTCAATATCTCCCATAAAGATATTCCCTTTTTTTTAAACCAAAAACCTTTCTTTATATCCTGGGGAAAAGAAAACATAAAAGGGTGAGCTCAAATGCTCAGTAAGGGTAAACAATAGAAATATCAATCACATCATATACACAAGCACATAACTTTTGGAAATCTTAACCTACAAAAGAGATCAAAATTTCATGACATGGGATAAATCATGGCAGTGAAATGTAATCACAATAATCATAACATAAAACATGAAACTTTGTGGCATTCACACATAATCATAGAGAATCATTTCTTGTTATTCAAGACTCATTGCCAAGACTATCTTAGTGGACAAAGTCCCTTTCTGAATCGAGTAACCCTCATTTCAGTCCTGTTTCACTGAACCGGTATAACCTACCGTTCCAGCCCTTTCTATCTCAGGATATATAAAATCTTTACCCAATGCATTGGAGGGAGATATAGGTCCCACCCATCTTATAATGAATCCTTTCTTATGTGTGCCACATAATCATAAAACATACATCATCGCATAACACATGTAACAAAAATGGGATTCTTGAAACATCATGACATCATAAATCAATTTATATAAGATAAAGGAATTCATAAAAATAATTCCATCACAACATGATCAAATCAATGTAATAATAGGGATAAAAACAGAACCCTTTACTATCTTAGATGGAAAATAATTTTGATAAAACACTTGAACTCCATTCTTGAGGAAAACATCCTTTCTTTTTCAAAAACAATTTTCCTTTCATAACATGTCATACAACATTAAAATAAAAGAAGTTGATTAAAAATAAACTTGAAAACTTCTAAAGGATGCTTCTTGGAAATAATGTTTAAAAAATCCATTCATGCCGTATAAGTTAAAAAAACCATTCTTTCGTACTTTTGTCGGAAAAGTCAAAAAGTACCTCGTACGAAAAAAATGACAAAAGATTCCTTTCATATTCTTTACTAAAAACGCACCGAAGGGTCAAATTGAATTTAAAATATTTTAAGTGGATGGAAACAATATTAAATATTGAGGGAACATGGATGTGGATGATAAAATACACCCCAGTAAATACTTACGAATAAACAATCTCGGATAAAAATGAGATTGTGATATTTCCCTTACCTTAGGTCCGACTTGCTTTGTACGTGTCCGAAACTCCTGTATAATGATTTAAATCATGTTATTGACTTATTCCAGAATCATATTCATTGTTATTATATCATATATGGTACTCTTATGACTTTATATTACCCGTTCTTTTGTAAATTCATGTTAAAGTAGCGTTTCGGGTAAAATCGTCTCATTTGTCGTTCGTGTTTTTAACTTGTAATTATTCATATGATTACATAGATCATGATTAATTAATTCCAGAATATAAAACATGATATATATATATATATTCAGAATATACATATATAAAAAATCAGTAAATGGAAAGAAATATACCATTCATGGAGACGGTAGTCCATACGTACGCATGAACGCTGTTTTCGTTTCCTTATTGAATTGAATGGAATTAAGTAGATGACATACATATAAATAATTCCAGTATCATTATTAGGTCATATATTTCATTAGTACTTATTATATATACTTTATAATCATTCATTAATGGTTAATCATTGAGAATGAATCTCATCGCGTCGAGGAGACGGTAGTCCGTACGTACGCACGAGCGATGATATCGTTCCCATGGTCGTGGAATTGCGTTGAAGTGTATTTATACTATTTCAGTATCAATATCACTTTATAATAATCATATATAGTTACTAATTAAACCATTATACCCATCCTTGTAAGGTGGTGGTGGAAAATAGATTACACCACGGCGTGGAGACGGTATTCCGTACGTACGCACGCGCGGTGATTTCATTTTTTCCGTAGGATGGATAGAAGGTGAATTAGGGTTGTTTCATATTTATAATAACATATCAGTATGTAAGTAAAACTGATTTTATTACTTTGTTATGAAACTAATAAAGAAGAAGAAGTTGAAGAAGAAAGAAATTGAAAAGATCGGTAATGGTTATTACCTCTTCTTTGAAACGCCTCTTTGAATCCTCCACTTAGGGAACTAAGATTGGTCTTTGAAGAAGACCAGGACCTCTAGGATTATTCTAGGGAAGTGGAGAAGGGATTTTGGCAGAGGTTGGCCGAGCTTTAGGGCTCAAATTGGTGTGAGGAGGAAGGGGGAGGAGGTGTCCTTTTATAAGGGAGGAGAGGGGCACCTTAGGAATTCATAAAAATATTAATTTATAATAAATCTAACCCCACTTAAAACCTCCAAAAATGACTCATATTCGAAGATTAGATGAGATAGGGTTGTACTATCATCAACCAATCAAATTTAGACATGTTTGGATATTATTTTAAACCTTATCATTTTGATTTATCCTTATTTAATCTATTTAAGTTTATTTGTGGTAATAAAATTCTAAATTTTAAATTATAACAAATAATTACTTATTCGTTGTGGATTTTCCATGATTGTTTACTTTATAACATTATAGACCATATAAATATAAATATATAATTTTTAAATATTTTTGTGATATTTAAACAATTTTATAATATGTTATTTTTGTAAAATAACAATAGTGTCAATTTTGACACTATTCATTTATTTGAATTTAAATAAAATATATACAGAAGATATGTTCGAAATAAAAGCTTTAATATATTAATAAAAGGTCATATGTATCTATAAAATTAGTGTATCACATTAAATAGTTCATATAATATTTAGTTTATTATTTTTAAAACCATTTATTTGGTTTATCTCTCAATAAAATAATTACTACATCATTTTTGTATAATTATTTAATATACTTATTTGTTGTATAAAAATTTAAAATAAAATCCTATGATGAAGATAAATATATTACCTTTCACAATAATACTTTTACTCGAATTTATCATCTTAAAATAACAATATTTAAATTGTTGTATTTATTAAATTATGAAGGTGACAACTTTGGCATCATTTAAAATAAAATAATATAAGGGTCATAATCGCTTTTATAAGGCTCCAAATGGTCAAATATTCGACCATTGGATGCTTATGATTTACATTTACATGAACAATAAGTTTTGGTTAGGTATTTGTGCATTTTATGGTCACTATTAGTTTAAAAAAACAATATTCTTGATTTTTCACTAGATAAACAATTTCTGCATCACTATTGTGTCATAATTAATCATAATTATTTAATATCTAAAAATTATAAATAAATTTATATGATGTAGATAATTTCATTAGATTTCTGGAGACAATTCATGTTCTAAGTTTCATAAAGTTTATCACTAAATTAAAATTAATATACATATAAAATTTAAGAGAGTGACATGTTGTCACTTTCTTTGGTTTTAATAATAATTAAGTTATTTTCATGGACAAATGTCCATTAAATGATTCTAATCCGACCCTTAGGTTATATGGGTCGACTTTTAGTCATCCAATAGGATTTTGACATTTTTAGGGTAATATTAAAATATTATATTTACCCTTAATTACCCGATTTACCTTTAACTATGGTAAATAAAATTTACCGTAGTTACTATTCATAATTCCCAAAAATAAAAAGTAGCTTATTAACATAATTTGGACCCACTGATTCCAAATATGGAATCCATTTTTTAAAATTCCATACACAGAGGTTGCAGAAATTAAATTAAAATTAATCCCGTTGTCGAATAAAAACGGGGTTTTGTTTAAAACATTGCAAAAGATTGAATTGATTTAACCTACGAATTCAAGGTAAAATCAATGCTAATGACATACATTATATTAAATGGTAAAAATATATTCTATTTATACTTTAAAACCATTCAATATTATAATTTAACCACATAAGATATTACGATGAAAAAAGTTGTTTTTAATTAAAATATAGCGTGTTTTTACTATTCATTAAAATATGAAAGTTATCGGAAAAATATCAAAACATTATCTAATGTAAATTTTTATATCCTGATTCAAAAGAAGAATATTATTTTGTCAAATTAATCATATAAACATGTCAAAAACTATATTTAATGTGGGTGCGCCATCAAAAGGCGGTAAAATTGCATTTTTTGAAAAATACTTATTTTACCCGAAAAATTTATTTTGTTCTTATACCATGTTCTAGAAATGTGTAAGATGAATAATAATGTTATAAAATTCAAAATTTAGTTAATACTATTCATAACGGCTAGTTCATGGCAATATTATAATAATATAACGTTGTTTATTAAAACCCGGTATTGCGTACAACACACGCTATCGAGGAAGGTCGTGATTGCATGTAATGCAAGGCAAGTCAAGGATGTGTGTTGTGCAAGATCCTTTTGGTGTAGCGTACAACACAAGACATTAATAAAATTAAAAAGAATAGTTTTCATAAAATCTCGGGCTGTTACATTCTACCCCCCTTAAAATGAATTTCGCCCTCGAAATTCGTCGGGGTTATAAATGGTTTACTATTTGAAAGTTTCATTGATAGAAACCCACATCGTAAAAAGGAATACCAAAACTTATCTTTAAAAACAAAAGTATGAAACGTAACAGTTACCCAAATAAACTAATCACTGGGTTTCCAGATAGGTGAAAATATGGATATGGAAGAGAAATTTAACCATCATGTTCTGATGGAGAGTGGTAGTGAACATGGCTATGGAAAAGCTAGCAATCACAAAGCCATATATTTGTGATGATCTAGGGTACCATCTGATTCATCGGATATAAGGGCACTAGGACAACATTTTTGGTTTTCAAGATCATTTCCCTAAAGTTGAAAATTTGAATTAGAATAAATACTTACTTTATTTTGGTACAATCTCACTGTTGTTCGTGCCTTGAACAATTTCCACTTCATCTCTTAAATAAATGAAGTTGAATTTGTTATTTGTGAAGTGTTATCAGATCATGTGATAGAATGACGGGTCATTCCATCTGTCTCAAACAAAAGGTTACATAAGTCATTCTATAGTGAGATTAATCATATATGGTTCCTAAAATGGACTTTATAATTCATATATCATACTACATAATATAATAAAACTAGTTTCTACTAAACAGGGACTTCCTGTAGGCCAGTGGTAGGCGATAAAGGCCAGTCGCACTTCGGTTGTGGGTACGATTCCCACATCCTTGTCCGACGCGATGGGCTGTCGCCCGTCATGCAGGTTGTCCTTTTTCTAAAACTATATTAATATAACATCCCATCAATAATATCGAGAAAACTTCGATCCTTAAACAATACTAACTTATGTCCAACATAATCCATTCCAATCTGCAGTCCACTCTCATAACATAGTGAAAACGATTACCAGAGATTTAACACCATCGTCGATCCCCATATATCATAAGATATGTTTTATTGGTCACATTCCAAACATTCAAAGTCCTTAATCATGTATTCTCTTGAATACCTTAGTGAAAACATGAATACAGTTAAAATTTAACACTTTCCACATACCAAAATCCTCAAAATTCTATATACTCAAACCATGATATCACTTAGTCCTTATATCAATCATGAGCTCATGAATACAGTTAAAAATTTCATTTTCTCATTTTCCCTTCATTATGCGCATATCATCTTATTTCCAAAAACATCTCAATCACTTTGAATACCACATTATACCAATACATAAATATTCCAATACTCCATGATACAATATAATTTTGGAATCCCATTACATAAACACTTAATCATTCCACCACATCGTTGTCATATTCAACATCGCCAATAGTGATTGCATGTGACTTCCATTTTTCCTTTGCCTTCAGTGGTTTCTCATGTTGATAATCACTAACCCTTGGATTAGGGAATTTATTAGCATAATGCCCCATTTCCTTGCACTTGAAGCATTGAAGTGTTGGTGGTGCATTCTCTGCAGTGTTTTCTTTATTCACATTATTAGAAACCCTTTTTCCATTACTTCGACACTCAGCTGCTCGGTGACCTTCTTTTACACACTTAAAACATTTTCTATTCCCTTTAAGATAATCTCCACCATGCTTCTTTCCACACTTTGTGCATAAGGAAACATTCATCTTCTTTTCACCATTATTTTGAGATTTCTCCTTGAACTCCATCTTTCGTTTTTTGTCAAAACCATGAGATGGATATGTAACACCAACTTCCATTTCTACCTTGATAGCACAACGCACAATTTCTTCATAGCTACTGAAGTCTCTTATAGCTAATTCCCTTCGAAGACTTGGTTTTAAGCCACTGAAAAATCGATCAACTTTACTTTCAGGTTGGATGATAATGCCAGATGCATACCTTGCAAGTCTTGTAAAATTCGCTTCGTATATACCAACAGATTCATCATCCTTTTGCTTTAGTTCAAGAAACTCCTTCTCCATCTTTGTTCGAAGAATACGAGGGAAGTACTTATTGAAAAATAAGTTCTTGAACTCGTCCCATTCCATGGACTCAATTTCATCTCTTTGCCTTGTATTCTTGATAAGATTCCACCATTGATCAGCTTCACCTTCCAAACGATATACTGCTAAGATGACTTTATCATGTTCAGAACATTGAAGAACTGAAAATATCTTTTCAGTGGTACTGATCCATTGTTCAGCAACAAGTGGATCAGAAGACCCACTGAAAGAAGGTGGATGTTGCCTCATGAAGGACTCAATAGAATATTGTTCCCTTCTCTGCTCATTTGGATGTCCAGAATGATTCATAGCTTGTTTAAGTATAGCAATAAGATTTTGCACTCCATCTCCCATAACATTTGTTTGTTCAGGAGGACAATCATTGCATTGTCCATTGCATTGATCAACACGGTTCCTTCGGGTTCCAGCCATCGTCTAAAACCCAAAAAGAATAGTGTGAGAGGCAAAAATCATGCTAGGGAAAACAACATAATAAAGGGGGAGTACCTTCAATATATAACATCTTATGTTTAATTCTATTATCGTTAGCGTAATTCTAGTACTATAACCTATACGTATACTTAACCTTAGGGACATCCCTAGATACCTTAGAAATATCTCTAGGGATCTCACTAACGTTTTCGCATCCTAGTTTCCAAAGGTTGATTAAACCTTTCCTCTGATACCAACTGTAGAGACCCGAAGATTGACGTACATTGACATTACATTACTTTTGCGGAATACTTAGTACATAACAAAAACACACACACAAGGATCGTAATAGTTTAGTGTCTTTGGAAACTCGGAACGTAATCTTCTAATCGTGGTGAAAGATCTTCAATATCTCCCATAAAGATCTTCCCTTTTTTTTAAAACCTAACACCTTTCTTTATATCCTGGGGAAAAGAAAACATAAAAGGGTGAGCTCAAATGCTCAGTAAGGGTAAACAAAAGAAATATCAATCACATCATATACACAAGCACATAACATTTGGAAATCTTAACCTACAAAAGAGATCAAAATTTCATAACATGGGATAAATCATGGCAGTGAAATGTAATCACAATAATCATAACTTAAAACATGAAACTTTGTGGCATTCACACATAATAATAGAGAATCATTTCTTTTTAGTCAAGACTCATTGCCAAGACTATCATAGTGGACAAAGTCCCTTTCTGAATCGAGTAACCCTCGTTTCAGTCCTGTTTCACTAAACCGGTATAACCTACCGTTCCAGCCCTGTCTATCTCATGAGATATAAAATCATTACCCAATGCATTGGAGGGATATATAGGTCCCACCCATCTTATAATGAATCCTTTCTTATGTGTGCCACATAATCATAAAACATACATCATCGCATAACACATGTAACAAAAATGGGATTCTTGAAACATCATGACATCATAAATCAATTTATATAAGATAAAGGCATTCATAAAAATAATTCCATCACAACATGATCAAATCAATGTAATAATAGGGATAAAAACAGAACCCTTTATTATCTTAGATGGAAAATAATTTTGATAAAACACTTGAACTCCATTCTTGGGGAAAACATCCTTTCTTTTTCAAAAATATTTTTCCTTTCATAACATGTCATACAACATTAAGTTAAAAGAAGTTGATTAAAAATAAACTTGAAAACTTCTAAAGGAAGCTTCTTGGAAATAATGTTTTAAAAATCCATTCATGCCGTATATGTTAAAAAAAACATTCTTTCGTACTTTTGTCGGAAAAGTCAAAAAGTACCTCGTACGAAAAAAATGACAAAAGATTCCTTTCATATTCTTTACTAAAAACTCACCGAAGGGTCAAATTGGATTTAAACTACTTTAAGTGGACGGAAACAATATTAAATATTGAGGGAACATGGATGTGGATGATAAAATACCCCCGAGTAAATACTTACGAATAAACAATCTCGGATAAAAATGAGATTGTGATATTTCCCTTACCTTAGGTCCGACTTGCTTTGTACGTGTCCGAAATTCCTGTATAATGATTTAAATCATGTTATTGACTTATTCCAGAACCATATTCATTGTTATTATATCATATATGGTACTCTTAAGACTTTATATTACCCGTTCTTTTGTAAATTCATGTTAAAGTAGCGTTTCGGGTAAAATCATCTCATTTGTCGTTCGTGTTTTTAACTTGTAATTATTCATATGATTACTTAGATCATGATTACTTAATTCCAGAATATAAAACATGATATATATATATATATATATTCAGAATATACATATATAATAAATCAGTAAATGGAAAGAAATACACCGTTCATGGAGACGGTAGTCCATACGTACGCATGAACATGTTTTCGTTTCCCTATTGAATTGAATGGAATTAAGTAGATGACACACATATAAATAATTCCAGTATCATTATTAGGTCATATATTTCATTAGTACTTATTATATATACTTTATAATCATTCATTAATGGTTAATCATTGAGAATGAATCTCATCGCGTCGTGGAGACGGTAGTCCGTACGTACGCACGAGCGATGATATCGTTCCCATGGTCGTGGAATTGCGTTGAAGTGTATTTATACTATTTCAGTATCAATATCACTTTATAATAATCATATATAGTTACTAATTAAACCATTATACCCATCCTTGTAAGGTGGTGATGGAAAATAGATTACACCACGGCGTGGAGACGGTATTCCGTACGTACGCACGCGCGGTGATTTCATTTTTTCCGTAGGATGGATAGAAGGTGAATTAGGGTTGTTTCATATTTATAATAACATATCAGTATGTAAGTAATATTTATGTTATTACTTTTTTATGAAACAACTAATGAAGAAGAAGTTGAAGAAGAAAGAAATTGAAAAGATCGGTAATGGTTATTACCTCTTCTTTGAAACGCCTCTTTGAATCCTCTACTTAGGGAACTAAGATTGGTCGTTGATGAAGAACAGGACCTCTAGGATTATTCTAGTGAAGTGGAGAAGGGATTTTGGCAGAGGTTGGAGGATCTTGAGTTCTCAAATTGGTGTGAGGAGGAAGGGGGAGGAGGTGTCCTTTTATAAGGGAGGAGAGGGGCACCTTAGGAATTCTTAAAAATATTAATTTATAATAAATCTAACCCCACTTAAAAACCTCCAAAAATGACTCATATTCGAAGATTAGATGAGATAGGGTTGTAATCTCATCAACCAATCAAATTTTGACATGTTTGGATCTTATTGTAAACCTTATCATTTTGATTTATCCTTATTTAATCTATTTAAGTTTATTTGTGGTAATAAAATACTAAATTTTAAATTATAACAAATAATTACTTATTCGTTGTGAATTTTCAATAATTGTTTACTTTATAACATTATAGACCATATAAATATAAATTTATAATTTTTAAATATTTTGGTGATTTTTAAACAATTTTATAATATTTTATTTTTGTAAAATAACAATAGTGTCAATTTTGACACTATTCATTTATTTGAATTTAAATAAAATATATACAGAAGATATGTTCGAAATAAAAGATTTAATATATTAATAAAAGGTCGTATGTATATATAAAATTATTGTATCACATTAAATAGTTCATATAATATTTATTTTATTATTTGTAAAACCATTTATTTGGTTTATCTCTTAATAAAATAATTACTACATCATTTTTGTATAATTATTTAATATACTTATTTGTTGTATAAAAATTTAAAATAAAATCCTATGATGAAGATAAATATATTAAATTTCACAATAATACTTTTACTCGAATTTATCATCTTAAAATCACAATATTTAAATTGTTGTATTTATGAAATTATGAAGGTGACAACTTTGGCATCATTTAAAATAAAATAATATAAGGGTCATAATCGCTTTTATAAGGCTCCAAATGGTCAAATATTAGACCATTGGATGATTATGGTTTACATTTACATGACCAATAAGTTTTGGTTAGGTATTTGTGCATTTTATGGTCACTATTAGTTAAAAAAAACAATATTCTTGATTTTTCACTAGATAAACAATTTCTGCATCACTATTGTGTCATAATTAATGATAATTATTTAATCCTTAAAAATTATAAATAAATTTATATGATGTAGATAATTTCATTTGATTTATGGAGACTATTCATGTTCGAAGTTTCATTAAGTTTATCACTAAATTAAAATTAATATACTTATAAAATTTAAGAGAGTGACATGTTGTCACTTTCTTTGGTTTTAATAATAATTAAGTTATTTTCATGGACAAATGTCCATTAAATGATTCTAATCCGACCCTTAGGTGATATGGGTCGACTTTTAGTCATCCAATAGGATTTTGACATTAGTTAGGGTAATTTTAAAATATTATATTTACCCTTAATTACCCGATTTACCTTTAACTATGGTATATAAAATTTACCGTAGTTACTATTCAAAATTCCAAAAAATAAAAAGTAGCTTATTTACATAATTTGGACCCACTGATTCCAAATATGGAATCCATTTTTTAAAATTCCATACACATAAGTTGCAGAAATTAAATTAAAATTAATCCCGTTGTCGAATAAAAATGGGTTTTTATTTAAAATATTGCAAAAGATTGAATTGATTTAACCTACGAATCAAGGTAAAATCAATGCTAATGACATAAATTATATTAAATGGTAAAAATATGTTCTATTTATACTTTTAAACCATTCAATATTATAATTTAACAACATAAGATATTACGATGAAAAAAGTTGTTTTTGATTAAAATATAGCGTGTTTTTACTATTCATTAAAATATGAAAGTTATCGGAAAAATATCAATACTTTATCTAATGTAAATTTTTATATCCTGATTCAAAAGAAGAATATTATTTTGTCAAATTAAACATATAAACATGTAAAAAACTATATTTAAAGTGGGTGCGCCATCAAAAGGCGGTAAAACTGTATTTTTTTAAAAATACTTATTTTACCCGAAAAATTTATTTTGTTCTTATACCATGTTCTAGAAATGTGTAAGATGAATAATAATGTTATAAAATTCAAAATTTAGTTAATACTATTCATAACGGCTAGTTCATGACAATATTATAATAATATAACATTGTTTATTAAAAACCGGTATTGCGTACAACACAGGCTATCGAGGAAGGTCGCGATTGCGTGTAATGCAAGGCAAGTCAAGGATGTGTGTTGTGGAAGCTCCTTTTGGTGTAGCGTAAAACACAAGACATTAATAAAATTAAAAAGAATAGTTTTCATAAAATCTCGGGATGTTACAATATGAGCCTCATTATATTATTACATGAAAAGAATTAAAGAAAATCCTCCCAGAAACATCAAACTCCATATCATATCTAAGACTTTCAACATAATATTTTTATCAACTCTAATCTTCCATAATGTATTAATTAATGGTTGAATATGTATTGTCCCTTTCCATATATAATTAGAGTCTTGATATACTTATTGTTCTATGTTAATATTAGTATGTAATATTGTAGACATATATCTGAAATGGGTATCATAATTATCCATCTGAATTCTCACTAGAAATATATTATTATAAAAACACTCAACTAGAGGAAGGTGTTGATCCAAAAAACCAATTGAGATTAACTGAAAATGATATCAAAATATCATCTAGGTATTTAATGACTGTCTCTAACTTACCATATAGTAGTGGATGATAAGAAATAATGAAATATAACTACTTATAAAGAGATTGTTGGAGACATCAATAGAACATTGTGGAAAACCATAGATCCCGATTAGATATAATAGAATTTTGTAATCCATTCAACCTTACCACTTCCTTATTCTATATCATATGTTGGTGACCTAGAGAGATATATTTATTGATTGAAATGAAGTTTTTTTACTTTATATAGTTATATACTAGAACTCAAGAATATTTATTAATGCTATATGAATTTTTTTTTGTGTCAAAAAAATAATGTCTATTGTATTTTTTTTTCAATTTTAATTCTATTATGGAAAATAGTATTAACACCGCTTTGTGTTTTTTCTCTCAATTATAACTTTTTGACACACCAAACACTAAGATACAAGAATTTAAATATATATTTTCATTTCATGGAATGATAAATTTTTTTAGAAGATTATACATCTTCATTCATCAAGGTTGAATAGATAAAGACAAAATATATGCATCATTCTACTTCTCCTTCCAATCTAGAAATGAAAGAACCTATTCATGGTTCATAAAAATTATCAATACATTGAAATAAAGGATAAATTCATTACTATATACCACCTTATACAAAATATTTATATCTTACTTATTTTCCACTTTATTCTTCACTTGGATATATTGTTGAACACTTATTTCTATAATATAATATTTATATTGTTCTGTTAAGATATCAATATCCATATTTTAAAAATAAGAAAAAATATTAGGTATTTTGTAACAATCATCATATATTTGGTAGAATGATTCTTTAAATTAAATTGATCAATAATCATGTTCACTTTTATTGTGTGAAAATGTATTGAGTAGTGATAATCGTCAACCAAAACTAAAAAAATTCTTTCGTTCATATTCAATTACTTTGGATTGAAAATTCTAATGTCTGGTGTTTTTAACCAGATGAAAAAGTTGAAGAAATTATTACCTTTTTTACATTGGATAACTGACACAATAATGGGTCTTTTAAAGAAATTGAATTTAATTAATTATATTAAAATGAAAATTGAAATAAATTAAATGAACAGTAAATGCCTTCTTTAGCACTATCAAATATTCAATGAAATATTTTCAGAGATAGATGTTGAGTTTTCAGGGGATTCTAAGGCTCGTAGACCTTATTTTTTATAGAATAAAAATATTGAATATATTTATTCATACACATGTGCGTTTTTTAGAATAAAATAACTCTCAAATGGTGTGTCTTCTGAGAAATTAGAGACCTCCATTTGGTTTTTAATTCCAGTTAAATCATAGAAAGGGTATACCATTGATGATAATTGGGTGTTTAACAAACTCACACATGATAATAAGAATTTTATTTTTAATTAATTAATGATTATCTTTTCTACAATAAATAATTACTTTCTCACAAAGGCTGTATTGTATGAGAAATCTTTGATCACTGTCAGTTCTGGGATATGGGATTTATACTAGGCAGGGTATAAATTTTGTGAGAATTGTAAGTTTTGTCAGATCTCACCAGAAGATAATATATTTGGTTTATAAATATTTTATTTTCATTTAAAAATAATCATAATAATTTTATTATTAATATTATTATTTGCGTTGAAAAAAAATGAAAATATACTTTCATAGATAATAAATTGTGTTAGGGTGTAATTTATAAGAATGCAATTTAATAATTATGAAATGATTAATTGTTACAATTAAATACAAATACTCAATGAATATTAATTTAATAATCGTTGTCCCTTTTTTAATGGTTGTGGATTTTAAATTTTTAATGGTGCCATTGATAAGTTTTATTAAATAATAACAAATTTAATTATTTTTATTATTATTATATTGGGTAAAAAACATTTTTGTATGTATATGGAATGCATATATTTATTGATTAAATATATATTTATATATATACATAAGTGGGTGTATATATATTTATATACCTCCAATGGCCCGATGGCCTTTAATGTTTTATTTTAATAAAACCCCCTTTTAAGGGAAGAAGGGGGTAAACCCTTGACAAAAAGACTTAAACAAAAAACCAAGTCCCAACGGACCAAAACTCCAGATCAAGAATAACCCTCCCTACAAGAGATCAGTTCCTCATGAAAAAAAACATCAAAACTAGCTTCCATTGTCTCATCATAGAATGACTAGCTATCCGACGCCAAAAAGAACGGGCCTAGTATTGATGGAAAAAGACATACCCTCTCAAACATCCGATTCCAATAAGCCATGAAATAGCGAGAACTCATTGCCCTGAACCTCATTTAGACCAGATTCTTGTAGAAAAATGGTTGTAGAATCACTTAAGCCACAGACCGCAAAAACCAGAACCTTTCCTCGTTTCAAGCATTTCCAAAGCAGTGAGAACATACATCCAAAATCATGACTTCAAAGCATAAAATTACTGAAGAACAAACCACACCACCCACACCAGAGCCTCAACCAAATCCCGAATTCCGAAACCCATCTCACGAACACAGTATATCAAATGAATCAACAAAAAAACATGAATCACACAGATAAAAAAAACATTAATGAAATACGAACCAACTGCATCTCATCCACACCGCTGTCATAATCAAACCAAAGCAACACAAAATAATGAATATGAACTCAGAACTCGAACCATCAAGAAGGAAATTGCTAGCCCATGATGAAAACAAAAAAAAATCATGTCTCTGCCTTCACATTCCCACCTGAGGACCACCTAAACCCACTGAAAATCAACCCAGCCCAAAACAGAACCGTTGTTTCGACCTTCATCCAGGAGGATCGGGAACGACTACAACAACAGCCACCACACTGCCTAAAATCCCTACCCAGCAAAGAAGGGGAGAGAGGAAGAAGGCCAGTAAATGGTGGGAAATACCTCAACCGTGCCCATGAAGAAAAGATGCCACCCCTAGGAGAAGAACCGCTATCATGAAGCATCGAGCTGGAGTGCTGAAGAGAAGATCTGATGTCGATCCGCGGCGGAAGAGAGGCGGTGATAGGGAACCCTAATGCAGTGTTTCCCCTTACGGGATCATCAATCCACTCTTTGGGCTATATGTATATACAGATGTGTATATATATATAACACACACACATATATATTCATGGATACTAATTTTTGGGTTAGATAAAACATTATTAATTATATCACATAAATGCTATTGTGTGGTTAATTGTTTAACTTCATAGTTTTAACAAATTCTTTGATTTAACTATTTATGGAGATAATTAAGACATAGATTTAATAATAAAAATGAAATATTTGTGTTATTATTATAATTATTTATTGAGGAAAGTAATATTTGTGTGTATATATATATACATATGTGTGAGTATGAATACATAAATAAATAAATAAATAAATAAATAAATATTTCTAACTTACCTAGTAGCTTGTTTTGGGTCTTGAGCTGCTGTTAAATTATTTAAATAGTAAAACTAGTTTTATGTAAATTGATACATCCTGCCCTAACACAATGTTCTTGTAATAATAATTAAAATTTTCAAAATAAATATACATAAATTTAATGAAATAAAAAGAAATAAAAAAGTAATACAAATAAATAATAAAATAAAATGAGGATATTAGAAGAGTAAAAATAATTAATAATTGGTTTAGCCTTTTTTTTATTTTTCCATCTCTTCCCTTTAATCTTTTTTTTAATTTAATTTTATTACTTTTTATTTCTTTTAAACCATTTCTCTTTATTCTCCTTTCTTTATTTATTTCCTTTAGAATTTTTTCTTTTCTCATCTATCCCTCTCCTATCCTATCTATCACGCTCCCCACCTCTCTAAGTGGTGTGCAAACTCCCCCCCACCATCGCCGCTTCACAAATATATTGCACCTTCTATTCATAATCATTTTGGACATTGCAAAAAGGTATATGAATCTATTAGTAATGAAACTCTTTATCACCAAGAATCATTGTGTTTCATCCACTCTCCATTGCATGATCTTCCATGGAATGTTTTTACCCTGAATTTGGGCTATTCTTAAATCATCTGATTTCTCCCATTTTAGGTCAAATCAACGGTTTTTGTGGGGAATGGGATTTACTATGACTATGAGGTGAGGTGTATAATATCATTCCTATCATTTGATTATGTATTTTATATCAAATATTATTCCACTCATTGGTTTATATCGAGGATATTTAATTTTTATTCTTATAATTTAATTAAATTACCTGGATTTACTATTGAAACCATGTTTGAGATGATCTAACTTGTTTAATTTATTGAAATAACATTGGATATCCCTTTAGGTTTGCTAATGTAATTGGTCTAAATTCCATTATCCCTGAATAGTTAACTTATTATTTACATTTGTTGTGAGCCCCTCTTTAGTTGAATTTTAAATCAAATAATTTATTTAGGATAATTTTGAACCATGAATTTCGAGGTTTTATTTGTTTATTTATGCCTAATGATTTTCCAGTTAAAAATTATTACCATGATATTCTATTATAAAATTGAGTGGTGCATTTATTTTCTTTTCTTGGTAAATTGTTTTTACTATGACTATTTGTTTTGAATGATCAAGAAGTATGTGGCACTTTATTACTTAATTGTTTTGTTGCAGTTATAAAGGCATACTCTCTGATATCTACTTCCATGAAATCTAAATAAATTTCGGGCATCGATATAATGTGTGTTTCGTATTAAGGACCACCCACAAACTCTCTATTCTTGATTGGTTACCACACTACACATTGGAGAGGTGATGTCTTAGGATTTTCATGATAAGGGTTTCTCTAGGTGTTCTATATACTCATGAGTGATACGGGTTCCCTAAGGTGCAATCAAGGACAGAATAATTGGAAAAGTGGCAATGCCATGACATGAGGGATACTTGACCACTTATTTGTGATACCCATGATAGACTCATGATATAACCTTCCTCTATTGATACTTGGTCATTCAGATGATTTCCTTGGATGGATTTTGTGGTATTGTATTAATTGAATGATAGATCATAGATATACCTTTAGGAGGGGATTAGAATCCGACTCTAACCGTTAATATGTTAATAATGATAATTTTTGGATGGTTTTATTTTATGAAACTTTGGGTTCAAAGTGAATTGTGATACCCTTATAGTGCCTTGAAGGATATACTACTGACACTTGAATTAAACCCAATCTAAAGCACAAGCTTGGGGGTATGATCCCTTTTTCCTACCTTCTTTTTTTATAGCATTTTTAATACACATATATATATATATATCATTATTTATACAATTACATTATTCAGATACGTGGCCTAGGTCAAAATAGGTTTTTTGGGGATGGGTGTCATCTTGGGAACCTCGAACAAGTTATGGTTAATTTCGTTTATTTATGTTTCTTGCATTTATAAAAAATATGGAACACTTTTTATTTCTATAGAATGAAATAGAAAGGTGTAGACATTGTGGGTAATAGCCTATTGAGATTATATCCCACACCCTTCTCTGACGTCATTTGGTACCCGAGTATACTTTATGCTCACATGTATGGATAAAGGGAATTGTTTTAATTCTAATGCTTGAGCGTTTCATTATTATTTGGATAGAGACTGGGGGTATATGGCATATCCTTTTATCGAGATATTTTTGTTTCAATTTTTATCATTTTTAGTACATATTTGATAAAATTATAATATTCCTGATTTCGGTACTTTTACTTTATTACAGACATTTTAACATGACATTATTATATATTTGGTTTGATTTATCATTTTCTAAACATTTTAATTATTCAGTTGGGATTATTTAATTACTTCTACTGAAATTTGTTTATTTATATGCTTCTTTTACAGGATAAAATTTACTTTTATTTTTTGTATATTACTTATTACCTTGAGGGCATATTCACCCACACAGACACGTTAAAAAGTCCCTCACTACTAATCTGTAGCCTTTGGTATTCAGGGAGATTTGCTTCAGGTCATGTGGCCAACCCGGCTCGGAGAACCCTTCCAATGGATCCCAGTTTGGGGAAGTTACAATGTTCTATAAAAGGTGATTATTTTCCTATTATTTAATGTATTGGGTTGGTAAATATGATACTAGGAATTTTCCAACACATGGTTAATAGTCATTCCTAGGACTGATCACCCCACGTATCGGAAATTACCAAGTGACCATGAATGGGAATTGATGTTCATGATTTTTGATATTACAGTTGATATGATTTCACCTTGAATGATTGGTGTAATTTCCACTACTTATGGGTTTATGGTATTTTAACCATGGACTATTATGACAATCACGAAATATAGAATGCATCATATTAGGAATATTGAAATTTTCATGTCATGCATAGTTCTATTCCATATTGTTGGATTTTAGTTTCATGGTTGATTCAGATTGTGTACCTTTAATGTATGTAATATCTTGTATTTATTTACCATTATTTTTTGATACCATGTTTATGTGATATATTTATCAATCTACCATGTTTCCATGATAACTTTTTAAAAGCATGTTTTCATTCTATCATTATTCTATGCTCATTTTCATGCCTCTGTGGTTAAAATAGCATGCTTCTGTGAATACAATATGTTTCCCTCTATTAGATTCTTGTACTGACATGTTTTCTTGTTTGATTTCAAATTGTATTATTTTGATAAAATTTATTGGTGGCAATTAAATCAATTCCAAATACCACATGTAAAGTGTATGGGCAGTTTATGGATTGGGAAATGGCCACACACATGGTAGGACTATTGGATGTGTGTATGCTATATAATGAAATCGTTTCAGATGTAAAGGGCTTGATAAGATAACATGTAGTGGTTTCCTCCCTTTAAGACCAATGTGTAAGGGTAGAAAATTATTCTATGAGTTTACTTGGAAAAGAAGCACAAACGTTTTATGTGGTCACTATTTCTTTTATCAATGACATAGATGATCATTTTTTGAGCTTAGTGACATCTTTTAGAAACACTGGATCTTATGTTCAATGCTTGTTCTTAATTTGGGGCTCGCATGTGGTAAGTAGAAAACGTAGAACATAAACTCCTTTCTAATAACATGAGTTTTCTGCTTTTTTTGTGTCATTCGCATGTCATTGTACCTAGTAGAACTTTTACTATCTAAATGACCCAATTTTTTAGATGTGTGTTCATGGAATCCTTGACTTTGGTTTCAGGTTTCAGCATCGGGTAATGCTCATTTTCAGTAGGCTAGACATGCCTCGGGCATAGTCAGCTTCTTCATAGGTTATTCAACCCTCTTTTCTCTATAGCGATGGATCACTCAGTATGTTTTCATGCTCATTAAAAGACATATTTATTTTTTATCACCTCTGGGTAGTATGCATTAACTTATGGGGTTCCAGTCGAGTACTTGATGTTGTTACGAACAAGAAGAGTTCAGTGTAATTGTTAAGACTTATGATGTTAAATTCATCTCGGATCATCTCATTTGTTGACTGACTTGTTAATTAAAGGAATCAAGTTTGTCCCAATGCTCATGGTGAAATCTAAAGACTCAGATTTTTTGACATTTCATTCAGTTTGGTTTGGTTTTCATGCCAATTTTTTAAACTTTTGTGTTTTGTCAGTTATGAACTAGCACACTTTTTAGATTCTACCCTATCTATTCATTCTAAAAATTAGGGTACTCATAAGGTGGGGATTATCATGTCATTTCGGTTAAATACCTGCGCTTTTAAGTATAAGGAACACAACCAAAGATGACCATTAGAGAATGGTCGGGCATGGTAAAATGTCATGAGGATTGTGAACTTTTTAATTTATCTGTGCTTTCATAGCAACACGACATTGGTGTGGTTAGAGTTTTATTTAAAAATTATGTAACATCGTTGGTCTTGTGTGGAATAGGGTGGTTAATGTTGAAGAATCATGGGATAACTCAAGTGGAAAATGCTCAGTGTCCAGTTAATGGAAGTGCATCGACCGGTGAAGCCGAGTTTCATCAAAAGTGTTGACTAGTAGTGGTTCAGTCATTTTCATTCTTATAAACATTAAAATCCTCCCATTGAACTCTTTTTAGTGGCTATCATGTCTTTTATCTTGACATCATCTAGGTACAATAAGATAGAAATAGTCTTATGCAAAACTAAATCCTAAATGTTTTTTAATCGCTATCTTGTTTCACGTTGAACACGTGTTTATTATCAAAGCATTGTAGGAATTAAGTGACCTATGTATTCATATGTAGTAATTCCTTAATAAAATTCTTATGCACCATATGTTTCTTCTGACTTGACCAATATACCAATGATGCTATGTTATCAATCAACACACTAATATGGATGTTATAAATTTTTACCAATGTCTCACTCATAAAGATCGAGTATGGAAAACCTTAGGTTAGTTCCATATACACCCTTCATTCCAATATGTAGTAATCCAAGACTTTTTATGAGGCTCAGTGATTCTTAAATCACAGAACATTTCCAAAAGTTAAATATGGACATTGTATACATGTTCATGGTAACGGTGTGATACCTTGGAAGAAGGCATCACTATTAATTTTGTAAAACACTGGCCATCTAAGATGATCATCTTGTTGAATAGTCATCACGTTTCGATCAACTAATTTCCTCCCTTGTTAAATGAAGTGATCAGTAAACAACCATTTCTGGAACATCCTCAGATTAGAAGAGTTATGTTTGTATTGACAATGAATTTTCATGAAAATATATCTCGACATGGGCTTTGAGGTCGACGGGGAATTGACCGTTATATTTTTTTGTGGAATCACACAAGAATCATCGCTAGGATTCTTAAGGGTTTGTCTTATAGTAAATTCTGATGGTGGAAGGTTCCATGACTCGAAATTTTCTCTATTATAATGTTAAAGCCTATGGTGGGAAGTACCATTAGCCTGATGTATAACGAGATGATGATGTGGACGTGTCTCTATCTAAACAGAATCAAGTAAGCACCACAACGGTGTTTCGACTGAAAATTGATCATTAACTAAGATCTTAATTTCTTATATATCACTAGCCTAACCTATTTTTCAACATGAGTTAGGCATTTATATATGAAAAATGAGGTACCTCAAACCCCTTGTAGGTCAGGATAAGGATACATTATTCCTGAATGCTTCTTAGGGGTGTGGAGTTCTATGTTAAGGAGGTTATAATGTCCCATGTATTGAACTAGATGAAAAACCAGAGGAAATTAAAATTTTCCATTAACAGGGATGGCTGGTTATAAAACTAAGCATCATAATTTTTTATTTCCGATAGGTGAAACGATGATGTTTCTTTTAAATAAATTGAATTAAATTAATTAAATAAAATTAAAATGGAAAAAATTAAATGAAGGGTAAAAACCATCTTTTGCAATTTTTAATATTCTAGGAAATATTTTTAGAGTTAGATGTTGAGTAATAATTGGATTAAAATGCCCATAGACACATGAAGTTGGTAGAATAATGATATTTAGTATATTTATTCATACACATATACATTTTTTAATAAACGAAATATCACTGAAATGGTGTATCGTATGATAAATCTAAAACCACTCTTAGGTTTGTAACATCAGGTTTACCCTAGGTAGGGTATAAAATTGATGCGCATTGGGTGTTTGAAAGCATATCACATGATAATACCCTATTTATTTTTAATTAATTTATTATTAAAGTTTTTTATATAATAAATAATAATTTTCTCACAAACGGTGCATCTTACAAGAAATATGATACCATCATTAGTCCTGTAATGTGGGATTTACTCTAGGTAGGGTATAATTTTTGTGAGTGTTGGATGTTTTGTCTAATCTCACACGAAGATACTTTATTTTGTTATAAATATTTTATTGGACTTTAGAAATAATAAAAATAATTTTATTATAAATAATATTATTTGTGTTGAAATAAAAATTAAAACATAATTCTACAATTACAAAATTATGATGTGGTTTTATTAATAAGTGGGAAATGTAATAATTTTGATATTTTTAACAATTCTAATTAAATAAAAATGCGTATTCAATATTAATTTAATAATGGATATCCCTTTTTTAATGTTTGATTTTTTAAATTTTTATGATTTCATTGTTGGGTTTTATTAAATAATAATAATTTTTATAATTTTTATTACTATTAGATTGATTCAAAAACAATGGTGTATATATATAATGTATATATATACATATTCGAGTGTATATATATGTATATAAATATGTGTGTGTGTGTATTTATATATATAACATGAATATATATGGGTGGATAATTATTGTTGGGTTCTATAAAATATTATTAATTTTCCAATATAAATGTTGTTGCTCGGTTATTTTTTTAACTTCACAGTTTTAATGAAAATTTTTATTGAAATATTAATGAACATAATTATGACCAAGATTTCACAATAATAACAAAATATTGGTGTTATTATTATTATTAAATATAAGGAATAATATTGGTTTATATATATATATATATGGAATATATATATATATATATTTATGTGTGAGTGTGTGCGTATGTATAAATATATATATATCTACTTTACCTTGTATAATTTTTGAGGTCCCAAGAAACTATTAAATTATGTAAATAGTTGCATGATATTTATGTAAATTGATACAACACTCTCTAGAACATGGTAACTGTAATAATAATTAAAAGGGATTAAAAGGATAAAAATAAATGTAAGTAAATCAAAATAGATAAAAAATGAATGAATATAAATAATTAAATAAAACGTGGACATGGGAATAATAAAAATAATTAAACTTTTTATTAACCTTTTTTTTAATTTTCCCCTCTCTTCCCTATTTTTATTTTATTCTATTTACATTTATTTATTTTATTTTTTTTCTTTTTCTTTATTTTAGTCATTTCTATATTATTTCAATTCTCTCCCTCTAATCTCATTTGTGTCATGCACCCCTCCTATCTATGTGGTGTGCGACCCCCCTTTTCCACTTCGTAAGGCTTCTACATCTCTGATTCTTTTCTATTTTCAACTCTATCAGATGCAATGTAAACCTCTCGATAAGGAAACTAGTATGTATCATGAATCATTGAGTATCATCCAGTCTCTTTCATGTGATCTTCAATGAATTAATTTTAAATGAAATTGGGGTATTTCCATATCATCTAATATCTCCCATCTTAGGTCAAATCAAAGGTTGTTGCAGGGTATGGGGTATGCTATTACTATGAGGTAGATTTACTAATATATTTCCCATCATTTCATTGTGTCTTTCAGATCACACGTTGTGCCACTCGTCGTTATCTACCAGTTATATTAAAATTTTCCTATTCTAATTTATTTAAATTAATTGGTTTTACTATTGCAACATTGTTTAAGATGCACTATATTGTTTAAGTTGCTCTAACATAGTTGGATACCCCTTTGGGTGTCCCAATTTAATTGGTCTCAATTATGTTGTCCCCAAATAAATAATTTACTCATTTTCATATGTTACATTACCTCCATTTTGTTGACTTTTTAATCAAATAAATTATTTAGGATAATTATGAACCATGAATTTTTTGGTTTTGTTGTTTTTTATTCATAATGATTTTCTTGTTAAAAATTCCTACTGTGACATGTTATTATAAAATAGAAATGTTCATTTTTTTCTTATTTTACTGTTAAATTGTTATGGATAAGACTGTTTGGCATGAATGATTAGGATTTATGTGTAACATTTTTTCTTAAATTGTTTTGTTACAATTATAAATTCATATTTTGTGATATTTGGTTCCTTTAAATCTAGTTAAATTCATGATGGTGAGACAATGTGGCTTTCATATTAAGGACCACCCATGGACTCTGCATTACTGATTGGTTACCACACTACGCACTGTAGAGCCGATGTCTTAGGATTTTACAGATGATGGTATCCTTGGGTTTTATATATAATCAAGAGTGATAATGATTCCCTGAGGGACAATCTAGGGTTTCCCATGGTAAGTCTCATAATCCTGGAAACATAAATGATGCTCTGCTTCCACATTATGTTGACAGTTCACATTGGATGATGATGAAATGCTAAATCATAGCAGATCCGGATGCAGCAAACACAATGAATTCTCTCGATCTTTGGGCTATGTGTTATTAATAAAAAACAATGCAAATCGAAGTAAGGCTCATAAAATAGGGAATTAATACTTTTTTGTAAACTTTTTTGGTAGATCTATCATTGTTCTTTGATCTTCTCTAATTGTGGAAAGTTGCATGCCCCAGGGTATAGAATCATATTTATTGTCAGTTTTTCAATCCCTATGTTCTTGTTCTTGATCATAGTCCATGAAATTTTTTCTAAATATAATAAAAATTTGGTTTTGGTTCCCTTCTCCCTATTTTATTCAAATTCTTCACTGGTTGGAACCTTGGTCCCTTTTTGACTTTTCTGAGAAATAGTGAGGCCAATCAGACCCTCTAAATAGAAACAGGTTGAAAAAACAATCATAGTCCAATGATATATGAATAGATTTGGAATCTTTACAAAGAAAATATGTCTATATGGGTGATTTTAGATCATAGAATAAACAATATAAGGCCCCGTTTTGTGTAGAAAAAAAATCATTAATGGATGAAAAATATTGATTTTTAGTAAGAGATGGTAGTAATCTATGATGCACAAATAGATCCATAAGATTTGAGAAGATTATAGGTGGTAACTATGGTAGAATTAACATATTCAACACATGTTGAGTAGATGAAAATTTTTCATGAATACCCAACTGCATTCCATATAGTGGGATGAACACACAATGTGTATCCCCCTTAATAGTGGAAATTAGGGTTTCAAACAACATAAGGATGACATTTAATTTCACTCTCCTACAAAATGTTTAACACTTCCCTAGATGGGAACCCATATGATGGATGATAAATACAGGAGCCTATGTGGAATTATAATGTAATGTACAAGGTCGTGTACCAATGTACACTGACATAGGGTCTGATAACATACATGGACAATAAGACACTACTGACCCTCGGTTACCATAGACACAACATGTAGGTCACCTACATAGCATGTACTAGTACATGGGATGAGATTCATGTAACAATTAAATACAATGCCAGGAAATGGAGTGGGACCACATTCCATGTGGGTCCCATCTTGTAAAGACCCATAAAGTCCTTGTCAATTATTTTAAAATTATTTGGCTTTATTAGGAGTCTTATAAAATTTAGTGTGTGTGATTTCGTGGCCAAGTGTTCCTGAGATTGAATTTTGAACATTTTTTAATGTACGTTCAGTAAACGTACAAGAGTCATTTTATAACATTTAAACTAGTGCTTGGAATTGAAATATGAGAGCACCGTTGAATCCAGATCACCTTGATTTTCTTAAGGGAAGCTTCACATCGATCACGTTTGGTTAGGAGACAAAGATAAATTTTTTACATTACAAAAAAAACAATAACCTAACAAACTAATCTTATTTCTCTTCTATTACTATTGATCGGTGGTGGGATGACCCATGAATTGTCACGAAATTTAAGGAATTGAATATTCTATTTTGTAACCTCGATGTTGTAACAATAAATGAAGTTCATTTATGAACATCATTAATGTCATGCAACAAGTTTAGACCCTCTGTCTATTTAATAGAAGCTCAAGCAACGCTTTTGGCATGAAGGTGAGGAACCTATGACGACGTTTTGTAGTGACATCCACCAAGGAAAATAATATTGGATAGAAATATCAGAGGAATCGAATTGGGAATATCGAACGCTAGAGGGTTCATCAAGTGAATATTCTTTTTCCTCCACCAGAAAATCTCCAACAAAATCCGAGGTAGGGTGTTTATTCATTAAATATTATATTTTATTAATTAAACCCACTTATTACAATGATAACATGGAGGGAATAGTCCAAACAAATAAATTTGGACCCTCCTTCTCTTTGTTCATGTTGCTTTCTTTGGGGGAAAAATTTACAACTCGGTGGAAACTGGAAAATGGAAGGCATGAAATGACAACGACATCTTGGGAGGCCCGTATGAATGTCTGAAAGGATAAAAATACCACTAGAGCCCACTCAATGGCCAGTGGAAGTCCCTCCAGCACAGCACCGACACGACATCACTGAAAACCAGCATCAGCAGGCGAAGGCGGTGTCGGGGCTTACCGGACGCGGAAGGAAGTGGAATCGCTCAGTGCCTTGGTGAATGGATAGGCAGCCAGCTCTTGCCTAACCATGGAGGTAAGAGGCGGTGTGCCATCACGCATCATAGAGAGAAGGCCACTGCTTTGAAGCCACAATGAATGAGGGGACCCGCTCCATATTGGTCTCGCGGGTGACTATGTGGCACCACCTAGCACTGACATTTAAATATCCGAATATCTCTTTTATTCGTTCGGGTGGTGGACCCCGCGACCCCCATGCGGGTCATGCCGGCCGGTTGGCTGAGCCTCTGTGGCCCTGCCTAGCTAGGGAGGGCTAGGCCAGTCGTTGGCTTATTAGGCCAAGCCTGCCCCGACCCATCCCAACAGGTTGGTTCAGGCTAGGCCGGGTCGGTCTGATCGGGCAGACAGGACAAAGACCCCTTTCAAACCCAAATACGCTCAAAAAATCATATCTTGCGAACCATACATCTATTTGACAAACCGTCTATGATGCTGGGTTACATGGAGTGAGGAGATATTTCTAAAGATACTCTATCAATGTTTTGGAGAAAATTATTGTATGTCCAGGATGGATCGTCCTTGAATCCAACTGGGCCCTTGGCACTAAAATGAAAATAACGTACAAACTGGGCTTTCGGTTGACACGCTGTCTATTGCGTTGAACAATTATAAAGCGACAGATCATTGGGTAATTTATTCGCGGGACTTCATACTGGTTGAAAATCAACTGTTAGCATGAGGAGAAATTTCTCATGGAATCAAGCATTCTATGAGTGGGAATCTAGTGGCATGTTGTGAGATGGAGGTGGGAGACAGATTATTCAGAGGTTAGTACCATGTGATCCTATGTGTGTCAACACCTAGTGATTCTATGTCGGTCAGTACCTAGCGATCTTTTGGGGGTCAACGCCTAGTGATCCTGTGGGGATCAGATCTTAGTGATCCACTGTGGATCAACACCTAGAGATCATGTGAGGATCATCACCTAGTGATCCTGTGTGGAATAGCACCGAGCGACCCTTTGTGGATCAGTAGGTAGCGACCCTGTCTGGATCAGCACCTAAAGATCCTACGTGGATCAAAACACAACGATCCTCTGTGGATCAGCACCTATCAGTCCTATGTGTGTCTTGTAGGGGTTATTACCTATCGATCATGGGTGGTTCAGATCCTATGTGCGTCAGTGTGGGTTAGTACCTTTCTATCCTTTGTAGGTCAGACTCTATTTGGTCAGCAACAGGGCCTCTTAAAAGAATAAGACGATCTTGTTTTATGACTAATCATCCGTACTTATGTACATTAGTTATACCATGATTGATATAAGTATTTTTAATTGTGATTTGTGTTTGAGATCATGATTTTTGGTTTTCCTTTGTGTAATTCTGAGATACCTTAAGGGGTCTAAGGTTCCCTACTGGGTATTGGTATAATCACCCCTGCACGAGCATCACCCGCACCTTATTGTGTCATGTGCATATAACGGAAAGCCTTGATTGAGACTCAGGGATCTTTGACCTAATGTTGAACGACAATGATGGTTGACTTGGAGAGATGCGGAGACGATTTGTACCTACCCACCAGGTAGGATCCTCGGTGGATGATCTCAAGAGTTATTTTCTATTTGTATTTGTAGTTTTATCTTTTTAATTGGGCTTGTATTATGACCCCTTTACTTTCAGTATACACGATTACTACTATAGTTTTACTTGGTGGTTAAATCTTGTTGTGCTGTTTGAATATGTTCTTATATAGGTTTAAAGTAAATTATTTCCTCTTTTAGGGATACTCCTTTCCTGTGCTGGTCTCTAACCCCTAGCCTATGGAAGGCAGGCTTGGTGTAGTTACGACTCAAGTCCCTGGGGACAGGTTGTGACAAAGTTGTATCAGAGGAATCAGTTCTTCCAATGAACTAATACTATGATCTTTCCAATGGAGAAATTGTGTAATGTTTTTTGAGTGTGGTCTTTAGTTCTGGGAGTCCAGTGTTGGTGCATCGGCTGACATATCCATACTATAGGACCCGAAATTCTGATTTCTCACTCGGTGCACAAAAAGAATGATTGTTTTTACCTCATAATCTGAATGTTTTTATTCAATGTGAAGTAAGGACATACAAGGGCTCCAAAAAAGGGCCATGGAAAAACCACATTACACAAATCTAAAATAGTGAAGTCTGAGAGCATCCCCTAATAATTTTAATCCCCATTGGTCTCATACTTTGAATAGTGTGACAAATAAGGCCCTCCGATTCAGAAAAAACAAGCGAAGCAAGGTAGTCCGCCGCTTTGTTGCCTTCCCTCCAAGTATGCGATAGAGTAATGTTAGAGTTAAGAAATACAAAAAACTTACGAATCACATACTCAATAGACCAGGGTGTAGTGCCAATACCTTTAAGAGAATTAGAAACAAGCTTCGAATCAGTTTCATCCTCCACTAATTCGAACCCCCTCTTCCTACACACAGTGAGACCAGCCAGCATGGACTTTTCCTCTGCAAGAAGAGAAGTGCCGGGACCCAGCCCAATAGAGAAGGCCAAGGTCACTGATCCATTTTTTTCATGGACAAGACCTCCCCCGCGCATACTATCAGCAACACATGAGCCATTGAGGTTGAGTTTAAATCCCCCCAAAGGAGGATTCCATCGAACCGAATTGTGAGGAACCGAACTGGATGCAGGGGCTAGATCATGCAGGATAGGAAGAAGCCATTGCAGAGTGGCGGCCTCCCACCAGGAGCAGGTGGCCCGAGCCATATCCAGAATGATACTCTTGGTTCTGATAGATATCACTCGAGCAGAGGAGAGAAACCCATCATGGAGATTTCCATTCCGAGCCTTCCACAAGCACCATCATCCAACATGCAACACCATAGTACACGCTTGATTTTCCGGTCCATCACCCATCATGCCTTGGAACCAGTGGATAAGGAAGGAATGGTCCAACATGGATGGAATGGAAAGGCCAGTGAAGTCACCAAAAGAGTTCCAAACCTCATGCGCATAGTCACTATCGAAGAACAAATGATCCGCGGTTTCCTCCTTATGCCTCTTACAACACACTCATTTTGAGTCAGCTCACGAGGTATAACTTATTGACCATGGATGACCTGTTTCTTTTAAGGATTCCACCCCATATACATACAATCAGTATTTTTGAGAGAGTACACAATTATGTTCCACCGAGCGACTAGGCTTCATTGTAGGGCCCACTTACTGTGTTAGCTCCTTCAGGTGGTGCACTAGAAGCACCACCTCCCATTGGGAAATAGTTTCTTCCAGCCCCACTGGTGGATGATGTAAGACGACAAAGAACATTGAATGAGTTCCAGTAGTAGAGGCCTCTGAGGTTTCAAGGTGAGGAAGATCTGTAGGTATTTGAGGACTGGCTGGAGGCTCTGGAATAAGGTTTCTGCCTAGTTGGGACACCGGCAGAGCAGATGGTGATTCCAGCTTCTAGTTTTTTCCTGGGGATGATAGGAAGATAGTGGAGCCTATTTTTCTAGTAACATGATGAGGCCACCCTTATCTAGATGGACATTGAGAGCCTCTTTAGGGAGTAGTTCATCCCAACAACACTATGATATGTGATTATCGAAGAGCTAATGTACTTATAATAGGGAATCCTAACAGTAGCCCAGTACTCGGTGAGATTCAATGACCTCTCGTGATACTCCACCAACATGGTATGAGACCCATTCATCAGGGCCCATACCATTGGGAAGGGTCTTCGGTGAGATATTGGAGCACCGATGATATCGTTGAATATCCTGACACATGATTGAGTGGTCGAGCAAGCATTGTTAGCTGAGAGCATATTAGATGAGCAGGTACCGATGGTGAGAGCCACCACTGGATGACATGTAATCGAGTAATCTTCAGGAGGTAGTTGGCAGATGACGTAGAGGTCCAAGCAGGCTAGACCCTCTAGTGTATGACCTAGGGATCCAAGGTTGGAGGTGCAGAGTTTGCGAGGAAAAAGTGGTCAATTGGGAGGTAGAGTCTAATTCACGTGCGGTGGGCAGGGCCATATGGATCACGCCTATCTGACCCACCATATGAATGATCATCATATGGTTGAGAGACTATAGAGGAAGAGGCATAGATCCTAACAAGGAGGTTCGTAGAGTGACAGACGTGGTAGAGGATATGGCCATGCCGTAGGCGGTGGGCAGAGATTTGAGGTTCTACTACCACCATAACCAGGTGGTCCACCCCAACCATAGGGATAAGCTGGATTGGGGAAATCACAACTACATGCATTAGAGGCCAACAACCACAATTCTCTAGAGATGATTAGAGGTATGATCTTTTTCTGTTACACTCTAGTTGCAGTACATATCGACATAGGTTCTAATCACTCTTTCATGTCCATGACAGTCGTTCAGATCTCGGAGAGTCCGATGGAGTGATTGGCTCGATTCTTGTGATTAAAGACTCTTTTGGGACAATATTAAATGATTACACAATAGTGCAGGTAGTTTGATCTCATAGTAGGAGGCATGATCTTCATCTTGGATCTACATGTAGCGGTGTTGAGGCCTTATGACGACATCATGGGTATGGACTGACTATCCATAGTCCATGCTATGATCGATTGTTTTAGGTGAAAATTGCGATGTGTCAGTGAGGATGGGATTAGTTTTACTATCACTGGTGAGGAGGAAATGATTGCAGCATAGGATGGACTATCTCAATGGAGGGTGAAACTGATTACTCATCAGATGGCTATCCTCACCCTCAGAGTAGGTGACATGAGGAGTCCGAGTTATCCTGTAGTGGTGGACCAGTATGCTGATGTCTTCCCTACTGCTGTTCCGGGCCAAACTTTTTGTTGGGAGGTAGAATTTCACAACAACCAATACCCAGGGAAGACACTAATATCTACACCAGCATATCGTATTACACCCATGAAGCTTCGTGAGTTAAGGGCACAGTTGGGGGCCTTGTAGAGAAAGGGGGTCGTAAGGCCCAGTGTGTCTCCATGGAAATCCCCGACCATGTTCGGAAAGAAGGCATATAGGATTTTAAGGATTTGTGTGGACTATCGGTACCAGAACCAGGTGACCATTAAGAAAAAATATCCACATCTGAGGATCGATGATCTCATTGACCAGCTGAAGGGAGCTCATTGGTTTTCCAAGATAGAACTCAGATCAGGCTATCACCAACTCAGGTTACGGGACAAGGACGTACCAAAGGCAACCTTCAGATGTCGGTATGGCTATTATGAGGTCTTGGTGATTCCATTTGGCTTGAAGAACACTTCATAAGTGTTCATGGGAATGATGAACATAATCTTGCATCCATACCTTGATCACTTCATGGTGGTCTTCATTTACGAAAATTTGATATACTTGGCATCAGAGGAGGAGAATTACAATCACCAAAAGATTGTTTTTGATACACTTTGAGAAAACCTACATTATTAAATGCTCTGTAAGTGACAGTTCGGGATACATATTTCCACTCCATGGGTCACATTATCTTGGAAGCTGGAGTTACAGTGCAACTAGAAAATATAGAGGCAATGCTTGCTTAAGATTCACCCAAGAGTGTGACCGAGGTACAGAATATCATGGGATTGGTTGGGTACTACTGGATATTTGTACCAAAATTCTACAGGGTAGAGGCACCCCTGTCAGCCTTGAAAAATAATGGACAACTATTCATGTGGATGGGGAAGTGATACACGATTTTTCCGAAGATGAGGTAGAGACTAACGAGTGCCCCCATTTGGAGGTATCTAGAAGAGGGTGATGTGTATTTAGTCTACTACGATGAATCATGGACCATAATAGGTTGTTTTATGATGAAGGATAGAGCAATGATCACCTATGGTTCACGATAGTTGAGACTACAAGAGTATAATTACGCTACCCATAACCTAGAGTTAGCTGTTGTGGCCTTTTCACTGATGATGTTGCAACACTACTTGATGGGTGATGATTTACTATTTACATTGATCACAAGAGCCTCATGTATATCTTCTCACAGAATGACCATAACTTTAGACAGCACTGATGGATAGAGTTCCTTATAAACTATGACATTGATATAGTTAATACTACTGGGAAGGGGAACATCATAGCAGACGCACTCAGCAGGAGGTATGTCCTATAGCTGCTGAGTGAGGTGATAAAGAAGCTAGCCTCGTTTCATATATCCTTCCTGGATAGAGATACATCCACTTACCTCTGGTCTATGACTATCACTACCCAGCTTCTATAGTGAGCTTGGGAGGCACACATTGGGGATGTTGAATGTGAGGACCAATGTGCTCATATATCCTCCGGACTGGCCCCTGAAGAATTTTCTAAAGGTGGGGAGCATGTAGTACTCTTCAGAGGATGCACCATGGTACACATGATTCTATGAGAGGAGGTGTGGAGGGAGTCCCATGCATACCCTTTAGTGTTAAATCCTGGAGTGGTGAAGTTGTACCAGGACCTCTAGCATTAGTAATGGTTTCCAAGGATGAATATAGTAGTGGAAAAGTTTGTATCCTGATGCCTCACTTGTAAACAACTGAAGGCTGAGAATTAGGTACCAATGGGCTTAGCACAACCACTTGAGTTACCCGAATGGAAGTGGGATGGTATCTCCATGGACTTCGTGACAGGGATACCCTATATGTCTATGGGCCATGATTCCATCAGGGTGATCATTGACCGATTCACTATGTCGACCCACTTCCTACCCATCTGATGGGAGGGATCAGTAGAGGGATTGTTACACATCGATGTGCAATAGATTGTGCGACTACATGGGGTTCCATCGATGATCATCCCGAATCAGGACAAATGTTTTACATCCCACTTGTGGAAGGGATTACATGAGGCTTTTGGGACTCAGCTATGCTTGAGCACCGTCTTCCATCCTCAGAATGATGGTCAGATAGAGAATTCCATAAATAGGATCAAGGACATGCTTTGTTCTTGTTTCCAATATTTTGGCCGCAGTTGGGAGGACCAACTTCCCCTGGTGGAGTTTAGATACAACAAAAGTTATCAGTTGACCATCAGCATGGATCTATTTGAGGATTTGTATGGACAACCATGCAGATCACCTCTTTTCTTGATAGACCCAGGGGATTCGGCACATATGGATCCATAGTTGGTAGATGAAACCATAGAGAAGGTATGGATCATCTAAGAGTGGTTTAAGACCACATAGAGACAAAAAACATATTATGCCGACAATATAAAGACACCCTTGTAGTTTGAGGAGGGTGTCCATGTCTTCCTATGGGTCTCATCCTGACAAAGATTACAGAGGCTTGGCTGGGGGGTCACACTATCTCCAAGGTTCATCGGACCTTCCCAAATCCTAAGCAGAGTAGGTGAGGTGGCTTATAGTCTAGCTCTTCCCCCATATATGAACCAGGTCATTAATGTATTCCACATGTCATAGTTGAGGAGATACGTGCATGATCCATCTCATTTTACAGATTGGGGAGAGCTGCACATCGATGATGGGTGACGTTTGCAGAGTTCCATGTGGATATAGTGGATTGAAATGAGTGGGTCCTTCTTGGGAAGCTGATTCCTCCGATATGATTTTTTAATAGAATGAGAATAATTAGGGGATCACATGGGAGAAGATGGTTCAAATATATGATCAGTACCCCCATTTGATTACCATGTTTTGTTGTAGCATTCAGGCAAAAAATTCCAAAGGTTGGGAGAATGTAAAGTCACATAAATTCAATGTAATTTTTTTAAAATATTTTGAATGATTTAAAGACTGTGAAAACTGAAGGTGCATGATTCCAAGGAACAGTGTGCCTAAAATAGAATTTTGAAAATAACTTAAGGTACATTCAATAATCGTACAGGAGGAATTTTCTAACATTTGAACCAGTGCATGGAATAGAAATATGCAATAACCATTGAATCCGAAGTGCCAGGATTCACTTAAAAGAAGCTTCAATTAGTCTGCAGTATTTCGAGACTAATAGATAAATTTAGGAATTAAAAAAAGTAAAACAACTTAATAAAGTTATTTTATTTCTATTCAATAACTAATGAGTGGTTGGGGTGCGACTGATGACTTTTCAATCCATTTAACGGGTTCAAACTTCTGTTATGTATCCTCGACATTGTGACATTAAATGCAGTTCATAAATGAACCGCCTTAATGTCACTAAAACAAATTTGGATCATCTGTCTATTTAATAGAATCTCAGGTATGGGCTTTTGGCCCGAAGGTGAGGAACCTATGACGAAGTGTTGCGGTGACTACCATCGAGGAATGGATGATTGGACGACAATGTTGTAGGAATAAAATCTAGAATAAAGAATTCTGAAAGCTTCATCAAGCACGTATTATCCTTCCAAAACTGTGATATCTCAAATGAAATATGATATTTGTGGGTTTATTTATAAAAAAATTATCTTTGATGAATTGAATAATCTCCAACTTGTCATAATGGTAATGTAGAGGGTTTGGGCCAAATGAACAAGGCCAGACCCTCTGTATATTCATTCATGATGCGTTCTTCGGTGAAAAAATTACCAACTTGATGAAAAAAGAAACTGGGAGGCACTCAATGACGGCGGCATCCAAGGAGGCCTATAAGCATGTCCAAAAGGAAGAATGGACCAACAGAGCCCAACCTCTAGCCCACAGAAGTACCACTACCACAGAACCAATGTAGAGGCATAGGTGATTGACACCGGCATGTTAAGGTGGCGGTCAGTACTCTCTGGCTGCGAAAGGAGGTAGCGCCGGTCGACGCTGCGACAGATGGACATGCGGACGACTCTCGACCAGCCCTAGAGGAGGAAGGTGGATCGCTATCGCACGTCGTGGTTAGAAAGACATAGAAATAAAGCCTCTGAAAATGAGGGTAATTTCTCCTTATGGGTCTCTTTGGTGACGAGGCGGTGCCACCTGGAGCTTACATTTAAAGAGTCAAACGACTCTTTGAGTTGTTTTGGTTCCAGACTACTCGGGTCGCGCAAGCTGGCAGCCCAAGCCGCCATAGCCCAAATTAGCCGCGGCGGGCCAGGCTTGTCCGCGGTCCAGCAGGTGATGCTTCTGTGGCCCAACCCAATCGGGTATGGTCAGTTCAACCCGAACTGGGTCGGTCCGGACCTGAACCCCTCTGGGACTCTAATACACTCAAAAGGCTGTATCTTGCGAACCAGATGTACGTTTGATGAGCCGTCTGAGGTGCTGGGATCCTTGTAGAGAAATGTTTCTTTTGAGATACTCCATGAGAGTTTTGGAGAAAATTTTAGTATGTCTGGGTTTGATTGACCCTGAATCCAACCGGTCCCTTAACACTAAAATGTCAATAACATACAGACCGTGTGTCCTGTGGACACGCCATCTATTATGTTGGAACCCTTATAACATGATAGATTATTTGGTAAATTTTTCATGGGACTTCGTTCCGGTTGAAAAATGACCGATGGCTTGAAGAGCAGTTTCTTTTGTAATCATGTGTGCTATAAGCTGAAATCTAATGGCTGACTTTGAGATGGAGGTGGGAGAAAATCATATAGATGTTAGTACCGAGTGATCATGTGTGTGTAAGCAACTAGAGATCATATTTGGATCAACACCTAGAGATCCTGTGTGGGTCAACACCAAGCGATCCTTTATGTATCATCACCTTGAGACCCTATGTGTATCAGTATCTAGCTACCCTATGTGGATCACCACCAAGAGATCCTGTGTAGATCAGCACCTAGAGATCCTGGGTGGATAAACACCTATTGATCCTATGTGGGTCTTAAAGGGGTTATTATTAATCGATCCTAGATGGGATGAAATCTGTGTGGGTCAACGTGGGTTAGTACCAATCGATCCTGTGTGGGTCAGAATTTATATGGTCAATAGTAATGACTCTTGTTAGAATAAGATGATCAAGATTTACAACTATTCATAAGTAATTATGTACTTTAGTTATACCTGGTTTGAGTTTAGTATTTTTCTTTGTGATTTGTGTTTGAGGTAATGATTTATGGTTTTACTTTTATGAATTCTGAGAGACCTTCAGGGGTCTTGGGGTACCTACTGGATATTGTTATACTCACCCCTGCATGGTATTCACCCACACCTTGTTGTGTCTTGTGCTGGCGATAGACATCCTTGATAGAGACCCAGGGAGGTAGGACCTAACGGTGGACTGCGGTGACGGTTGATGTGGAGAGCTGTGGAGACAAGCTGTATGTACCCTTCAGGTAGGATCCTTAGTGGACAATCTCAGGATCAGGTTTCTATTTTCAGTTGTAGTTGTATCTTTTCAGTTTGGTTTGTATTTTGAACCCTTTACATTCAGTACACATGTTTACTCCTAATGTTATACTTCTTGTTTACATATTATTGGGTTCTTAGACTATGTGTTTGTACAGGTTTAAAGGCAATGCCTTCCCATTTTAGGGATACACCATTCATGTGCTAGTCGCCAACCCCTGGCATATGAAAGGTGAGCTTCTGGTAGTCACGAATCGGGCCCCAAGGCATTATCTGTGACACCTCACATGTCGTGTACCCCATGATCTATATTGATTTATATTCACGATTTCGTATCTCTTTCGTTTGAACTAAGATTTTGTATTACAGGTATATTATCTTTCGTTTTGTTCCACACAGAATGTGATGGTTTAATTAGTTGTGCATTTAGAGATATGATGTGAGAATTTCTAGGCACAATTCTTTCTGAGGAGACACCCAATGAAGGTAGTTATTAGGGAGGATCATTAGATAATTCTTCTGAGTTGAACCCCCTATCGAATGGGGCACGAGTCCTTTATGATTAGATTGGACCCCCCCCCCCACCATCAGCATGTGCATGAGTACTCTACAACTAACTTATATGTAGAAACCTAACCTACAATGGATTTTTTTGTCATGGTATAAAAAGGAACACCCCTACGGTATAAGGGTGTGGGTCCTAGTTTAAATTTAAGTGGAACCCCAAATCAGTTACAATGTGGGTCCACGATTACTTGAGTGGAATCCCCCACTCACACCCCGGTTTAGGTCATCAATATATGTAGAGGAAGACCCCATAAAAAAGTTCACAATTCTTCTACCAAACGAGTGGGACCCCTTATCAGAATAGTATGTAGGTCCTCCTAAAACTAGAGTGGAACCCCACAACGACATGGACACATGTCCTCTATGAATAATTTTAGAGTGGACCCCCCTAATACACTAGGGAATGAGTCCTCGACTTCAATTCGATGATCCCTCGACTGTACGACATAGTGAAGAGACATGGCTTATTATGGATGAATACTTATATGAAGACGATTTAGATATTAGGCATCGATGATGGCCATTTTGAACTATTAGATACTCTTCTTCCTCAGATAAGATATGAGAAATATATCAATTTACTCCCCCATTTGAGATTCACTTGACAATGTATATTTGTATTCTTTTATAATCACACCTTATATTTGGTCACTCTACTTATATGAGAGGGATAAATGCACGAGGTATGACACATGGTATCTAAGTTTAATTTTTCATGGTGGGATATATATACTCAATTACTATACGTGGTTTATAGTCAATCAATAGTTTATCTATTCAATGTGTTAAGCTTGTTGTTCTTGGAAGAGGTTAATTTTACTTTTTTACGGGTTGAGCTATTCTCATTGGTTGTACCTTGAATATAATTTCTCTCTCTCCTTTTGTATCTCTTGAGCCCCCTACATATTTTAGGTTGGCTAACTGGCTATGTATATACTCACCCATGTACGTGATTTTCCCACACATGTCAATTATAATGAAGACAATGCACAGTTAGGCTGTAACATCTGAGTAACATAGGGATATTGGGATCTTTGGATTACCAATGGTGGTTGTAGTTTGGGACACTTGTGTGGGGTTCCCATAAATGTTTAATTTTTTTTAGGTTGGGACATATTTCTAGTTGGGATTGTATTTTTCCCATATAATAATCATTTTTCACTCCCATGCACTTTTATTGTCTATAGGTTATTAATGATTGGTTTATTTTTTATTTATGTTTAATAATTTACTCTTTCTCTATGTTCTTATGCATCGAGACTGATGTGTGTGTGAAAACATGTACATAGTAAATGGAATCCCGATGTTATTTATTCCTTCAACATTCATCACCACTAGTTTCCTATAGAGGCAGGCATACGGTAAATGCAGCTCGAGTCCTGACTTTGGTCAGGTCATGATAAATTGGTATCATATAAAGTTCATTCCGTAGGATATTGTTTAGAATATACCTCCTTAAGAGGATTTGGATGGGTTTATGGAAATAGTGTCAAAGTGTCTCGAGTTTGGATCTCCATCCAAGGAGTCTATTAATGGTGTGGGTGGCTGACGTATCCATTCAGCAGGTCCTGGACTACCTACTTATTGACCCGACATGCCGAGACATTTATTGATGGGTTCAATGGTACATTAATAATTTTGGATGGATTTTTTTATTGTACTTATAGTGTCAGATTCCAATTTTGTATGTTATATATATATATTCACATATGGTTGTGGTATATCATTATAAATATCATAATGCCTCTGCAACAACATCAAGCTAGGATACCAATTTGAATCATAATGGTGATTCGATGAATGATGATTCCTCAATTCAGTGTCCATCCTGTGACCCCAACCTCCTTGTGGGATGGTATCAGCACCTCCAACAATCATGTAGAAGAAAGTACAATAAGAGTAGGCTGAGGATGCATGGGGACTTAGAGTGGTACAACAGTTCCAATGCTAGAGGCTGTTGGGGTTCCACAGTGAACCAAATTCTCAAGCAACAGAGCATTGGCTAGATTTGTTGGTCGGTATCATTAGGATTGTTTGGAAACATATGGATTAGGTGGTTGTACTGGAATCTAGAATTTTCCATGGAGTATCTGGGAATTAGTGGAGTCTCATTATGTAGATTCTTTATTTAGTCATCACTATCAAGGACTATATTCCAAAATTAGATATGTGCATAGTAGTACCCCTCTATCCTACAATCAGTTCAGATTCTATAGCTTCTAGAGATGAACCATGGAGGAATGATGCTGGATGAGTTCATGGTGATGTTTGAAAATGTCATGCATTACTCCCTTGAAATGATCCATGATGGCTACTTCCGAGCACAGATGATTGAGTAAGGACTCCATCAAACTATCTGAGACATAGTTGTACCATTGTGTACACCCAACTATGTCGGGGTGATGAAGCAGGTACTAGTGATAGATATATTTCCATTGGAGGGATGCCTAAACAGTGGAGTTGGAAATTGGCACAATAGAGCTCAGTCGCCTGCAAGATCTAATAGATTCTTGCCACTAGGGTCTTAGCTTAAGAGATCGTCCCATGATCAAAATAAGGCATATGGTCAAGTAAATCAATGAGAACCTTGTAATCTTGGGTAGGTATTAAGCTTCAATTATGATTAGTGAGGTTGCATGGCATGACATTTCCCAGCCAGGCGTACATAGTAGAACATGTAGAAATCTAATAGACCTCCATAGTAGAGGCAATATTATGATAAGGGATCACCCTAGAGATAGAAGAGTGGTCCCTAGGGAGGTGGAGCTGGAAGAGGAGCATGAGATGATATAGGTTGAGGATGACACAATTAGATCCTTCCACCACCACTACCTTGTGGCCCACCAAGCATCGGGAGGAGGAATTCAGGGACATGAAAAACTGTAAACATTGACATTTTATGTTATTTTATAGCATGAGATGATTAAAAGTATGGTCTATATATATTATACTCTTGATTCATTATTATTACGAATAGTTTCTTGTCATTCCATTAGGTCTATACCTCTGGTACAATATATGGAGCTCCCATGTGAGGTGACAACCCAACAACTTCATATTATGGTTATTATAGGAAACACATATCCTATATCTTTTATGTTTGGGTATTAAAAGCTTTCTCTTGGTGGAGATAGGATTATGTGGGACCTTTTGGTCATCATGATGGAACCCTATGACGTCATCTTGGGAATCTATTAGTTGTAGATGGTCCAATTTTGTATTGACTATAACCACGTACAATTCAGATGCTTAAACAATAATGGGAGGATACACAATTTTTATATAATGAGAGAGTTCATGCAAAGAAATGACGGTTTTTTGAGTAGGAGGCTACAACCAATCACACAAATGTTATTGAGTCTGTCCCTATGTACAGCAGTAACTATAGTTATCTGGGTTCTTTTATGTGGGGAGGATCACATGGAAATCTTCACAATGGATATTTTATGACAACCTCTATTGTGGGTGATGATGTTTTTCATTGAAATTCAACCGAACACCACATTGTTATCTTATGCAGAATATCATATCACCCCTAATGAGCTACGAGAGATGTTATTTTAGTTTGAAGAACTTTGAGAAAAAGGATTCATTATACCCAATGTGTCCCCCTAGGATGATCAGGTGTTTTCAAGAAAAATATAGATAGAATCTTGCAGCTTTGTTTGGATTATCATCACTTGAACCAGGTAAAAAAGTACCCCTTACTAAGGATTAGAGACCTGTTTGACCAGTTACAAGGAACAATATGTTTTTAGAAGATCAATATTAGGTCCATCAACCACTAGTTGAGGGTTCGGGAGGATAATTTTACATAGTTTGAATTGTAATGTCCCTAAATATACTATGTGTTCATAGTGATACACTTTGGGGTAGAGATTCCTCTTTCATCATTACGGATTTGATGAACCAGATTCTCTAGATATACATGGACTAGTTTGTTGTTGTATCCATTGGTAAAATAATCATCAAGCCTTCATCAAAGGAGGATCATGCATATCATGATTGGATACTCCAATAATTCTTTAAGAGCACTCTATAAGTGATAGTTTAAGATTCATGAGGTTCACTTTCTTGGGAATGTAATTTTAGAGCATCATTTATTCATGGATCTAGTGAAGATCGATGTAGTTCTTACTAGGGTGTGACCCAAGAGTATGTTAGGGTTGTGCATAATTTTTTGTTTTTACTGTTATTATAAGATCTTTTTGAATATTTATCTAGAAGTTTTCCCCCTTTTAATGAACTAATGCAGAAAATGAATTATTCTACCTAGTTTGAGTAGTGTTAGAGGGACTTTGGAGAGTTGAGGTTGAGGAAAAAGAGTTCTACAGTGTTGAGAATACCAACATAAGGTATGAAATATGTAGTGTATTATAATTCCTCAAGGGATGGTCTCAGCTAAATTTCAATGTTGTAGTAGGCAATTATTTTATACGGGTTGAGGTAGTTGAGACCCCATGAGAGGAACTATAGACACCTGATATAAATCTGATAGTTTTATTCTTCACCCTATTAATGTAGAAGAACTACCATATGGTGGAGTGCTTTATATTTTACTAAGACTACCAAAGTATCAGGTATATCTTCATGTAAATATACATGAACCTGAGACAACGAACCTGGTTGGAAATCCAACAAGACATTGAATTTGATATGGTATATACTCTAGATAAGGAAAATATTATAGAAGATTACATTAGTAAGAAGTCCTATTCTTTCTTAGTTTATGATGCTTCAAAGAATTTAGACCCCTTGCAGCTGACCCTAGTGGTGTTGTAGGGTACATGTTTTCTATAGTCGATGGTATTGACTCATATTTTTTCGATCATGTGAGTGAGTCTTGGCGAGTAAAAATTAACTCTGAGGTCATACATGATTTGATATTCACAGATGAATAAAAAAATGGATATTTTGTAGGATGATATCATATCATCTAGTAGTAGGATAATACAATGGTTCCAGCCACATTATGGTAGGAGGTGTTGCGATAGTTCCGTTAAGCTCTTCTTGTTGTACATCCCGATGTGGAGATGATATACCAAGAAGTTAAGTGGCAGTTTAGGTTTTCTTTCATAATACTAAGTGTAGATGTGTTTGTCTCTTGTTGCCTCACATGTCATTTGGTGATGGCTGAGTACCTTGTTCTAGCAAATCTGTTGTATCCCCTTGAGATGTTGAAGTGTAAATGTGACCACTTATCCATGGGATTGCTATAGGGATTCCATTCAAAGAAAAGGGCCATGATAAAAACTAGGTGATAATTTTCTAACTAAAAATGTTTGGACACTTCCATATATTAGGGAACAATGTTTGAAGTAGATTTTTGGTATATTATACATATGGTAGATCAGTCTCCTCGATAGGGTGACATCGATGTCTGTCTCTAGTTGTGAAATGATCTTTACATCATGATTTTGGAGTGGTATGCAATGGAATTATATACCCAAATAAGGGTGATTATAGATTTTCAACCCTATATTGTTGGGAAAATTGAGAACAATATCTAGGCATTAGAATATATTCTGAGTTCTTACATGATAGAATTTTTCTGAAGTGTGAAGGATAACCATCCCAATGTAAATTTTGTGTACCACAACATCCACCACTCTACTATATGCATGGAAAAATTTGAGTCCCTATATGGAATTTGCTATAAGCCACCCTTTTTATTGAAAGATATCATTGAGGCATCTCTTGTGTTCCTAGAGATGTTGGTGGAGACAATATGTAAGGTCCATGTCATTTGTCAGAGGATGTGGATGTCCCGGATAAGACAAAAAATATTTCACAGATCTCTTTCATAGGCCCTTAGATGTTGAATAGGGAGAATGTTTTTTTTCATAGAGTCTCCTAATTAGAATGATTGAGGAGGTTCATATATGGAGGTATGTTATACCCAAGGTTCCTTTAGACATTCATGATCATGAAGAGGGTTGGATAGGTTTCATACAAACTCTCCCTACACCCGCATCTGGAGCAGGTTCACGACATCATCGATGTGTCACACCTGAGGAGATACCTACATAACCCTGAAGACTTCATCAACTGGGGATAAATTGGAAGCGATGATAGAGAATCTTTTATAAAGATCCTAGTGGAGATTAAGGATTGACATGAGTGTAAAATTAATAGATAGACCATCCTCTTGGTTCAAATTTTATGCAAATATAGCAATGTACAAGAAAGTTCCTAGGAGTGCGGGAGACAAGTGCCGACTCAGTATCCCAAGTTACTTACTCTGTATATAATTTCTGGGATGAAAATATTGATGGACGAAATGATGTAATAACATTTTCACGTGGAGGAATTCTATATATATATATATATATATATCAAGGGTGAGGTGATGAGAGAGTGTGTGATTCTGAGGCTCGGTGTGCCTGGAGTTTATTTTATTAAAAAATCAATATATTTTATATTGTAATGGTACAAATTCATAATCGAAATGGGATAAATTTAAAACTAATTTTAAAATTGGTAATATGATACCATATTTGAGTCTGGAATGTGGTGTTTAACATATGGGTGATATAAAATGAATTAGCACAAGGAATTCACACTTCTATATCATTGGTAGTATGTTCAGTGAAATAAAAAAATAAAAAAATAATTAAATAATATATTAAAACTCTAAATTAATTATATACATGTTATTACATAGATATTCTCCTAGGGTTAGTCACATTATCCTAGAATCTTCAAAGACTACCCCCATCCTCCTTCCAATGGCGGATCAAATTAGACGATGACATGATACCAGATCAGAGCAGATGAAGATGCAACAAACGTAATAGCTTTTATTAGTTATTGGATAGTGCGTTCTTCATAAAAATTGATCTAAAATCTAGTTATTACTCATAAATTGGTTTTTTATGCCCTTTCTTAAAATAATTTGAGCAAAACCTTCCTTTTTATTGGATCTTATCCAATTGTTCCAAATTGTATGCACCCTAGTACATAAAATTATTTATTTTAAATTATATTATACCCCCTGATGTCCTTTCATGATCGCTCGATAAATATACATATCCAGTGGTATTTATAATTCTTTTTCTTTTCACCCTCATTGATCACATTCCTTATTTGATGGACTCCTTGGTCATGCTTTGACTTTGTCAGGTGGTACTGGGGATGATTGAACACCCGAAACCCCGACAGATCAAGAAACAAAAATGGATCAATGATGTATGAATGGATTTAGTATCGATGTGAGGAACTAATGGTTATTTTTTTGATTTTATATAAATTAATTTGTTGTATAAGGATCATGCTCATGTGGAAATAAAAATGATGCTTTGAAAGAAAAATGGAGTGGATTTCTGATGTTAGATGGTCAGAATCCATAATACAAGACCAGATTCATAAGATTTTAGAAGAATATAGGAATGATATTTAGAGGAATGATATGATTCAACACATGAAAAGAAGATCTATAATTATAGATAAAACATGATTACACGTCATATAGTGGGATGAACACATGGTATGTAATGCCCTCATTGATGAAAACTAGTGTTTAAGAAAACACAAGGATTACATGACATGTATCCATTAGATACATTTTTTTCCTTAACCAGTTTGTAACCCTTGTGAGGGAACACATGGACATGAGTTTTTGTATAATTACATGGCCTAGTACATGACCATGTACCTAGGTACACAAACACAATGTCTAGTACATAGACATAACCAACAAGACATGGACGAGTCCTAGTTAGCCTTGAAAGGTCATGTAGTCCATATACTCGACATGTAATATAACCATGTATTATATTTGTGAGCCAGCATGGGACATGGTTGTTAGTAGAGAGGGACCAAATGTTTTGTGGTCCCCGACACACTGTTTACCCCTGACCTCATTTGAGGAATATTCAAGGATTTGTATCTACATCATTTCAACACGGATTTAGTTCTGTGTGTTTCCTTTAATGAGTTTTCATTCATATAGAACACAATGGTGGCCTATATTTTAGATTTAGAGATACAGTGGGATGTTTTATTGGAAATAATGTTACTGAGCCAATGCCCAATGACATCATTGATTATGTAGGGATCTCCAAAGTCTTCTTCGATGTGGAACCCCCATATATGATACGAAGAAAGTCCTTGGTGATTATAGTGGACACCCCTATCATAATGGGAATGGTTAATATATAGATAAATTGAATGTGGAACTCCCCTTATGTACAATGGATAGTTACCTCGATGATTAGATTGGAACCCTCTTTGGTACTAGGGTGAGGGTCCTCAACATCAGACTGGAACACCCTGTTAGATTTGGTGTGAGTCATCCATGACTAGAGTGGATATACTTGTTGCACCAAGGAAAAATCCTCTACATATATATTGGACACCCCATTAGTATGTTTACAGGTCCACTTCCAATAGAGTGGACCCCCATCCCAAATAAAATATGGAATGTTTCTTCATGATACTAGAGTGGAACCCCCCATCGACATGCACATAGGTCCTCTAAGGATATTATCTGAGTGGAACCCCATGACGCACAAGGGCACAAGTCCTCTACTTCGAGTTAGTTTCCCCTCAACAATGAGGAATAGTGAAAAGGTGTGTCCGGTCTTGGATGGTTATATCTTGGAAGATGTGTGAGATGTTGGGCATCAATGATTGAATTTTGGAACTATTGTTTACTCTTCTTCTTGGGCTGATCTACGAGCTGTGTGATATAGGTACATAGGTAAAGGCCTCCCCAAGATAGTTATGTCATCTTAACTCATCGCCACCCCTTGGACTATGGGATTGGGATTGGGGTATTGTCATATCAAGCCTCGACATGGGTCTTATTTTGAAAGATATCTTCTTCCTTCTACATGTAGTTACCAATGATCAAGAGGGTAGAGAATAATTTTTTGGCCCCTATATGGTAAATTCCCCATAAATATCATTTTACTTCCCCTAATAATTATAAATAAACTTGAGGGAAGAATAAAATATCATTCTTTTCCATAATCCTTGACTCAACTATATTATCGTACTTATTTGTTAGTTATCAAAAAACATGTGGTGGAAGACATGGCCTCCAAAGAGTATGTTCTCTACTGGTCTTATGATCACTCTAATTTTCCCCTAAATTAAATTATTAACATGTGAACCTATACCTTAGGAATATAATATCATTAAATTAATCTACATATAAAATTTTCAAATATCTCAGTCTAGTTTGGACATTAAAAAATTGAAAAAACTATAACATGGCTATTGGGTATCCATTGTTCACCTTATGATGCTCTAATACATCGTCCAAACAATAGATAATGAAATTTCATAATTTAATCTTCTGGTCATCTCATGTTAATATATATATGTATATGCATACTCATAAAATTTGATTAATATAGATTTTTTGTTTTCAAACCCTACATATATAGAATTCCTTATATTGAACTATCTTATATAAATTACTTTATTCTATTTTACATGCACTACATTTATACATTTAACTATTCTTCATCATCATTTCAACCAAATTGAATGAATGGTAATTAATAATACCCTTAATAATTTCAAATTATACAATGTTACTATATCTTTTAGTTCATAATGATAATTGTGTATCTTTAACAAACATTAGAACCTTTTTTGACGTTCATTATATTTTTTTAATTCATAAATTTGGTAGTATTGTGTTTTCCATATTCATAATTACCATTATAATATACTATAGAAAAAAATTTATATAATTATATGTAAAATATATATGATAATTTTTTAGTATAGTTTTTTAACTTTCTACCTCCCTGATGTTACATAAAATGTTTTCCTTAATTTAATTATACTATGAAACATGCAATGATCATCTGACTCAATATTTTTTTTCCAATATCAACACCTATATCAAATTAAATTCAACAAGAATTTTTAATATTAACTATAAATAATATGATATTTATTTTATTCAATAATATGAACTATATGACATATTAATCTTACAAACTATTATGATAGTTTGTCCCACATATCTAATATATTGTCAGTGTATTTCAAATACAATATAAAAAACATCCCCAACCTATTCGTCTATTGTTAATATAACTATCCTATACTATTAAAATATTTATTTTTTTTGGATTTATAAACATAAAACATATTGTTTTTTTGTTAGAGTATGTTACACATACAATTAACTGGGATTTATTGGATGTATCAAAAAATTTTGTTAGAAAAAACTTTTTATAAGAGTAGTTAAATCAATTTGTTTTTTCCATAAGACTATTATAGACTAAAAAAATAATCTTTTTGAAATTATAAATGAAATTACCAATACTCAATGATATTCATATAATTTCCATATTTATTAAATTCATATCATGTTCTTCATGTGTAATATACTTTGCATAAATTTTTGGATAAGTATAATGTTTTACAAGAAAAATTATCCCATTAATATTTTTGAAATTGTAACATCCAATTTTTTATTGAATTTCGACCATTTAAAGTAACATATAAAATTACAAAATTCTGTAAAAATATTTAAGCGAACCATAATTGTTTATTCTCTTGAATTTGGGAATCCCTATCATTCAAAATTTTAAACATCACCAATACATCATATTCCATGGGTGTATCTATAGGAAATACCATCATCATAATGTATATCTATATTGATTAAATCTTATGACTAAATAAACATCTTGATGTTCATCATGTAGCTCTTGAGAAGACATCATACTTCACATAAAAGAATTTACAAAACTCTAAGTAGCTTTCATTGATTTTCACATAATCTCAGATAAAAAAGAATTAGATTTATATACTATAGTTCATTAATTCATCTCTAATTCATTCTTATTAGCCATAAATCATCAATATAATTATTTTAGAAATTTAAATTTACTCTTCAGTGGTACCATAATCTAGTATTTTATCTTTTAAAGTGTTATGATCTAATATAATATTATGAAACATTATCTTCCTCATCTTAATTTATTCAAATCCTTCAAATCACATTTTATTTGTATATAATTTAAAAAATAACACACCCTTCATCAAAACAAATTTTAGATATTTAGTGTTATATAGTTTCATCACTAAATGATATTTTCTAACCCAAGGATATCATCATTTAAAAAATAATTATTAATAAATTGATAATATTTTTATGGATAATTGTATAAAAAATGTGATCATTGGGTTTTTATTTATTATATTTATGTATTTGAATAAACAATATGATATTTTCATCCCAGTTAATGATTAATACATTATGTCTTAGAATTTTATATTATTAAATCAATGAATTTTTACATTTGGTAAGTTATATTGGCATATAAATTATTAAATATTCAATATGACATTAGAATTATTGAAATATATTATTTTATATAAATGTGTACCATGTTTCTTGGACATTCATTAATTCAAGTAAAAATAGTTAAAATTACTACACAAAAGCATATATAGTATGCAAAAAACTATCATGATCAAGTTAATGATAATTTCTTATTGTTATGTATTTATAATTTAAAAGAATTTTATAATATATAGTTTACCTTAACTACATATGTATGACCATAAAATAACTTTTATTCATGTTAGGAAATGTTTATTGAAATTATTTAGGTATCTCAATGTTGTGTCACTAATAATTTTTTTTTTTAAAATAATTTGGTATAATTTAAATAGAATTATTAAAAATGAAATGTTATTTATTATATTTGTAGAAAAAAACTTAATTATTTGAAAACATGCATGAATAATGTAATTATAATTCTCATTATAAAGATCACATAATTAAAAACTATGCGATAATAATTTTTTCTTGAAATTTAACAATCATTATATGCATTATAAGGTATCATGTTAGAGGTAACATGGAATTCATGAGTTATGTATATTGTATGATAAATCGATTAAAATTAATGGAATATAATTAATTATCCATATTATATTTCAAATATTAAACATAAATTTATAAAATATGAATAATAATTTTCTTACCATCCATGATATTGGTTTTTAATATACGATACTATGACATCATAATATTTCAATGTACAATTTTATAAATGTCAGCCCTAAAAAATAAACTTTTTGGAAGAAATTTATTTTATAATTATTTCTAAAATACTCAGTGATACATTTTAATCATATCACTAAATTAATTACTTTCATTTTTTCTGTACATTTTCTTTTAAATTAAATGTTTCAATGTATAAAGGAATACCAAATTTACTTGAAGCATAAACATAATGGAAAAATAATTATTTGATTTCTTATTCAAAGATCATTACCTATTACTAAAAAATAAAATCCATTAAATTAAAACATATATAGTTGGGTAATTAACACAAGTATGTAACATGAATTTAACAAGTGAATCTATAATATCATGGGTCAATTATAAATACCGAGGACATAAAAAATAATATTTTAAATGATATAACATTAAAAATTATATTGAATTATTTTGAAGGATTTATAGAGAATTTTTGTTCCCAAATATGGCCTATATTCATAGAGGGTGGCATGAGATGAGTTAGGGACTGATAATTATAATAAATTACACTATTCGACAATATTATTCCTTAGTAACTAGGAATGATACCCTATTTGTTAGGGTTGGTATAAAATAATAAATGTAATAATTGAGAGATAAATGAGATATTATAAGGTTGAAAAAATGGGATAATCCAAGTTTTTAGTGTGCGTAAGCACCTGAAGACCCAAATACCACTTTTTTTAATGATTAGAGCGGGTCACACAGAACCGCTTGAATTATAACCCAAAATACATGAATGTAAACTAATCCCCTTACAATATGGAATGTGTTACTTCTAAAATAGTTTATTAATCTCCCATGAAGTAAATTTTTTTTGGAATCAATAGTGTTGTATTGATATGCTACACCTATTTTGGTTGAATATCTCTATATGAGTTTCTAGATAGAGTATCTGGAATCATTAATCTCTCTATAATCATCATTCCTATATTATTTGGTAATTCCACTTCTTTTTATTTTTTAATAATTGAATTTCTATTCCATTTTACTGATAGAATTTATGCACATACATATCTTAAAAATATAATAATTATATAATACTAAATTTCTAACAAAATTCTAAAAACATTTATTTCTTTATAAAAGTATTATTTTTGGGAAATCTCCGATAAATTTTAAGAAATTATTGAATCCTTAATTTATGATGTTTTATATTATTTGTTTCCTACAAAAAATATATACATCTCATTGGAATCATGATTTTAAAATAAGGACCTCATTTATCTCTTTTCATTGTTAGAAAAAAACCTTCTAATTTAGAAAAAATAGTCCCCCCCATGATTAATTATTCATCCAATAGAAGATACACCACACTTTCCCTGAATCGTTTGTTAATAATAAACCCATCTCATAGCTATTACACCTACCATGTTTTCTATCTTTTTTTATTGAGTTTTTTTTTCTAAAAAGTCATATTTATTAAAAAAAACCTTAGACACTTAAAAAATAAATGATATATTATATATTGGCTATTCCTTGAAGTAGGGGTTGATAATTTTGAATTAAACATTGTTTAGAGAAAACTCATATTTTAAGACCGATAAAATATACATGTGACATATTTTGTTCATTAGTATAAATAAAGGTTAATATATATTATTCCTTATAGTATTCTCCAAAAAAATTATAATAATTAAAAATTAACATGATGGTCTCTATAAACCATGCGATGCCATGCCACAACCTTATGATAATCCCAAAATAACCTTATGGGGTCTTTTCCAATCGATATGTGAATCACAACCCCATAATATATGGTCTTTTATCGTACGTAAGAGGTATCACCATAAACATCTAATGATATGGTCCAATTGTATATATAAATAAACCAAACATAGGATATATAGTAATGAAACCTATGTGGATGAGAAACAATATTATAAGGAAAATAAAGAGAGATATAGGGAAAAGATCCAACCTTATGGATAATTGAAAAAAAGAACTTTTTAGAGCACTCATGTGGCATGTCATAAACAATCATTCCATTTCTCAATCATGCCTACATGTAGACATCCTTTTAAATTTATAAAAATTCATGAAACATATTTCGAGATATAAAATATGATGTTATCACACTAAAATGATATTCATTGTGGAATACTTTAATATAATTTTCAACAAACACAGCTTAATTATAAATATCCTAGTATTGTTGAAGAAAATATCCTTCTATCGGTTTGTTGAAAAAAATATGATAGTTTTATAAAATTATCAAAAGAGAAACTCTACATCCAAAAAAAATATATTTAGAGACACATCTTAATAAAATTTCTTTAACAAAGTATATTATTCACACAAAACTATTTCAATCCCACATATGTCAATCTATGTTTGAGAATTAATACATAAATGGAATGACTCTCAAGAACCAAAGTATAGATCATAAGGCTCTTCAATACTTTTCAAATTAATTTCTTAGCTACAAAAATTACTAATTAATCCTTAATTTTATCTTCCATACCTTTATAATAATTGGACCACTTACAAAAAAATAAATTACCATTCTTTTTTTAATAAAACATAAGTTTTCATCTATAAATGTAGATAAATGAATGCTTGAATGATACTCATCTAATAAAATATAGAGATTTAAATTCCCAATATAAATATCCTTGGGTAATGGTTGTCCCTTATCTAATACATAATATTGGTGGAAAATATTAGAATGGATGAACCATCTGATTATTTTAAAATTATTCCATAGCTAGAGAGTTTTTCATAATATAAGACAATTGTTGTTTTTTTGACACATACTAAAATATGTTATTTAGTTCACAAAGCAACCAATTATTATAAAAATATAATAAAATTTCCAGAAATCTCCAATATAATAGTACTCTATCTTTATTACCACCACCTATGTATTAAATACCCCCATTAAGATTCCCCATTTGTTTGTTTTTTTTGGTGAAACGTACTAGTTAATTTATGAAATATTCCCATGTTCCACAACTATTACATATTTGGACTCCATAATTTTTCTTACACGTTAAAGGTTTCATTTATTAAATTTTTATTAGAATGATTAACCATGGAATATAACTTCATCCTCAATATCATTGATCTTATAATGATTACCTTAATTTATAATAAAATTATTATTTATGAAATCATCAATTTAATTGAGTGTGCTTTTATTTCCATACCACATATCAATGTTTGAAATCATGTCATTTAGAAAACGTATGTTTTTAGTTGATGTATGAATTAATTATATCACAACCTTATTCAAATGGGTCTCAAATAAGTTATTTTTTACATAAATTATTCATGTAATGTTATTGATAACGCAATTAATTTTCTCAATGAATCAATTTTATTGGGGATGGTTTAATATGACCAAAAGATGAAATATTCAATTATTTTAAAGGTCATCTTATACCAAATTATTATCAAACTCTTTATAATTATTATTTCATATTGTTAAAAATTTTAACCTAATATTTTCCTCTCAAAATATCATTATAGAGTGATGCACTAGAAATAATAATATTTTTCTACACTCACCATCATATATACTATAGTAATTTAATCCTAAATGGAAGGTACATTAGAGCTCTTCCAAACCATTTCATTGAATTCCATCAACCAAAACATATCCATGTGCTCTATTATAATTAATTTTGATGGATTTTTCTTTTTGTGATTGTAGGTCACTCAAAAAATATTCCCATTTTGACATGTGTGACAATTTTGAGTTCAATATCATGAAAGTGTTGGTATTTCATGAGTTCCATTATTTCTGACCAAATACTTGAATGATTCTCTTATCAAATTGATATTCCTATTATTTAACAATTTATTTTAGTTATAACTGGATTAAAAGAATGTATCCTCTTATCCATTAATAAGATATAGTTTCACATTGGTGTATAATCCTTGTAAACATATAGTACCATATCTTCCTTCTAGGATGTATTTATTTTTTTATGATGTTCATTTCTTGTCTTATGTAACCAAATTTACACACAAAAATTTTATTTTGACTAATTAAATTTAATAATATGACAATCGTGAATTTCATTTACACTCCATATATATTTTCTTTTTGTAGATAATAACATTCGTCCACTCATCATTGAAAAAATAATATCTCTGTATTTTTCATTATTTCAATTGTGGAAAAGATGTTAAATCCCATCATATGGAAATTTCACCAGTTACGAAAAATCTTTATTACAAATCTATCTATTTAATTCACGAGTATTTCAATATTTTTTTGGCTTTTACATATATTTTCTTATTCAATAATAACTACCAGTTCACCAATAATGATAATGGATGAGAATCGTATTCATTGGATTCTAAATATCCTTTATCAGTTATGGGACTAAAAAATAAAAATTTCATTTCATGATATATGTTTGACTCGCCTCCTAGTCATATCAACTTATCTGAGTCTCTTTTCTTGTTTTATTTGATCACAAAATGAAAAATTAATGTCGATATCCCCAAAACAATAAAAAAATAATAATAATTGTATTTTGATCATTAAATTCACCATGTAAATTTTTATTTAAATTATACCTAAAATATATCCAAGGAATTAGTAACACATATTTATAATACCGCTTCTCTAAAATTAATAATGTGAAAATTAAATTTTCATATTTTACTAAGTGTCGTATGAAATATCTTTTGTGTGTTATAATGGTAAATACTTTACTAAGGTTTAGAAACAAGAAATATGGTTTTCATGATATCTGGTTTTTTTAATATTTTGTTAAATTTTTTTTCCATTATCTTTAAAATACCATGGTATCATAAAAATATCTTCTCTTAAAATCTCACGAATGAGCATGGAAACATAAAAGGACAAGTCACTATAATTACCTGATACCAAATAAAGGGTAAGGATCCATCATTAACTATGAATATTATATTTTCACATAAATGAATAACCATCTAGCTCCTATAATTTTATGATATATTCATTCAATTTGTTTTTTAGGCCCTCAACTAGCTGGGACTATTCTTCCACATTCAGGATCATCTCATCTATTTTTATTTCTAAAATATTCATATTTTTGTTTTTTGATCTCAATAGTCTGTTTTAATTCCTACCCATCTAGTTTGTTGATATAGTTTCTTGAATCATCTAAAAAACATTAAATTAAATTTTTTTAGAAATCCTTATGTAATTTCATTCCAGATATGCCTCTATTAAATATTATATATCTACTTTTCCCTCGATTATAGAATCCCCATTATTATTTATAAATATATAGTTCTTATCTATATTTACTAGAAAGGAGAATTTATATATCTATATATAGTAAATGACCTCCTCCAAGTCTTATTTTTCAAAGGAAGACTATTATTTTGTATATACATTCTTTTTCATGATGAATTTTCCTTAACATTTTTTCTTGATTCACACTAGTTTTAATAATATCTACATTTTTTATTGGTATTACTAATAAAAAAATTCATATGTAATACTAGAAATAATTTTCCCAAATTTTTAACATATAAATAAAGAGTGATTAATATTTCCCTTTATATTTCATTTACCCTCATGTGATTACAATAATTAAATAAAGTCAACCCATCATCCTCTTCCACCTTAGGATCCTCCCTCGATAATTTTTTGGTAATAAATATGAATACAATATTGATAGAATTCTATATTGGTTCATAATCATTATCACTACTCATAATTTCATATATCAAAATTGTGGTGTGTGAACTATCAAACATAACCCCCTTTAAATCATTATTTTCACGAACCAACTAGTTTTAATTCAAACATGTATATAATATTTTCTAAAAATATTTTAATTTTTTTTATATTTTGATGGAACTCTCCATGTACATACATGTCATCCATAATAGAATTACACCAATAAATGAACACATGAAATGCATCAATTGGGATCATTCTAAAATTATAATAAATGTTCTATAAAACATAAGGAGTTTACTTTTAGTCTTCTTAAATAAATTCCAAAATATTAAGAATGATTTCCAAAATCACATGAGAGTTTTCTTAGGGAATAACCATTCTATATATTGTAATTTTCAATGACCCACCTATTGAATTAATATTTTTAGATTCCAAATTCAAATCATTATGATCACTTTTATATAGATATACACCTTAAATTTTGTTCATGACTATAGAAATAAATTATATATACACATATATCAATATCAATTAAAAATAATTTTCATTCAATTTATATATATATGGATGTTTCCATCCTAAAAAATCTAATCACTTTATTATTGTACCATATTTTCATAAAATTAAAAAATTTATAGAAAAATATATATTATACATAATTTGTTACAAATAATTAGTCCCAAAAGGGGTTTATACCTTAGTTTTGGGGAGGGATGAAATAGGCAATGTTAATCATTTTATTGTAACCCATATTAATCATCTTGTTCTAAATTTATTACTAAAATAATTCTAATTATCCTGGTTCATAAGAAATAATGAATGAAATCAAATATATATTCTTGAAATGATACATGGTTCACTCATTCAGTATAATAAAAGGGGCATATATGGAAATGTTCCTAGTCATGTAAAGTACTAATTCTCAATATTTTTTGGTTATAATCACTAGTGTGGTCATACTATCCCTCCTTGTTTCAAACCATATATAAAAGAATTATCATTTATAACCATATAACATGGAATAACATGATCATATTTTATTTTATTAACTTCAATGAATAAATATTTTTGTTACACTAAAAATAGTGGTTCAATGTTCCCTAAATTTTCCATCTGAATACATCTATATGAATATCTAGTGAGAGAGGATATTAGATAACCTAAATCTTCTTATTATTCTTTAAATAATGTTTCTTAAGTTCATCATATTCATTTTCTATATATGTCAACAGTGTACTCATTATACTTCTATCCAATCAAGTCATGTTATAATAGAAAATACTCTCTCCAAATGATTCTATTTTGTTTCATAACATGGTACATATAACATAGACTTTTTATCTCTATGTCATATTTTTTTTTAACATAATCCTTATTTCCTAAACAATATTAAATCTTTAATTTTCTAATATTTAAATTCAAATTTATTTTAAAACTGGTTTCCTACCATTTAGTTGAAGATTCATTTAAAATAGGCTTGTCAACCCTCTCATTTAGACACTAGAAAAATATTATGTCCATAATAGAAAAAAAATCATTTATTTATGAATTTTTAATTAATCACAATATCTACCAATATCTCAGCATAGAATTTATTAAAAATTAACAAATATCATAGTTTATCCATTATTCATGTTTAGGGGGTAGTTTTTATGATCTGGTGTGCGTGGAAAGATTCATCGTAAAAAACAAATATCAATAATAATAAATGTAATCTAAATATTATTTATTTAATATCCATTGAATCATGGATTTATAATATTCATTCAAATATTTTCACAACTATAACCTTGTGTTGTGAATGATAAAATTAGCATGTGACTACTGCTGTATAAACATATGAATCTTGGTGAACTTCTGCTAAACCATAGAATTATTTTCCAAATAATATGATGATCAATAAATATCCTTATAATTTTCAAAATCAAAATTATATGTTCTAATATCAATATTATAATAAGGTCACACGAACCTTAGGAAGACATATACTAACCTCAAGGGAAGTTAATACCAACCATATGATGTATTATCCATACATTATTGTGTATCACCCTAACCATTGATTGAATTGTGACAACCATATGTGTTCATACATAGAAATTATAATAAATAAAGTCCATATATATTAGTAAAATAAAAAACATTTTCTGGACTAGTAGCAACCTTAAATGAATTTACAAATTATTTTTTTTAGAATTAGGTGTGGTGGTTTTAGCCTTATGAAAATGAAGACTTCCTCCCTACATTAATGTATTTTTCAAATCCTGCTAATATAATTAAACTAAGAACTTATCAAATCCAATTGGTATTTATTAATGATTCCATCAACATAATGATCAGAAAATATAATTGTACAACCACTCTAACTAGTTTTCTTTCAACAAGAACAATGATGGAAATTTTATTTATTCATAAATGAATAATATATTAGTTATTTATTTAAACAGTAATTATTATATAATCATATGAATATAAAATAAATATTGTAGAAGTATGTTATAATTTTAATAGTAATATGAAAATTAAAATAGTAACAAGACCATTATTAATAGTGAAATTGCTAATTTGAATTATTTAACACAGAGAAAAAAATAAAAAACATATATCAAAATATAATTAAATAATTTATTCATTAATTTCAAATTTTATATATACATATATGTATTTTTATTTAAACATGTTTCATATTATTTAAAAAATCAGAAATTTTCAACAAAAAAGTCGATATTCATGTCACACAGTTCAGAATTGTGTTTGGGTCAAATCAATTTAATTAATTTAATATTGATTTTTTTATGGGAGATTTTTTTATTTTAAGAAATATTGAAATAAAGAGATGAATATATATATATATAGAAAAATAAATTAGTCTTCATTAAAGATTAAATGATTGACTAATTACTACTTAGGTGATGTATAAAAACATTGGATCAAATTTACTTACATCATAAACTGTATGTAAATATAAGAATTAACATTATTGATTGTATCTATTGAAAATAAAATTTTAATATATTTTGTTTTAAAAAACCTAACTACCCATAAAAAATAATTTTTCTCAACCACTACCCATTTACCCTTGATTATAAATTTTTAAAATTAAAGAGTTATCAATTCTGGAGTATGATAGTGACTGATATCACCTTAATGATGTGAATTGAAAATGGGGAATCTGTTTGTTATTATCAATTATGTAATGAAAAATTTTTGTAACAATACATACATTGTGTAGTTATAGAATATTGAAAGAAATATGTTATCACATGTAGTGGTGTTTTTTTAAAACAATTACATTAGGGGATTGGTATGAGTTATTTCTAGAATATATTCATTCATGGGGTTGAAGTGTTATAATGATTTAATTTTTAAATAAAATATCTTAGACTAGTGGAAGGATCTTTAGAGTTGATTATATATGAAAATTAATTGATAAATCTTCCAAAATTAAAAAAAGACATCACTATACCCTATTAGTATAGTGTTTTGATGAATTTAAAATGGCATATAATCAATTTAATTTATGATAGCCATATTACTAGCCATTTCAGGGTAATGATCCTTGAACCATGATTGGTTCCAAGGTAAAAATCCCACATATGATATCATTATTCCATGTGGATCCAATGGTATGACATTTTGTTGCAGAAAAAGAATATTTTTATGAATCATGTAATGTTATAACTAGAGAGGGTAATAGATGGGGAAATCAGATTATAATGACTTATTTTAAGTAGATATACTTGTTTGGTGAGATGATAAATCCCCTTCAAAATACATTCGGAAAGTGGTCATGATGAATCTAATTTAAGTAGAATAAATGTTTATATTAAATTAATAAAGGTAACTTCTTTAGAAGATATGTCTATATATATAGGTTCATGAAAATATAAAAAACATTTTTTTGAAGAGTTACTTACCATGATGATTTCATCTCTATAAATTAATGATGTGTTTTGTGAACAAATATGGATGATGAGAATCAAAGAATCCATAAAGTGTTTTACCATCAATCCAATGGTAACTAAGAGGTGGATTTTTATTAGAATTATGGATAAGAATATCTATGGACATGAAATCATAATCTTTATGAAAATTTAGGAATATCTATGAATATATTGATAATAATTTTGTCTCTTTTAATTACTTGTTTTACGTTGACATAATGTGTACCACCATACTTTATTACAAGTTATTATTGGTAATAAAATAGTAACATGTGTATCTTGATGATAAAAATTTATAACTTGGTATTTTCAAAATTATAACAAGAGTTATTGACCTTTTTATCTTCTAGGTGTCAGGTGTGTTCTTCATTAATTAATCCATTTTTACCACATCATCACCTATATGATCCAATATCTCTAACATTTTATGGGAGTAATATTGGTATTGAGTGTTTTTGTATTTATTTATAATATATCCAACAACATTATACTAGATATATACTCATACCCTTTCCATTAAATATGTATCATAATTGTCTTGATTTTAACACGGTGGCAATTCTCATAAACCTAATATTGTTTTCAATTATTGAATTCATTTATAAATGAGTTCTATTTTGTTAATGAACAAAATAAACATGAAATTAAATTTTTTATTGATTGGAAATCATTCTATGAAAGAGAATCATGTTTATATATTTGTTATCTCTTTGATTCTACATACTTGAAATAAAAAATGTTAGTTTAATAATTCCATGTGATTGGAAAAAAGAATAATTTTTAGTATTAAAAATAATATAAAATCTAATGGGAGATTATAAATCAGGTTACATTTATCTATAAAAAATTAGTTTACATGATTCAAAATAAAAAAAATGGTTTACAGAAGTAACATTAGAATGTTATTTAGTGAGATAACGATGTGAATTATTTTTCATTATACTCAAGATGAAATTAATAATTTATTATAAAAAAAATATAAGATGTAATTGTGTATGAGTTATTTACTTGATTAAATAGAATTAAATTCTAGATTATAATCTATATAATATTTCACCAATATTATTCTATAGAAATGAATATTTAGATTATCATCGAAGATAAATTTGATGCAATTATTTCTATACATGAGGATCATTATATAAATTACAAGACACTATAAAACTCAATAATGTCATTAATATATATTATATAAGATGAGTGATATCATTTATGAGAAAATAATATACATAGGGAGAAATATTTTGAATCATAATGAATTTATATTATTTTGAACTACAGAGGTCTCATGAATAGGAAATTACTTCCAAATATAATGTCATTTAAAGTAAAAATTATATATCATATTTTTATAAGGTAATTAATCAATTAAAACATAAATATTGGGGTATATATTCAGTCAGGTTTTTCAATTTTTGGATTTTAATATAATATTAAACTAAATTTGATGATAATGAATATTATGCTGGGATAATGTCAAATAACTATGGTCATCAAGAAGGAACAAAATGGTTAGTGGAATTTTTGGGGGAAAATTTATCACCAGATCAATAAGGAAAAAAATTAATAAATAAATTTACACTAATATTATAATATCACAATTTTCATGAGGAATATATTTTGGAAAAATAAAAGAAAGATGATGAATGTAGAGTAGATTATTTGTTAAATTAATTAATCCCAATGTTCATTTGAGTGGTAAATAACATAATGAATATAGTGTTTAAGAAGAACAAATAAGTTATTAGGAAATATATAGTGTTTAAACTAACAATGGACCATATGGTGTGCATGAACAAAAAATCCCATATATGAAAATATTGATTTTATATTTGGTTATAATATTGTGATAAAATATTTTTTATATGTCAAATTATTGTGATATTTATGACATGTAAGTGTTCCACACAGGAATGATAGTATATCATAATTACATACTTGAATATAGCATTATGAAGAATGTTATTACTATATAAAATAACATTATAATTAACAAAAAAGTAAAATATTTATTTCATTTTTCATATTAAAGTGAAAATTAATTAAAAACACTCATAATGTGGTTTGAAATTATATAAATGAACTCATTAACTAATATAATGTTTCAAAGGAATTTTCTTGTAATATAATGATTTTTTAAAGATATAAATTTATTAATAAATATAATTTTATATTATTGTACTGGTAAAATCATGATTGTAGATTCATAATGGAATTGAAATTATAAATTCATTAATATAATATTTTAGACTTAGAATGAGGTTTGAAAATTATGTTGGATGTTTTAGGTTAATCACATGGGTTGGTGGCCTAAAACAAGAGTTTTGGAAAGGTAAAGCAGATGGTGTATGGTTGGAACATGATTTATGAGACCATACAACTAAAAATTGAGAATATTTTTGTCTTGGTGAACAGTTTGAGAAACTATGTGATATGAATAAGGAAATAGTGTGCAGGTCTGGAACTTTTTGAAGACATGTCCTAGGTTATGTGCACGGTTGACTAACTCTTCACTGTGACCATGTGAGGATGTGGTGTATGGGGGACATTTCAATGAATTTTTGTAGAATGATTTCTTGACCGTAAGACCTTACCATATTCTTTATTAAATGGTAAAAAATGAATATTTTCCCCTTAAAACACTATAAGTTTATTATCCTATTTTGTCCCCCATTTCAAATTGTAGATAGTTCTAGTATTCTAGCCTCCTTTACCCTTAATCCATGGGATTTCTTCCTCATTATGGGTAGGAATCGAACATCACTGAGTGTGGATGATCCCATGTAAGAATCATTAAATCCGATTAGCCTCTTATGGGTTATGTTTTATCTCCATATATACACTTCTTATGTGGATAGGTAATTTATTCCCAATTCCACTAGATCATGGTTGAATGAGATATCGGTGATTTGGATTTTGGTCTTCATAAGAAGAGGGTGATGCAGAGGCCATATTCACATTGTGGTGTTGCATTTCAGTATGCATGTTTTTATGGTTATTTTCTATGGATTTAAATCTTAAATTAAATTGTTTGAGTTGTTGTTTGGACACCAGTTATTAGGAATTAGTTCTATCCTGACTTTTTCCTCATGTTTTGGTTTGTTAATGTGTGTCAAACCTCAATTATAGTTCAATGGAATGGGTCGAGGAGGTTTGTGAATTATGACTTATTAAATAAAATTGGATATTATATATTTATAAATTGATGTGTTTTATAAATTAATTATAATTTTATCATAATTGATTATTTCATAATGTTCATATAGATATGTCAATCATCACCTCTTGGATGAGATTCGATGGGTCTTAATAACTGTAAAAACCCCTAGCAAAATAAATGGAAATCTTATTTATGTTTGGAGATCTATTGAACCTAGAATATTGCATTTATACATTTTATGTTAGTATGTGAATTCCATGTCTTTCCCAAGATAGTGATATCCCTATATTTATATTTATTCTAACGGATCATTTATTTTGTTTAATTTGTTTAGTTAATTGAAAGAACACATGGGTACACTAACAACCCAGGAGTGCTTACCTCATTCATCTATATAAGACTATCATAGAGACCATGAATCCACTATGGGATGCCTTAACTAATGATATAAACTAGAGGATCTTGTGTAGGGTTCCTCCATATTATTTTTAATTGTGAGGATTTAGATAGTGTATACATTACTTATGTGTTAACTTAGAGGATCTCAATAAGGATGCTTTTTTTCATACGATCTTTTGGGATCCAGAGTGGGATGCATCTCTTGAATAATGAACTAGGTGGCCAGGTGTGGGAAACAATATTCAAGATACCTCCTTCATGTACATCATTGGTTTGGCTATAAATGATAGTCGGTGGAACTAATAACATGTTCTAACCAATTGAGCATGTGAGCATATGATAGTAGTGGTGGGTTATACATTTTACCAAACTCAATAATTTGTTATTATTTCATATAGTTACTATTGATTCTGATATTATTTATGGAGTAAAATCATGGTACATGGATGATGATCCAAATTTGAATTTTTTTGGTGATGATTATTTGAAGGTCCACATAGGTCTGAATCCTGATCATTTTTTTTAATGGTTACTATTTTTGGATTTTCCATTCAGTTATGGGATTCCTCTCTACATATTGATTTGTATTGGTTGATATTAATTTTAATTACGAACCATATACCTATTTTAATAGAGTAGTTTCATATCATATATTGTCTAAGGTATTAACAGAGGATTACTAGTTGGTGAAATACCCACATGTTATAGATTTTGTTTTCATCCTTGAGGATTGACATTGATATCTTCTAGAAATTCCTAGGGTAATCTCAATGGTTTGGTGGATAAAACATTAATAAATTTCAATGATCTATCTCATAATATAGATACTGAGTCAATTATATAATGAATTTGTAATTTTTTCATGGATGAATAGTGTATATATTTGTATCTCCTGAGGGTCTTCCCCAATAGAGATTATTAATGATACAATGTTGTGACCACAATTGGACAAGGATCTGAGAATCTAACATCTGACTGAATTACACAACAGGTGATTATTTTAGGATATTTATCCGAGATATATTTATAGGATGTCAAAATATTACCTATAAACCTCATATATTTTGATTGTAGGTGAGAACAAGAGAACCCAATGAAATGAAATCTACCTCCTTATAGTGGTGTAGCTTTACCAGAAATTTTTTCTTCATTGTCTGAATTATGTATGGAAATCTGGGATAATAATACCAAGGATCGAATTGAATTGTACATTACATGAGTGTAATTAAATTCCACTCAATACTCAAATCAGAGTATGTCTAGTTGATCTGGTTTATATACAAAAGGATCAATTGAGGTTTGACATATTTTATATTATTCAAATTTTATATTAGCTAGACAAAGAGATTTTCATGAGAATCAATTATGAAATCATGAATTCCTACAAGAACTATCGATTATTTTATTTCAATATTTTCATTGTTATTATTTGTATCTAGATAAGTAGTTGACGTACACATACACCTCATCGTACTAGCTATGTATGAGACCGTATTGGTGGTGCCCTAATGTGTTTTATTCTAACACACTCGTCAGCCTTCCATTATACAGTGACAATCTACTAGAATTTCAATTGGTTATAGTTATAAGATGTTATGAGGACAAGGAATGATCAAGGATAATGGATTCTATATGTATTTCGAGATCCGTTATGTGGTATGACTTAGTGTATATAGTAGATCCCTGTCCTTTTATTTTTTCCATTACTACCATATCTGTGGTTATTGAAGTGGGGAATTAGTGTTATATATATGGCATGGAAAATTTGGTAATTAACCCATTTCATTTTCTATAGTATTTTTAATATTTATTGATTCCAAACACTCATTATTTACTATTATGCATTATTATTAGTTTTATTTTTTTATTTTCATATTATGATATTAGAGTATACTAATTCCAGTGTACCACCTTTAGAGCCTCAATTATTGTATAATTCCTTCAGTGTGTGGGGAGTAAATCTTGGGACCTAATGGAAAATTGTCCTACTAAATAGTTTATTGGAATATGATATTGGATGTTACAAAGTGGTAAAAAAGTGTTCATTTTCTATAGTATTACTATTTGAGATATGGTAGATAGAGATACTTTCATCCTATTGGATCTTGTAAAGGATATCATATTAGTGTATCGAGAATAGTTAATCAAATAAGAAGTATTGGTTTCTATGGGTATGGAATTTCTATTATGATAAGTGATGTTATAATTCTACAAGATTTTTTGAGTGAAACACGTGTTGTGTGGAGTTATCATATATAATGTATTTATAGCTCTTGGACCGATGGAAATAAGCTAGTGACTTTTTTTTACATTTTGATTCAAAAGTGAAGTGACATTTCATGAATCATATTCATTATGTATGGAGAATTTTATATAGTACTCCAAGTGTTTGATTTCACTGCTAATGACATATTTTAATTTTATTTATGTTACAACAATGTCATAAATAGTCTCTTCTTATATAGGTTTGTTCTATAATTCTACACAATTGGACCCACTTTAATTTATATTTACCTATGATGTCAGACCATATGGATATATGGTAATTCTTCCGAGATTGTTGATGATGAATTATTCATCTAGTAATGGAGTTTTGACAACACTTATAGTTTAATCAGGAACATGGTCCCTATGTATTAGACCCCTCATGTAGTGTTTTTATTTATGATGATTTATATAATGTGTCAATGAAAACCAACCCAATGTTTTCCTATATAGAATGGAATGAAATTGTATACATCTTATTAATTTGAGCATTATATGACAAATATCATGGACGTGATGTTGGAACTATATTTTTTCATTCATTTTTGAACCTCAGTAGTTGATTCCCTTATAGTAGACACTTTTATAGGTTTTTAGGTGTGTTTATATAAATATTCATACTAACCTTAATGGAATATTACCAAATATGTTTTCCATAATATTTTAATTATATGAAATTAATTTGTGGATATATAATTGTATCCTCTTACAAACAGATGATATAATCATATACGTTTTTAGTGATATAGACCCTTTAGGGGGTATTAAAATATATGGAATCTCAGATGGGTTTGGTTTTTCATCCATCTAATATTAATCATGATCCTCAGGGGATTAGTCAAATGTAAATTTTCATAGAGAGGTTCATGTCCTCAGAGGGAGATTATTGGGAGTTGTTCCCTTATTTTGAATAATTTTTAATCTACATTTGATTACGAGTTACAAATGGCACTTACATAAACGGGTATCCATTTATATATTCAAGTGTGTATTCCTTCATAAATAATTATTGAAAATTATCATATTTGATCCTTGTTTGATTGAGATGATATTTGGAATAATTATACATTGAATTCATTTGTTTAATCCAAAAATTATATTATTTTAAGAGAAACTATCAATTTATTGATTTTAGTGGTATTTTGAGCTTAATTCGAAAAATGGACCATTTCTGATTTTAATAGTTTTAAATTATTTAAGTATTTATCCTATTACAATAATTATACCAATCCAAATTGTAAAATTATTTTTTATTAGGATTTTATACATCTGAAAATTCATTAAAATTTTATTGACCCAAAGGTACATCCAACTTCTGGTAGCTCAAAACCAAATCACATTTGGGCCTTGAAAAATATTCATATGGCTTTATATTTTTTATGGGACCATATATCATGATTAGAAAGCCAAAGTACTCATAATTTTTTAGGTTTGATGGTAAGAGAGTATATTAACAACTTTTATTAAGGTAGAGAAGTGTTATTTGGCCCTTTCAAGGCCAATAATTAATGGGAAACTAAACACATGGATTATGGAGAGTCTTTCTAGGATGAATAAAGTCTCAAAGTTAAACATGAATAACTATATCTACATGTGGAAAAATATGCTTAAATTTAGAAGGGAGACGTGGAAAAAATTTATGGTCAACATTCAAGGAGGTGTATACATGTGAACATAAAATTTAAAGGGTCTAACACGATGTAATGTTTAATGGAAAACATTGGAATATAAATGGTGGAATGATCCTCTATACTAATTTATTCCAATCCATCCAGTTTACCACCATTGGATAAGAGGTCAGGGTCAACGCTGCTTATTTTTTTATTACATTATTTTCTATTTAATATTATTTTTCTTTTACCATATATCACATATGCACATTTGTATTTCAAGTGTTTCAATATTCTTCCATATCAATTTACTTTCCATCCGTAATCTAATCATACTATTTCATTCTCATTCCATGGTGACCTATTAACCTCAAAAATTAATGTCTAACCTATGCCTTATCCTGGGGTAGGTATGTGGAAATTTCATTTATTCAATGCTTATATTATTATGTTTTATTATGTTTGTGATGAGAATGGGCGATGCGCATGAGTGTGGAGATTCTCCACAATGACACTGTTCTCAAACAAATTTCTACTATTTTATTAAATGTTCTCCCTCCATTAAAATGGATACAAGCTCTAAAAATAATGTATTTGAATAATTAAGTGGATAAAATGAAATATGATGGACCTAGGTCATGAGACACATCACACTCTCGATTGAGGTGTGTCATCATCCTTTATTATAGGAGGCGGTGAAATTAATATAGATAAATGAATTACATATTTCACACCACTAAATAAATAAATAGTAATTCATGCAAGAGATCTCATAATTAAATTATCAATCATAATATAAACACAAAAAATGAGAATGATGTGACCCTAAAACCACACAATATTTGCTAAGTAATTTCTTTAAAATATAATTTTATCATTTCATGTTAGTTTAATCATTTCTTTCATTTAGATTACATTTCCTTCTTATATTATATAAAAAAACTAATCAGTTTAGGTAAAATAGATTAATTTAGGGAACAACTGAAAAATCTCCTTAATTGATATGACCATGTGAATCCATTGTATTTCACTAGAAAAACATTGAATTTTTTTCCATACCCTACGATAGGTGTATATTAATACTACCTTCTATAAGTTTTAGTTTGTGGGTTCCATAATTCTCATTGTTTGATTTTAGATTATGTTTAATAATTAAATTTTGCTATATCATTAATTTATTATTATAATTCATTTAGTCTTTTGAAATCTCAAATACATTTAGAAATATTAATTTCACCTCCTCCTATAATCAGGGTTGATGGAACACCTCAATCAAGAGTCTGACATCTCCCAAGATCTGGAACCATCCTATGTCATTTCATCCACTTAATGGGAAAACATAATCATATGAATATGTTTTATCTAGTATAAGGTCGAAAAAATATTTAACAAAAGAATATAAATGATTTGGCGATTAGCGTCCTGGTGGATGATCACTAGAGCTGTTCGCATCACTATTTCTCACTACAAACTTAATAAAACATATTAATTTAAGCATAGAATAAATGAAATTACCACATACCGTCCCTAGGGAAAGTCTAAATTTAGTCGCTCATTTTTTATGGTCATAGGTCAAGGTGGAATGACAAGGAATGATATGAATAAGATTAGGGATGAAAGACAATGAGACACTGAAGAATATAAAAACACTTGAATTACAAAAATGTATATATGTTACTTGGGAATTGAAAAATAAAATTAAAAAGAAAATAAATTAATTATAAATAATCATCCAGGACCTTGTCCTCCACTCCAATGATGGTTAATTGGATAGATTGAATTAATTGGGGAGGAGGAGCTCTCCACCTATTAAAGGCCATAACTTCCCTCCAAAGGTTACAACACGACGAACCCGTTAAATGGGGGATTCATGCCTGGAATCCTTAATGAAAGCTGGTAAAAAATGTATTATATATCTACCCTAAATATTTCAGCATATTATACTATTTCTAGAGAGAGTTATTCCCGTTTTACTTTGATACTTTATTCTACCAAGATAGACTCTCTGTATTCACTGCATCTATATTCCCATGAATTAATGTACTTGAAAATAGTTGATTCATGTGTGTAATCCTTAATTAATGTTGTTAATATATACCTTACACATAAACCCTCAAATTTTTATAGTATTTTAGATTCCCAATCAAAAATATATAGTCCCAACTTTAAATATATCTAGATCTATGAATAGATTTCAAAGGCAACTTGGGAGATTGTTATGTGATTTTAGATGGTGGATTTATCTCTAGGTCCAGAATAATGAAATGATACCCTAGATGTATAAGACACCAATAAAAAATAATTATATGATAGTTATCATTATGAAAAATTTTATGAATGAAATATAGAAATAATTTAAAACTATTAATATAAAAATTGGCCAATTTTTTATTAAGCTCAAAATATCACTAAAATAAAAAAATGTGACAATTTCCTTTAAAATAACATTTTTCTAGGAATAAAAAATTTAAATTGGAAGTAAAATTATTTAAAATATTATCTCTATAAAATCCCCAAACATAATTCATTCTTTTCATCAAATATAAAATTTAATCATAGAATTTATAGGGTACCAATGATTCCAATATTCAAATTCCAAATGAATTTATTTTTACAATTTTCAATGTCAAATCATATAATCAAATGACACATAAAATATAAATTTAATTTCACACTATTCAAAGATACATTCAATTCATGTATTTTACTTTATAACTTTGGAAAATGGTAGATCTTTTCTTCTCTTTCATTCATGTTCCACAATTCATTATTATTTAACACGTCAAATCATGACATACCTCACTTTTAACTCTTCTCTCTAATCACTCATGATAAAACTCATGTGGATTTATTCTCATATAATTAATACATTCCCCTTATCAATATTCTTGTAAAGGAACTAATTTCTACACTTTATAATGACAAATGTCACATAAAATTATGAGGGCTTTCATTGGAGGTTCAAATGACCCTATTGCTTAATGTTAGTAGGATTTAATGTTTGATTAGTAATGATCAAGGAGGAGGATTATCTCTTAATTATAATTCATGATATCAAAAATAAATTAGTAATGAAATTATCCCCTTCAATGTAACTTATCTTAGTATTTAAAAATGTAATGTAATGAAATGAGAAAAGTTAATCATATTGAATAATTTGCGCACCCTCTTGAATATTGTTTCCTTATATTATACATTTTTTTATTTTTCAAATAACCTTTTCATTTTTTTTATTTTTCTGAATGATATGGTTAGAATAAACCTCACATAAAACACATAACCATATATGATAAAAATTTTAGGTATATTAATTAAGTCTTTTCGGTTTCCCAAATCACAACCAATTTTTCTTATTTGTTTGGTTCTTTTTATCATTTTACAGTTATTAATTTAAGTGTGTAAATCAATAGTGTATACTGAATGAATTGAAAACCTAATTTAGTTCCATAATAATCACACCCACAAATTTTCCTTATAATATAAATAATTTATTCCACCATGATTCCCTTCAACCCCAAATGTTAACCTTCAAATATAATGAATATACCAAGATTAGTGTAGGTATTAGATAAAAATGGATTGAAACATAGATCAATCAAATTAAGGTCATTCATTATCTCTATGAGATAAATAATTATTGACATAAAGGTTTAAATTAAGCTAAGGGAATTTAAAAATATTTCTCAATAATTTAAATGTGTTTTATTTCAGTCATTTTCTTTGAAAAATTTCAATACAAGTTCTAGAAGGGGTCATGTCCCAAGATCACCTGAGAAATATGACCAATAATAAATAGGAAGAACTTGTTCTATAAATCCAATTGGGAATTGAAATTATAACATTTTAAAAATAAATCAAGGAATGATTAATAATAAAAAAATAAATTTTCACTAATTTCAGAAATTCATAAAAGGAAACATAATTAGGGTAATTTCATTAATATGAATCAAATTATAATGTCAAATCAAGATTCCTCATTGTAATATACATTTTAAACATTAATCATTTGCTTCTCCATTTTACTCATTAAATAAAATTATCATTGAAATATATGACATGTAATCACATGATTTCTAATAAAATCATGTCACTTATATAATTCAAGTAAATAATAATTTAAGAATGGAAATGAAATTTATATTTTAAATCTCAAATCAGAATATCAAGAAACGAATTAAGGAGGTGAAAAGACAGAAATTAAAATTTTATTCCCATTATAAACAAAGAGTAGTCCAATTATATAATTTTTTGGGGTATTCCTTCTTTAATCATGATCCTACTAAATATAATTACACAATTAAAAATAAGTATTATGTCATTTAATCTCTAAAAGATAAGAGAGATTGGGATTTATACTGGACTAATAGAAAACGAAATTGAATTCTAAATTTATAATATTTCAATAGAATATACTAGAAATAAGGTGAAGAAAAAATATTGGTATGGTCACCCAAGTGGGTCAAAATATTTTACTACCTCTAGAAGGGTAGTATAACTTTAATCAAAAATAAGATAGTGGATGAAGCTTCTTTGATTTGAACAACCACATGTGGATTTTCCAAGCATGTGATTCATACTTATGGGTTAGGAATGATCAATGGAAAGTGTATACTATATCCAACCACTTAATAATTATTTATTGTTTTCATGGTGGGTGTTGGATGAAGTATAGAGCATCAACTTTCTTGTTTTCTACTTGTGAAACCTCATCTTTTGTTTAAAATGCCGGGTCAACATGAGATTCATGAATTAAATGATTAAATGGTAGGAAAGTAATAATTTATAAATGAATATAATTTAAATTTTAAAAAATCAGAAAAATTATTCCATTCACAATGTTTATACACTTTCATGATTTCTACAATATCATCTACATTGATTTCTTCATGGGGTAATGAAAATTCATCTTCAAATATTTCATGGAGCTCCATGTGTTCCTCAATAGGTGTATGGTATGTTTCTTCATCATCCTATAATGAAATTCAATTCCTAATAGAATATTAAAATTCAAAACCATATGTAATTATACTCAAATTAGATTAAATAAAATAAGAAAAGAAAGAGTTCATAGAATGATCATCTCTGTGAGTTGGTTATGGTTCAATCAATTCTTCAATGGTAACTATCTCTTGATGTTTGATCTCAATTGTTGGAGGAATGTAGTTAGTATCCATTATATTTTCTTCAAACTCTACTAATATTTTGGATTCCTTCTCTTCTATTTATACAAAATAGTATAGTGGTGTTGGATCATCTACTATGTAAGTAATGGGGATATCATATTGTACCTCATACTTGTCCCAAAATTCATCCATATCATTATGTTCTTCAAAACATATCTCTATAAGTAGTCTTAAACATCATGAATACCCTATAACTTATCATAGTAATCCTGAATTTGGTTCCTAAAATTGTCAGGTTCTTTATGGTCCTTTATTTGGGACTCTAACTCTTGTATTTTTTAGTAGAATAGGGAAATCCAGTTACACTTCCTTCTTTTATTCGAGTCATTTTACGTCAGTTTGGAGCTCATTGATCATGTCCATAAAATCATCAGGTGTGATCTATTTTGTTAATTCTTTTTGATTATTCTTGACCATTATTATAAGATCATCAGACCTTATTTTTATATAATTCTAATTATAATCATTTCCTTCTTCATTCAGCTATGAATAATTTTGAATGAATATAAAAAAGGATCAATATAAAAAACATGGAATAATTTTATTATAATAGTAATTACATTTTTTCTATAAGGTGATTATAGAAAACGATAAGTAAACACTGAGTGTATCACTAGAAATGGTGGAAGTTTTGATGCATTCCTATCATAGGGAATGTAAAAAAGAAAATTTCTATGTTTTCCTAATAAAACACTATGGTTGACCAAGTATTTCTCATTGAATATATTTCTCAGTTGTTCACTCAATTAATCTAATTTTCTAAATTAATTATTTTTTTGTTTTTTATTTAATCTAAGATGGAAAAGAAATTTAAATGAAATAAGTGATTAAAATAACATGATATGAGATAATGAGACTAGTGAAGAAAAAACATGGCCATTATGGTTTTCTTCGTGGGTTCCATCATTATAATTGTTTTCACTTTAATTAAGTTTGAAAATTTCATTCAATGATCTCATGTATAAATTACTCTTATTTTATTTAGTGGTGTAAAGTATTGAATGTATGTTTCTATATTAATTTCATATCATTGTTTAACAAAGGTTGATGGAACACCTCGATCGCCTCTGTGATATATCCTAGGACCTGGCTCTATTATATGCCATTTTATCCACTTATTTGATTAACATGATCATATGAAGAGATTATATTTAGTATAAGGGATGTAGAAAATTTAATAATATAATATAAATGAGTTTCATAATAGTGTCGGGTTATATTCAATCCACACCCATACATATCACTCTTCCTCATCAAAAATGTAAGAACAAATAATAATTTAAGCGTAGAATAAATGAAATTTCAAAAGACCACCCCCTGGACAAGCCTTGGCAAAACACCTCATTTTTTATTATATAATTTCATGGTAGAAGTGAAATTAAAAAAATAATTAGATTAGGTACTGATGATAAAGGGATATGGAAGAATACAGAAACACCTGAATAAAAAATATGATATATGTTACATGGGAAAATAAAATAATAATTAAACTAAAAATAAATATATCCTAAAAATTTAGCATATCCATTGTCCTCTACTCTAATGGTGGTCTAATAGATTGATTAGAATGAATTGGGATGGAGGAGTAGTCCTCATTTTGTATCCCATATTTTCCCTTCAAAACATACCAAATACGATCCCTATTAAATGGTTGATTCATCAATTAAATCCATCATAAAAAGTCATTCATAAATTAATTTTGGGTATATACTACATGTTTCGACATATATGGCCATATGTAGAGAGTTGTAATATTGTTTTACTCCTATACCTTATTCTTCCCTGACATACTCTCCATATTCCGTGTCTCATGTTTCCCATGCACTAATGCCCTTCAAATCATCCAATTCATGAATATAAACCTTCATTAATATTCCTAATATATTTATTTCTAGTCCACTCTACAAATGGATGATTATTTCGATGTCCCATTTATGTTATATAGACCCAACACCAAATATCATCAAATGTATAAATAGTTTACACATCGCAACTTGTGATGTTGTTTTCGAGATTCATGATCATTGATTTTGCTTTTGGTATAGAAGTATAAAATCAGTCCCATTATGTAAAAGATCGAAATATGAATGAATTTTATGATTTGTAGTTGTATAAAAAATGCTATGGCTAAAATATCGAAATAATTTTAAACTGTTAAAATCCAAATAGCCATTTTTTGATTAATCTAAAAATACTACTAAAATCATTAAATGTGACAGTTGACCTTAAAACAACACTTTTGTGGGATTAAAAATATTGAAATCAAAGAAAAATTTTCAAAAAAATTATCTCTCTCAGTGTTATATAGTATTTGACTATATTAGTTTAATGTTGTCCATATCTCCCATATATAGGGTTGATAGGTTCATTTGATGAATTATATTGGGATATGTGTGTGGATAACACATCGTATGATGTGACCATAGTGGTAAGATTGATATATAGATTTAGTGTATGGAACTAGTAATCATTTTTGGATCCTTGAAAAGTAGTACTAGGTTGGATACATAGATGTCCTTATTTTTGAATCACAACCATGATAGTTAACATTTGAATTGATCAGGTGTATCCTATGATAGACATTGTTTCAAGAATATAGATTTCGTTGAGGTACTTAAATTAGTAGTATAATAATATTGAGGCTGATATATGGGTGATTATTGGGGTATTCATGGTAGGAATGATGATTGCTTTTTAATATATAGAAGAATGTTGTGTTCTTAGATATATATACTGAGTTAAATTGGTAGTACTATTTTAGTTTATTACCTTATGTTCAAATGGGATAATTTTATCATCATATTATATTTTTATTATATTCTGGTGGAATGATTTATGTGTATTGATTGATGTTCATGGAAGAAGTCATGGAAAAATAGAGGTTCTTGATTTTGATAAGTAGTTCCTTGATATATTATGGATTGATGACACTGACATGCCATGTATCATGGTAAACATTTCCTTTTAATGGATGACTAACCAGACTATGAATAGGGTGATCATTCTATTTGTCAGATATTTATGATACCGTTTAAATAAAAAATCAGTGAGTAACCTATTTTGTTTTGAATATTGATGTTTTAAATGAACTGCAATGGAAAATGATACCCAATAATTATAATGAAGTGAGAAATATCCCCTTATGTGGTATAGGGTTCAATGATAATGGATCAATTTTTTAAGATATCTTACCTTTTGTTAGACATGTAATTTTTTTTTCAAGTTACATGGTGTTAGGGGGTAGATAAGGAATCTATCCTCACGTGATGTGAATATAGTTTAGGATGAGTGATACACACCTATCGATGGAATCATAGAGGAATCCTGGTTAGGGATGATATTTCCCAATATCTTGGCATTGTCTTATGTACAATGATAGTTTTTTGGAAATATACTGAGCTAAATTCAATGCTTTTACAGTATCAAAGAGGGACTCCTTGCATGTACTTTTTGGGGGTAGTAAAAAGGTAAGCCATATGGTGGGAAGTGAACTGTTTCCCTCTTTAGGGTTATAACACTTAGTACATTTTGGGACTGAGAAATATCATGGTATTGTTCCATGTACCAATAATAGAAAATGGGTGATGGTTTTAATGATTTCGGGTGGGAGATAGGCTATTGAAATGCCGATAGTTATGTATGGTTATGGACAAGCATGTTTTACAACAACAAAAATTCATTCCTTAGTATTATAAAAAGGATTATCCAAGGATAGGGAGTGGGTTGAGACCATATATTGGATAGTTATTTTTATTTTCGAAGACGTGGATAAATGGAACCATATAGAATAAAAATTATTCATAAATTCTTGTTTTGTATAAGAATTTGAATTCTGGTTTAGTTTTAGTATTGGAATCAAGCATAGTATGTCTTGTGAGGATACAAGGGTGCTTGATCAGAAATGATATCATTGTAATATTTTTGTATGAAAATGGTTGTTGAAAAGGGATATTTTTATATGTAAATTCCATGGGAATTGAATTATAGTTTTAGGTGAGAAAACATCGAACAATATTGGTGTGCATTATGATAAAGGATACAATATATGGTTTTGGTTTGGAATTGGTTTTTCCAGAGATGTGATTGTGATAATGGTTAGAAAATGGTGGTTGGATATTTTTTTCTTTATATATATATATGTGTTAGAAGTGATGAACAACATTAGGAACACAGTTTGGATGAGATAGGTTCTCTGGAAGGGTTAATAATGGATTTTTAGGAAAATTAGGTGCAACCATGTTGAGTTTGGTCAACCCTAATTCAAAAATGTGGATAAGTTGATAGAATGAGAGATGTTTCCAAAATTTTGACATAGTGTGTAAGGTAAAATAAAGTTGGGTGCATCATTTATATGATAGGTGTGTGTTTTGTTTTATAACACTAACAGTGGTAGTACCATAGTAAGAAATTGGTCGTCGAAATGCGATCTTATGGTTGGTAGGACCATAGGATGGTTATTTATTAAAGTATTCAAATGATCATATTTTAGTTTAGATTATCATGGATATGTGTCATATTTATGTGTTGATTGTATTTTTGATAATGGTCTTGATTTTTTTAGGTTTTGGTGTTATATGTTCAAATGTACATCTGTTAGAACAATAGACATTGAGGAATATAATTCATCCATATGTGTAAAAATTATGACCCTATTAGGTCAGTTTGATAATTTTGATACCCAAAAATAAAATTTATGGATGAGATGTGTTATGGATGGGATTATTTAAGGACCAATCTTCTTTTGGGATAAACATTTCATAATAAAATTGAATATTTAATTATTGGATGGGTTAAATATTTTTTTAGAGATTCCGAATAGAATTCCAAAAGAAGTAATTCTTCAAAGAGATATCTCTAGGTGTGTAATGAGTCTCATATTGTGGATTAGAGGTGTCATAATAATATCATATGTTATGGTCTAAAATTGGACGTTTGGAAAGGTGATGCTCAAAGTTCACAATTGATACGCAATTAAAGCAAAATATTTTGACTAAAGGAGTTGAATGCATCAAAATGTTTGATAAAAAAAATACAATGCACCTTATTATGTTAGTTTGATAAATACAAATATGTTGACTTTTAAAAAAAATTATAATGGTAAAAATTGTATTATTTAAAATCATGAATGTTTTATAGATCTATTGAATGATGGAATCATTCTAATAAAGATTTAGTTACAAAGAAAAAATGTATTTTATGTTTTCAATGAATATTTTAATTGATTAATTGCAATGATAAATGAAAATAAATTATTGTATAAGAACATTTGATACTTGGGGAAATTAATATTATTTAATTACATCGATAATTATTCCATTCATCTTCTGTCAAATCAAAACTGTCATAGGTTTAAAACCTCTAACACATGTATTAAAGGTAAATTGAAAAACACATGTCATATATTTTGGGAGAATAACCATAAAAATATTTTGAGGTTTTTCATATGTAGATGGTCCAAATATATTGATTTTAAAAAATTTATGATGGGGTCACCATAAATTATTTTAATGACTTTACTCATAAGAATTATATTTATTTTGATGACTAGCATGTTACATGATCTAATTAAATTGAAACATTTCCATTGAATTGATGACAATAATGATGGACGTGATTTCAAAATATTTTACTTCTATAATGTATTTGAATACAAAAATAAAAAACATTGATGATTATTCTCATTATTATAGAACAATTAATTAATACAGTACTCCATAAACATCTAAACAATATTTAGTTTATAATTCGTTGAATATCTATTTTTTACACAAGATTGGAAGGATATATCAAAAGAAAAAACAATTAATTTAATTTCATGGACTAAAAAATAACCAATGATGTCTATATTTTATATAGTAACAAATATATAATGAATTAAATCAACACACCATATGAGTTATAGATCAAAAATAATTATTTTATATTGGTATTGAATGTATTAGTAACCCATGTTTCAAAAATATTAATAATTAATAATTTTTAATGTTAGATGAGAGACTAGAACATTCCTGGGATACACACAAGGAGTAAAGAGTTACTAAAACTTCAATAGAAATATATGGAATACCTTAACAAAATTAATATTATTTTGATGTAAAAGAAAAATTCCGTAACAATAACACCAAAAATTGATGATTTCATTGAAGAAACACTTATAAATAGGGACATAGATTTTGATATTAATATAACTAGGGTTGAAATGTTTCAAAGTGATTATGTTGATTCATATATTTCAAGGGATAATTAAGGACTAAGGGATGATGATAATAAATTTAAATGGCATATGAATAATTTTTAAACTAATAGAAATTGTGTGAAAACCTAATGAACTTTTAAGAGTTTCCATCATATATGTTTACCTACATAAGAGAACATGAATGGTTTTGCATTATAATTTAAATAATAATTGGAGATATGGTATAATGTAAAACTAAGGAATGAAGTTGATTAGAATGAAAAATGAAATTTGATTAGTGTTTTAAATGACATTATAAAATTTTTGTGAATTTGGTCAATAAAAATATGCACAATGAAGATAGGTTATGTTTCCTGGTAAAAACCACATATTCTTTGTAATATATAAACTATATTTATAGGTATTTATTTTAATGGGAGAATTTTTCAGATAATAAGGATTAAAGCTATAAATATCATCCTCATGATATGTTAACAGAAGTAATATAATGTTTTATTAGGGGATATTATGTTGGTATACCGTAAGGGAAAAATTGATTAAGATGTTCGTATTGAATAACATGATGCATTTATCAATAACAGTGGTTGATATTGATTTTTAAAGGTAAATATATTAATATATGGGATTTACAAATTTCTGCAATCATCGAATTTATGATTTAATAGTAGCTAAAGGTTTTAAAATTTTTTACGGAAAAAGAGGATGCACATTTTTTTTGTCAATGAAGAAGAAACAATATAAATAATTGTAAAAGATGATGTTGATGAAATTTTTTTCATTGAAACTAAAAAAGGGCTTACTGAGTAAATTAATACTTAATTCGGGAAGCTCTACAATGTCCCTATTACTAATGACAATACATCTTTTTTTAGTTTATAGTTAGTAAATAGTGTTCATTATATCTCTCATTCACTAGATAATTATGATTGAGAGTTTTGAATTATGTTTGGAGGTGAGGAATCAAGAGTATTCTCAACTCATACATTACTTCATATTATGATTTATATTGATGAATAGTGAATTACTGTGAATCAAAGTTTGTTCTAGAGGACTTCAGGTGGGATTATATATTTTAAAATAGCGAAATCAGATATCTTCTTTTTTGTCACATTAAAAGTAATATTAGAGAGAAATTAGAATGTTTTGAATATTCTAGTCATAAAAAATAATTTCATATATAAAATATACTGTATATATTTTTTATTATGGTATAATAAATGTATATATTTAATATAGTTAGTTATACTGATGAAAAATTATCTAGAGTTATAGGTTATCCAACAATTTATTCATGGGGATTATTTCTTTATTATAGGTGGATATGATTCTTTATAGTCAAAGAAGAGAAATATTATCACCCTTATATAAAAATAATAATTTGATATTTTGTCATCCCATGTCCAATCTCAATTTATTTGGATGATGTCATAGGATATATAAATGATGTAACACATTTCAAAACCACTGGTAATTATGTGTGAAAATCAATGTTAAATATAAATTTTAAATGAATTTCGGTATCATTTCATGGTAAATAATATTGAAATCCCATTACACATCATAATGGTTAATGAAAAAGATTGTTATATTTCATTGTATATAGAATCACTTCAAGAGTACATTATATATATCCTAACAAAACACCTTTCAAAGGATGTCTTTTCATACTTGAGAGTGTTGTTGGAAGTGTATTCTATCTTCAAATGCATTAATGTTTTCTTGTTTATTTTATTAATTTAATTAAACAAAATTTACTAGTAAAATATAATAATATAAAAGATGTTGTAATTTTCAATAGGGTGATACCCATTATTGTTTCTTTTGTTGGCCTCAATTAAGGGGAATAATCTAAGAAGTGTTTGAAAATATATCAGCGACTTGTAATATTAGAGGCATGATATTGAATTATATTTTAACAACATAATAATTTTTCATTTAATTAATTGTGAAATAAATAATATTTTGTGATGGCATCTATTATACGCTCCACTATCTTAGCTTTTCTTACAGACAACACTATGTTTTGACAAAAAATTATATATATTGTGAATATAGTTAATTAAAAATGAAAATTATAACCCATATATAAAAAATAAGGAGATGAATATTAGAATTTTTTTATTTATAATTTTTAATTTAATTAAATAATTCAATAAAAAAATATTTTGTTTTGTATGTATTTATATGCTTTGGAAATAAAATTTTCCAAAAACATGATTTAAATGGATTTTTCTAAAAAAATAATAAAAACATTTTATGATTATTTTACAAAATTTATTTTATTAATTAAAAAATTTATTTTTTAATTTATAAATAAAATATTATATTAGTGTGATTTTTTTAGATATATTTGAATAGTATCTTTTTTTGATGAATATTGAACATTAATTAAAAATTATATTTATGTTTAAATTTTTTGTATAGCTAAATTTTATTTTTAAATTATAATTAATATATATTTCGTTAAGCTATACGCTTAATACTCTAATTTAGTTCATTGAAAACAAATTTCATATTAAAATTTATTATAATAACTTTGTAAACTTTTGATCATTTTCTCTTTAAAAACCATATTTCCCATCATGTTTTGGATAGTTTTTATGTTAAATTTCATCACTTAATATAATTGAATTTCTAAAAACAATATTAAATCATTTGAATCATTATAATATATAACATATAATAACTACATGTAATTTTTTTCCTAAATGAATATTAAATGTAGTAACAAAAATATATACGTTAGAGAAGGAAAAATGGGTTTACATGGGGTTAAACTAAAAGGATAATGAAATAATTTACATATATAATTGTCTACAATTTATATTCAGACCATTTTTCGTCTTTATAACAATATGGTTCAATATTAGTCTATTTTGAAAGCTATTGAAAAATACAATACATGGGAGCACTGAATTCATTTCCAAAGAACCAAGAGTGTCCTCTCTCTCACTTATAAAATCCCACCCACTACCATCTCTTTTAAAACATAAAAACTATTTGTTTTAAAAAATAACAATCCAAATAACTTCCTAAACATCGATACCACATCTCAGAATCCATGGTTTTAAATGAAATCCATTATTGGACGGATTTTAGTGAAATCATAAGGAGGATACCTAAACAAGAGGTATCATTCATCAACGAGCATTATTATTTTATTTATTCATTCGGACCATTAAATTATTATTCATACATTACATATAATATCATCATTATATTCAATATAATTATATATTTTTGTATTATATATGACCTAATATTTTCCCACTTCCAAGAAAAGGGTTATGAAATCATCATTCGTGTGTATGGGGTACTACTACCTCGCGTACTAGTGTCATTCATTTTTTCTTTACCACCTATCATGGTTATTGAAAATGAGGGATGTATACTTTATATATTTTATTTAGTATATTTTTGATGATATTCGTATTCTTTAAATATTATATCATACATAAAACCATTCGTTATATTTTTTTGGAATATGATAATGTTGTTTGTTTGTACAAAAGACTTTCACCTCACAAATTGATGTAAATTGGTCACACATTAAATTTAATGTTTTAAGGATTTTTAAAAAAATATTTGTTATATATATTACATTAAAATTATTATTGAATGATAATATATATCGTTTACATTTATTTTTTCTATATGAAAATAAAATTTAAATAATGTTCATACGTACATACAATATATTGTTTCCATGGATGTAGTTTCTCATTTTTAGTACCAAAAGTTTTGGAATAACCCTAAATAAATATTTAATTAATAAATATGATATTTATATAATAGTTATAATTTTTTTATTATATAACCATGATCAATTTTGGAGGACCGAAAATATAACAAATCAAAATTTATATGAAAAACAAACTGGTTATTACTCAAAAGGAAACTTTAACGTGGAATTGTTAACAAATGGGTAATAAAAGGTCATAATAAAATCATATAACATATGATATATATGAATATGGTTTATTAATATATATATAATGGACTTATATTTTATATACATTGCGTTTTAATAAGTATAATGGAAGTCAAAGCTTAATTTAAGGGGTTTTTAGTCAATTTTGTTTTCTGAGAGACTTATTCCATATTCATAACTCATTTATTTTATTCAGGTATATAATAAACTATGAAATGATATATCATTAATATATCAAATTTAATGATTATTAATGTTTATATTTTTGGTATTATTTCACGGGGCTTATGATTCAAATGTAACTGAAGATTTAAGGGATTTTTGTCTAAATTTTCTTTCTTTGAGAAAAATGTTATGTTATGTACCTCTATTCATTCATGAGGTCTATATAGCCACCATGAAATTTAATATCCTTAATTTATTCATCCAAATGATATTTTATGTTTTATTTTTTTTTCAATTAATTTATTGAGTTTATGATGCAAATAAATTGGTGAATATTTTATGTTAAAATCTTATTTTTGGTCATGATATTTATGATTAACTCTCCAATGTGGAAATATAATGATATATCTCTCAAACATTATCATTAATTAAATTCTGCTCTATTTATTAATTATATAATGATGTATTGGTAAAATTTATCACTCTTCTGTATGTTTAATTATTAGTATTTTTTATGAAATTTTGAAATTATTTATCTCTTTAGACGAAATTATATTATATTCTAAAACCATATATTAAAAAACTAGTATTATTATTTTTAAAATAAATTTTAAACCATGTTTTATTTTTTACTAATTTTTTCCAAAGGAATCTTAATTTCATTAACAAACAATGTCGACTTTTCATTTACTGAAAATGTGAAATGAATCTTGATTTTAACCTGTATAGTATGAATATAATTTTCTGACATCATGAAAAAAAATTTAATCAAAAGAAAATTTATATTTCTGATGGTTTTGTTAATGAAAAAGGTTTTATATTTTGTATGTATTATTGGTTTTTTGATTCTGAAAACAAAATTTATCTCATGAAATGTTTCAAATGGTCAATATAAATTATTTTACTTACAAGATTACATACATTGTTGTTGCCTCTACCATAATGGGTATGATATTAAAGGATAAAATCCATATTCTTTCTCATAATGATTTAGTTTTTGATGAAAATATTTTTTTGAATATCATTTCTCTTCCAATTTCTAAAAAAATATAAAGTGCATATGAAACTTACTGATTTTGACTGCTTATGCAATGATGATATGAATATGAATCCTATATAATTTAAAAAGGATATGATATAATGAAATATTTATTATACCCTTTTTTTAGTGTGTTATGAGGTTATGAATGTTTATGATCTAGTAGAACACCTAAATATAGTTTCAATTAGGTGATGGGTGGGACCTATATCTCCCACTAATAAATTGGGTATATATTTATATCTCATGTGATTGAAATGGATTGAACTTGGAGTGTTACTTGATTAGTAATACATTGGTATAATGGGGAGAAAATATGATTTAGTAGAACATGGGTAGAATAATTAATGATTCCATTTATTTAAGATAAAGTGTTCCCTATAATGGTCTTAACATAGATCCATGAATAATATGGAAATGATTTTCTATTCATATGTGTATACCAAAAAATCGATGTGTTTTTATTATTTCTTTCTCTCATGGATAATATTCATTGATATCATTATGATTATTGTTTTATCAACTTCTAATCTTTATTCCATGTCTCATGAGTATGATATTTAATATGTTTCAAATAAATTATATCCATATTTTCTCATACACTTATATTTATGTTACAATTATGTATCCCTATTGTTTACCCTCATAAAGCATCAAGGCTAAACCATTCATATGATTCCCTTACCCATGTTTTGAAGATACATATTGTGCATTATATGTCAAATAAAGGTTTTAGTTTTGAAGAACATAGTGTTAGATGATGTAACTCAATTATTTATTGGTTTTTATCTTTTAATGCTTCTCAATTAACTAAACTATAATTGAACTTGGGAATGTGTTTAGTAAATATAGAGAATATTTAAAAAAATATATAATTTTTATGGATGAGTATCTATGTAGGAGAATCCTTGATCACTATAATTTGTATCAATGTAAAGTTTTAGTAAACAATTTTATACTATAATGAGAAAACGTTATTGAGATCACTAAATAAATATATATGAATATGGTTAAGTATGGGTCAAATTATAAAAAAATTATATTTTTGGAAAAGGATATATTAATTGGTTTCCTTTAAATACCTCAATGACATGATAATACAAGAGGATGTTTCTCTAGCATGGATGTACCAAGGTGTAACAACCATAAAAACAACATATTGGGCTAAAATACATCCAGAATTGGTGCATGGCTATAGTCTTTAATACACACCTAGGTTAACACTCCAGGGTGATATACTTTGGAAATTAACAAACACTTTAGGAACCACAATGAATGAATTAAATACTACATTGATATGAATGACATTAGAGAAAACTAAAATGTCATATATTAGATAGGTTTTATTCTTTTAGAAATTATATAAGTGATTTTGAAAGATTATGTGGTTGCCCACTATTACTATTATTACCAACACTATATTGTATTTCTTTTTAGTCAAAGGCAAGAACCTAAAGAAACCGTTTTAATGATATGTGTGGAAGAAAATTCCACAATTATATTTTAAAGAATCCAAATGTCATGGGTGCTGGAATAAAACAATTATTTATTTGGATCACACTATATTCTCATTATATGAAACAATATTGAAATCTAAATGAAAAAAGAGATAAAAAATTTGGTGTCATACTTCATGATATAATATCCACCTTCTATCAGTGATTATGTTAATCATCCTGTTTCAATGAAATGGATCAATACCAAATAAAAGTCATTTTCCATTTTTGTTTTTTCTAATCAGGAAAAATTCATTTTTGTTTTCTACCATTTTGAAGGTGAAGTGGATTTATAGTGAAAAATTATCAATAATATGAGGATTCATAATGAAATAAACTCCATGGATTGGTGATAGTTTAATAACACATATTTCAATAATCATTTCCATGTTATTCTTCTATAATTTTGGATAATTAGATCCTCGAGATAAACTACATGAACGATTGATCGATCGGTAACTATGAGAAAATTTTATTATAATTTTGAGGTATATATTGGGTATTATCATCCAACCTAAAACTAAAGTTGACTCATTATTCAATATCTTAAAACCAAGTCTCCGATAAAATTTATCCATAAGATACATGAGTATTTATGAAGAGATTGTTCAATATTTTATCATATTGGAAATGGAGGTTAAAGTAATATAGCATTCTTATGGTTTTGACAAGAAAATGAATATAATGTTAAAAGGAATAATTAAAATCTATAAATTGAAGAAGGCGATCATTTCATTTTGTTCAATATGTGAGAAAAAAATAAGGAAAAATTTATTAAGGGGAGTAGTAATTGTTTTATGTGTGGGATGGAAGGTCATCTAGATACTGATTGATGATGTGAAGGAAAAAAGTTAGGTAATGATAACAATAGAGAGAATCATGCATAGAATTTACCTACCGCACATTAGTTATATAAGTTTAAGGATAATAGTCATTATGGAAACCAGTTCCCAAACACAATGTTTAATGATGATTATTGATGTCCATATCCTCTTTAGACTAGGTATAAAAAGAAATATATTGTGATCAATATTTTTGATGAGGGTGGGATAACAAAGTCTTAAAAGGTATACATTACATCCACTATAGAACTGATAACTTCTTATTTAACATTGTATATTCCCATTTTATTATATATATAAAACATTATAAGGGTATCATGAGTCCATCCCAATTATTAGATATTGAAATATATCTGGAATCTCATATTTTTGTGATGATTTCATCTTAAGGTTATCTTTCCTCTACAGTTTGAAATGGTGGGAATGAACTTCCTACAAATATTCTCATTCTTTCTCTAATTTAATTTGATGTTATACTGGGAGTGGATCATATTTATCTTCAAAAAGACCACATAAATTATAAAGTGAGATAACTATTCCTTGATATTCCAATCCAATATATGATTTTCTACCCCTACTTTGTTAATTGTGAAAATTATATTGGGATTACATCCATTTGATAATTATTAATTATTTTTTATAAGATATTTTTAACTTAGGTGATTGGGGATAAATATGACTTCGATGATATGACAATTTTTTTGGGAATATGTTGATGACATTATGAAAGAACTTATAATTCTTAAACCAAATATTAAGAATATTTATTAAAATAAATAAAACATGCTTCCAAAATAATTTCATAGAATCCATAGATAATGTCAATGATTTATTAGGTGGTTTCGGAAAATAATATCTCAGAAAACCATGAAAAGGGATTCATTCATACACTTGTGCTGCCATTTGGGGAAACTGATATTTTTTTAAAAAAGAATGATGGATTGATGTGACTCAACATTGATTATCAATGTTTGAAAAAAAAAATCAAAATTAAGAACTTTTATCCTCTTTCCCATATTGATTTCTTTTTGATTAGATGTGAAAAGGATAATATTTATCCATGATTGACCTCTGTTATGAATATCATCAATTTAGGGTCTCCAAGGATTATATAGTAATGAAATCAGTCCGTAAATGGTAAAAAAACTATGAATATATATTAATTATATTAGATCTTACTAACAACCATAATATCATAACAGATATAATGAATATAGTATTTATATATCACATTGATTTTTTAATGGTAGTGTCTATAGATAACATACTCAAAGATAATGGAAGAGAATTAAGACCACATGATAATTTTACTAAAGACACTATGAAAGAAGAAACTATATGAAAATTTTATATGTAGTTAATTTTGTATATAAAGGATTCATTTTTATGTCATATAATCTCAAGAGAGTGTATATTAGTAGATAAACCAAAGATGAAGGCTGTTGAATGTATTTATAGACCAACCAAATTGACTGAGAACCATAGTGGTCTTGTATTAGCTAGATATTATTGATGGTTTCTAGAGGATTTATCAATACTATCTAGTCCTCCGACTATGATAACATGGAAGGGAGACAAGTTACAATGTGATGTTAAATTCAACGAAAATTTCAAGGAACTAAATATAATAGTATTCATCACACATGTTCATACAATACACCATAGTGGAGAATGTATTTTAATATAAAGTGACTTATCCAGGATGGGATAAAGATGTATTATTATGAATATTTTCATTGTTAGATATTATATTCCATATCAATTGATGTCTCATGAGAAATATTATACATGAAAAGATTTATAGTTATCATTATTATGTTATATTTATTATTTTGGAGGAAATATCATTATCAAAAATAGATTGATATATATACCAATCATAAAAGTTTGAATTATATATTCACATAGATGGAATTGAAAATAAACCAAATTATACATTTGTATAACAATAAATATTATATCTTCACAATACATTATCACCCATGTAATCGGAACCGGGTGGCTGGTGTTTTGAGGTGAAAGGATCATACTAGAATATCCATTATTAGGATCAAAAATGAAAAAATATTACTATCTTTTCAATGGATGGATATCAAAATATAGAAGGAAGGGGAAAATTATAATATTTATCAATTGAATTTTCAATCATTTTTCAATTTTAATATTAGGTAGGATTATAAGTAACATGTAGAGTTGAAAAAGTAGGTTATAACTATTCATGATCTTGACTATGATCCCAATAGAATAATAATATTTAATAAGAATGTTTTCATTTCTTCCATATCATATTTAAAGAATGAGTTGTTATAGTAAGCACATAGTCAATCGTTCTCTTTTCATCTAAGAAGCATGAAGATGTATAGACATTAGAGAGAATGCTTTAGATGGTATGGCATGAAGGGAGACATAACATAGTTTATATCTCAGCTCTTAGTATACCAAAAAGATTATGATAAATGAAAAAAGTAAATGTGGATTTTATCCATAACCCATACTTGAATTAAAGTGTGAAAATAACACCATGTATTTTTTCCTTGGACTCCCCATAATATCTATAGTGAATAATACTATTTATGATTTATTTGAATGCCTTACTAAATTATCACACTTCATCAGAATCAGTGAAGAATTATCACTGGATAAGATTTCTATGATATTAATTAAGGATGTTTTAAGGATTAATGGAGTACTATATTCCATTTTTTATGATTAGGATCCTAGGATTTACCTAATGTTTAGGAGAATCCTGAAAAGAGATCTTGATATGGAGTTGATTTCGATAAATGAGTCACTTCCCCAAAAAGATGGTCAATCTGAAAGCAAAATTCAGTCCCTAGAGGATATGTTGGGATCTTTTTTATATGATTTAAAATGTGTGTAGGATATACACCTACCTGTAGTTAATTATTTTCTTAACAACAGATTTCACTCAAAAATACAAATAGAACCTTATAAATCCCTATATGGAATGAAATGTAGTTCTCTATCCTTTTGGAATATAGATGGTGGCAAAAAAATATAATAGAACCTGATATAGCTGAAGAAGTGGTAGATTAGTAATTATACCTTAAAAAACAGACCATGGGAGCTCAAATTCGATAGAAATTTTATGATGATAATCACTGATGTGGCCTAGAATTTTAAAATGGTTACAAGTTGTTTCTATGAATTGTCTCTACATATGATGGTTATGAGGTTTGTAGAGAAATGGAAACTTAGACATGTGTATTTTGTTCACAATGAAATTATTGATTTTATTAGGATGGTATCCTATCACCTGAAACGTCCACCAATCCTCTGTCATGTCCATGATGTGCTTCATTTATACCCTTTAGTTGTACTGAACTCAGTGGTTATATAGCAGGAGAAATATATTTCATATGGAACAAACCTCTTAGAGATTCTATATCATACTGATAAGGTTATATAAAAAAACACCACTCACATGTTGAATTTTTTTTTGGATAAACCACATATTTGAGGAAGAAATATGATAACAACAGAATAAGATGATTCAGTAGTATATTATTTTCTTTGTATTGTAGTGACTATTTTTTAGGGAGAAAATTATTTTAAGGTTTGTTAGAATGTAACAACCTGAGTTTTTTTTAAATCAATAAAATTTAATTGATGACATACATTACATGAAACACTATATTATATTGATTTACACACGACACTGAGTTTTAACAACATAATGATATTTTATTAATATCATTTTTTAAAATGGAGCCTTATAACCCTTTCGTGAAACATAATGATAAGAATATAAATAACATGTTTTTAATTTTATGTATATAATTAAACTATATTGTTAAAAAATTTATATTTTTATTAATGTATTTATATGTTTTAAAAATACAATTTTATTAAAAAAATTATTAATTTATTTTTATGAATAATAAAAAAATATTTTTTTATAAATTTATAAGATTAATTAGATAAAATAAACTATATTTTTAAAATTATTATGAAAACATATTCTTAGGATTATTTTTTGGTATTTCAAGAACCATTTCATTTTTAATTAAAAGAGAAAAAATAGTGAATTATATTTGAAAACTCTCTTTTCTATTAATTTATTTATAAATTTATATTCTATTAAATTTTTATTTAATGTTTATTTAGTTTATCTATACACCTGTTAATTGAAACATTACAATGATGTTGGTTAAGCTAATCCATACCAAAATCACATCTAAAATTCCATTCCCTCATTATACAATACTTAGTTGGGGAATAAATCCATCTTATATAGGCTTTTAGTTCAACCCTAATGATGATAGCTGAAAAAGTGGTAATTATCATTAATTTTATTATCCTGTAGATATTATTGATTTCAAATAGTAATGGTTAAATTTTTACACTATTTTTTACATTAAAAACTGTATAATATTTTTTTGAAAAAATATGATATTAATTATCTCTTCGGTTAGAAATCTATTTTCTCCCAAAATCATGTTCTCAAATTCAATATTTTTATAATCTATTATGATTGGTATATAAATTTTTATCCCTGATTTATTTAATAAATTTTCATAAAATGATCATCATTTCATTTCCAAATATATCTTGTTTAGATTTTACCTAATAAGTGAAAGGAACCCTCATTTTAAAATTCAAGTTATTAAATGATTTTTCTAATGACATTAACTATTGTAACTTATAATATTCATTTATTTGATTTCAATTTTGTATTCAATTTTTTTTATAATGCTTACTGTTTTAAAACACATTTTTTCATTATGGAAAGGATATTTTCTTCAAGAAATGATTTATGTGATCGATAAAAATAATTTTCTATATAAGATTATGTATGATAGTGTTACCTATGCTTTACTAAGGTTATTATCCAAGGATAAAATTCATATTATTTATCTGGAAAGTTTATTATTTGATGTCGTGATGTTTTTGAAAACCAATTTTGTTCCATTATATATACCATGAGAAAATTCGTATGGAACCTGCTTCCTTTAATGTGTTATTATATAATAAAATTAATTTTAATGCCTTCTCTTTTTCATTGGCATTCATATGAGGAAATTTTTATGGTCAGGTCTTTTCTTATGATATGATGAGTTTTTATGACATTTCATTAATGATAAATATGATTTTAATTATATGTCATGTGTGATATATATCTCCTTCTAATTAATTTGGTAAATATTTATATCTCATGTGATATAACGTGATATAATGTGGTGTGAACCAAATTATATATGATAAGGATTGAATGATAAGTAAACCAGATTTTGTAATATAGGGATATAATGGGTAGCGAAACAAGTTTAGTAAAATGAGGATGGAAATGGGAGTGACACAGGTTTAGTAAGAGACTTTTTTTTTGATATAGTGGTCTCTTTAGTTTTTATTGACTAATATATAAATAATTTTACATTACAAAAATTCAATTTTATATTCCAATGTTATCCTATCATATATCATGTTTTTCAATTCCCCTATGATTAAAATATCAAGAATATAAAATCATTTTTCCACTATAGAAGAGTTTAATCCTTTATATGAATGGTATGGTTTTCCAATATTATTTTCATGTTCACATACCCTTATTCTCATGTTATGATTATGTATCTCCCATTATTACCCTTATTGGTAATCTCAACACCCCCTTTATTATGTTTCTATTCCTTAGGTTATAAAGATATGTGTTATATGTGATATTTATAATAAGGTTTCTATATTTTAGGACAATAGTGGGAGATGAAGTATATCACTTATAGGAAATTTTTTTTCAATGATTCCAATGGAACTAAAATATTTTGGTTCTCATGTATGTGTTTTTGAAACATATTTAATATTCATAAAAAGGATGTAATGCCCATGTATGTGAAACCTAGATCACCATAGATCCCTTTTTATTCAATTATTTCCAATAAATACTAATGGTTAAAAAAGTACATTTTATTATTTTATATTCTTTGATAAATGGGGACATTGATGATTGAAAAAACATCAAATGATGTTAATTGGAAATTAGGGAGCATGTAGTCATCAATTTTAGAATAGTTATTAGAGAAATATTTTTTCATTGAGAGGTTAGACAACAAAAAAATGTGATATTCAGTACTATAGTGTGTAATATATATATATATATATATATATATATATATTTCAAATTAGATACTTGTAATGACTATTTTTTGTAAGAAAATACATTTATTAAGAAGAAGTGTTTTTCTTATTTTTATTAAAAAAAAAATCTATTATTGAATTGGTGGCTATATAGAGTTGAATATAGATTAAAAACAATCACTGAAATGTTTTTAAAAAAATTAATATATACTTCTATATATCCTAATATATGGGTTTCTTTGATGAATAAAAAGAAATGTTGATGAATAAAATTGTAAAATCCAATTTAGTAGTTAATTCCTTAAAAATATATTTCAATCATGACTTGGATGAAAGTGATAATCCAACATATGATAGAATTTTGGAATGAATATTTTGTGTTAAGCCATGGGGTGAACTAATGTGTGAATTTCAAAAACCCCAATACATTTTTAATAGAGTGAAATATATATAGATATCATATTATAATGTATATAGTTTTATTGAAAAATTGGAATTGAGAGATGAATGTTAAGCATAGTGTAACGAACCGTTACCATTCTTTCAGGAATGTTTTAACCTTTTTCCCATTTTATTTTGATGATTAATAGAGAAAAGTAATTTAGACCATACATATAAAGGTGAAGTAAAATATTTGATGGGATTTTCAACAAGAATTAGTAGTTTATACTATTCACTAGGTAATTACATTCTATGTAATGGGAGTACAAGAATTATAATGGATTCTGGGTAAAATACCTGAACTTGATATGTTGTATGAAAGGATTACAAGTATTTTATCATGTTAACATATTATAATGGTTAATAATTAGGTTTTAAAAAAAGTTATTGGTTTTCAGATAATTTGAGATTCTTCGATTATATGACATGTCATGGAATTACACTCCATTTAATTGTTTATGGTTGTGTTTTTAGGGTACCAAATAACCTAACATTCATTTAATCCTTTTCCATTTCTTCTCTATATTTCTTTAAAAGAACTCACAAGTGATTTTTGGGGATTAAAAACTATTCAGATTGTTTTGTTCTTTGATTGACCACCATTGTGGTTGGGATTCTTCACTCAGGGTTTGTAATCCTTAGGGATGTTATTTGGTTTTGGTTTAAGGTATGGTTTGGGCTATGTATTTTTACTTGGATTGTTTTTCTATGAATCCCTTTTAGTTTATTTTCTATCCATGTCTTTTGAATATTGTTTTATGGTTTCTATTCTCTATTGTCAAATTAAATCGTGTTTCTACGATACTGAGGTTTGTGTTTATAAATAATTTGTTAATCTAATCAATTTCGTGATGGTGTTGAAAATTTCTCTTAGTTTTTTCATTAATGAAAAGTGATAATTTGTTTCAATATATTTTTTGGAAAATGAATTTATTTTCAAAATTTGATTTTTCTTTTAAAATGGATTTTCTTGATTTTTAATTACATTTTAAAAATCAAAATTACAATTTATTGGTTTGGAAATTATTTTATAAAAATAGGAACATTGTTTTGACATTTTATTGATAAAATTTAAAACTGGGATTATTGGTTGAGCTGGGAAAGAAACATAGGTAGGGAAAGTGTTTTTTGAACCACTATGAGGTAGCTTTTTGCGACATCGACGAGTAGGATTTAATATCTATTGGTTCCCATATTATGAAAGATTTGATTTTTAGTGTCTTGTACACAGTGTCCTATAGAATAAAGACTATATATGTGTTTTTTTCATCAGTGGTTATTTATTCCTAAATTTTTTTTATCATGGGTTGTTACTCATAGGTATTAAAATTAGGTTGTATCACCTATATTTTAATGAAAGGTCATTTCATTGATATGTTTTTACTAATTTACCACTTAATGTATGGATATAAATTCCTATTTTATCTATTCTAGTTTTCATATTTTCTATTGGATAATATGAATGGTATTTTTGAATCCTGCTGGAGAAAAAGAAAAATGAATTATAAATTATTTGGCTTCCAAAAAATTCATTATAAAAATATTTGTTTTCAAATATATAATTGTTTTAGACTTTATTTTGGAAATTGTAATCAAAATATGGTAGTATTCTAATGAGATTTGGGTAACACCCAAATTTTTCATTTTTGTGTTTTTTAAAGATGTATTATAGATTTAAGGTAATGTAAAGAGAATTGTGTAGACTGATGTTGAATCTTTTTACAAACACTTTCAGTTAGGGTAGTTCTGAAGAAGATTTTTTATATGTGGCGACAAGAATTACATTATTTTTAAGTATTTTTTTAATGATTTTTTGGATTCACAATTTGTTTAACTCATAACATGGTTGAAATTATTATTTTTATATTTACAACTTTTTTATATTGTCTTGTTTTAAATATATTATACAATGGGATTGTACGAGTGTAAATCATAAGTTTAGTCGTGTTGTTCTCTTAAAATTTGGTATCAAAGGTATTATCATCCTATAGTGTGTTATCACTTCTTGATTTTCATTCTCTATCATTGGAATACTAGAGTTAGGACCATCATAATTTAGATATAATGTGTTGAAAATGGGCATATCCATCCCACTTCCAGAAAAAAAATTATGTTACCATGGGTGGTCAATAAATTTTTTAGGTTTGACACATGATGATTACATTCATTTGAATGAATTTTATGTGTTTCTAATTAAAATTTAAACATTCATTTTTATTTTTTAATTTTTTTAGTTTCTCTAAATTCATAATTTTGCAATTATTTGTTATTAATACGAGAATTAGCTCATATGATTTTGGAATTTTCTCATGATTGATTGGTTTTTAAATATTGTTAGAAAATTAATCCATGGCTCATATTTTACTAAGAAGCATCCACCGATCTTTTACAGCTACATAGGATCCCATGAATTTAAGGAGTTACATGAGGGATAAAAATTAGAATCAACATCTTAAAGACATCTAAATACTCTAAGATTGGTTTTTCCTTTTATATTCATGGTGGATCTGGAATAAGATGGTGGTGATCTATTTTTCAAGCTTCTTATGATGATAATATTACCTAGTATCCCATCATGAAAATAATTAACTAGTAGTTCTATGTTGAGAGAATGTGTGTCATGAAGACTTATATGTTTCTAAATATATAGTTGGAGGATCATACTATTCAAGTGTCTTCTTCTTGTTTTACTAATTTGGTTCATCTGGAAATGGATGTTGACACTAATGAGTAACTAAATGCTCCAATGTGAGAGTTAGGACTAAGGATAAATAATCAAAAAAAATTTATACGAATTTTGCATCTGACCATTGTAGAGGTGGTTGAGAATTATTCTTTGGAAGAGGTAGAAAAATCATTAAAAATTGGTTTAGAAGGAGCATTAGTTGGTTTAGTGGTTATCCATGGTGTATATTATGGCTATAATAAAATTCCAATGAAAGGTTAGTTTTCTTTAGGACTAGTTTCATTTATGATGAAATTAAATAACTGATTTTCATATACCAGTGAGGAAGGTGAGGCCATACCAATACTAATAGAATGGAGGCTCCTAAGAATTTTCATCTTTGTCAATGATTTTTAAATCTAGGACATTTTTTTGAATTAATATCATAGGGACACAGGGAATTATAATCTCTCGCCAAGGGTATGCAGTTTCTTATATATTCTTCCAAGGTTGGTGGGTCTAATTCTCATGGAACGGTAGATGATCATTTGTCGAAGATCGGAATGAATTTATGCAGTAGAGTATGTTCTATAAAAATCTGAATTTGGGTTATATACTATAAAAGGTATAGTATTTATCTTTTATTCAATGGTTCTATATCTATTTGATATATGTGATACTCATTCTTAGAAATCATTAAATTTATTTTATGTTTTTGGAGTTCATTCATACCTTACTCTATTCTTCATGGATATTTCCAAACTTAAGGGAAAGTGGTCTGAATAGGGATTCAGATGTCCTGTATGTCATGTGATGATAGGTGAATTTGTGGTGGAGTGTGATTTTATAGTGAATTATCATGTCATCATCAACTTGATTATTGTCTTGGATTGGATGATTAGTGTTCTGGACGATGTATATTTTTATCGTTATCGAGTTTAGTTCAAACATATCGATGGGGACATTCAAATTTTCTAGGGTGAATGATACTCTATATTTGGAAGTCTAGCACCATTTTTTCCTTATTGTAGTGTAATATGGTTCTAGTTTTGAAATAATATTCTTTTTTCCGTTTACTAATAATGTATATAAAAAATTCGATCTTTTTCATGTGAGTACCCTAAGGTCTTTCCAGATGATGTTTCTTATTTTCCTCCATAGAGAGAGGTCATATTTATTATTCACTTGCTCCCTATAATTTTTCCACTTTCTATTTAATCCTTCTTTATGGAACATGATGATTTAGTGGAACATAAGCTCCATAACAACGAGTTAGAGGGAAAATGATATATTCATCCTATCACACCAATATGGGAATCTGTAGTCCTCTTTGATATAAAGGAAGAGGGGAGACTCAAATAGTTATTTGATTATCGAATACTAAATAAGTTGACAATTTAGAACTAATATCAATTTCCATGGATTCTTGATCATTATATTCATCTTACAGGGGATTTTTGTGTTTTTATGATTGATATGTGGTTATGATATGACTAGTTGAGAGTCTAAAAATAGGATATATCTATGGACGAGTGTAGGTGTCGATATGGGCATTTCATGTTTCTAAATATTCCACTTGGTTTCACTAATGCTCTTATGGTGTTTCTTTAATTGATGAACCAAAACATTCATTGTTTGTTTGACTAATTTTATTTGTATTCATGGATTATATTTTGGAATACTATATATCAGATAAGGATAAAACAAACCATTTGGATATCATTGTTTGACCTTGAATGAATATAATCTCTACGGTAAGCTCTCTAAGTAAGAATTTTGTATCTAGGATTTCAAATATTTATCGCATGTGATATCTATGTGGGGCATCACATTAGAGCATGAAAAGTTACATGAAGTCATGTCCTAGTAGCCGCCCAAAAATGTTTTTAGATCTAAATCTTCATGGGATTCACTAGTTACTATAGACAGTTTGTTCACGACTACTCTATGATCATATCATATATGATAGAGTTAACCCATAAGTGTTTAAAGATTTAATGGAATGAAAAGTATCATATATATGTTTTGGATACAATGTTGAAATTTAAAATAACAACGATTTTGATTCATCAAGTGTCGTTATGGGGTTATAATGTTTTCTATGATGCCTCTTTTTTGGGTTTCATATGTTTCTTGTTGTAGAGGAATAATTTTCTGGATTATGGAACTCAGCAGTTACACCCTAATTAGAAGACCTATGCTTCTTAGGAACATTTTTTGTATGTGGTTATTAATGCACTCAAAACATGGATTAACTATCTCTTTGGGGAGAATATTATAGTTCATTTAGATCATAAGATCCAAAAAACATTTTATACTCAGAAGGATAAGAATTTTTAATTAAGACATTAGGTAGATTATCTTCAAAATATTTATATTGATATATATTATACTTTTTGGAAAGGTAATGTTGATGTTGATTTGATGACAAGAATATTATTGTCCAAAACTATCAAAGATTTAGTTGATGACTTGTCTCTTTTGTGTATGCTTACTAATATGATCTTGGAAGTAGGATAAATTGGTGGAATTTTTTATCTCGATTCAATAAGAGGGGACTCATCCTTCAATGAGAATGATATTTTTAATAATACAACTAACACCATGTTCCATCACTTTAGTGAAATACCTAATGGTATAGAGTTATCAGGTGAGTGGTCCCAATCTCTCTATGACTCTTTTTTCTTTTATTTTTGGGTGCTTGTTATGTTTTACCTATAGGAGGAGTTACTAGACAATAGAAAATGGTCTTGATGGTTTTTTAACCCTGGTGATACCATGATATATCAGGATTTGAGACATTTGTATTTTGGGATGGGAATGAGGCTATCTATTGTGGATTTTGTTTCATGGAATATCTATTTTCATAAAATTACTGTGGAATGCTAGATACCTATAGGTTTGTTTTAAACCTTAACAATTCCGTCATAGAATTCATTTGATATTTCTAGAGTCATTTTCACTGGTTTCCAACAAACTAATATTGGAAATAATGATATTTAGTTGATAAATGACTGACTCATGAAATTAAATCATTTCATACCAATCAAGGAGATAAAGAATGCTGAATAGATTGGTGACTTGTATGTAAGTGACATTGTGAGACTCCATGGGGTGCCTTCTAATGTTTTTTATAATAGGGATATAAGGATAACATATTGGTTATGGAAAGGATTGTATGAGGTGATGGGTTCCCAAATTAAATTAATCACAACATAAAAATCATAGATGGGTAGAAATATAAAGTGTGATATCTAGGTTCTAGATTATATACTATGGTCTTGTGTTCTTGATTTCACATTATCTTGGGAATAGATTTTATTTTGGTAGATTTTTCCTAAAAAAATAGTTATCAGTCTTCAATATAGATATTTCCCTCCATGACTATGTATGGGAAGCCATATAGAACACCATTTTCTTGGGAAGAGTTTGGAGGGTGGTCCTTGGTTGGAGAAAGTGTTGTTTCAGAGATGATTAAGATAGTGAAGTTGATCGAAAATAATTTTATCATAGAATGGAGTCATAAAAAATACCATTTGAACCATATTCATTAGCCTATAGAGTTTGAGGTTGGTGATCTGGTAATTCTAGTATTTCACTTTTTGTTGGACAACATCATTTGGGTAAAATGGGTTAGTTGTACACAAGGTTTTGTGGGCCCTATTGAGATCATTGGTTGAATTGGGAGGGCGACTTATATATTGTACATATCATATGTATTTACTTATATCCATGACATTTTTCATGTTTCTCAGTTGATGAGATATATATCATATCATTCTCATGAAATTAGATGGGATGATTATGATCTTGATATTGATACCACATTGGTTGTGCAGCCAGTTCAAAATATTGATCGCCATGATAAGGTAATGAATGATAAAATGATCTTTATGGTTTGGGTGCTGTATAAATATAGACACAATATCCATGAGGCATGGGAGTGTGATTCATTGATGAGGCAACAACAACCTTTTATTTTTTTTACATCTAGTTACATGAGGTATGTTTTGGGGAAAAATATGTTTATAGTGGGGATATTGTAACACCCTGTTTCCTTCCATAATTGTATAATTTAACCATTTTTTTGTATTTATTTTCATTGGTTTATTAATGATGAAATGGAATTTGGAGGGTACCAATAATGATGAAGTTAGGGATTTATTTTTAACTTTTTGGCCAAAACAAGTAGTTTCTATTATTCTTTAGTCATGTACACACTGTGTAATGGGAGTAAACATCATGTAATGTCCACTGAGCAGAATTTGTGAACTAGATACACAACCAGATGTGTTTACACATAATTTAATATGTTCACATCATGTAATGAAAAAAATAATGTTTTTATTAAAAAATTATGGTTTCTTTCAGTGTATATGTGTTTCATGGATTTCACGACTTTAATAGACTTATAGGCCTTGTAATTCTCAGGATTTGGGTTTTAAGGTATCATCTCTAATGAACTTTCATCTATTCCTTTGTATGATATTATCATTATAGAATTAAAATATCTCATGGTAAATTAGGGGTGACCTCATCCCATATGGATCACTTCGTTTATTGATTGGTCACTATTGTGGTTTGGATACTTTTATATAGGTTTGTAATCATTTTCAATCTTATTTAGTTTTGGGTACTATTTTGGATTTGGAAATATATTTTTGATCCGATAATGTTTTTTATCAATCATTTTCAAATTCATGTTCTGCCTTCCCTTTTAAAGGTTGCTCTATTCTTTATGGACACCTTTGTCAAAAGAAACTATGTTTCTACCTTGTTGATGTCAATGGTTCTAAAAAATAGTCAATTTGATGAATTTCATGTTATTATTGATAAAATACTTTTGGTTTAAACATTGTTTTAATGTGATAAGTTGTTTCAAATGTTATATTTCAAATGTAAAATATATTAAGGGCGTTCTTTAAAAATGGATTTTCATGATTTGTAAATGGGGTTTTAAACAAAAAGTGTATTATCTTTGATATGATTTTTCTACTATTTTATATCAAGGTTCTGAAAATTTATATATAAAATTACACTCTGGGAGCCTTGGTTGCATCAATTATGGGAAATTGATAGCCTTAGAGTGTGTTATAACACTATGAGGTAACATTTAAAAATATCGACTAGTATGACTCGATATCTAGTTGATCTAACATTATTCTTGTTGAAGGTTTTTAGTCTATAGTACACTGTTTTACTGTGTCTAGAAATCATATTTAAGGTTATTTTCTATTTGGGGGTATTTATAACATGATTTCATTTATCATATAATATCCACATATGCTTTTATGAGGATTTATGACATAGGTTTGTGTTATTTTTTGTTTCATGGAAATGAGCTTACCTGTAAAACACTTGATGCATGGATATTACATCATATTTTATCACTTATACATTACATATTTCATGTTATAAAATATTAAAGGCTTTTATGAAAATAAATATAGAAATGGTAAAATAATTTATTAATGATTTTTATTTATAAAAATTATTCATAAAACTATTTTGTTTTAAAAATTTATATGTATTACATTCTTGATATTAGGCCATGTATAGAAACTATGGTGATATCCTTATTGGATTGGGATCACACCCTAATTGTGCCTCTCGGTGTTTGAAGATATTGGATTATTTGATTCAGGATATGGGAAGAGAATCTTGTATTATTCTAAATTATCTTTTTGTTGGTACATTCAATTTGGGTTTGTCTGGAGGTGAGTTTTGGTCATATAGGGACTTGAATTGCCTTTTAGTTTATCCTATATGGGGTTTTATTGTGTTTAATTTTTATTATCCAATATATTTCTACTTTTTAAAATCATTTTATGTATTTTTTAATTATATTCAATACTGGTTTCAATTAACCTATTTTACCTGTATTTTGTGATTGGTCAGTTTAGGTGGCCTATCTTGTTTACTTGGTTTCGTTCTTTACTTGTAGGCAAAAAATCTTAAGAAAATAATGTTGAACCCATTTTTGATGAATTAATATAATTTATTAAATTTATTATCTTAATAATTGGGGGAGAGATATCCACATATATAGTTTATATGTATAAAATTTTAAAAGGGGTCTTTTAGGGAAACCTGATTTTTGTGGTGAGTTTTCAATTAAATAATTTTGTGTTTTTAAAAAAAAGTTAGTGAAAAAGTATATAATGAAACCTTAATGGATTGAAATAGAAATTATTGGGTGAATTCTTGGGGGTATAAATAAAAACATAGATTAGAACGATGTTGCATAAAAGATTCTTATTTTGGTAGTGCATGAAAAAATATAATCAATTATTTATTGATATTTTTTATTTGCCATTAGTTAATACACTTAAACATTGAAGCTATATCCCATCATCATTACATTATCTTTTTAATCAGAAATTAATAATGTTCATTGAAGGATACAAATCATTTCTCATTATAGATTACCCAATTGGTATCTAGGGTTATTATACCTTTTTTCTACCTTGGGTCAAGATGGCTGTTTCTTAAAATTTCTCTCATTATCAAAAAATTACAATCAACATCCAATACCATAAATCATTTAAAATTATTTATTTTCTAAGATCTTATATTTTGGGAAACCATTTATTTCTCTTTGTTGTGATAATTTATGTTTAAATCCCTTCATCCCTCAGATAATAAACATCATCCATTGAGACACCGATATAGAATTTTCTGTTTAATTCTATTAAATGAAAACTATTAATGTGTTTTCTAAATAGAATAAATTTTTTGATACATTTATTTATATTCTAAATGAACCATCTGAAAAAAGTATGTTTTTTATTCATAGGACACTCAATTCATTATTACTACTTTTTGAATATTAATTTTTAAAAATTAATAACTTAGTATTTCATACAAATATGACATATATATTTATTTTATAATTTATTTTTTATAATTATATATTAAATTGAATCATTTATGTAGTTGGATGTAATAATCAAATAATTATTTCAGTTTGAACCACCAATATGAAAATTTTCATGAATAAATTGTTAGATCCATACATGAAGGTTCATTAAAATAGATTTCATATATATTTTCAATTTTTATAACATCATTATAATACATGTATAAAAAAATAGAAAAAATATAAAAATGTATAAATAAAAATCAATTTTATTTTTATATCAAAACAATTTTCTCTTCAAAAAAGTAAATGATTAAAAAAAATTAGACGATCTATTAAATTCTTGAACTAATATTTCATTATAATGATTAGTAATATATACCTCTATATATTTCTAGTCTACAATACTATTTAAAACGATCATTGAAAGTAACCTTTACACCAATTTTATTTAATAAGTTTAGACCAAATAATCCAAATATTGATGATAAAACCAATATATTTTAAATGAAAACCAAATTGTAATAAATGGATTATAAAGTATGAAATAAAAAATATTATATTTAAACTTTGGATCTATAATTAAAATATATATCATGGTGATCATGAATGTTTTTCTTGAGGTAAGGGGACTCACTTACATCAAATTAAATAATAGGATTATATTCCCTCTTTATCCCTCCTGCATTCATTCACTATATATGTGTAGATATATATATATTATACTTTACCTTATATGTGTTAATTACATAACTTTCACATTATCTCTTACTGGGTTGTTTAATACATTCTATTTAACAATCATTAATTTTTTATGTCCAAGTATTCCTTGTATATAATGTATACAGCTCAATTTCATATTATTTTGGATTTATTTATCCAATAAATATTATTTTATTCTTCAAATTTTCTCTAAATAAATATTTTTTTAAAAAATAAATTTTTTCTTTTTTACCTTTTTTAAAACAATATTCTACTACTTCCTTATAAATATAATTTTTTTACCACATTAAATTTTTATAACGTGTAACTTTTCAAAATATCCATTAATTTCAAGTACATTTGATATTTTTTTTCTTCAATTCCTCTATTTTTCATACACATAGGGAGTACAGTCTTTCTCCCTTATATATATTGTTAAACTCATGATATCATTATTTTATATACCTTCTAAAATATTTTCCCTTTATTTTAGGGATACAAATTGATTATAACTATCCTTCCAATAATTTCATTTATGTTTAATAGTACAATGTATTCATTGAAAAGAGTTTCCATACATTATTATGTTTCATTTATTATTTCACTAAAATATATTTCCCCCTATGATTTGAATTAATTTTTAATTAAGAAAAATATATATTTATTATTAATTTTTTTTATAAAATTATATAAAAGTATATTATTTAACAAATGTTTTCCCAATTTAAAAAACATTTGTAAATTTATTTCTTTTAAAAATACTCATAAAAAATCCAATATTGTTTAAATTTTAAATACATATTTATCCTTATTTGAAAATTATACTATCATCCCTAGGAAAACTATTCTTCCATTCTCTTCAAATTTTAGATATTTACATGTCTTATCACAATTCCTCATTTATTAATTCCTACGGAATACCCAACAATGTTGATATGGGATTTACTATTTTAAAAATCATTTTTTTTATTCAGGAATGCTTTTACTTATCTAGGATTATATATATTTTATATTTTTAATGCATGAATTTATAAATTACCAGTCATCACATATTTATAGGGAATTAAATACCAATTCACATTTAGGTTGTTTTATAATAATTACTTCAAAAAATATGTCCTTACTATAAAGGTACCTCAACGAATTATTTATCTATACTCATTATTTTAACATGATATATACCCACATGTTCCAATTCCACTATTTCAATGAATATTTTTTAATGATTCATAGTCTAGGATATTCTTTTCCTATATTGTGTCTTAAATGAATCGTCAATATCATTATTATTATTATGCTATGCTGTAGTTATATGTATACCATTTACTTTTATATTGGTAATAATACTTATGATTAATATATCTTTTTAGTCAATACCAATCACATATAAATTTATAAGTAATAATTTTATATAATATAATGGAATTATAGTTCATTCTAATGAATTGGTTAAAGGATTATACCTCATATGAGTTTTATGTGTTGATATGATGTAGTGATATTTTAAAACTACTCTATGTGTGAAAATAATTCAAATATTATATTCCAATATCTCTCTAATCTTAGACAAAAACCACATTTGATTATTTTTAATTTTTCATGGTTTATACCATGTTCAAATGTTTTGTATCATATTAGAAATATGTTGTGGATTTATGTAATAAATTATCTCTTAGTATTAAATATTTACTTTTTTTGTTCATATCATATGAGATATTATTATCATATGATATGAAATCATATATATTGATATCATTATATCCCAAATTCATTTCATACTCCACGAAACTGTTTTTATTAGCACATTTGTTAGATTTTTATCACACCTGTTAATTATTGTATATCCAAAAATGATCATATTTGTTAGTGAGATCATAATGAACTTTTATGATGATGTGTTGAAGGATTTAATCCAATTTATTCCATATTATACAATATTGATGTGTTATAATCCCTTTTAAAAAATTATTATGAGAATATTCTCTGAAGGAGATTTTGGGCCCTTGCTATCATGTAAGATTGTATAATTTGATTGGTCACAATTAGTTCTTGCACTATATTCCTTCTTTAAAAATATATGTCAACTTATACCTTTGAGGGTGATGGTGTTGTTTTATTTATAGAAATAATATGATTAGATATTGATCCTTCTGTGTATTTCCAACTAGAGTTCATTTTGTACATCATGTATTAATTATTGATTTAACACATCCCCATGAATCTCTTTATCATCGCTATCCTCTAGTGGATGTTGGTTAATTAATTCACTAGATACCTTGAAAATTTGAACAAAAATGTTTTGGAGAATATGAGTTTTCATTTTGAAAGAAAAGAAATCGTTGAGAATATTAGGAATCTATAAATATCTACCTCGTGAAAATTTATAATGAAATCCTATATTAACCATGGAGGGATTGCATTTATTAAAACACGAGGTATTCCATGGTAGATTTATTTGTAAAAATATTCTCAATGTATAAGTGATTCTTGGAAAATTTATATAAAAATCCAGGATTATCACTAGAAGATATTGATGCTCACTTCATGAGTCATCCCATGTTCATCCCACAATGAAACATAAGTGTGTAACCAAAAACATCTATGTATAATAACTAATGGTATTTTACGTTCAACATAATTTTTTAACATTATAACATGTAGAATATAAAAATAAAAATTAATTATTTTGTTTTTTAGATAAACTTTATGATATCATATTGTTTATTCAAGTTAAATATATTTCACCTAAAAATTTAAAATATTTTTTTCCTTTTTCCATGCAACGAATCATTAGTAGATTAAGAAAAAAATGTGGGAAAATATGATTATTATTATTAGAAATTGTTCATAGAACCACATAACAAAAAAGTGTATAAAAATAATACTCACATTGGCAAGTTCTAGTAATTTTTCAACATTTCGATTTAATATTTCTAATAATATATGTTTTTTTGTCTCTAATAATATATCAAAACCAATAAATCTCGATGTACCATTTTTTTCTCCTACTATTAATCAATTCCATTTCCTAAAAAATAGTGTATCTTGTTCATGGTATCAACACATGTTTTGATGAAGTTACATTATCAAAAAAATTATTGAAAACCAAATTTAAGAAAAAAATATGTTATAGTGTTTTTTTCAACAATAAAAAATCATTCTGAAAAAAATTTGGAATTTATTTATTGAATAATTCGTACTCCAAAAAAATCCTCTTGGAATCTTTGAAAAAATCACTAACTTATAAATATAAAATAATTTGACAGAAAATATTTTTTATCAAGAGTTTAACTAAATATATTAGATTTTCTAAGGGTATTAATTTTTTATAAATTTAATATAATTTATATTAACTATAATTAATTTAAGATATTTGTTTCAATATATAACAAACCATATATTTCTGTTTTATAATCTAATTTATTTTATCAAAATTTTAATCTTAAATATTTTTATCAACAAAAATCCTATAAATAAAATTTATAAAATAGTTTATATTGTAACTTAACTATATTGAATGTTTTTTAATTTTAAAATATTACTTTTAAATAATTTTATTTTATTTATTAAATTTTTCATTACTCTAAGAAATATGAACCTTATTTTTTGTTATTAATAGTTACATATCTAACCAGTTAAACTATTCGATCTTTATCTACAAATGAATTCTAATTTTCAAAATCTGAAAAATTGTCTTTTTATATTTCAATGATGTTGAAAAAGAAATATTCAATATTATATATGAATTAAGAATATTGATGTGAATTTATCAGATGTTCTGTAGTAATAATTTAAATAAATCATTGTCATTACATGTAATATTTGAAATAAATACACCTATTTTGTAACATTCCGTTCCTAGATCATATAAATAAATATTTTAAGATATGTTTCCTAGAATTTCACTCTAGGTGTCTATAACTATCCAAATTTTCACTCCATTGATTTTATAATAACTGATATACATTCAAATTTTCTTCTTTATTATTGGGAAATCTGTTTGGATATGATCTTTTCTCCTTTCATTCATAAAATTGTAATTCTGTTGATTCATTTTTCTTATTCCCATATTTCTAATAAATATTCATGAAACTCATCTTATAGATATGTTTTTTAATTTTTCAATCAATTTTATTATGAATAATTTTTTTCTCATCCTAATATCTTTGAGTTTAATTCATACATTTCCTATTTGGAAAAATATTTTTAATTTTTTATCACAAGTAATAATGATGCCATACATTAATTTAATTTCTGCAAAATATAGTGTTATCCCATTATTCATTTACAATTTTACATCATCTATTCAAAATAATATTTCATTTTTCATTCTTTCATGATTAATACATCAAAACATTGTTGTTATAATTTATTGGTTTCAATAATTTACATCCTCTTAGACTACATTTTTTTATGAATAATATCAATAATCCATTCTGTGAGTTGATCATCATATGAAATTTTTTAAATAAATATTTTATAATATTTATCATTGACAAAAATTTTGGATTATTTGAGTTATTCTTCTCTAGGATGAAAATCAACAAGTTTACAATTTTCTAACATTCTAGCTTTGCGAGTTTCCAAAACTCTGGATTTTAAAAATAGTGTAATTTCTGTCATTTTATAAATTAAAATTTTTATTTATCATGTTTATAACTAGATATATATTCTCTATTTTACAAAATAACATATAGTGTTATGAATATTATTTTATACATGTTATTCACAATTTTTTTCATGAAAAAATATATCAATTCTCTTCTATTAAACATATCCATTTTTATCATGATTTTCATGTTTTTAGATATATTGTTAAAGATAAATAATTAAAAAAAACCATTAAAAATAAAAAGGTCAATATAAAATAGTTAGTATAGTAAAATTTAATTTTTTTATAGTTATAACTAGTACAACCGCCATCAGATAATATATTTCCTTTTACAAAATGTCCAGTGTTTGTATAATGTTTTGAAAAAATGATAAACTAATACGAATTAAAATTTTTTGCAAATTAATTCCTATAAATCTTATACTGTTTTTAAATACCTCTCATTAATAATTCAATCCCGAGTATTGATAGAAAAAAATATACATGAGTGGAAGGGGTAAAAGGTTCTTTAAAAAAATAATGTATTTTGACTATATAAGTATTATGTTAATTTTGTTTTATTACCAATCAAACTTTTGATGAGAGTGTAAAAATTATAAATTTTATAACAAAAAATTTCAAAAAAACATCAATAATTTGATCGATATTTTAACCATTACTGATGAAATAGTTTAGATAATAGAAAATCTAAGACAAAACATTTATTTTGTGTTAGAAAAACATATATATATTTATAGGAATATTATTTTAATAAAATAATTAAATTTATAATTTAGATCTATATACAAGATTTAACAACCAAGCAAATGAAAAAATAAAGCACATTCATGATTTGATTCATAATAAAAAAATATTGTTATATTTAAATCAAAATGAAAATTTCTTTTACTAAAATATTTTTATTTAAGGATTTATATAAATTTTTAATTTCTAAAATTGATAATTTTTATTTTAAAAAATTACTTCTTTAATAGTAATATAAAAATTTAATTTCATTGAAATTAATGGTTTTCCAAAAAATAATGATTTTTCAGTGAAAAATGAAAAATATTAATTTTTGTAAACAAATATTTTATGTTAAATAATTTAAGTAACAGAAAATTACCTTCATGTTTTGAATATGAATTAAATTAGAATAATTAATTTATTTTTAATAAAATACACTTAAAATGTTTTGAATTTTCATTATATTAGTTATTAATATAAGATTGTTTTCGAGTTTAAGGGGGTTGAAGCCTATTTTGTTATTATGAATGAAAAAGCCACATTATATTCGGGTTGTGGGATACCTATAACATATCACACTGGACGATGTAAAATTTACCTAAATCATTTCTCTGTAAATTCATTCATGTGTGATGCATGCATCATTAACCCATATATTCGAAAATGTGTCAACAACTGCATGGTAGATCCCCCATGAGGTTTTAAAGGAATCAAATCATTATATTTTGGAATATATTAAATGAAACTTGAAGATAATAAATAAATAAATATTAATTCTGACTCAATAAATGTTTATTATTATTTATATCATTATTATAAAATCATTTTTATTAAAAATTAAAATATTTAAAACTTGATTTTTCATTACATCACTATGAATTTAATTTCTTAAAATTGAATCCATATTTAAAATAAGAATAATTTACATTTTCTCAAAAATGTGAATTATTTTAATACCATAATGAATTATGAAAATAGTTTAAATTAATTACCATAGTTAAGGTAAGAATATGGTTAAAAAAGGGGTTAAACTAAACAGAAAATGGAAAAATTGACATAAAAACATGCCTAAAATTTATTTTATGGCCATATTTAGACCATATAATGTATGATTATATATCATTATCCATTTTGACCATTTTATATTGTAAACAAATTTGTGTACATCATTTTTTTTAAAAAAATTACAAGTATTCCACTAAGCATACTTATAAAAGGCCATATTCTATATCCTTATAATACAATCCTTAGTTTCATCATAAATAATTTCTTGGAATAAAGTAGGTACAATTCTATAGAAGTAAATCAAGATGAGGTAAAATTCAATTCTATAAATTTTTGTGTTATATTTCATTCCACCTACATAATATCTGAAATGTTTATTATTATATAATAAAATATTTAGCTCCAATATACTGACAAATTATAATGTTAAGGGTATTATCTATTTCATTATCCTATTCCCTCAAATGGGAAATGGTAATGTCACTCATGTGTGTGAAGGATTACCGCCTCCCGAACTGAGGTGATAGGTATTCAATAAAAACCTATCAGGGATGGATATTATGGTGGATATAATGTATATATACGACAATATAACATAGTTATACATATAGATCCATTCTGATGGGGATATGATAACATTTCTCATGTGTTAGGTGGATTACTACCTCACCAAGCGATGTGATCACATTTTCATAGATTATTTATTTGGAAGGTGATAATGATACTGTTAAAGAATATATGTTATACATATAAAAAAATATTATATTCATGAAAAATTTATCATTATAAATATTGTATATAACATTTTATTTATTATATTTTAACTCACTAAAAAAATTAACACCATTCGTGTACTTGTGGACTAATGCAATCACAAAGTGATGTGACATTATTTTCATCACCCCACCATAGAGATGATATTTTTAATAATAATAAATTAAATAATATGTTATAAATTACATTATGATAATTTTTTATGTTGAAATATTTCTTTTATCATTTACATAATGATCGTTGAAAATTTGAATTGTTACTCATGCGTACGTATCGAATGCTATTTCCATGATAATGATGTAGTTAATTTTTCATAAACATATTCCATTATATGTGATAATATTTTCATGTATGTATAATTAATATAGTTATGTTAGGATTATTATTTTTTATTTTTTAAATAGTTACCCCTTTGACTATAGTCAACCATCTAAAGTCATTTTTGAGTCATATTTCTAATATCATTGAAACATATGACAGAAAAAAGTTTGTTATGTAATCATATATAATATGGTAATAAGAGAAATAAATGTACTAATAAACTAAAATTTTTTTATCAAAAAATTATTTAATTAATGTATGTATATTATTCAAATAGATAAATAACGTACGTGATGATTCTGACTCGGAGTATGCGACTTCATCTCAATTTCTTTTCAATGAGAAATATTTTGATGTTATGCAAAAAAATTAAATCGGTGTATATAAAACCCCATTAACATGTATTATAATGAATTTACCTATAATCATGTTATTAATTTATTTAAATTATATTTATTCATGAGGTTTTTGGTTGAAATATTTCTAATGTTTTAAGGGATTTTTTGAAAAATAATCTCTTTTAATGTTTTTTTCCAATATAATATCTTCCATGTAAATGATATTAAAATGAATTCATGAATGATATTAGAATAAATTAAATAATATATAAATTATATTTTAGGTATATTTTCACACTATTTTAAATATTTCAAAAGGGATATTTGTAAATTTTTTATACAGATTTTTTGGAAAACATCCAAAGAAATTTCCGATTTTAAACATATACATCGATAACGACTTTTATACCAATATGAAATTTATTTCATTACTAAATTCCATTGAAAATTTTCATATTTCCTTAAATGAAGAAACAACTATCAATATTCAGGGTATTTTTTAATTTCAAATTGTCTTTAAAGTGTATTTTGATAGAAAAATGTTTAATCATATGGATTAAAAAGTGTTTTCAAGGAGTTTTATGATGAAAATTTACAACCTTAAAATATATTATTCAGGATATAATACTTGGAAATAGTTTATGATGGTTTTTTCTAGATATTTTCTGGTGAGATCATTATATATTATATAATAGGTTCACCCGGTTAGCACTCCAATGCACTCGGTAATGATTATGATCTACATAGAAGTATGTTGGATGTTTGTTGATTGGATATTAAATTTTTTAATGGTTTTTAAAGAATTTGTTGACATTATGTTCCAATTCATACATATGAATTTTCTATAATTTTTATTGATATTTCATGAAAATGATTTATTTGGAAAATATATTTTAAATAATGTTTTTCAAAGAATGTGAATTCCCTTTATGGGGAAAACACTAATTTTTAAGAAAATTATTTCACGTGCTTTCATATTTTTTCCTATAATAAATTTTTTTTCTGTCATTTAAAATTATTTTTGTTCTTGTAACATGTTTCTAAAAAAACATAGGATTTAAGGATCAATAAGGGAATTGATGATTCCATGGTGAATGATGTGAATATTTGGCTATATAAAAATCAATTTGTAAGAACAAGGTATTATATGGTGTCAAAAATTAAAACTATTAAGATCTGTAGAAATTTTATTATTGGGTTATGTTATGTATGTGTTACAGAATAAATCTCTATAACACAAAACATTAAAAAATCCTCAAATATATGAGAATGATTTCTTGAATTAAAACTAAATATTTCGCAGTGTTCGTGTCTGAATCCTTATTATTTTTATCAGAGTGTTTTTTAGATTTCATTAATATTTTGGTTAATATTAAAAACATAATCATGAAATATTTTTCATTATGGTTACATTTTTAATGATATAGACTTTTATATTTCATTATCGCTTCATATAAAATATTTTTGTTCAAGAATGTTTTTCATTGAGTAAAAAAGGAATCTAATGTGTGATAGATTTGTAAATTAAATATCCTTCATGGTTAGCATCTCAATATTATTGTAATTAGAGTATATTAGTATGTTATTGTGATGTATTGGTTGAAAATGGCTATAAACTATTGTGGATTCCAACCCAAAAAAGAAACTAATCTACCATGATGGAGCATGTCTGTAGTGGAGCACTTCATGTGGAAACATCCCCAATCATTCAGTGGATCATATAAATTTATGTTATAATAATGATGTAACAATTATATGTAGAATATATTTCATGTCATATTATGTTAAAAATTTATAAATCTAAATATTTCCATTTACCATTTTTATGGTTACGCTGATTGATGGTGGTCAATGCTAAAGAATACCATAGAGAAAGATTATCTTGCATACATGGGATGGTTAATATTTAAGGATCATTTCTATTAGAATTATTTACCAATAGATGTTTTACATTATATCTACATACAATTCCCGGATCGAAGGGAATGTTATGAATATTTTATGTGCATATATGATGGAAATTTTAGAAGGCTTCCCATGTACGTACCCTATTTTGTTCAAGAAATTGATAATAAAATGAATAAATTTTTTATTGTTTGAAACAATTAATATAAAATAAATTGGAATCAATAGAATTATAAAATATATGATAAATTTTCATTTTTTCTAAAATATTTGAGATAGTGTTTTCTAATATATATAAGGGATTTATTATGATGATAGTAAGAAGTGGACTGTTTAAAAGGATATGGGTTTACACACAATAATGAAATATGGTTGTCTGACAATGATGTTCCCATCTTGTGTTAATTATGGTAAAAAGTACCCTATATAATGTCTTACAAAATCAAGGAAGATTCATTGATGTAGATTATTTTTCTATATTACCCATGGTTTTATGGAAAATAATTCATATGAATCATATAATGCAGTAACTGATAGCTACAAAATGGTGAGGTGTATTAGTTTAAATGAGTTAGGACATTATATTAATGTGTTCTAGATGTTAGTAACTCATGATAGAAATCATATGGGTAAGAAGCTAAAGGGTGTGGAAATATATATTTATACTACTACCGTCGATTTTATTCTATTAATTAAAGTTGTGATGGGTCTATTACTTTTTTATTATAACTGTTCTAATACATTATTTATCTCTAGATATTTACATTTATTCAATTCTAATTAATTTTTATGTAAATATGGAATATATACTCATAAAATTAAGATATAACATTTAGTTAAAACATCTAATGGAAATATGAAAGTATCCATGAATTATAGGAGTATTCATGTTGTTATCAGTGTAATAGACTTTTATATATATCTTGTCTGACTGTTCATAGTATAGTTTGATATCATTTTGGATATGGATTAGATTTTATTTAATCATAATATTATATATTTCAGAGCTATGAATTATTTCTTCAATGATTCCATGTCATTCTTATCATTCTAAGATTCTAACAAATAGATTAGTGACCACAGTAAAATTTATTAATATTGTATTATAGAAATTGATTTTTTTTTCAAATTAGTGATTTACTAGTAGTAAATTATTACATACAGGTATTATAGGATGATATTCCTTTTTTATTCATGATCAAGAATATGTGTTCACTTTTTACATAGTGCATGATGATACTACTATTTCAAATCCTCTTATTGAATTGGTCAAGTGGAACTTTAATAATGGAAAATTTTCATAAGTGTCGCCATATAAATGTTTCATTCTCTTTTAAACATCACCATGGGGTGTTCCAATTTTTTTTAATAATAATTTCACTTAAATGGGAATTTCCATTTATTATAGATCATTGAATAACATCACTGTTATGAAAAAGTATCAATTTCCTCATATGGATGAATTTTTTATCATCCCTAGAGAACGCAATAGTTTTTTATGTTTAACATGGGGTCTACATACAATAAGTAGACGGTGAAGTAACATAACATTCTAAAGACTTCTTCTTGGACTAGATAGGTATACTGTGATTGTGTATTTATTCCCTTTTGGTAATCTAATTAATAAATTTTATCGATGGATATCATAAATAGTACTTTTCATGTGTTTTTGTACATGTTTATGGTTTTGTTATTGATAAAGTTTTGGTGTATTATGAAATTTATTATGAGAAATAATGACACCATAGGACTTTTTTCAAGACTTAAAATGAAAGAAACTATATGATAATTTTAGTTAGATTGATTTTTAGTTGTAAAAAAATGCATTCCAAGGAAATATTTTTTCTAAAATGGGATAAATTTTGACATTTTAAAAACAAAAGTTGTTGAATAATATCCAAGACCAAAAAATATCATAGATGTATAGAGTTTTCTTGGACTGTAATGTTACTAACATCTATTTCTTAACAACTTCTCTTTGTAGTCTATAACACAAAATTTGATATCTCTAAAAGGATTTAAATTCAAATAGAAAAAATAATGTGATGATTATATATTTGAATTAAAAATAATGTTGATAAATTCTTATGAATGGACCATACCTTATAGAAATGAATAATTTAACATCATGATTTATGTTTCATTGAAATGACTTGGTATTTTTCAAATGAAAAAGGATCATTTAAATTATTTTTCTTTACGCTATATGAAATCTATGTACTAAAATTATACTTCTCATGATATGGAATTATTTTTAGTGAATTTTCATTAAACAAGTGGATGAATCATTTTTATTCATTAATTTTTGAAATATATACTAATAAGGAAAATTTGAATTATATAATCACTGATAATGAATTAAATAATTGAAAAATAATATAGTGGTAACTGCTAAATCATTATGATTTCATGATCTTTTATAATTCCATAAAATTGAACAATCTGGATGATTTTTTGAATTGAAAAAATAATAATACATTAACCATGTTATGTTTGTAATGTTAACACTTCATTAATTAAATGATAAATATTTTATTAAATTTTAAGGATGCCGAGACATCCTCTTTTTTTAGATTTCATTTTAGTAAATGTTTCCAAAACAATTCTAGAATCTTAAAAGGGTGATCAATATTTGTAGTAATAGTTTGAATTATAAATTAATTTTATGTGTTCATATTTTAAAATTGATGAAGAATGTGTTTTAAAATTTGGATAAATATTGTATGTTCCTTTCGATTCCTAGTTAAAGAATTATTTACTGAGTGATACTCACCGTTCTACAGTTTCCATTTATCTGGGAAGCACTAAGATATAAAGAGACCTTCATGAGTCTTACTTGTTGGATCGAATGAAAATCAATAATCCATTAATTATCAAGAATTATTTTACATTTCATTAGGTTGATGAAGATTGACCATTTCCAAAGGTAATTATTCACATTTTCTAGTTCTAGAGTGGAAAAAGAAAAATATATCCATGGATTTTATGGCAGTATTACCAAGACTTCAGGACATAATAATGGGATTATGGTTTGTCGATGATCTATTAAATTTATATATGCATTTCCTTGCCATTAAAGAAAAAAAAAATTTATATTAACTTTATTTACATTATCAAAATGATATATTAATGTTGAATGGAGTTCCTATATACATTTTATTTGGCCATAATCCCAGGTTTATATTTAATTTATTGAATGGACATCGCATTCCATTTGTAATTGAATCAACTCTCCATATTAAATTTCATCATCAAAATTATGGTCAGTATAATTTGAAAATTTAGACCACGGATAATTTTGTTCATTAATTTTGAATGTATTGTAAGGGAATTTGGGATCAATATATTATATTGATTTTTTTTCTTTCGATAAAATTTCTAATTACTTTATGCATATATAACAATTTGATGAATTATATGTAATGTCGTGACAAATAATAAAAGGACGATGTTGGATAATTGAAGTTGGTGGAACAAGGTTAGTTGAGGAAATTTTTTATAAGGTTCAGTTGATTCAAAAAATATGAGGACTACTCAAATGTTGGAAGAGAGGTTTTTAGGTCTTTTGAATAATGATTGGAATCCAATGCATCTCTGGGGTTGTGAATAAACAGATCTGAAAAAATGATTATAACATCACTATAATGGGGAATTACATTGCCTATAATTCATTTACATGATATATAAATATTATGGAAAGATCTATTTGAAAAAAATCACATATTTTTATTTATTCCCTAAAAAATATACTTGTCATGAACCTACCACACACATGTCACTAAATGATATTACAAGGTGTAAAATATCAATGCTTCCAGCATTTCATAACCAAACTCATCATGACAAATTCTATGCCTTATCAACAAGAAAAGGATCAGTGTTCTCAAATATAGTCCCTTACATTAGATAACTCTCAAGTAATTCCTGTACTTTGGAATATATAACCAATCTACAGGGGAAATGAAATGTGGATGTCCAAATAGCCACACCATGAGATACCTCAAAAAGGACTAGCCACTACAGGTGCTCAACCACCTCACTTCGAAGAAAAAATATATCATCCACACAAAAAAAAATATATCTCCCAAAAATACTCCTGTTGGAGATACTATAAAATACCTAATAACGTAAAATTATCAATTTTTGGTATATTATGGGTTAGTGTGACTCCGATTATTTAATAGTTTGGGGAATATTTAAAAATGCCAGTCCCCCAAAATTAGGAAATGGGACACACTCCACTAACATCTTCTCACCTCATAATCAATTTTAATAAATAAAAACAGTCCCAAATAACATTAAAAAATTCATCCTCTCATGTTAGAATACCTATTTTTGGGAATAAATCCATCATAAAAAGGATTGGTGAAAACCTTATGATGTTACCTTATAAAGAGGAGACATTATTCAATGATCTTTTTTATTTAATTTATATATTCACCTCAATAAATTATTATTAAAACCTAATGATATAATAAAATCAGTATATTTAATATACTAAAATGTGTTTATGTGAAAGGGATTTTCAAAAATCTATATCCACTATCATCAAATGGGTTTTGAAATCATCATTTATGTGTATACAGGACTATCACCTCGCGAACAGATGTCATTAATTTTTTTCATTACCACCTTTAATGGGTTGGTATGATAATGGATATAAAGTAAATATGTTATATATATAAATCAATTATACCTATGTATTCATTATATCACATCTATCTGATTTAATTTCCATTTTTTAGGTGATACGATAACATCACTCGTGTGTAGGATGGAATACCACCATGTGAAGTAATGTGATTTGTTTTCTCACTATTAATTTATATGGAAGGTGATAATGATAAATTTAATGAAAATATGTTAGGTAAATAAAATAATTATTGTATTATTATATAATTATAAATAAAAATAATAATTTTCTTTCTTACATAGAAATATGAAAACATCGTTCATGTTTGTGTGAACAACCACATTCGTGAAGAGATGTGACTCTGTATTCATCACCCAAGCTATAGAATGTAATATAAGAATACATAAATAAATAATTTTGTTTATATTATGAAAATTTTTAATTATAAAATATTACTTATCATCATTTTATTATGATCATTGAATAATGGAAAAGTTGCTCATGTGTATATACAATCTACAATCTCCTTAATTATAACATAATTCAATTCTCATAACCATATTTCATGATTTTTTTAAAACTATTATTGTTATATAAATAAGATATTTATTCCATTATTATTGTTATATAGATGATGAAACTAAATAACAACCACAATAACGAAAACATTCATAAAAAAATAGGAATGAGAGAAGAAGATGATAAACAATAAATGTAATGATAATAATAAAAGATAATTAACTAATGAGTTATAATATGTTATTAAAATATGATAAATTATTTTTAAAATATTAATAGTGTCCTATTATATGTTAAAACATATGTGAAATCACTACAGTGGTTTTTAAAAAAAAATCAACTAATAGGAAGTATGAGGTATGGGATATCGTCTCAATTTAACTTTATAGGTAATATCATGATTCGTTAATAATTATTGGAATTTTATTTCATAATTTGAATTATCACTTCCAATGGGATACGAATAGAAAATTACAAATAGGTAAAACATATTCTATAATCTATTTATCTTTTATTTTTTTAACATTATTTTGAAGTAATTAGTTTCTTGTTATAATGTTCTGTTTGAAACTAAATTTATAAAAAAATAACCATATTATTGAATGATGGATATGATTATTTCATAATCCAAATAAAATTTTTACCAACAGTGTTTACTTTAAATGTAAATTGATTAATTGTGGAAATATTGATAAATTTGTATCCATTATTTAGTAGGGATATTTTATGATAATGCATAACAATTAACATATTGAATTTATCAATATATATGTGAGGAATGTATTAGAAATTTAGTGACAGGTGGTAACCGATATAATATATCCCCTTAATGCATTGTTCGGTCTCATGTGATAGATGAGTTTTCCAAATTAAACAGGTTTCTAAATGTATTATTTAAACTCTCATGTTAGGTTTCATGATAGTATAGGTATCATGATAACGAAGATCATGGAGTCCTATAATTAGTCATTTAATTAGTTTTGAATTCTGGTATTAATATCCATTATATTTTCACCATGATATTATCACTCGATGCATTTTATTCACATTTTCTTGATTAAATGTCATATGTTTTCAATTATTTCACTTCCCACATTGATTATTATTTATATTAATTTGATATTCAATATTCTAAAATGGAATATCTGTTAATTTTTTTACTACTCCATAATGATTATTTTAATCTATTCAAGATTTATTTTTCTATACATAAACCTTAAATATAATTTTATCTCACATAGTTTAATCATGAATCAATAAAGTGTACTATGTTGGATATACATGGATATTATATAGAGAAGAATACTATTATTAAAACAAATTATTTTGTATTCTATATGTTTAAATAGAATATAGAATTCCATTATGCATGTTGTTTACTGGGGATAAAAAATGATTCACTCATTCACTATTTGACACTATATATATATGTCAATGTAATATAGTAAGACATCAGTTTGGGTTTAATTATTTGGGGTCATTAAATATAAGACATATGATAACATTTTACCATTTATCTATATTTTATAAAAAATTACTTATTAAAATCAGTATCACTAGGGATAAATGATTTTTTTCAAGTATATTTTCGTTCATAATTACTTAAAATTTTATATTTATCATGGTTCTATAAGAATTATAAATTTAATATTCATATAAATATTTATATATATATCTATAATTTTTTAAGAGATAAAAAAAATTACACTATTCATGGAGATTGTATGATGTACATTTTCATAAACTCTTTGTTTATTTTGTGATAAATTGAATGAAAAAATTGTAAGTAATAATTCATATATCCAATATTATTTTTATATCATATATATCATATATATTCATCAAATCCATTCATTTTACCATCGATTTATAAACAATATAAACAATTCACATCGGTTCGTGGAGATGATAGCCAACACATACCAATGAATGACTTTTTTATTATCAAATGTATTGGAATGTAATAATCTAGATGTGAAAATATGTTAATATTAGTAAAAATAAGTCATTAATATCATATATATATATATCCATCATTATATATTTCTATAAAATTATGTGACTTAAAGTGAATTACATTGGTAAACAATCCGGTAGTCCTCTATACAAATGATCAATGATTTCATTTGAATTTTGATTGAATATGAAATGGATATAGGTTATTACATTTACTTAATAAAATAAATGTATATGTAGGGTATTGGGATAAGAATTTCATCTTGTTTGAAGATGATATTATGGATGCGGAAGAATAAGTAAAAAGAAAACACATGGTTAATAACATTACCAATTCATTGGAAATCCTATTTAGGAATATAGACATAGAACTCCTATAATGGTTTATTATCAAAAAATGGAATCTAATATGTGTATTAAAATCCAATGATGTAAATTTTATAGTGATTTTCATAAATAAAACACTATTGGAGTGTGAATAAGATTATAGAAGGGGTGTCATTTTATAAGTGGGGAAGAGGACCGATTTGTAATATTTTTGTTGAATAAAATATATCAACATACAATTAACAAAAAAATAAATAAAAATGGACCATTAAAAATATTATATGATATTGGGTCAAAATATTGTGTTCCAATAGTATTAATTATAGTTTTTATTTCATTTACCTCACCTCATTATAGTATAGACCCTTTGTGAACCACTTTTAACCTTTATTGTGGTGATATATGTTTAATTTTTTATCATTTATAATGACAAAAAATTATGTTTACCTCATTAAATAACCTAAATTATGATTAATATAAATAAGATATAAAATTTTTCAAATTAATTTCATAGAAGTGGCCTAATTTAATATAACAATATACCTCCAATATGATGACATTTTGGTTTCCAAATAAATTTTTTTCATTAGTTTTATATGTTTAATATAAAAAGTAACAATATAATTGATTCCAAATATAACAAATTTGATTAATAATATTATTGACTAATTTTAGTTTTAAAAAAACTATTAAACTTAATATAACTTTAAAAATTATTTAATTGGGAATAGAATTTATACTAAAAAACAACACTTTTAACTATTTATCAATATATTTAAATTTTACAAAAATTATAGATAATTTCATAGAAAGAAAAAAAATATATTATTGTTTTAAAAACATAGTTCTTTAATTTTAATGAAATATATATTCTAAATGTGGAAAATTTTAATATTAAAATTAGATCATAAAATGAGAGTGATACAGGTTTTTAGATAAAAATGTTTCTTTAAGAATAAAAACTAATTCATTCTTATCCCATTTGTATAAATATTATTTAAATTCTAAATATGTTTTTGAATATATAACATGTAAATTTAATTAAAATAATTCACGAATCATGATTACATTAATTTATTATGATAAAAATTAATTATTTAGAATACAAATGTTTATTAAGAAAACATGAATTCTACAATCAAATGATTTTTATTTTCAATTCTCATATATTGATAACCAATGATTTAATTTTATAAATTTATGAAAAATTTTATTTTCATAATTTAATTTTTCCAAATTTTACCCATAAATTAAATTGCTAGATTATAAATGTATACTAATGATATTCCTTTTTGACTATAGGGTGTGAGTTTTTCATGCTATCAAATAAAAATAATTTCTTTTTAAGATATTATAACATAAAATACTTATTTGTTACATTATAGAAATCGTAAAATGAATTTTTCCTGTGAAATTATTTTAATTTGATCTGGAAAAATGTGGATATCGCTTCCCCAACCTAGACTCAGGTTCAAAAGTAACTTATTTAGAATTATGATTTCTCTAGTGAATAGTAACTAGTTAAGTAGTCTTATTTTCTTTAAAAGTGTATCTATGTTCTAATATTTCTTCATGGTTTCCATCATATAATTAATGATTATCTAGAGGAATAACCATTGAGTTTATTATATGTTATTTATTAGTTATGTACTTCTACATGTGTTTAACATGGAAGAAATCATAAACATGATATTGGTTTAGTGGATGAGCCAATAGATATGAAGCATTCCCCAATTGATCTAGAACCAAAAAAGAGACTATATACCATGTGCTCATCTTTATGTTATTTTCAAATCAAATACACTTAATCCATATAGATATTCATAGAAAAAACACTACAAAACATAAAATTATAGATATACCGCTCACCTTTATCATAAATATTTTGTCAACTCTAAGATTCCTTAATGTGATTTATATGTTTTTTATTTTATCTACCAGTTTCTCAGCTATCTTAGATCACTTTAGGTTTTTTTCTCATACATCATTTATTCACATTGGAGTTCAAAAATTCATTTCGTTGATGGATTCATAAGGAACCATATAAATATATGATTACAATATAATGTTTTATAAAAACATTATTAGAAGAATGTATTGATCCCAAACCCTTTAGAATTTATAGAATAAGAACTTTTTTACCCTATATGGATTCAATAGTTCTCCTAGATGAGTATTATTTGTGAATATGGTTTTTATTATTAAAATTAAACAATGTATCTTGAGACTATTGTATAATTCACCAAAACATCAAAAAAAACATTGGTTCCTAATTATATACCATATAATTGGTTACTCCATTAAACCGTACCACTTCCTTAATGAAAAATTGGAACGATGATCAAGAGTGAAATTGTATAAAATAGAAATGAAGTGTTCTAAAGTATTATAGTGATTGGAAGAAACTGAAATGAAATTATGTAATTTTTGTTATTTGGAAATTCTCTTAGAAAAATCCCTAGTGATGTTTTCCTATCCCTAATATAGTATTGGAAATGTTTGTAAAATTTAAATAAAATATTATCTATTAGTATTAAATTAATGACATAACAAGCATTGAGATAAAAAAATTAAAATATATATATTCATGAAGTCCCACAAAAATTGTCTTTTAGATATATAAACATCACAAGACATCACTGATTAATAGAGTGTGATGATATATGTGACTCCTATAATATCATCTACATGATATTTTGAATGGATGGAACAAATACATAGTTACATAATCTTATCAAAAAATCATAATCAAATTTTAACATAGGATCTTTTGAAACCATCATCTACAGTTTTACATATTTATTTTATGAATTATTAATACATCTAAAGATACATAATTATGCACTTATTGGGAGATATAGGATCCACATCCATTGTTCTTGATTTACATATCTATTAATTAAAATAATTAATTTTTTTATATTTTTGTGATCCTAATAATATATAATATTTCATCATCCTTCCAATATAAATCAATAGACACCTTGTTTGTCTTAAATAGGAAGTAATGCATTGTTCATTAATAATCATTTATTAACTCTAACCATCTCCTCTCATGAATATTGAGCTCTTTTTAACTAAATGTATTATTTACGAATTTACAATCAGTACATATATAACATATTTTCCCATAATGATAATTCCTCTATATGATTGATCAATACCTTACCAAACCTGACACAAAAACAAAATTTGGGTAATTCATGAACCTAAAATTATTATAAATGAAAAACTATAACTGTATCATTCATCATGATAACACATACCAATCCCTTATTTGATGCATTACTATAGATTACAACCCCTTATCTACTATAGGGTAATGAATTAATATGTGGGTAGATTAAACTTTTCATAAAAGCCTATATTTTTTATCATCATTAATATATCCAAAGAAACAAGTAATTCATTCACTTAAACCAAGAAAATGTATTATATAACTCTGAGATATTATACAAACAGAACTGATAATATCTATCCAAACCCAGAAAAACATGGGATATAGTAACTATAATCTCTATGACCTAACATTAAATAAACATTTTTGATGATTCCACCAATATAATCTCTCTTTAGAATATATGACAAAAACATGATACTTTTTATCCAAAACTCACTCATTGTAAATTATTTATATAACTTATTTTTCCATAGGGTCTTTAGAATAATCAACAAATTATATTCATTAACATATTTTAAAATTAAATATATAAGAATACAAATGTAAATAATACAAAAAATTGATCATCGTAATACATAAAGATATAATTCATTGAATACATAAAGATAATATGTGAATTTATATGGTCAAAAGGAATCACTATATATCCGTAGTGATCAAGCCTTGTATGGAAAACTATCTTGGGCATATCCTTATTCCTAATAAATAATTAATTATATCCAAAATGATGGATAATCTTATATAAGTATTGGGATCCATAAAATCGATCAACAATGTCATAAATATTGTGTAAAGGATACTTTCTATTGACTTTTTTAATTTTTTAGTTGACAGTAATCAATGCATAGTTACATTGATCCATAATTTTTCTTAACAAAAAGAATAGTTTCACCCCAAGGTAACACACATAGATGAAACTATTCACATTCAATATTATGTTTGACTTGTTTCTTCAATTCCATCAAATAAAATGGGGGGATTATATATGATCTATCTAAAAAAAATTGGAGCTATGTGTATGAGTTCTATTGAGGGATCAACATCTAAGGATCTTGACTTATTACGATACATAATCTTGAATTTTAGTCAAGAACTCAATTACTTTAATATTGAGTATTTTTACAAGTTTAGAGTTTTAGATAATTTTGATATAATATATACATATCATTCCATAATTATATAGAGAAGATACCACAAATACAATATATATTTCAACTAAAATAATAAACATTTCAAATAAACCATTACTACTTTTACAAATCTTTATAACATTTAACCTCGCTTCATTATTTTTTTAAACATATATATAACCTATGAAAATAATTTAAAAACATGGGATGATCACAAAAATCTCAGTAAAGGTTATAAAAATATAAAAATAAAACATTAGGCCATAAAAGTATGAAATCATTTTCAAAAAGACATATGTGTCACCCATATATACTTATTTTGTGAAACAAGAGATTTACAAGAGATTTCCACAAAACATAAAGAACATAAAAATAACCGTAAAAGAATTTTGGGGAATTAATTTCATATATTGTAACCCTCTTGGCTAACATATCATTTTTAACCCTCATGGTAATCTTACAATGTATCGCTCACGACTACCTTATGGTGTAACCATCGTAGTTATATATAAAGTAACCATATGGATGACCTCCTACTTATACATACCCAATGCACTAAACGGCTATAGTGGTCCAAACCTTAATCATAAACATTTCCCAATAACCATAATATAATCATCAAATAGTAAAACATTTATAAAACATTAACTATGAATTTTGTAAAACTATAAGTTTAGAAGAGGATTTAATAAGAACAGTCACATACAAATAAAATATAATTGAAATGAAAATCAATAATGAGAAATGGATATCTATATAAAATGTAAATACACATAATAAAACATAATTATAAAATAATATTGACAATAATTATCTTAAAACCACACACTTAATTAAGTATAAGGATAACCCAAAGAATTGAAATTTGGGATTAGAATTCCCTTAACTCAAGTTTGTCTTACTTGAAACATGTTTTTACTTCCAATAAAATGGTTAAAAGAGTTTTATTAGTATTTTAAAGAAACATTTTCATGTTTATAATACCTTATTTTATCATTTAATAACATCATTTCACCCACTAATTATTATTATTTTATTTTTTTCATTGTTTCAAGTGTGTTCTTTACATGATTCCCAAACCTGATTTGTATATTATTTTCTTTCTATATGGAAATAAAACTCCAAAAGTGAATTTTAATGGTATTTATATGTTTATAGAATATTCAATGATACAATAAATCATTTTTATCATATATGATGATGAATCATTAGATAAAGCTTCATTGATATTTGTTTAGATTATTTTTGGTGCTTCCTAGATATTCATGAATTTGTTTCGTTATATAATTTATTTTAATGCATAGAAGTTCATTATAGAACATGAAATATATTACATTATACACTTTAAATTATGTTTCATGCATCAAAATGGTATTTTTACCATCATTGAATGAACAAATGGAACTTTAAGGCACATCATCCACAATTTTGGTAAACTACACATCACGAAGTGTGTTTTTATTTTTATGGATTTAGAGGAAGAGGAGAGGAAGAAAGATTAGGAATTTATTTTAATGACCATTACAAAATAAATAATATATATGATTTGGGAGATTTTATACCCACTGGATAAGGGGAGGGGAAGAGGGAAAAGTAATTGAAAACAAAACACCTGAAAATGAAATAGGATTTCTTCCAATTGATCTCTTCTCCTAGAGATCATCTTTAAGACCATTGTTTTCAGACATTTGGTGAGAACAGTAGGCCATGGACATATAGAATATCCTCTTAAAAGGGATTTTTTATATCTTATACAAGGATTAATACATGAGTGGTGTGAGAGGAAGAGGTGAATGTGGCTGGTATTTATAGTAGAAGATTACAGGGATTTTATATTATTTTAATCATTATTTTAATAGTTTTCCAATATATTGAAAATTAATCATTCATTTCATAAAAATAGTAAAAAGAGAATTGAGTTCAAAAAATTTGGGATTAAAATAGTCATGATGTCAAAAATATTGTATTTAACTTGTAATTTGTATATACTATATTTTAACATATTTCACTATTTATAAAAAATTCAACAATTTCGGAAAAATACCAAAAATTCACCCTAACAATTTTTTGATCTATAGAATTGATAAATGAACTCCATTTATTGAATATAATTTTCTAAATATTATTAATTTAATTTTTAAATAAAATCATAACATTATTAAAAAATTAGCAATTTTAAAAATATGACACATTTTATATCACCATGAAAAATTAATCAAGATGTCATTATCTTAAAGCCTTAATAAATTAAAATAATAATTCAATTTTCTATTTATTAGTTTCATAATACTATTCATATTAATATTCATTATGGTATATTACTATTCATAAAAAATCAGGTCGGTTCTATCAGACTCCAAATTACATATGGAACACAATTGTGGATGACCATTTCACCAAATTCAAAAAATATAAGTGGGAAAGTTATGCTTAAATGAATATATTATAACTATATCCTTAAAAAAAATTTGGTTTATAGATTTTTAGTATTTCATGCATTTAACTTATTTGTAAAACCATGGGGTGTTACATTCTCTCTACCTTCCAAAAATTGTATCCTCACAATTGATTTTTTTAATTTACTTATTATTCAAGTGAAGGTACCTTTCCCTCATAGCATTTTCAGACTCCCATTTTTCTTCATTAACCATGTGGTTTCTCTAAAAAACCTTTACATGGTGGATTATATTATTCTACAATACTTTTTCCCTTCAAACAAAAATATAAACCGGTATCCCATCATAAGAAAGGTTCTCTTCCATCTGAATTACTTTTGGAATCAAGAAATGAGATTAATCTGGCACATAACTTCTCAATATCAAAACATGAAAATCATTATGTACCTAAGATAAAATCAATTTCTATGATACTCAGTATAAAACTGGTCTAACTTTTTCTAGGATTTCATAAGGTCCAATTAATTATTGACATATCTTTCCTTTATTACCAAAACACCAAATAATTTTCCATGATGATATTCTATGAGAAACAAGATCATGTACCTCAAAAGAAATGTTTTTCCTCCCGTGGTTCGCATAAATTTTCTTCCTACTCTGAGCTTTCCTCATGTGTTGATGGATCATCTTAAATTTCTCATCCATTTTCTCTACTAATTCTAGCCCCATAAATAAACTATCTCTGAATTAATCCAAAAAAAGATGGTGTTCGAAACTGCATCCCATACGATTCCTCAAAAGGTTACATCCGTATACTACAATGAAAACTATTATTATAATAAAACAAAACTAAGGAAAAATGATATTCAAAAATTATATGGTATAACATTGAACAATATTGAGGAATATACCCCAAAGTCTAAATCATTTGTTCTGACTACCCATCTGATGGATGATAAAAATCTGTACTAAAATTTAATTCTATTCCAAAAAAACATTTGATGTCCCTTCCAAAAATTAGAACTACACCTATGATCCTGGTTAGATATAATGGAAAAATTCACTCCATGTAACATGTAAATATAATTTATGTAAAGATGAGAACGATGATCCAAAGACATTGAATCTTGAATAGGAAGGAAATGTGAAGATTTTTTCTGTCGGTCAACAATAACCAGATTTCATTGATACATTGTGAAGTCATTGGTTGACCGAAAATAAATTCCAAAATATATTATCCAATTTCTAACCTGTCACTGGTAAGGGTTGAACTATCCCCTTTGGTAACTACAACACTACTTTAAACTATTGACATGTTAATAATTTTACAATATATTATGAAAATATCTCTTTCAATTTCATCCCTCCAATAATACTCCTGAAGGTCTCATTACAAATTTTCACTATCAGGATGAATTTAAAATAGATAACTATGAGATTCCCACAATAATTATTTCTTCATCTAAAAATCACAAGGAACCCAAAATTTTTTTCAAAATCATAAAACACAATCCTTTTAAAGGTTAAATTCTGGAAACTTACCCATTTTAACCAATTCTACCTTTTTTGTAGCTTATGGTCTTCCTTCCTCGGTTTCTTAATTTTTTCTTATAACGATTAATGCACTGAAACCTATAACAAAACTATGGTATTTCCTATACCAGAAACCTCTGATCCAAAACTCATCAAATTTTTAATCAAGGGATTACGTTCCCAATGTAACAAGGTTAATGATGCATGGTTTTTCAACTAATGTAATCAGCCACATTGTTTTGTTTTCTTGGATGGTAATTGATCATGAAATCATAATGCATTATCATTTAAAGACATCTTCTATGGGTCATGATTAATTCCTTCTATGTGAATATATAATTCATACAATTATGATCAATATATATTTTAAATTTGGCACTGTATAAATTATGCATCAAAATTCTCAGTGAGGAAACTATAGTTTTTAATTCCAAGTCATGTGCGGGAGGATTTAACTCCTGAGTTTTAGTTGTCTTGAAACATAAGAAATTACCTGATAATTTTGCATCAAAACAAAACCATTTTCATTTAATGAAGAATCACTGTATATGAAAAAATCACCATTTTTGGAAGAAAGATCCAAAACTGGAGTATTCACCAATCTTGACATCAGTTGTTGAAAAAAATGAAATTATTCTATATAAACAAATTTAACGATTTTCTTGTTAACATAGTTATTGATCTAGATAAAAATTATTTTATTTCTAAAAAAACTCTTGGTAATAACCTGTTAATCCATGGAAACGAAAAATCTCTGTAACATTTTTATGTCTTGACAATTCATTTATCACATTTGTTTTGGATGGATAAACTATTATTCTATCTTTATTTACAATGTTCCAATGAAAATAAATCTATTGTAACCATAAAATAACACTTTGTTAATTTTCTATGGTGTTTCTTTTCCATTAATGTTTTCAAAAAAACCCTTACGTGTTTTTCATACTCTACTTTACTCTTAGAAAATACCGGAATTTCATCATTACACACAACCACAAACATATCCTAGAATAGATGAAATATTATATTCATATGATTCGTGAATATAGTAGGTTCATTAGTTAACCAAAACACCATAAAGAAAAATACATAATTCCTATATCTCGTATGAAAATATTTTTTCATGATTTTATCCTTCTTCACCTTCACCTGATGGTATTCAGATCTCAATTCAATCTTGGAAATGTACTGAGATCCATAGAGATGATCAAACAAGTCATCAATTTGAGGTAAATGATACTTGTTTTAAATAGTGATGTTATTCAAGGCACTATAACAAATGAAAACACTCATTGAACCATATTTAATTTTAATGATCAAAACAAGAACATCCCATGGAGAAGTGGTAGGATGAATGAAGCATTTATGAAGAAAATCATGCAACTGATTTTTCAACTCTTAATGTTCTATTTGAGAAATTTTTTGGGGTATTGATATTGGATATGCATTATAAACTATGTCAATTGTGAATTCTACTTATCAATTAGGTATAAAATAGGGTAAATAATCTTAAAAAACATCAATAAAATCATTTACCACTAACACATAATTAATATGAGCAGTCCCTTTATTTTTAGAAAAATGTGAAAGGTAAAATTAATTTCCATGTTTTAATTATTTCTCATCTTCCTGATAGGATATCAATTGTATGGGTTCATTATTTAATAAAAACAAAAATGCTTTATGAAAAAAAATCTTTAGCCTTAAAATCTATCATATCATGATATACAAAAAGCTAATCCATTCCCTGAATGACATCAAACTATACATAGGAAAAAACAACAAGTTTTACCAGTGATGTATTTCCACATAACACAATATAAATACACATATAATTACTCTTTTTTATAATATTTCTACATGGTGTTTTGAAAATAAGTTATGGTCTCATTTTTTGAGGTGATATTTCCAATTGGCCAGAAATATTCTATGAAATAAATGAATGTGTAGTCCTTGTATCAATCAAAAAGTTCCAAAATTATGAGTAATAAAATAAGGTACCTAACACAACATGATTGGATTGCCTGGTAGATACTAACGTAGTCTTAAATGATCTCACTACACCTCTCTACTTATACTATCACTTCTTCACATCATTCAGATCTTTTTTAGGGCATGTAATTTCATAATGACATGTACACCACATTTAAAATGATTAACAATTTACATATCATGATTACTCTTAGGGTAATTTTTATAACAATATCATGTCATATGTCAAAATATACCACATCGAAAACACTTCCCAGTTTCAATAAAGCATTACCCATGGTGCTTTTTACCAGCCGTTTCCTAGACTAGAAGCAATAATTTCTTTCCACCGTATTTTGTTGATTGATTCTTACCTATCACTTTCCATAAGGACTTATTCCTATCCTTACTTTCAATGTGCATGTGATCATAAGAAAACTCCATTTCTACCCTATCTACACATCAGACATGTTTTTCATAACTTGAGAATTCAAGGGAGGCAAATTCACTTATATACAATGGCTTCAATTCTAAGTAAAAATGTTTGATTTTTCTTTCATGTTCCAGAATAATATTGTGAGCATACCATGCCAATCAGATGAAGTTGTCTTCATACATGGCCACTAAATCCTCCTCCTTTTTCATCAATTCAAGGAATTGCTTCTCCATCCTAAGTCAAACCAACCTAGGAAAATATTTTTCATGGACAACAATTTTAAATTCCTCCCACCCAATGGAATAAATCTCATCTCTATCCCTGATATTATTGACCAAAGACCATTGTTGATCAGCTTCACCATAAAAAAGATGAATGGAAATACTTACCTTTTGATAATCTGAACATCTGATAACATCAAATATCATTTCATGGTCTTTTATCCATACTGAATCCACTACTGAGTCAGAAGATCAACTAAAAGCATGAGAGTGTTTCCCCATGAAATGTTGTACTATCGTCAGTTTTCATTGTGGAACCTCTAGGTTTTCTCATGCGTGGATTCCACCTCCATTACAATCACAAAATTATTGGTTATAATTCCTACCATTCCGGGCTATAGATTCTAAAGGATATCGTTCTATTAATGCCTTTTCACTTCTACTTCCCTATTTCATCTATGTAAAGCCATTATGAACAAACATATCTTAGTTGAAACAATGGGGTAATCGTGAAATTTAATATCATTTACAATTAACCACAAATTAAAAAATATTTATGGTATTTTTTAACATAATCCTTACCCCTAATGTTTTTTAAACCATCCTATAATAGAAACTATAAAGACCCGACCATACTATGTTACATAATTATGAAGATTAGTCAAGAACTCAATTCATTTAATATTGAGGATCTTATCAAGTATAGAGTATTATAAAATTGGGATTTAATACATACACATCATTCCACATTTATATCGAGTAGATACAACAAAAAATGTATCCATTTCTTCCAAAATATAAATATTTTCAAATAGAACATGATTTGTTTGAAAAATTATCAAAACACATAAATCAGAAACCTCCATTTTCTTATAAATCATTATAACCTTTTAAATCATTAAAAAACGTGGGATACGCACAAAAAATCTCATCATGGGATAGAAAAAGTGAATTAAGAAAACATTTTTCCATGAACCCTTGAGAACATTCCCAAAAAGACATAATTGTCACCCATATATACTAACATTGTGAAAATTGAGATTTCCATGAGATTTACACAAAAAATAAAGAAAATAAATACAAAAATTAATGTATCTTGTGAATTTAATAATTATATTATAACCCTCATGGCTACCATATGATTTTTAACTCATATAGCTACTTTACAATGTATCCCTCATAACTACCTTACGGGGTAACCATCACCGCTATTCACAGAGTAACCATATGGCTGACATCGAACATACAAATACCCATTGCATTAGAGGGATATATAGTTCTCATCCTTAGTCATAAAAACTTCTCAATAAAAATAACATAAACATCAAATAATATTACTAATATGAAAGCATTCACTTTAATTTTTGAGAAACTGGAAGTTTAAAATGCGATTTTATTAGATAAGTCACTTTCAAATAACATATAATTGATATGAGAATCAATATAACACAAGGAATATGTGTTAAAACTATAAATAAACACAATAAAACATAATATAAATTGTAAATAATCACACAAATGATCTTAAAAACAAAGAAATAATTAATTTGATGGTTATCCAAATGAATGGAAATTGGGTTAAAAATTCCATAATCTAGGGTTTTTCACACTAAAAAATTGTTTAAAACTCATGTATAATGGTTAAAATAGTGCTATTATTATTGTAATGAAAAATTTTCTTCTTTATAACATATTATATAATCATTTCATAACTTCAATTTACCCATTAATTATTATTGTTGTTATCGTTTATTGTTTTGGGTGCGTTCTTTACATGATTTCCATGGCCGGTTTGTATTTTATTTTGTTATCATTTGGAAATGAAGTTATAGAAGTGTAACTAAATGGTATTTATATTTTTTCCTAATATATAATGATACCCTAAATCATCTTTTTTCATATATGATGACGAATAACTAGATAAAACATTAACGATATTTGTTTAGTTCATTTTTGGCAGATCCTCAATTATCATGAACTTGTATCATTATAATTTAATTTCATACATATAAGTTTATTCTATAACATAAAATAGGTTAAAAAATATACATTACATTCTGTTTCAACAATTAATAGAGATTTATGATCATATTTGATGGATGTTATGGAAATTGAAATCACATCGTCAACAATTTTGGTAAATGACACATCACCGGCGGTGTTTTTATTTTTTATTTTATTATAAAAGAAACATGAGTGGAATAAATTTGATGAATTTTTTACATGAACATAAATATATATATATAATATATTTGATTTTTCTGAATTCATACCTCCTGGATAAGGGGATGGAATGAGAGGAAAGGAATTGAAAAAAAACACAGGAAAATTAAAGGGGATTCCTACATCTTGTTCTCTTCTCCTTGAGGTCCATGTCAAGGCCTTTGTTTCTTCGCTTTTGGTGTAACCAAGAGGTCTTATATGTGGGAAAGTTACATGGGGAGGGTATTTGAAAGAACTTATACAAGTATAAATTCTTTAACGGTGTGAGAGGAAGAGGGTAGTGAGGGTTATATTTATAGTGGAGGAGAGGGGGGGGTTACATTATTTTAATATTTTTGTCCAAGAATATGCATAATCTTTATTCATGTGATAAAAATGTTAAATAGAGAATATGAATTCGAATTATTAGGGCTTACATCAATCATGAGGTCAAAAATACTGTATTTTACTTGATAAATTGTATATACAGTATTATATCATATTTCACTATCCATATAAAATTTAAGAATTTCAAATGAAACTAAAAAATCTCTACAACCATTTTTTGATGTGTATAATCTAAAAATGAACTACAATATTTGAAAATCATTTTCTAAATAGGAATAATTAAATATTTAAATAAAATCATACTTTATTGAAAAATTAATAATTTTAAAACTATAAATCATTTTGTATCATCCTTAAAATTTTTTCAAGAGGTTATTATCTTAAATCATTAATAAAATAAAATAATAAAATAATTTACTATTCATTATGGTCATATTACTATTCATAAGGGTATGTTACTGTTCACCAAAAATCATGTTTGTTTCATCAGACTCCAAATTACATACTGATCACAATTGTAGATGGCCATTTTTAAAAATTAAAAACATAGAGGTGGAAGGATTATATTTTAATGGATATTTTATAACTATATCCTTAAAACAATGTTTTGTTTCCTAGAGTCTTACTAATTCAAGGTTTTAATTTATTTCTAAAACCTTGGGGTGTTACACAACATTTATATTAAATGTAATTCTAGTTGTATCTTTTGGAATGATATCAAAAAACACCCGGATAAAATGAATATCATTAACATTGAGTTTCTCCAGAACTGTATCAGATTACCATCTCTTTTTCATAAGTATCAATAACCATATAATGAATGTGACATCCAACATATGTTTATATTTTTCATCACTCATATTTTTAAAGATATTTTTTAATATAAATAGAAAACATTTATGACCATCCTTTGAAATTGATGTGGGATTTATGTTGTGAAATATGATACAAGACTATGATAACATCAAATTCAACCAGTGGGAGAAAAATAAAATTTTTAGGATGAACATTCCCAAAAACTTTAACATTATATGATTAATATGCTTGATATGTGATCATCATATGATTTGGTTTTTTTATTTCTAGATCAACATATAATTTTTTTTCGTAATTTTGATTCCCATAGAAAACACTAAAAATATATAAGACTGGATAGAGAATGAGTCAAATAAGAAATTATAAGCTCCAGGGTGGATACAATGTGAACCTTTAACTATGTCAATATTCAACCCCAAATTAGAAATTGTAATTTTTTTATATTTATCATTTATTCTTTGAATAATAGTTTCATGAAGTCGATTTGAATCATTAACCATTGTATTTTGGAACCAGTTAGTATTACACCCGTACTCCATGGATTTGGAACAATATAATATCATTGGTTCATTAAAATTATATATTTTATATTCAAATGATTATTTAGCTTCTTAGGATCACATCTACAATAAATTTCCCAATGAAATTTATCTCCACACTTAAAAAAATATACTACTCCCCTTAATGAAATTACCTCCATGTTTCCATCCACACATTGAGAATAAATAAATCCTCAAATTCATGTATCCATGGTTTATATAATTTTCTTTTAATTACATAAATTTTTTCTTATAAAACCCATGATATTGATTGGTAAATCCAAATTCTTGTTCCCATATTTATTAAATTGAATTATTTAATTATTGATATTGATGTCCTTTATGGATTACTCAATTAAGAGGCTTGGTTTAAATCCATTATAGAATAGGTCAACCGTAATTTATTATTGGATGATAATACCCAAAGCATACCTCACAAGTCAGGTAATGTTTCTTCATAAGTAGCAATATATTCAACATAATTCCACATTGGCACAAGGAATTGTTTCCCTATTCACTTATGAAGAAATGTTAATGGTAATTACTGAAAAATAATTAGATAAACTTATCCCACTCTATGAAGTCATTTTCTTCATTTTAACTATATTTCCTGACAAGATACCATCATGGATAAACATCTCCTTTAAATTATAGTTAAATAAAATTTATTTTTCAATATCATAACATTGGATATAGTTAAATGTAATATCAACCATAATGATCTATTTCTTAGTGACTACTGGATCAGTAGACCCACTAAAATAAGGTAGAATTTTCCTCATGAAGTAATGAATAGAATATTGTCACCTCTTTTTCTCATATGTAAGTTCAGTAAGGTCCATATATTTACAATTTTGTATATGTATAACAATATGGTTATTCATTCCATCTCCAATAAAATATATTTAATGTTGGGAGAAATTATTTAATTTTTATTCTCATTCATTATTAACATGGTATATTTAAGTTACATCCACTAAATAAAACAATAAATAATTTCTTGAGAAATAATATTCACTGTGGGAAATTACATAATCATGAAAAATGATTAATAATCTACTAAAAGCAAAGTATCTTATTTTCAATATATAATAAAAATGGATTGTCATATTTAATTTATTTTGATCATATATTCTAAAACATTATAATGGTCTGTAATTAAAATTATAATTAACAAAATAATATGATTTTAGTGTTTCAATGTTGGTGTATGGTAAATGAACAAACACCATAATCCAGAATGAAAGATGAAACATAATTGATAAAATAGTTTTAGGGTTATTAACCCAAGATGCATCAGTGAGAAAATAATTTCTACATATAATATCCAAACAATAATTTATTTCTTTGATATCCATGCTCATTTTGTTACCATGATATATAAAATTATCTAATACAATAGATTTTCCAAAACTTTCTTGCTTATTCTATCACATCATTGGTTTTAATTTTCAACTAATCCGTTCTTTGAAACCAACTATAGTAACTCATACTATGAAAGTTATATGTCTCATCTTATTGTATGTATATTCAATGAATATAATTACAATCCATGAAATAATAATATATGTATTATATATATATAATCATTCAGACACAAATTTCTAGTTTATAAGTGAACTACAATATCTTCCATTAAAAAATTATAATCTAGAAGCCTTCTTTTACATATAATACATAATAAAATTCCACCTATCATGGGGAATTAAAACCTAATTAATGGTGAGATTTTATTTTCAATAATCTTAAAAAAGAATGATATCAATGATCACATAAACAAAACAAGTTCTTATGTGAATTAGAATATTATTATAAAATTTCAAAACTATAATAAACATGTAATATATCATAATCATAATATATTCCATCAATCATGGAAGATAAGAAGACATGAATCACAATGAAATACTCTAAAATGATACATAATAAATTAACATTAGAAGAACCATAATTTTCTTGGAATACAAATAAACATATAAAATAATTCCCTTAGTAGTCATGGATGAAATTTGTGACTATAATAGTAGATTGGGTTCACCCCCCAAGCATAGTAGTTGTTCTTAACTTTATAATATATTATAGTGTACTCAATCTTTATTGAAATGGGTTCAATCCCCATTCATGTCATGATTATTTTGGGATATATTCATCATTACCCAATGTTTTAGAGTTATGTATAATTTTCTAAACAACACTACATAATGAATAGAAAACATATGTATTATAGAAGATCATAAATCATTCATTATATAATTATCCATAAAAAATAAATGGAATTAAAAACAATTTTGTTATATCATAACTTATATAAATCAAATAGGTATCATAAATATATTTTTACCATTATTAAAAACAATTTGGATAAATAATAAGGATTGTATAATTTAATCACATCAACAGTAATGGTTGGGAAACCTAAAATGATGTCGTCAGAGATATAAAATGATTTTAAATATCACATGAAACATTTCTCATGGAAAATATGTTTCTTTTACATTGAAATAAATATGTTTCAAAAATTTATATAAATATTAATGGACCAATTTTCATTGAATGTATCTATTAGATGTTTGAATAGATGATTAACATTATTTATTTTTTATATTTTTAGAATGTTCTGTTCATGCCAAGTATTTTTTAAACATGATTCATTACACATTTTTATAAATAAATACAAAAGCACCTCATTCAAAAAATTATAAGAAAAAGAATTTTTTAAAAAACATTTACGATGTAAAAAAAGTTAATATAGTCTTTTAAAAATATTTTTACAGTATTTAATATATTTTAAAAACTTTATTATAAAACATGGATGTAGAAGTGAATGTATTTTCATTATAAGGGAAGAATATGGTTTATTTTCCTTAAAACAAATATTTTGTTGTCTAGACTTTATATTGTGAGGTAAACCTAAGTAAAGAAGGTAATAATAAGAACTAATAAGAGAATAATATATATTCCTGAGATTATTGAGTGGTATATCTTCAAATTTAATCATCAAAAGCATAGTCATTAATAATCCATATAAACAACAAGGTTATAAAGTAAAACCCTTACCTAATGTCTTACTACCTTCTATGAGTTTTGAATATCCAATATAGTAAATATATATTTATTAAAAAATATTCCACAACCATAATCAAATATATCGTAAAGTATCATATTAATTACAATCTTTTATAACCATTTTATTATCAATTATTTATTAATACTGTTATTCATGGTAATAAATTATTAATTTTAATGTTTTTTTGTTCTGATGTTTTGGTACTTATTCTTCTATAATGGTTATATCATATTAAGAATGTTTATAATGATAAAAATAACATATATATTTATAATATTTTTATTGATAGTCATTAATAAATGTGAGGTATTGAAAAATGTATTATTCAATTCCTAGAGATGGATGTCCGTATGTAAGAATGAACACATTTATCTGTTTTCAACTAATGGAACAAAAGAATGGAATATTATAATTCCTAATATATAATTATTATTATATCATATGATTCATATATATTCATCGAACACATCCTTATGACCATCCTTGTATATCATGAATAAAAAAGAATTGTCTCCCTCCATATTGGTGGGAGTCCACACGTATGTATGAGCAACAACATCATTTTATAATGGATTGGATGGAAAAAAGGCTTATGTTAAATTTAATTCTAGAAGTATTATAATTTAATAAATAATATATATATATACATATATATTAAATAGGTCATTATATTGATCCATGAGACGTAGTTATAAAAAATGAAGTACATCCATTTGTGAGGTCAATGTCTTCCATAGACAAGATTGATAAAATAATCTTCCATTTAATAGAATAAGATATAGATTATAACATTCCTAACTTTCAAAATATAAATGTCATATCCCTAAGCCTGTATAATAGAAAACACCAAGCATAAAATAGAATATAATATCCCATAACATTATGATATATTAACTATCATAAATAATCTCTATATATGAAATATCTTATAATTCTTGCGACTCTGATTTTTGTTTTTTTTACACACAACAATGACTTTTTTGATGTCTTGAATTATATTCAATAACCAATTTTACAAGATATTATCAATAATGTTATTAAAAATTATAATTATCTTATAGATGTTATGATGGTAATTATTTACATGTTAAAATACCTTATAAAAATTATTTTACATATATGAAAATTGAATTAATTTATTACCAATTAATTATTAATGAAAATAAAAACGAATTGAATAATAAAAAATGTTTTATAAAAAAAATTTTTATTCACCCAATAGATCTTTTTCTAATAAGTTTAATAATACACTACTATTAAATAATCTTAATAAAATTTATATTTATTATAATGTATCAAATGTTTTTATATTCATCCAATATATTAAATAGGAATAAGATTAAAAAAATTCGGCATAAATTCTATATTTTTTAAATGTAGTTTGATGTGTTTGAAAAATGACCTAGTTTTAAAAGTAAATGATGAAAATTTTATAAAATTAAATATATAAAATTCACTTTATTTTTAAAATAAAAAATTACATATTATCATTTCATGTATTTTATGTATTTTTCTAATAGTGAATTTTTTTTAATTTTAACTGAAAACTGAGTTTTCATCTAAATAGTATATAATGTTAAATTATATATTTTTAATTGGTTTTAATGTAATAAAATTAAATTATTCATCTTTTATTCCAATTCATGTCATTAAAATAATTTTATTATCTAAATTATATATAAATATAGAGTAATCTTTTGATCATTTTCACTTTAAAGAAACAATTTATTATCCCGTCTAAAGGATTAATTTTAAATTACATTTTATCGTTTTTTGGAGTTGAATTCGGAAAATTATATTCCATATTTGGAATAATAATAATTTATAATTTAAAATAATTATATAAAAAATATTTATTGATGTGATAAGTTAAAACTATTAAAAATAATTACATTAATTGCGAGAAATTGAGTTTATCAAGAGGATAAACATTAGAAATAAGGAATAAATGACCTATAAAATTGTATTAAACTTATTTTACATAAATATTTCGAACTGATCCATTTTATAATCTAAAATGGTTATATATTATATCCAATATAAAAGAAAAAACTTTGATCACTCAATACATATAAACAAATACCAGAATGTGTCATATCCCCCACATATTGAAGCCCACAACCTCTTCCCCCTTCATCACACTAAAAAATATATTGAATCACCATTACCTACCATAATAACATCTCAAAATCCCTACCCAGATCAAATAATCCTTATATTTTTATGAAATCCAACATATGATGGGTTTAGTGAAAACCTAAGGAGGATACCCAAAAAAAGAGATAATATTCTTCTAAAATCATTTTTATTTCATTTTCATCTCCAACTCATTAAATTCATATTGTAAAATTAATATATAATAACCCCTATAGATTTCATATACTAATATTTTTTATTCTATGTGTACGACATAAAAAATTCAAACACTTTCATCATATGTGATGTACAATCGTTATTCATATATACAGTGGACTACTGCCTCATTAACCATTGTCGTTATTTTCTCTATTACCACCTTTAGTGGTTGGTAGTTATGTTGGATTTGTATTTTAGATATGATATATATGATATATCTGATTTTTTTATGATTTTTTCATTATTATATGACACATAGCTTCATTCATTCCATTTTGTGGGAATATGATAACATCGCATGTGTGTACGATTGAATACCATCACACAAAGAGATGTGATTCATTCACACATTATAGTAAATGTAATATAGATGTATTTAATAGAAATATTTGATATTTAATGAATCGAACTATTCACATTAAATTTCCACATGTTATGGAATTATATTTATTATTATGTATTATGGTTATAGAAAACTCATTCACATCATTTATTTTATTATATCCTATCTTATCTTAAAGACCATTAAGAATCATTACAATTGAAAATTGATCCATTGAACATTGATCACATCTTTTGTATAAATATTGGTTATTGATTAATCTAATTTTTACATAAAAAGGGAGTGATGGCCCCAAAAAATAGGATACTATCATATAAAGGCCATTCATTAGAGCATCCAATTGATATTGCATCGCTGGGATTTTCCATTGACCAATAAAAATATATGATCTGAAAAATTTAGAATAAGACAAACCATTTATATAATATGTTCAAGATCATGAAGATCCCATCCCAAACCATATATTCCGAGCTACCCCAATAATATTTCATTGTCATATACCATACCCATAGGAATGTTTATATTTAAAAAAGTGATATGTATCCTTAACAAAATAACATGAATATTTATATTGTATTTTCAATAGAATAATGGTTATAATTTTTTCTTAATGTTACATTATATGTGATTTTGGTGTGATGATATAAAACTAAAATTTCATTTTTGGTAATATTCAATTTTAATTAAGACACTAAAATAAATGAATTTTTGAAATTTTTAAATTAAATAATATTTTCATATAACATTATTATTAAATAATTTTTTTAGAAAAAATATTGTATAACTTTTTTCAAGTCAAAATTAATATTTTTATGGGCTTAAAAACATTTATTGTCAAAAAATCCACAATATCTCAATAAATGTCGATTTATATTTAACAATAAAAAATTCACAACATTATAATTTTATTTGGTTGAAATATTTATTATTTTGGGAATTGTAACATCAAAATTACCCAATAGTGATTTTTTTATAATATTATGAGATATTGTGATTTTTTTCATAAATATTATATTCTGTGTAAATTTATTTTTGTATTATGACATCATAATAACTTCAATGTTGTAAAAATTTGTTATTAAGGGTATTGATGACCAAATATATGTTTCAAATTTATAATAATGTGATTTCATATTCTATTGATTAATTTTGCAAGGCCTCAATAAATCCTCCAAAATCTATAATATATTTTATTATTTTAAAATCATTTATTTGGGAACATCCCTCACTTCCACATATAAAAGATTAATGTTTTAATATGTTCATACCATGGCCTTATAAAATAATAAAAACCACTCTAATTTTTCCGAAACCATGGTAAAATCAAGGAAAGGTATTTTGTTCACATTTCATTATTATATAGTGTCCATAACCAAAGTACGAAAAATAAGAAAAGTAATTCCTTGTCATTAATTATATTATTCCACAATATATCTCATTCCGCCCCACTAAAAGACTATATAGAAATTACATATTCATTAATACCATCTCTAGAGTACTCCCATAGTTCCTCCAAGATCCCTAAAAACTCCTCCCAATCATTCTGAATCATACTATTATGGTATGGGGTTTGTCTCTATCCAGGTAATTCAGAAACTGCTATTTTGATATTCCTCTTAATTTCAATTTTTCTAGTGGGGATATGTTCTTTTATATCAACCGTACTATCCATTTTATTTTAAAATTATGATATAACCCTTTCAATGTAATTAATCCCTCCCATGATCATTTTTTACACCTGTTACCATGTAGAAAATTAATACGGGGTGATATCCTTCTCTTTTTTACTCAAGAATATTCACAATATTATGCCTTAAATCTCAATTTCATAATATTGGGATATTTTATCCCATGTACACCTTACTTTCCCCATGATGAATACATTTTAGAGTCCCATTTTACTCTAGTTAATCCTTCCTATGAACATTTATATGCCCCTGTTATGCTGTTCAAATTTCATCGTCATTTTCTATGATGAATAAATGTGTAGTGAATATCCATACCCATACCCATTTCCTATCAAGTGTTTTAATAGTTATTCACTTATACTTATTTTATTCTAGAAATACATGTATATATTCCATATTACATGATCATTGAAAAAAAATTCAGATAAATGATTCCATGTTCTATGATATATGAGGCCCACCTATGCATATGAATGAAAAAAATGGGAAAGGTGAACCCAAACTTATTTTGAGCTCCAATGAATTCATTATTGTTTTAGTCTCAGGAGAGGTCATTAAAATAGAATAGATGAGTGAACCTTATACATCAGTATAGTTTTTCACTATAATTTCATGAAATTTTATCCTTGATATAAGATTATGATTAAATGTTTAATGTTGTTTCCATAATTTCCCATATTTATTTTATTTGATCAGAGTATATCACGCCTCATTGTTGATGTTTATGAAGTTCACCTCATTAGGACCCATTAATATTCCTATTTTCTAACATGTGATACTTTTATTAGGTTATTTTATGTCAATTACCAAACTATGATATATAGTTCACCAATTTCATATGTTTTCCCCAAGTTATCCCACGAATATTAATGTACGATAGAATAATATGATCAAGTTAAATATGTTTTAGATATTAGTGATGTATTCTTTGATTTATGTATTTATGTAATGTAGTAAAACCCAAATAAACTATATTTATTAAAATTCTTGATTGTATTGTGTGTAATATAATGAAACAAATCATAAATTAATGTTTAATAAATGGATGGATTTTCATAGTTTCTATCAAAGAGATGTTTTAATCTTTTTTGGAATTTGGATTGGAAACACCTAGTGAAGTCCTTAGATATAAAATCAAGTATAAGAATAAATTTATAATTACATTAAAATTATATGTTAAGTGGGTTACAAGAAATTACATCCATTTATGGTTACTATAGTTAGATTTGGATATAGTATAGATGTGAAAAATGTGAAAACTTAAAAACACAACACTGAGCAAGACTCAATTCAGAACTACTACATGACAATAAGTCATAATGCACACCTAGTTTGACACTACCAGGGGATATTCACTAGTAAATTAACTATCACATTATGAACCATTATTAGGGGGAATAAAATTCCCTTAAGATTATATGTTATAAAATAGATCATGCATAACATATATTTTAGTATATTAATTCATATATTATGGAATAAATTTCATTTACAATTTTTCATTTTTATGTGATTAGATTCTAGTTAACATTTTTAATAGTTTTAAATTTATTATCCCTAATACTTTTTGGAATGAATTAAATAGTTTAAATAGAAACCAAAACTAAATGGTAGTGTTATCATCCATAGTTCTACACATTTATTCATATCACACTTGTTTATAAGAATAACTAAATCACTACAAAAAAGAGTGGAAGTTGAGTTGTCGGTGAATATAGAGTATGGGGAAATTATTGAATAGCAAGTATATAACCCATCCCATATCAAAATTTGTGTGTTAAAAATCCCAGTGAACCTTATGATAATACATTTAGTGGAATTATATGCAATTGTGGTTATATATTTGATTTATCTGTATAAATCCTACATGAATTTTCTTGAGAATTAAATCAACCTCCATATCATAAATCATAATGTGATCCTATATAATTTTAATTATGTGGATAAAACATAGTTATCAATGAAATATAAAGCTTGTATATTATTAACCATGATACATAATTTATATGTAAAATTAGTGGGTCTAATTAAAATATCATCCTTAATGACATTTTAATTATTTGGAAATATATTAAAGTGTTTCCCAATGAATATTTTGAACTTCCTCCTAGCTAAGAGGATGAATTTTCAATATATCATATATATGGGTTGTATCCATTATCAAATAGTCTATATAGGATGGTTGTTGTGGAACATGAAGTTCATAAAAAAATACATGATAAAATGGGTGAAGGGTTCCTATACCCAAATGAATCACCTTAGAGTGCACATATCCTATTCATTATGAATATTGATGCATTAATTCACCATCTCATTGACTATCCTAAGCTGGATAAGATCACAATGATGAATAAGTATCACCTTCCATGGATTGGAAACTTATTTGATCTACTATGGTGATCACAATACTTCCTTAAGTTGGAACATCAATTGAGGTATTATAAAGTATGGGTGAACAAAGTGGATGACCCCAAGAGTGCTTTCCAAACAAGGTACGAGCATTATGAGTTCATTGTAATTCTGTCCACACTGACTACTAATCGAAAAATAATCATTTTATTTATTAATAGTTTCATTAGATACATCTTGAAAAATTTGTGTTGTTATTTATAGATTACATTATAATCAACTCCAAATGAATGGAGGATCATGAGTAGCATTTTAGTACTTTTCTATAATCCTTAAAAAGAGAATCTTGATGAAATGAACAGTAAATGTGAGTTTTTTTAAGGAAGTACCATTAATGGGAAATATTATCATTATAAATGGGATATATATGGAACCCTGAAAGATAAATTCAATTGAGGAATTGATGATTGTAGCATCTTGGAAATAAATATTTCATATGCATGGAATAGCTGGGTATTATAGTCTATTTGTGAGAAATTTATCTTTATTGTAAAAACATGTAACCAATATAACATAGAATGTAATAAATATTACTTATAGAAAATAATGTGAATATATCTTCATGGCATTAAACGATAATATTATTACTGAATATATAATTACCTTACCTAAATGTGGTGAAATTTTTTACACATTCTGGGATTCATTGAAGAAGGGATTGGTTTGTGTGTTAATACAGGTTAAAAAAGTGATAGACCAAGCCTCATTTAAATTAAAATTTCATGAAAGTAAATACCAAATACATTATATGTATATGAATGTAGTTATATTCATGATTAATATCTAGTAACATTATATGTTTGGGGAGTACTGTAAAACATATACAACTCAATAGAACCATATATATATATATTCATACTGAAAGAGCTGAATATGAAAAAGATATGATGGGTATATGTGACTAAGGATTAATATTGCTCAATCCAATAAAAACCTATGAATTAAAAATTAATTTGTATACACTCTATGTAGATAGGATCCAATAATTTTATCATTTATGAGAATTGTGAAGGATATAATATTACCAAACATGAAAAGATGGACATGAGAATCATAAAATAAAGAACATAAAAAAATTAATTCACAAATGACATCCCAACCATCCCATATGGAAATGATAAAGGATTATCTACGAGATGATATAGGAATTTAGAAGAAATATTATACTATTATAAAAATTAAATCCTTGAATTTTAATTTCAATTAAGTAGGAGTTATATGATTTTGTCAAATCTATGTGCACCGTCAAATCCAGAATTAAATAAATAGTTATTAGAAGATTCACATAGCTTGTAAATATCCATACATCATGGGATCAAAAAAAAGTATCAATATCTTCCAGAAAACTATTGGTGGGAAGAATTAATAATGGTATTTAAGAATATACATCGATATTTTAGGTATTTTAGTAGGTGAAGGAAGAAAGGAAATAATCAAATGGGATGATGACTCCACTACCCATACCTACATGGAAACGGGAAAACACTATAAGGATTTTTTTCCATCTTCATATGAAGTCATCCTGAGGAACTAATTTACAATGAGTTGTGGTTGATGATGTTAAAATGATGGATCACTTCATTGTAATTCAAGAGTAATTATCACTCGATCAAATTTCAAGGATATAAATCAATGAAGTGGTGAGGCTTCTTGGAAACCCACTATGGGTTGTATGTAATAAAGATCCTAGATTTACCTATATATTCTATAATATTATATAACATTATCTTAATACTAATATGTAAATCAAAATGAATTATCACACTCATATTTATGGCTAATCTAAGAAGACTATCAAGTCACTCAAGGTCATTTTGAGTGCATGATCAATTAAGTTCAAAAGAGTATAGGATCATCATCTTCCTCTATTTTATTTCTAATAAAAAAATATTTTCTACTAAACCATCCAAATCCCCCCTATGAAGACCATTCTGGGATGAGGTTTAGAACACCATCATGATGGGATGATATTGGGGAAAAAACTTATAGGTCTTGAAATGGTTGAAGAAATTGTTGGAATGGTCAAGACCATTGAGCATCACATCAGGGATACTCAGAGTTTAAGAAAGATCCATTATTAAAATCATCAATGAGACCTAGTTTTGAGGTTGAAAAAAGGTATTCCTCAACATATCTAAATGGAAAAATATCATGAGATTTGGGAAGATGGAAAGGAATAGTCCAATATACTTTATTCCCTTTGAAATCAAAGATCATAATAGAGCAGTTTCCTATTGACTGTTTCACCCCAAAAAATATCTTTAGTTCATGATGTGTTCCACCTATTACTCATTATTATTTAAATACCAAACCCTAGATATATGATGTACTTATAAGTGGTACCATTAGATAATGATCTATAATATGAAGAGAATATGGTGAAGATCAAAGATTATAGATATAAAGTACTACAAAATAAGACAATTGACCTTCTCAATGTGAAATGGAGAAACCAAAAATATGGATAAGTGACACTGAAACCATAGTAGGTGATGAAATATAATTACCATCCTCTATTTTATTTTGTGAAATAAAATTTCATGTGTTAAATTTCTAAGTGTTGGAATATTGTAATCACCCAAACTCTTATAAATAATATTCGTCTAGTAATATAAAGAAAAGCCTTATTTTGTATTATTGTTATAGAAATAACAATGACTTCGTTGGTATTATTATATACTATCAGAATTAAAATACATTCAATAATTATAAAAATTTATAATATAGTCATTGAATAGTTATCGTGTCATTAATAGAAATATACGGTTTTGATAAATACAATTGTCAAAGAAAAAGGATGTGATGACCTAAATTAGTAGTATTATACTTTATGAGGCCCATTTATTAGAGATTTCAATGGATATTTCATTGTTAGGTTTTTCTCTAGACCGATACCAATCTGAGACCTAACATCCAAATGGCGAGATAAACTATTTACAAAATAATTTCAATCTTATTGAGATCACACCCCAAACCATGTACACTAAACCTCCCCATGAATTAGTCATTGTGGTGTACCATACCCTTAAGGAGTATCGTGGTGTAATAATAAGATATGTATAATGAGAATAATAATATGAATATTTATATTTTATTTTCAATATAATAATTGTTATATTTACTTGTGAAAGTTAATTTATAAATGATTTTGATTTTGATAAATGAAAAAAAATTGTATTTTTTCTAATATTTTTTTTTTCTATTATGATATTTATTTTAATGAATTAATTTATTTTTGAAATAAAAATATTTTAATATGAAATTATTATTAAATAATTTCTATTATATTTTAATGATTGAAAACTATTTATGATTTCAAATGTACTTTTGAAAGGGTTTAAAATATTGTTTTATATGAAAAACCTTGAATTTTTCAATAAATGTACATTTTATTTTAAATATAAAGATTCACATATGGAGATTTTTATTTTTAAAAAATAAATTCAATTTTTGGAATCATATTGTAAAAATTATCCAATAGTATAATTTTCAAAAAATTATAAGATAGTATAATTTTCATATTGAAATTAAATAAGATATAAATATATAGTTTTTATTATGAAATCATAATACCCAAAATGTTATTCAATAAATTCTATTAATGGTATACATAAAAAACTAAAATTTTCCTCTTCAATATAATGTTCTTTTTATATTTGTTTAATAAATTTCACAATTATAATGTGAATCCTCTAATATCTATAATATATATTTAGGAATTAAAATCATTTTTTTAATGAAATGAATCAATTCAACCTTAGGAATTGAAATATTTTAATAAGTCTTGTCCATATCCATATAAAATAATGAAATACACCTCCTTTTTGAAGAATCTGTTGGACAAACCATGGTATGGTTTATATTTTTGATTACATTACTATATAGTGTCTAAAAATAATTTTTGGTAAATAAACAAGATCCCACCTATATTTTCATATATAAACCAATCAAATATCCCATTCTATCCACTTAAAATATTTTTTGAACATCCTTATACATCCCTTATCTCTCTATATTCCTGTCAAGGTTTCCTCATGCTCTCATGAAACTCCTCTTAATCATTTGGAATCACACTCTCAAGGTAAGGGATGTCCCTTTCTTTTTTATTCTAGACCTAATTTATGTGATTAAAATTAATTTAAAAAATTTCATTTTGGTATATGTTCTTACATATCCTTCTTAGTATCCTTTGAATCCGCCCCACAATCCTTTATGGATACCAATTACCATGATAAAATTTAGTAAGGGATCATCTTTTTCCCCCTTTATTCAATAATATTTATTATATTAATCTTTAATCAAAATTTCATTATGTTGGGATATTTTATCTCATCCCCCCCCCCCCCCGACATCACCCATGATGTCTAAATGATGAGATGTACCATTCTATATAATTAATCCCTTGCATGAACATTTATATTCTCCCATTATTCAAAAGAAATTTCACATTGATTTTCCATGCCACTGAAATGTGCAGTGGATACCCATACCCATTTTCAATCAACGGGGTTCACCATTTTTCACTTATACATATTTTATTTTGTAAACACTTGTATTTATTCAACAATACTTGATCATGTAATAAAATGAGATGATAAATTACTACATGTTGTAAGATCTATGTGCCACACTTATGCATCTGAATGAAATGAAAGTGATATGTGTTATTATAATTATATAAAACTCCAATGATTTGATTAATGTATTAGAATAATGATATATCATTGAAGGGTTTAGTGGGTGAATATAGTTCATCATAGTTCTTTTTCCATCATTGTGATTTCCTGGACCTAGATTCTACTTAATGGGAGCCCCTAGCCTAGTGGGCCACATGGAATCATGAACATATCCATAAATAGTAGAGGCTGATGACTAGTAGAAAGGGCCTAGGTTGTGTCTGTGGGGACACAATTACATCATTACCAAAGTGGTGAGTAGTGATTTAATGTAATCATAGATAAATAGTATAAGAAATATAAGTAAACATAAGTCACACCAAAATAATAGAGACAACTCTAACAATGACAATATTAACTGTAATGGAATTCAACAACTAATGATGAAATTTCATGTCACTATAAAGCTAGAAAACATTTATACAATACAACTCACATAACATATTCCAAAAAAGAATAAAAGAAATAAAAATATTATCCCAAGAATTGTGGGCTATGGATCAGTTATCTAATATCAATCTCCATCCTAAACTACAAGAAATCGAGTGTTTGAAGCCTTATGCTTCTCTATTTCAACACCTGTAACCATGTAATCTTCCATGGGTACCAAATGGTACACATAGAGGTTGTCTGAAAATTTTCATTGGGCCACCACCAATGGCGTTTATATCATTCTTACTATGTAATGAAAATCTAATAGTATGGAGGTGGGAATATAGTAAGTAAACTATTAAAATGTATCTAAATACCCAAATACATACTTTATCCCTTGGATGACATTTTAATATGTAACCAATTCAATATTTTATTTGTACAAGTCCAAAAATATGTCAACTATTAATACTTTTAAATTTTACAAGATCTAACAAGGAAACCTATAATGATATTTAACAGTGATATCCTTTGGTAAGAACAAAGGCAACGTAGAACCCAAGGGTCACCAACATATTAATAACTATAGCCTGGAATGGGGTAACAGTTTAATCAAAGGGGAATATTCTAAGGCATTTTATAATGAGGTTATTACTATTTCCAAGGAGTTTATCCAAGGAAATACTAGGCTAAGCAAAGACTTGGCCAGATGGGAATTAATCATGGAACCTACATATCAATGTTGCCTTCATAGAGTGTATCCAAGGCATCCTGTAATGATATTTAAGGGATTCTACGATGTCATATTGGGATTCTAAATAATATACAAGTATTGAAATCTAGATGGGTATCAACATAAAAAAGCCATGTCCTCTAATTAAAATGGGGTTACATAGTTCTCAGAGAATTCTCTGATCAGAAATCAAGGCAAGCATGAGTCAGGACTCTCTAATTTGATATTGAAGTCATGTAATATTTTATTTTGTGAAATCCTTTCCTTTTATTTTTGTGACAAGGTCATGTTTCTAGAATCCTTTTCATATAAGTCATTTTTTCAAGCATTGCCTTTCATTACTATGACAAGGCCATGTAGCATGCAAACATACCTTTAATCCATTCAAAAAATATTCCATATTAAATGTTCATTTATATACCGTCTATTAATGTGATAAAGGGTGATACAAATATTCAACATAATATTCATTTACATTTAAATCCAAGTCATATACTTATTAAACTTTCCAAATCACATATTCACATTTTATTATCAAATTGAATTACTTAACGAACGTGGGTCAAGTGGTGAGCATAAATGGTACTTACTATTATGAAATTATCATTATAAAAATTCCATTTAATATATATGTTCTTTCCCTTAGTAAGGTCATGTGAAGGTACACCCAAACGGTTGATCAAAGATGTCAAAATAGTAAAACAAAAATTATGGCATAACATTCGACATGGGATGGATGAAATTTTGGGAATTAACACCAATAAATAATCACAAATATTGAAAGTGAATATCCATATGGTTATACAGATTATAATCATTGAATTTATATTCTATAAATGGAATCGGATGAAATCTGTGGGGCCCCCCAGCAATTCCAAAATCGACAGACATTGGGTATGGGTAATAGATCACCCACCATAGGATTGTTTGACTCTAATCCTCTAGTATTTTCCCTTGATATGTCTCAGATAAGAGTAGATCTAGGAAAAAGATAAAATTTCTCATAACTTAGTAAATTAGTCATGAGTATGAGATATAGATAACATTTCAAGAGGACTGGAGTGCATACAGTTGTGCATCCAATGTGATGAAAAAAAGGTCAATCAAAACCCAGAATAATGATATCTATTGATTCTAACCATAGATCTTCAAAGGGCTCCAAAATGATATCTATTTAGGATAATCCTACTGAATTTTGGAATATAGAGGAAGAGGTGTTCTAATTATAACATTAAGGATAATTTTCCATTTTACCTAGAAAAATGGCATGTGCACAGTTTTTCCACATTGTTTGACAAACCATGAACATAATGGGCATGATTTCCTAGGTAGAATAGACACATGCATAGTTAGGCTGCATGGTCATGCACCAGCTGTGCAAGGCAGCTCTGTCTGAGAAAACCCCATCTGCATGGTTAGGCAAATCGTGCTCCCACCATGCACCAACCACGCAACTTGGCTATTTTCCCCCAAAAGAAGGGTTTTGAGCTCCAAAATTTCCCTCAACCCCATTTATACCTTTCCTAAATCATTAAGAATCAATATTAGGTCCCAAGTAAGTATTTTGAACCAAAATTAAATTATCCAAACCTGAGTGGAAGGCCTTGTTCTTACAGTCTTCCCCCTTAATAGAACTCATTCCAGGGTTCACATTCACAGGGTGTAGAAACAATATCTAAGAACTGATCTAGATATTGAGCATGTATTTCAGCATCCCACTCAAATTCCTTGTCCTACAGATGCCCTTTATTCCATAACAACTATTCTAGATGGACAAACCATCCTCGAAGAACCATTGTGCTCATTTCAATGATGTGTACTGGATACTCCTCAAAGGTAGTATCAACATCAAAATAAATTTATTTTTGGTAAAAAGTATGATATGGATCAATATTTTACTTTACAATCTATGAGATATTGAAGAAGTGATGCATGGAATGGTATTTATGAGGTAGTAGAAACTGATAAGCTATCGGTTCAACTTCCTCTATAATTTCATGTAGCCCTACGTCATGAGGTGATAGATTCCCTTTCTTTTGTAACTATGTGTGCCCTAGACTGGGCAATACCAAAAGAAAAAAATGATCCCCAACATCAAAATCAAGAAGCCCTTGATAGAAATCGATATAAATGTTTTCTCTATAATGAGATGTAGTCATACACTTTCTAATAATCTAAACATTCCCTAAAGGCTCATGAATCATATTGAGACCTAGTAGGGTTTCCGCACATGCCTCTATCCATCATTGTGGTAAATGGCATGGCCTGTCCTATAAGGTATCAAGAAGAGACATCTGAATTTTCAGATGTAATCTATTATTATAGGAAAAGTCGACAAGAGGGATATTCTTCTCTAAATAACTTCTAAAATCAAGCACACATTCTTGGATTGTGTCCTCTAGAATTTGTTTTGTCCATTCAGATTTTCCATCAATCTGAGGGCAAAAATAGATTCTTAGAGGCACCTAAGTCCCCATTCCTTTTGTAAACCCTTCCAAAACCATGGATTGAAATGAGAAACCCAATTTTAAATGATGGTATGAGGAACCCCATGAAATGTTATGATCTCACAAAAAAAAACAGTCTACCCATCTCATCAATCGAGAATGAATACAAAAAATTAATATTGTGGGATGGATTGTTTAGCCATTTAATCACTACACATATAGAATCTCTACCCATTGGTGACATTGGTAATACAATTACAAAATCCCTTAAAACATGTTACCCTTTATATTCCATGACTATAATAAATTGTAACAAACACATATGTCTTTAGTTCTCCCCCTTTACCTGCTTAAAGGGTGAACACCTAGTGATAAATCCTACTATCTAACGGTTTACCCTAGGACACCAATATTGCCATTGCATGTCTCGATACATCTTCAAGATTCCTGGATGAACAGTCAAATAAGAAGCATGGGACTCTTTCATAAATTCCTCTCTCATATCAATAGGAACCTGAATACATCCACATAGACAAAGGATGTCATCTCTGTCCATATAGAAATCCAAAGGTGGGTTATATTCTGTTATACTCTCAAAGAGTACCAATCCTTCAAGATCAGAAAACTATCAAGTCATTACATTCTCAATTAGGGAAGAGGTAAATTTTATGTATGAGAGGCAAGACTAATCATGACCATCATGATACTCTAGATACAGCTCAGAGAAGGGATATATTAACCTATATTCATCAATATATTTCAATACTAACTATTTTTGAATCTTCTAACTCAACGTATCTGAAATTACATTGTCCTTCTGGGGCCTATAGGTGAGCTCAAATTCCATGGAATATAGATATTCGACCCTCTTCACTATATGAGGATCATTTCATGCTGAGAAAAGATATATTTGAGGCTCTAGTGGTCTGTTTACATCACAATGTACTCATCCAATAGAAAATGTCTCCAGAAACCTAAACATGGACATCTACTCCTAGATCAAGGTTTTTCATCAGGTAGATTCTCTAATGAGTCCTATGTTGATATCCATACGCAATGACTCTGAAATTAAACATCAACAGTACTACAAAGCTTATTCCTGATGAATAACAAAAAATGTTATAGCTTATGCCGATCTCTGGAAGAGTTATAGTAGGTATGTTACAAGAATCCCTTTTAACTTCTCAAATACTTTCTCACATTCTTATGACAATATAAACTTAAAACCCTTTTTTTTAAGTTCGGTATGATGTAAATAAAGACATGAGAAGTCTTTTAAGAAAAAAATTTGTTATTCATCTATCCCCAAGAAACATCATTTTTCAAACATGTTCTTGGGATTCTCCCAGGAAACAATATTATTAAACATTTTTGGGTAAATAAATACTCCTAATTTTGAGATAATATTACAGAATAAGTGAACCATGTCAATGCATAAGTGGAACTTACAAGGTTGGAACTAATATTATGATTTCATAATGAATTTAGAATGATCTTAATATGTTTGTTATTTTCACTAATATTGTAAGAATACACAATGATGTCTTTCATAATGACCTTCAAAAAGGAGTATAAATATGGTTGGAACACCATATTCATCAGATCCATGAAAATTGCAGGCATGTTCATAAGACCAAAGGACATAACAATGTACTAATAAAGACCATACTGGATATAAAAAGATGTTCAATGCATGTCTGATAGTTTAACTCTTACATGATGGAATCCAGATTTCAGGTCAATCTTGTAGAATTCATTTTCACCTCAGATATGGTAAAAGAGATCATCTATTCAAGGAAGTGAATATCACTTCTTGACTGTAAGTTGGTTAAACCTTCTAAAATCCATGCAATGACATAATATTTTATCCTCCTTCTATTCAAAAATAATTGGAAACACCCAATAGGATGTACTGGGTCATATAAATCCCTTTGGACTCTAAATACTCCAAATTTCTCTTGATCTCCTTAAGCACTATAGATTCCATCTTGTGTAGAGTAAAGTAAACTAAATCATCACCTAGAACATGATTGATGGAAAACTCCACCTCTCTATTAGGTGGTAAGAAAAAAAAGGTAGCAAAATTCATCCCTGAAATGATCCACAACACTAGAGAAGTACACATGTCATAAACCATGAACCTCCATGAAGAGATATTCAATCTGGGCGGTCACTCCAACTAGATCATGATGCTCGGGTTAAGCTCTACCAATAAGGAATTTCCACTCACCCTTATGTAGATAATTTCTTCCCTTTGGAGAGGTAAATAATAACCTTCCATGATTGTTGTTTACAAAAGCATGACAGTGAACTAACCAGTCCTTTCTTAAAATTACATCAAATCTTATTATCTTTAGAAAAAAGAGGTTCTATTAGAAAGGGTAACTACATACCTCAAGGGGACAGTCCATGTACTGGTGTATACCCTATGGTCATACCCCTTACATAATATATAGGGTCATTACATCATAGTGATATTGTATATCTACTTTGATACATTCCATAATAGATATAGATATAACAGAGTTTGAAGGAATTGTATAAAAAAAGAAGATACTATAGTAGAGGACCCATGAATATTACAACGTACTATAGATGGTTATACATACTATTCATTGGGTGTTGACTATAGTTCATGCAACTGACATGATACATATCCTCATTCAACAGATGGCCTACCATAGTCATAAGTATTCTGTTGGTGTTGTTGGTGATCTGGGGTCTGGCCACCATGGCCACGACTTACTCCTTGACCGTATCTAGTAGTGATATTTGAAATCCAAACCTAATGTGGTATAAATAAAATCTCATCTAATGGTGGTGCCGACACACGTCTTTTTTCACTTGAAGCAGGTGGAATGGACTTGAAAAAATGTTGGACTTGCCATTTACGCCAAAATACCACCACTCTAGTTGGTCTTTATCACACGGAGGCCTAGAATTGCTCTATCTTCCACACTGATAAAACTATTTAAAATTAGCAAAATGGGAACTCTAGTATTCGTTTCCTTGATGAGAAACCTCTAGGGAATGTTTTTTCCCTCAAAATAACTACTGGCTTGTTAAGGCACTGATCCTATATAGCCAGTACTATTTCCATCCCTTAGGTTGTGCTCAGTGATAAGATCTTGATTGAATATATCAGAAACAGTTGTCAAGTGAAATACATTCACATGCATATGTATGGAATACTATAGCACATCCTCAAAACCTGTAGCATGTGAAAGATAAGCACCATCTATACGTAGTTAAAAATGCTACAAATCCATGAAACATGATGAATATTTCATAACTGGTATAGAAACTAGATTGAGATATATTAACTCTCTGGATTTGTTATCACTCATCGTCTGAGGAAAGAACTGATCATAGAAGATGGACTGGAAATAAACCCATAAAATTCCATGATAACGACTGGTTTTTGAATTCACATATCACCAATGCATGGCCAAAACCCGAAGCATGTATGTGGAATGATTGACACATTACTTTGGAGGTGTCTCTAGATTATCAATCATAGATATGGCGGCTTCTATCTAAGACTCCAAATCCTGTGTACTACGATTCCCTAAAAATATAGTAGGATGTAGCTGCAGGAACTCATGAGTCAGATCAGCCATTATAAGTGAAATCCCTTAATCAACATGCATGGACTACATCATACATAGGAAATTATCACATAACTGGGCATCAATGATCAAATGAGGTACAATGGTAGGTTCTTTACGTGGAAATCATAGAGCTGAGACTCGTGGTTCAAGGACAACCTTTTCTGGAACATGGTTGTCATCATCTTCCTGGCATAAGACACCAGGACATCGTTGAAGCATTGGACTATAAACTTTAATCACACACATCAGAACAAGAATAAAAAGAATGATAACAACACTAACATAATTTGAACATATGAAAATTCACTGCCCATGGAATACTTCCAATACTATCCGCTAGACGACCATGTATCAGTACATTCTCATATATAGGTTTCATTTCATTTTAAATATAATCTCATGATCACTATATTACATTTCAGAAACATGAAAATGTGGGATAAAGATGTGAAACCAATTAATTTTCTATGTCATGATTCACCTTATAATGAATAGTAATTTCTTGTGAATCAGTGGCCATACCCTTATCACTCAAAATGAAACCCACTTTTTCATAACATAATGGCTCTACTCAGTAAATTAATCCTCCCAACCCATGAGGGCCCATACACATCAGGAATTCAATCAGGAAGTCACTCAATCGCATCCAAGATTAATAAAAGAATAAGCTAACTATCATAGTATCACTCAATAATATAATTTATATCATGAAATGTAAAACAGTAATTTGCACCTATATGGGATGGAAATATGCCTGACATGCGATTTATAGGTGCCTATTTTGATTTATGTAACAATTCACCTTTCCCTCCTATCATTGGGCCTTTTGTGAAAGAAAATCCTCAAATAGAGTAATAATAATAAACATCCCACAACATGTGAATTACCCAATGGTGAAATGATATAAAAAATAGGAAATATATAACAACAATTATAATTTAGGAAACGTGTTTTTCCCCCAAAACGGGTCCACAATTCCCAAGCACGGCTTATGACCAAGTCCCAAGTGTTTTTAATCTCCGATATGTTGTCTCAAAATTGTAAAGTAATAAATAAAACTCCTATGATACCTCTTTTAGATGTCCTAGAATTGAATTCCCGATAAGGGTTCCCCAATCCCGATGGGATACATGGATTAAAGTGCATCTCCCCAAACGCCAGACATTTCCAACTAGTAGCGAGGGACTAGGGTGTGTCTGTGGCGAGACTATTGCTTCAATAACAATGTGTAGCACAGCGGGTGAATGTAAACAATGATAAATAGTGGAAGAGATATCAGTAAACAGAATGCATAATATAAAAATAAATACACTAGTTACAATGACTTAAATAACTGGAATAACATTGAACAACTGTTGATGATATGTCATGTCACTAGAAAACTGGAAAACAATGATACAAGATAGAGGGAATAAAATGTTCCAAAAAAATATAAAGCAAATTAAAAGATTAACCCAACCATCTTGAGCTCTGTCTTAGTGATTTTCTATCAAGTTTCATTATAAATATCAAGTAACCAAGTGCTTTAAGCCATATTATTCCCCTTTTCAACACATTCAACCATGCAATCTACCACGGGTACCAAACAACACATAGAGAGGGTATGAGAAAATAATCGGTTGACCATCACCAATGGTGTCTATATCATTCGGCCCATGTAATAGAAATGTTATAGTGTAAAAGCATGCATATATAAAGTAAATTAGTACAATGTAAATAAATACCCATCTACCTGTTAAAACTGTTGTCTGGAGTTTGAACATGTTTCCAATTCATTATTTGATTATTTCCAATTTATATATTTGTAAAAAATTAATAATAGTAAGGGTTCTAAGATGTAACAAGGAAACCAGTAACGATACTTGTAAATGCTAGATAGAATGATTGTATCCAAGTAATCTATTATGGATATTGAAGGGATCCTACATTGTCTTATCGGAAATCCAAAGAATAGACAAGGATCATGATCTAGGTGGGTCTCAACCTAAGCAAGTCATGTCGTTGAATCAGAATGGGGTTCTTTATTGCTCTTGGAATTCTCTGATCAGAATCCAAGGAAAGCTTGAGTTAGGACACTCTTATTTTATATTTAATTCATTTTATTTTTCATTTTTTCTAATCATTTCCTTTCATTATTTTTATATGGTCATGTTTCATGAAAACATTTCATTTATGTCATTTGGTTCAAACCATACCTTAAATTAGTGTGACAAGTCCATTTAGTATGCAACAATTCATTTAATCCATTTAAAACATATACCGTATTCATGGTTCATTCATATACCTTCCATTAATGTTGTAAGGGTTTATACAGATATGAAACACACTATACATTTACATATAAAGTTGTGTCATATACTTAGTATACCTTCTAATCAAATTTTAAATTTTATTGTCAAATTGAAACACTTACCATATGTGGGTCATGTGTTGAGAATACATGGCACTTCCTATTATGAAATTCTCATTATAAAAAATCCATTTAATATATATGTACTTAAACTGAGGAATTTTAAGCCATGGATCACCCAAATAGTGGCTAAAACATGTCAAAATAGTAAAATGACAATTATGGAATAATATCCTACATGGGATTGATGGAGTTGTGGGAATAACCACTAAATACTAATCACATATATAGAAAGAGAATATCCATTTATTTCTACTGATTACAATCATGTCATATATTTTCTATAAATGGAAACAGACTGTCATGTCCGAGTTAATCCATGTATATTTTTTAAACTATATGGAATTATTTCAAGACCAGATGCTCTGACAACACTAGAGTCTGAGGCCAAGAATTCCACGAATAAAATTTCAAACTTTTTTAGTTTATTTCAATAAACAAGAGAGGGGTTTTGTATCATTTAAACCAGATCTCAAATTAAAAATAAGAGTGCACTTTTGAACTCAAAACGGTGGTATTCTCTTAGAATAGACCTTAATTTTTCTGACAAGGGTCGACCAAATTAGATAATTGTCTGACTTTTTGGAAGAAAATAAAATAACTTAAATTTTTTTTATTTGATTCATCAAATCATTGGCCAGTGGCACATCGGTCCTATGGTGTGGATAATGAGTAATTATGAGTCCCGTTAAATTAAGATCATTAATGAATCATAAACATGAAACATAATAGATATGTTGTTTATAAATGAAATAGTGTAAAGATGAGATAACAAAACATAACAGAAATGATGTAATTTTTTATCTTTTAATGGGTTAACGCATTGTATTAATTAGAATAAAAGGGGTGGGATTTCACTGATGAACTTATGGAGAGAAATATCTCCAAAAATTAATGAATAATGTAGGATAATTGCAAATGATATTGACACACTTCGAAGAATAGGACTGAAGAGCATAAAATGCCAACGGAAATTGAATCATTTCTAACAGATCATTTCAATGATAAACAATAACAAGCTAGGTTTTATTGTTGTTTTAGACTGACATTTCCCATTCTCCATTCATAAATTATGAACACATATCATCCCAATAACAGGTTAATACAAAGATCACTCATTAATGAGAGAGGGTGCTCTTTTTTGGGGGTTTTCATTGGGAATGATGATTACTATTGGAATCTTGAACCTCCAACTCCAAACCTCGCCCTTGTTTATAAATATCTAATGTGGAGGGAATAGAACACCACGAAAAAGGCCCAAAACTCTCCACCATGTTCGTTCTGCATGTTTGAACATTATAAAATGTCAGTAAGAGGATTATAATGCCATAGTAGAGAAGGAATAACCCCACAGAGGCCAGGGCCACAGATGACTCGATTAACAGACCACAAGAGTGGATATGCTGATCTGTAGATGAGCCTGGAGGCACTGTCAATAGCCCTTGGCGGCATCAATGGGTAGAGGTAGCATGCCAAAGAGAGATTTGCAGCCAGATAGGGCCACAATGAGGCAATTGGGGCTGCCAGATAGCGGAGGGACATAGCCCATCGACCGCGTTGGTGGAGAGGCATGTTGTCCTGGGCCGCAAATTCAGGTGGCACACGATCCCCTGGCCATGTGCGGAACCCAAGAGACTGGGTTTGACTAGCTTTGTGATAGAGCCTTGGATGCGATCCATGTCTGGCCTAATGAATATTGGACCTCTAAAGGCAGACTGGGCACGACGCGACCTGCACCCGAGAGGCCAGACCCATGCCATATGGGCTGGACCCGCCTCATCAGGCTGGGTTGGATGAGACCAAGTCACCAGTCCACCCGACGGGCTTGACCCTGGGCCAAATCGGGCATGGTCTAGTGAGGCCCACGGGGCCAAGCCCACTCACCAAGTCGGACCGGACAGACCTAGACTCAATTTGGGTTTGTTCGGTTTAGTTGAACTAAATTGGGGTATGTGTGGTCCCCAAGCTGGCTTGATTGGTTTGGTCTGACCCGGTCGGACCGGGCCCAAACATAACCAGCCCATCTTTACTAAAACTCCAATTACATACAAAATGGGTAACACCCCATGGTTTTAAAAATATATATAGAATGAAATTTTACATTCTAACCATTAAACTCATCTTTTTTCTCTTCTATGTTTTGAATTTCAAAAAATGGTCATCTAGAGTTGTGTTGAGTAAGTCATTTGGAGTCTGATAGAAAAAACCTGATTTGAGTTGAATAATAACATACCCTTATGAATACTAATATGAATAGTATTATGACCCTTGTGAATAGTAAATAATAATATTATTTTATTTTCTTAAGGAAATATGATAATGTGATCTTAATTAATTTTTCAATGTCACATAAAACTAATTGCACATCAAGATTGTTATTTTTCAAATTAACTATGATCTTATTAAAAAATTAAATTAATAATATTTAGAGAATTATTTTTGAAAAATGGATTTCACTTTTGAATTCTACATGTCGAAAAATGGTAGGGTTGAATTTTTGAGCTTTTTCGGAAATTCTTGAATTATTGATGAATAGTGAAATATGATAAAATATTGTATATACAAACTATTAGTTAAATACACTATTTATGAAATCACAAGTGATTCAAGGCCACTTGGTTCGAACTCACATGCACTTATTACTTTTAGGGGTCCCATGAAACCACACTATTGGTTTTCTTTAGGGAAATAATAAAATAATGAATTAAATAAACAAAATTTACTCCTCTTATCCACTATAAAAATCCCTCAACACTCCCTATTCTCTTCACTCCTCTATGCCTTGAAGCAGCTCAATGTTCTTCCCAATTACTTTTACCTAGTCTCTTCCCACGTTCAAGAAGCTTCTGGTATTCCCAAAAACCAAAACCCCTTTCCTTAAGGTTTTTTTCATGGAGGATATTTCAAGAGGTAAAGCACCCTTCTTTTTCATTTGGTTTCATTTCAATTTATCTTCTTTTTTTATCCTCTCCTCACCTCATATGTCCAAATGACAGTTATAATTCTAGTAACATCTACATAATGGATTTATATCATGTTATTGGAATAACCATCATAAATATTCTTACTCCCTCCCTTTTATTTTTATAAACGAAATCGACGTCCATGATGTTGTGTTTTATATACTTCGTGGATGACAAAGTTTCTTTATTCAATTTCGTCTTTATTACTGGTCATGAAACCATATTCATGGTTGAAACAGACAATAATATATCTTTTATAACCTAATTAATATTCAGGAATTAGAATATGTACATATAATTAAGTTATATGAAAAAACTAGTTCATAATATTCCAAATACCGCCGAATAATCGAAGTGGTTGTCATATAATGATTCATCCTCATTCCATGTAACCTAATGATAGAAATGACCATTATCAATTATTTATGTTCATTAATAATATATAATTTCAATCCTGGAGATTTATAACCATTCCACATGAACTTCATTACTTAAAAACAAGTGAACCGAATATGAAAATAAAGGAAACAAACACTCCAGAACGAAGAAATTCAATACAATAGCTTATCAATAAAGACATTAATTAACATACCATAATTATGGTAAAAAAAAATAAATGTCTAATAAGTTCTGAAATAAGTTATTAAAAAATATAATTTTATATTTCAAGTGCTTATGTACAAGATTGGAACACATTTGGAGTTAAGGTAAGGGTTTTTTCACCCGAACATCCACTTTCATTCGGGTTACTTTCATTGTCCAATTACCTCAATGTAATTCTAATATATTGTTATGTACCCATAATATGTTCTGTGTGAGTATCATATATATGTTTACAAACCATAATCCTTCCTTATTTGATGGATAGTTACATGTTTTAAAAGGAACGTTCAAAATTGTTTCATAAATAGAAGCCTGATTCAAGTGAATATCTCAAATTCTTACCTATTTTCAAGGGCACTCTATAATCTATTTTTGTAAACCATCTTCCTTCTAGAATCACTCATTTTATTTTGAAAATAATATCTTACTTTACTTATGGTTTTATACAATGATTATTCCAAAATAACTCTTCTTTTCATAAAAACAGTGTATTTATCTCCAGAATTACTTAATGATTTTATAAGAGTGTTTTCATCTAATTCAATACTCTTGTTGATCCATGGTATTATTTTGTTTAATCATTTATGAATTAATCTACCATATTTTATTTAATGTTTTATGACTAACTCTATTGTGGATGATCTATCCTAAAACCATTCACCATATTATTCTGAATGGTTAGTGTTTTATGTTTAATGATTGGGGAAATATAGTTACATTTCATATGATAGTTTTAATATGAATGTATTTGTTGTTTATGTTTATCACCACTCATATGAAGTATGCATTGGAATTATTATGTGATGGATGGGGCCTGTTATAGCCCCTCGATGCATCGGTAGGTCTCATGAGACAACTAGACGTGGAATTGGCCGAGGCCTTTCCCAATGTGATGTGGACTTTGGCAGAGGCCTTAATCAGTAGACGTCTTGGCCGAGGACATGAAATAATGTTTCAGAATTTCTGGAATATGCACTTCCCTCATTATGAAGCTATTAGTTGAAATTTCATGTGGTTATTTGACTAATTCAATACCCATGATTATGTTTTATTATGGCATTATTTACTCAGCTCATATTCCTACTATAATGTGTTCAGGTTTATTATTTAAGTCATGTGTTTTCAATTATTCACCATGTCTAATGTTTATATTATCTTCCTCTCGCTTTCTTACTCTTTCTGAGCATTTGATCTCACCCCTTTCATATGTTTCATTTTCTCAGGATATGAAGAAGTAATTTTTGAATGACTTGCAAGCATAATCCTGGAGACGTGATGACACTAGTGGAATAAATTAGTTTTTTTTCCTTTCCATATGTAAATTTGAACATATTTATGTATCCTATTTCCAATTATACTAAACTACATGGTCCTTTGGGATTCTTATTCCTTGTATGTATGCCAACATAAACAAATAAGGCACTGACTTCGGGAAATTGGGGTCAGTTCCTTATAGTTGGTATCAGAGGAAGTTTAGTAGAAAATTTGGAAACTAGATTTAGAAAACGTAGAATTTAGGAAGAGACCCTATGTTAGTCCTTGAGAAAATACATACAATAAATTCCTGGTATTTTTGTAAGGAATATATTATGTGGATCTTTCAAGAAATACATTCTTGTCTGGATACTAGTAGGTAGAGGCAGCTCTGGAACAGATGTATTTAAAGGTAAAACTCGAAAACATCGCTTTGAGCTAGACTCTAATGGGAACTGGTGCACAACAACAGGCCTTGTTAGACTCTTGGTTACGACACTCCCGAGGGATATTCTTAGGATAATTCATATTTTCTTTAAAATCCATTATGAAGGATTGAAATGTAAAATATTCCTCAAAGAAACCATTTTTGTGAATATAGGATTAGGCATGCGTAGGATCTCAATTTTTTTGAGTATTTTTACGTTAAGATTATAAATTTTGATTCATAACCTAATATAGTCTATGCCATTATCCAGTTATGGAGCCTAGTGGACCAAATGGAAATCTCACGAATGCACGTGTACCCTATAGGGATTTTCCTTTTATACAAGATAATGATGTTGGATCTGGTGCTATGACTGGTGCTGAGAAACTCGTAACTATACTGGGACGACTTAATCAGGTTATGAATAATAACCTTACCCATATAGAGCATCCGGATCCACCATGTGGAAGATCCATGATAGATCTCTTTATGTGACAACAACCTCAATCATTCAATGGGACATCAATCCTATTTGTATCTGACTAGTGGATAAGATCCCTCAAGAAGATATTTATTGCTTTGGGATGTAATGAGAGAAAGAAGGTTGTCATTGGAGTACATCATCTATTGGGAGATATGGATCAGTGGTGGTCATTAATACAAAACACCAAGGAGGAGGAAGAGATATACGAGATGGAATAAAGGAATTTTAAGGAAATCTTCATAGAAAAATATTTCCCTCGTGAGAAGCGAGTAGATATGGCGAGACAATTCATGAATCTGAGGTAGAAGGAGGATGAAAATGTTTCCATGTATGAAGCCAACTTCACAAGGTTAGCAAGACATTCTTTGGACTATATACGAAATCCAAGGAGCAAAATTGATCGATTCTTTGATGGTCTAAATCCATTCCTCTGGCAGGCACTGGTTTCCCAATGTTTTTCATCACATGAGGATATAGTTTCAGGTGATATCAAGAATGAAAATGAATTCCCTATGTCTTATGACTTAAAGGTAAAGAAGAAAAAGAAGTGGGCTGCTGAAAACCCTGGTAATTGAAATAAGAAAATTGGGAAGAAGGGAAGAGTTGAATTTCCACCATGTGACAATTGTGGAAGACAACACTCGGGTGAATGCTTAAAAGGAAAAGGAGTATGCTACAAATGTGGTCAGAAAGGCCATATTGCTGGTGATTGAAAAGGGATGAAGGAATCCAATGATGTTCAATGCTATAATCATCGAAATATGGGATACTATACTAATGATTGTCCAAAGCGTCAAGAAAATATGCAACAGAAAAGGCCAATGGATCAGGGACAAGCTGATGCAATCACAACTGCAGAGGATGAAGTTCGTAATGATATAGTGGCAGGTACATTAATTGTTTTCTCATGTTTAACCAATGATTTAATTGATTTTGGATCGTCGCATTATTTCATATCTTCCTAGTTTTCTATGAAAATTATATATTTCTAATTTTATTTAACAAGGGAGTTTCCAGTCAAAACTATTAAGGGAAGTATCATTACTACAATGTTCTATGAAACAGTTCCCATAAGTGAATATAAATGTTCTTTATCTGCTAATATCATTATCATACCCATGATTTAATTTGATATGATCCACGGTATGGATTGGCTATCGGACCATAATGCAAAAAAATTTATTTTAAGAAGGAGGTTACGATTTTGGATGATGATGATAAAGAATAACTTATCTTTAGAGAAGAATCGTCACCACCTGATTCTTTTCTAGATCCACCCATAGTAGATCAACTAAATTAAATTATTGGGAGGAATAGAATGAAATAACTATGGATGAGGAATGTAATTTACAAACATAGGATGTACCTATTGTGATAGAATATGTTGATGTGTTGCCAGAAGATTTGCCTGGACATCCTCCCGAATGAGAAATTGAGTTTTACATTGATTTAATTTCTGGTTCAAGACTCATATCGAAGACCCCTTATAGAATTTCCACTATATAATTAGTGGAACTAAATAAACAACTAGAGTAATTGAGTAATAAAGGATTGTTTTCCCTAGTGTTTCTCCATGGGGAGCCCCTGTCCTTTTTGATAAGAAGAAAGATAGATCTATGAGGTTATGTGTCGACTACAGGGAGATCAATGCTATAACAATAAATAATAAGTATCCCCTACCACACGTTGATGATTTATTAGACCAACTTCATGGAGCTCAATACTTTTCAAATATTGACCTTGGATCTGGTTATCATCAGTTGTGTGTGAAGAAATAAGACATTCCGAAAACAGAATTTCGAACAAGGTACGGGCATTACGAGTTTATAGTGATACGTTTTGGATTTACTAATGCACCCTCTGTCTTCATATATTTAATTAAAAGACTTTTCATGTGATATCTCAATGATTTTTTTGTGGTATTTATTGATGATATCATGGTATACTCCTTAAGATACGAAGATCAAAAAAATCACTTGTGCATTATCCTGAAGACTCATAGAACACATGAATTATATGGGAAGTTTAGCAAGTGTTAATTCTGGATTCAAGTGATTTATTTTCATGGCCATATTTTATCTAAGTATGGAATACTAGTTGATCATGTGAAGACAAAATCAATCCATGATTGGCCCATGGAAACAAACATAACTGAGGTACACAGTTTTATTGGCTTAGAAGGTTTTTATTGGCATTTCTTGCAGAATTTTTCCTGACTGGCTAACATGCTAATGAAGCTCACACATAAAGGGATTAAATTTTTTTGGAGAAAAGATTGTGAATAATGTTTCGAAGAACTGAATATAATATTAGTAAATGCTCCTATATTGACTCTATCATCATTGAATGATTGGTTTTTTATTTATAATGATGCTTCAAAGAAAGGACTTAGTTGTGGTCTTATGAAAAATGATAGGGTTATTGCTTATGCATCACGACAGCTAAAAATTAATGAGCAAAACTATCCTACTCATGATCTTGAGTTACCTTCTGTAATCTTTGCTTTAAATATGTGGAGGCATTTTCTCTATGGTGAAAAATGTGATATTAATACTGATCACAAGAGATTGAAGTATATTTTCTCACTGAATGAACTCAACTTGAGGAAAAGGAGATGGATTCAAATACTCAAAGATTATAATTTCACGATACACTACCACCCGTGGAAGGAAAATAAGGTGACAAATTACTTGAGCGGAAAGGATCATGGAGTATTGAACAAGATAAGAGTAGAAAGGGATCATATTTTCATGGATATAGTAACGATGGATTTGCGAATAACCATGGAAGGGGAAACATCAATTATTTTTCAAATTGTTGCCAAACCATCTTTACTAGAAAGCATAAAAATTACTCAATCTAATGATGAGGAGTTTCAAAAGAAGAATAAATATGTGTATGATGGGAGATTGAGTGACTTCGTATATGAAGATGGAATTTTGAAATTTGGGAAGAGACTTTGTGTTCCTGATATAACTGATCTAAAAAGGGAATTGTTGGATGATTCTCATAGTTCCTATTTCTCTATACACACTGGTAGCACTAAGATCTATAGAGATTTTAATGAAAAATTTTGGTGGGACAACACGAAGAGGTAGATTGCTGATTTTGTGTAAATATGTATGGTTTGTCCACAAGTGAAAGTTGTAAGACAATAGCCTGGAGGAGTATTAAAACCTCTTACCATACCTGAGTTGAAATGGGATAATATCATAGTGGACTTTGACATGGGACTACCAAAGACTCCTAGAAGGAACGATGCAATATGTGTCATTTTTGACCGTCTTACCAAGTCAGCACATTTTCTTGCTATAAGAGAAGATCTACCACTTGAACGACTAGAAAGACTATATATTAATGAAGTTGTGAGACTTCTTGGAGTACCCATATTGATTGTTTCTTATCGTGATAAACGTTTTACATCAAGATTCTTGATAATTATTCAGAAGGCCCAAGATACTAATATTTGATTGAGCAGTGACTACTACCCCCAAACTGATTGACAATCAGAACAGACTATTCAAACATTGGAAGTCATGTTGAGGTCTTGTTAAATAGAATTTCAAGGGATGTGGGATCAATATTTACCTCTCGTATAATTTTCCTACAATAATAGCTTCCATTCAAGTATACAGATGGTATCCTATGAAGCATTATATGGGAGGCGATATCGTACACCAACATGCTGGGATGATGTTGGTGAAAGAATGCTCGTGGGACCAGAACTTGTTGAAGAAACAATTGAAAATGTGAAGATTATCTATAACCATATCAAAATATCTTAATGTAGGAAAAAGAGCTATGCTGATAAATGAAGGAAAGATTCAGAATTTCAAGAAGTTGATCACATTTTCTTAAAGGTATCTCCATGGAAGGATGTTATACAATTCGGTAAGAAGGGAAAATAAAGTCCCAGGTACATCGGACCTTTTGAAATTTTGGACTGAATTGGAGCTGTGGATTACTATTTGGAAAAGCCGCCAAGTCTCTCCAAGGTTCACAATGTGTTCCACGTGTCAATGTTAATGAAGTACATGCTAGAACCAACACATGTACTCACTTATGAAGAAGTGGAATTTGAGAATGATTTATGTTACTATGAATAGCCTATCAAGATTATTGATACTAGAGAACAAGTATTCAAAAATCGGAAGACTCATCTGATAAAGGTTCTATAAAGGAACCATAATATGGAGGAAGCAGCATGGAATCCTGAGGAGCTTATGTTAAAGACATACCGGAATATTTTTAGGTAATATTCTGTGAATTTCAAGGACAAAATTTTTGAAAGGTGTGGAGAATGTAACACCCCAAGGTTTTGAAAATAAATATAGAATGAAATTTCATAATCTAACCATTAAACACAACTTTGCCTCTTCTATGTTTTGAATTTTGAATGATGGTAATCTAGAGCTATGTTCAGTAAGTCATTTGGAGTCTGATAGAACAAACGTTATTTTTGGTGAATAGTAACATACCCTTATGAATAGTAATATGAATAATAATATGACCCATATGAATAGTAAATAATAATATTATTTTATTTTCTTATGGAAATATGATAATGGGATCTTAATTAATTTCTCATTGTCACATAAATCTAATTGGAATTCAAGATTGTTATATTTCGAATTTACTATGAACTTATTTAACAATTAAATTAATAATATTTAGAAAATTATTATTGAAAAATTTATTTCAAAATTTAATTCTATATGTCAAAAAATAGTAGGGGTTAATTTTTAGGATTTTTCTGAAATTCTATAATTTTTTATGAATAGTGAAATACGATAAAATACCATATATACAAATTATCAGTTAAATACACTATTTATGACATCACAAGTGATGAAAGGCCACTTGCATAGAACTCAAATGCACTTATTACTATTAGGGGTCACATGAAACCACACTATTGGTTGACTTGAGGGAAATAATAAAATAATGAATTAAATATTCAAAATTTACTCCTCTCCTCCACTATAAAAACCCCTCACCACTCCCTCTTCTCTTCACTCATCTAAGACTTGAAGCTCCTCAATGTTCTGCCCAATTACCCTTCTCCAGTCTCTCCCTACATCCAAGAAGATTCTGGTCTTCCCAAAAGACCAAAACCCCTTTCCTTAAGGAGTTTTTGAAAGAGGTTATTTCAAGTGGTAAAGCACACTTCTTTTTCATTTGGTTTCATTTCAATTTATCTTCTTTAGCTACGCTCTCCTCAACTCATCTATCAAAATGACCATGAAATATCCAATAAAATCTATATACTGGATTTATATCATGTGAATTTGTGAATCATCATTAATATTCTTACTCCCTCCCTTTTTTTGTATAAACGATATCGATGTCCATGAGGTTTTGATTTATAACCTTCATGGACGACAAAGTTTCATTGTTCAATTTCTTCTTCATTATTGGTCATGGAACCATATTCATGGTTTCAAAATACTATAATATATGTGATATAACCTATTTAATATTCATAAACCAGAATATGTACATATAATTAAGTTATTTGATAAAACTAGTTCATAATATTCCAAATACCACCGAATAATCGAATTGGTTGTCATCTAATGATTCATCCTCATTTCAAGTACCCAAATGAAAGAAATTACCATTATTAATTATTTATGGTCATTAATATTATATAATTCCATTCTTGGAGATTTATAACCATTCCACATGAACTTAAGTGAACTGGATATGAAAATAATGGAAACGAACACTCCCGAACAACGAAATTCAATACAATAACTTATAAATAAATAAATAAATGAACTAACCAAAATTATGGTAGAATAAATAAATGTCAAATAGGTTTTTAAATACGTTATTAAAAATTATAATTTCATATTCTAGGAGCTTAATTACAAAAGTGGAACACGTTTGGAGTTAAGGTAAGGGTTTTTCCACCCAAACATCCACTTTCATTCGGGATACTTTCATTGTCTAATTACCTCAATGTAATTATTATGTATTGTTATGTACTCATCATATGATCTGTGTGAGTATCATATATGTTGTTACATACCATAATCCTTCCTTATTTTATGGATAGTTTCATGTTTTAAAAGGAACGTTCAAAATTGATTCAAAAATACAAGCTCGGTTCACGGGAATTTCTAAAATTCATACATATTTTTAAGGGCACTCAATAATATGTTTTTGGAAACCATTATATTTATAAAATCACTAATTTTATTATAAAAATATTATCTTACTTAAATTCTGGTTTTATACAAATATTTTACCAAAAGAACTCTTCTTTTTAGAATAAAAGAGTATTTATCTCCAGAATTGCTTAATGATTTTATAAGAGTGTTTTCATCCAATTCAACAATCTTGTTGATTCCATGGTATTATTTGTATTTTTCATTTATGAAGTCATATAACAAATTTGATTTAATGGTTCACTACTAACTCTATTGTAGATGATCTATCCTAAACCCATTCACCATATTATTCTGAATGGTTACTGTTTTATGTTTAATGATTAGGTAAAGATAGTTACATTTCATATGATAGTTTCAATATGAATTTTTTTGTTTTTTATGTTTATCCCTTCTCATATGAGGAATGTATTGGACTTATTATGTGATGCGTTGGGCCCACTATAGCCCCTCGATGCATCGGTATGTCTAATGAGACAACTAGGCGTGGAATTGGCCGAGGCCTTTCCCATATGGATTTTTCCCTAGGCCTTAATCACTAAAAGTCTTGGCCGAGGCCAGGAAAAAATGTTTCTGAATGTCGGGAATATTCACTTCCCTCATTATGAAGCTATTAGTTGAAAGTTCATGTGGTTATTTGACTAGTAGAATACCCATGATTATGTTTTATTATGGCATTATTTACTTATCTTATATTTCTGCCATATTTTGTTCAAGTTTATTATTAAAGTCATGTGTTTTAAATTATTCACCATTTCTAATGTTTATATTATCTTCCGAAATATTTCTTACTCTTAATGAGCATTTGAGATCACCCCTTTCTTATGTTTCATTTTCTCAGGACATGAAGAAGTAATTTATGAATGACTTTCAACCATAATCTAGGAGACGTGATTACACTAGTGGAATAAATTAGTGTCTTTTTTCCTTTCCATATGCAAATTTGAACTTTTGTATGTATCTTGTTTCAAATAATATTAAACCACTTGGTCCTTTAGGATTAATATTCCATGTATGTATGCCAACGTAATCAAATTAGGTACCGACTCTGGGAAACTATGGTCGGGCCCTTACAAACTGGGCATCTGATTGAGGAGTCATTTGCAACATTGGAACCCTCATGAAGAGGAAAATATTTTTGATTACTCTATGGAGGATTTCATGGATGTTGATATATGATGAATGAAATGAGGAGGTATTCTCTAGGAATCAAGTGCACTATATGAAGATATCCTATAACCAACTAGGAAGGAATAATTCTTTTTTTACTATAAAAAGGAAGATGAAACAGCGAGGAACAAAGACAACCCCGACACTCGAGGGGGCCTAAAGTAGTGCATCCCGAAGGATTCCTTCAACATGAAGGCCATACATTCACGCGGCAGGGAGCCCAATCTTCTATAAGTAACGACCTCATCCCCGGGGCTTCCAATCTTTGAAAGTGTATCCACAACAAAATTACTTTCCCTCCATCTATGTTTCATGGCTTCTCCCGGATTGATCTCCAAGGAACACTGCCTGGTGATGTAAGAAAGATCCCATGGTGCATCTGGCCTTCCCCGGACAAGATTGACCAGGGCTTCATAATATGACTCCACCTCAGACACCTGAAAGCTGCTACTCCTGCAAGCTTTAAGTCCCATAAGAAGGGTTCGGGCCTCTGCTACCAACGAGTTTCCCATTACGAAGGTAACACTGAAGGAAATATAAACAGAGCCTTCTGAATCGTGCCGGACCCCACTGCCTCTCATAATTCCATGCATGCATGATTCATCCACGTTAAGTTTGAGCCCACTGGAAAGAGGTTTCCATCTAACCCAACTCCCTTCAGAACTGATCGGGCCTCGAGGTCTGAGCAAGAAGCTGGACCCCACACCTGAGTGCTGATCCAACTTTGCCAAAGAGACCAACTCCTAGATGAGTGATCTTGCTCTATGCTGAACCAATAAAGTCAAGCTCTTGAAACCCAAGTGCTCATTATTCCTGGCCTCCCAGATGACCCAACAGGTGGCCGCAAAAACACAAGCTCTCACATTTCCTTCTGAATCCTGGATCATCCCTCTAAGAAACCACGAGGTTAGTAGCTCCTAGAATCTGAAATGTTCGAAGATGGTGCAAACCAGTGGGGTGAACATTTTCCAAATAGTTGTCACCCACTCGCTCTGAAAGAAGACGTGATTGGCAGATTCACTGTTGTGAGATTTTCAGCAATAGCAGTGGGATGCCAGCTGAATTCCCCTGCTTTGAATATTATCATCCTTCAAAAGTGTCGGGTTCTTGACATGCCATTCTAGTAAGTTCATCTTGGAAGGAATGTCCTTGCACCATGTGTTCTCCAACCCATGACCAGGATTGAGCTCCATGCCCTTCCATTCTCAGTAGCCCCAAATGGAGAATCTTCCCAATCTAGTACTCGTGAAACTACATCGGTCCTTTTCCTCGTTGATACAAATACTATCAAAGACCTTATTCTATTCTTGGATGAGAAGAGAGTTGATGATAACGGTGTGTTTTGAATCTTCCCTGAAGGTGATGTCCTGCGTAGGACATCCAGGAAAAAACAACCACTCCTCTCCCCAATTGTCTTTCCAAAACCTAGTATCCCCTCTTACAATGATCCATCTTTCCGAGTCGCGAATCTCCTCCAAAAATCATATCACGCACCTGCCCAGGTGAGAAGGTCGTTCCCTGTGCTCGCTGATGTTCCTTTCCAAATCCCCATACCGCCCTTTGAAAAACTCTCCCTATAAAGAATTTCCGTCCACAATATCCCTTGCTAAGAGCGTCTGCATTCCCTGAATTGTAGCCGACAGATTGCGAAGCCCCACTCATCCTTCTCCTATAGTTTTGGCCAACCGTGTCCCAGAGGCCCAGTGGCAGCGGCCTTCCGGATTTTCATCCCATAGGAAAGTCGGGTGGATTTTCTCCATCCTCTCCACCGTAGCTTTTGGAGGTTGGATGACCGAAAATACATGAATCAGAATCGAAGAGAGGATGTTTTTGATTAATTTATCCATACCACAAAAGGAAAGAAACATGTTTTTCCAGTTATAGATCCTTCCCATCATACTATCCATTAACCCCTCAAATAAAACTGTTTTGATCTGACCATAGGAAAGAGGAACCACAAGGTAGCTCAAGGGGAAGTTCTTCTAAAGGCAGCCCAAAGTATTCTGGATATTTCTGCATCATCTGGGAGAGAACATAGATGAAATATACAACTGGCTCTTGGATGTGTTGATGTGTTTCATGGTAGACCTACCATAACTTGAAAGCACCTCCATAGGGATGAGAATAGAACGTCGACTTCCATTTGTGAAAATTAAAATGTCATCTGCGAACATGGGATGAGAGATAGTCCCTCTGCCTCGCCATCCAATATACGGTCTCTAGCATCCCTCCAATTTTTTCATCTACGGGTTTCTACAAAGAGCTTCTTGCGCCAATGTGAATAAGCCATGGGACAGGGGGTCACCCTGACAAACTCCCTGGACCATCTTGAAGAACCCAAAGCATATTCCTCTGAGAGAGATGGAAAACCAAGGCGAAGAGAAGCATCAGAAGCATAGGTCATAGGCCAAAACCTGGAAGCCAAGCCTGCGCATCATCCTCAGGATGAAAGACCACTCATGTTTGTCGTAGGCCTTGTCCATATCATCCTGCAAAATGATGTTGGATCCAACGGAGCGCCGATTGATATCATTCACCAGATCGCTCTCAATACCGACTACTCCTTCGATGCTTCGTCCTTTGATAAACCCGTGATGCTCCTTGGAGACCAGCTTCAGAATCATCCCTTCCATTATTTTACCGATGAGGCTCCCACGAATTTTTTATGACACATTATACATGTAGATTGGCCGGAACTGGCCAATGTTTGAGGGGTCTTTGACTTTTGGAATGAGTCAAACCCTAGATGCACTCACACCCTTACTGAAAGCACCTCCCTGGAAAAATTCCTGAACCGCTACCACCACCTCGTGTCGAACGATATCCCATGCATGCACGTAGAAACCTGCTGGAAAACCATTAGGTCTGAGGGCGCTATACCTTGGCAAGCTAAACACAGTCCTTTTTATTTCGTCCTCCTCCATAATCAACTTTAACATCATTTGTGTAATCATCGTTTCCAAGGCGAATATTGATCCTCATGGTTCTTTTCTATTTGATTCATGCATGAATAAAGTCGTTATTGTGTTCTCCCTCTTTGAGCCACTTAACTATGGATCTCTGTCTGAGATCCCTCTCAATCTCCACCAACCTCTCTACCTGGAAGACCCGTTTTCACACAAAGATGTAAACGTATCATCGTTCCAATCCAGAATCATGTTTTGCTCCATCGTTTCAATCTCCCTCTATATCAACTCAACCCCCGTGTTATTATTTGGCCTGTTTCCGAGCCAGATCAAGATGTATTGTTTGAGGTATTTCAGTCGTTTGGATAACCCATACCATGGGCCCTCGTCCACTCTGTCCTCCCACGAGATCCTCATTTTCGACCAGAAGTCCAACGATTGATTCCAATTGTTAGAATAAAGAACGGCCTGATTTTCTCGGTGGCTTCCTTGCATACGTAAATAAATCAACAACGGTGCATGGTCTGAGAGCGATCTAGGGAGGTGGGTAACTGACGTAGGGCCAAAGGAATCAAGTTCCTGATGGTTCACACGACATCTATCTAACCTACTCGAAATGTGATTCACGCCCCTCTGGTTATTGCACTAGGTAAAACGACTCCCCTTGAAGCCCAAGTCGAAAAGGCTAATGCAGGAGATGGAATCCCTGAAGTCTTGCATCCCACCAATAGTCCCAGAAAAGCCACCCTTATTCTCGGCCGCATCGCTGATGGAATTAAAGTCTCCCCAACAAGCTAAGGAAGGGAACTCATTTAGAAGGATTTAAGAAAAATATAGAGATCCAGACGACATCGAACATCACTGATCGTGTAGGTGAATGACCAAATCACTTCACCCTTAGAATATGAGATTTTTTATATTGATACTCTGAGACGAAATGATGATCACCTCCACCGTGGAAGAATTCTTCCGAAAAATCCAAATATGAGAGTTGTCTGGGCACCCGTGCACATGCGACCGAAATCCAAGATTCTTTGAATGACCAGGGAGCTTACTGTGATGTAGCTTTGGATCAATAATAACAACAATGGAAGCACTAGATTTCTTAGTTTCTGAATGTAACCAAGAATTCTTTTCCTACGCCCTTATCCCTCTCACATTCTAGATGATCATGGAAAACATTATACCCTAGAAAGCTTGGTTTTGGATCTGGGGGCGCCCAAAGGGGAAAACAGGGATCAAGAGGCAGCTGCCTTTGCCTTTGACTGATTGAGGGGGCCCTGGCTACCTTTCGGCACATTAAAAATATTGGAAAGGCGGATCATCTTTTTAAAGGATCCCTCCCCATCTTTAAGCAGAGACAGTTGCACCGAATAAGGCAGACCTACCACCCGTGTCTCCACCTCCCCTTGGATCACGGATAGTACGAATGCCCTCTGAGGAGAGCCGTGTTGAGACTCTGCCTCCTTGATCACCCCTTCAGGAACTGATGATTATTGGGGCACCACGAGGGATGCCAACGCCAAGTTGGAATGAATGGATCGTTGGAGAAACATCAGAGACAAGTGTGATGAAACACGAGTTTGAGGAGAAGAGGAGGATAAGGATCTACCTGGGGAGGGGATGGAGAGTGAGAGAAGGTCCAGCTTGCACCATGATCTGGTTTTCGTACAAAGGTTGGTGGCAACCCTACTGAGAGCCGAGGGATACCTGGGAGAGCGCGGCGAAGGGGTCCATGAGATCATGTCAGAAACTAAAAGGACAAAGGCTGAAAAAACTAACTTCGGGCCACGAACTTTGTCATAAGGGTCGGAGGACCTTGGAGCCCACCATTTGAATTTGAAAAAAAGGATCCAACGGTAACCTTCCCTCTTTCTTATGTTGACGTGGCAAGGTGATCCACCTTCTAACCTACTCGAGAAATCGATCAAGGTGGCGCCGTCATCGACCGCATGCCGTCCCCACCGTCTGAAGCCACCGTGGGAGAAGAGGAACCAAACATAAGAGGGTGTGAGCCGTGGCACACCGGAGCCTCCCCCTTTGTCCACTCTTTAGAGGAACCAGCATTTAAACCACCACGAGGGGCCACACCAGAAGGGCCTAGAGCTGATCTCCACTTCCTGCAGAAGATAGAAGAATTCCCCTGGAGCTCGCAGGCCATGAAAAACCACTGCAGGTCGACGAAAAGATGTCGCTACAACCATTAGAAATTTCTCCCTACACGAACCAACACACGAGGTGGAAACCTTAAAGATATTTCCTTTTCCACATAGATGTGTGGGCACGCCGCATTCAGAAGGGAAGAGGTGCAGACATCTGAGCACAGAAAAGAGATGAAAGAGTCACCAACTGCCTTGAGAATCAATGGGTTTTGCAGAGGGAGGGGAAGGCCTGGAATCCACACAAAGACTGTCAAAGATGAGGATTCCCTGTCGTAATGGTGGTCCCACGACCAACGTGAAAGAGAAAAATGCCAAGAGCCGCAACGCCTCTCCTCCCTGGACCAAGCACGCACAAAATCTTCCATGGAAGTGCAATTAATACTGAAGGCCGCCTTGGATAACTGATACACCATTATTGGAAGCTGGAGACCCCATGAATACATGAAACTCTGAAACAGATCCAGCGGGGGTTTATTGAAACAAAAGCGAGCGACTGGAAACAGGTCATGAAAGGAAACCACAGCCGCAAGCTCCGCCTCTGACAATTCCACCACAAAAAAATCGTCTGCAAAGCCAGGAGCCTTGGGTCCAACCACTATGGGAGGAATGAGAACTCTCCCCTCCATCGCAGTGTCACCCTAGGAGGCTGAAAAGGGCGGCGCACCGCAGAGGACCTCCTTGAAAGAGGGTCCCAAGGAGCCCCCTGTCAAAGGGCCACCCACCACCGGTCTCAGAAGACATTGAACCACCTCATCACTGGCTGGACCTGGAGAAGACGATGAGGGGATGAAAGGATGTTGGTTGAGAGCCATCCGAAGCTACAGCCAACTAAGACCTGAAGACTACTAACAAGTAACCCTATGTGGATCAGCTATGATGGCCAAGTGGGAAGAGACTCTATCTGACGAGGAAGTCTCGAATTTGGGAGCGGATCTGTGTAACCTAGTAGATCCATGGTACGCGATAGGAGGAGTACCTCTGTATTATAGCCAGTGTGGGAAGCAGATTGGTGTGACTCGATATGCCCATGGTGGGGAGAGGCTCTGTGTGACCCAGCAAACCAATGGTACTCATTAGGGATTAGTACCACAATAGTACATGGTTAATTGGCAGTGAATCTATGTGACCCGGTAGGCCCTAGTTGGGGAGTGGCTCTATGTGACCCGACATACTTATGGTACTCATCGGGGGGGGGGGGGGGGAGTACTTTAGCAGTCTAATGTGTTCTATTATATGACTAATAGTCTAACATTTTTACTCTAGATTATACCTGTTGTGAGCTTTTTTGGTTTTCTTTATGTATTTCTTTATTGGTTTTCCTTGTTTGGTATGAGGTCCATACTTAGAATATTCTTACTCACCCCTGTACGGGCTTCGCCCGCATGCGTTGTGTCTAGTTCAGATGACCAATGACTTGGTGGCCCAGGACCAGGTGGTGACTAGTGAGATCAGGCAAGCATGACATGCTTCTACAACATCTGGTATCTTCTATGTACATACCCATCAGGTTGGGTTTTCATTGGATGGATTTCAATGTTTCCTTGTACTTTAATATATTTAGGAAATTAGTTTTTTGGATTGTATTTTGTTCCAATTGACCGACAATTTATACTTTTACTCATATTGTTTTTAGTTTCATGCATGCTTTTATTTACATCTTTGGGATGTGGTTGTGTGTGTATGCATATAAGAACTCAGTAAAATGCATCCCACATGCAGATTGATGCCTTTAACGCTAGTCTCTAACCCTTATCCTTCAGGATACAATATTAAAAGAAGTCATGGTAGGTGCCTCAGGGGACCAGTCACGACAATGTTGTATCAGAGTTGCTATTTTCTACCTCAAAGACCATAAGTCTGTTTTTTTGATTTTTGGAAATAGAGCTAAATGGTTCGTGTTCTACTTTCAAATTCCCTGAGTTTAGGGTTGGTACGATATGTTTTTTATCCTTACACAGGGACCATGAATTTAGATTTTTAGCTCTATACATAAAAACATTTGTTAAATGAATCATATAGGAATTGAGTGTTTCATCTTATTCTTTTGAGTTAGAGTAAACTAGAGATGTATTGTCTATTGACCCTGGTACTTTACGATCTGTTTTAGGATGCCTCCATTTAGACAGCCAACTAGGATTCTGATGCGTGACTGTGAGGAAAACCTTCCTAGCAATGAGGTGTCGTTTGAGGGGCTCGTGCTTGAGATGGACCCACTGGGTGGTGCACCAGTGTTAAAACCACCCTTTGATTATTTATTACAACAAGAGTTACTAGTATAGGAAGTATGTTGACTCAGTTTCTTGAATGAGTTTCAAAGGTAGAGACCTCCCATGATTAGGGGAGAGATAGATCCACAGGCTAATGAGGACTGGATGGAGGCGGTGACGTGGGTCTTCCTTCTAGTGAGCACGTAACTCGACTAAATAGAGATGTTAACTGCGATACATCTTCACGGATCAGTAGGGTTATAGGGGTGATTGAAAATTCAGACTCAAGATGAGGTGACCCTCTCTTGGGATGACTTTGAGTGGGTTTTTTGGGAGGCATACTTCCCCGCAACCTTGTGCTCAATGCGCAAACAAGAGTTGCTTCAACTATAACAGGGCAGCAGGTTAGTGGCAGAGTACTCTATGAGGTTTATATACTTCTTCTAATACTATAATGACATGGTGAATGACCCTTGCTTTTTGGACCAAACCATATACTAGGGACTCTGATGGGAGATTTGGGAGTCAATGGTTTCCCTCCACATACCCACCCGATATGGATTTCTAGAGAGAGCCCTTATTTTAGAGAGAAACCTAGCAGATAAGGCACAGACAGTGTGAGCCACCAGTAGACATCAGGTGGTAGAGTCTTCTGTGGTGAGAACCAGGTAGAAGATACAGGGACCTAAGCGGGTTAGATCCTTCAGGGGATAACCCCATGATTCAGGGTCGGTAGTGTGGGGCTCCAATAGTAAAGGGAGTCGGCAGGGATCCAGGTTGTGCTTCACATGGTGTGGGTTGGGACACATGGCTTCTGACTGCCCCACCCATCACACAGATGATCAGTAGATGGTTGAGCAACCATTTAGGCAGAGGTGGAGGTTCGACTGGGGAGGTCTGTAGGGAGACATACATGTTAGGGGAGCAGGCCAAGCTACGAGAGGTGGACGATAGTTCGAGGTACTACCTCCACCGCCCTAATGCTGTCTACCACAACCTTAGGGATCATGTGGATGGGGGAGATCTCAGCTTCAGGTAGTGGAATACTATGACCATGACACTCTAGAGATGATTATAGGTACGATATGTGTCTTATACACCTTATCTATAGTTATTATAGATAGAGGTTCCCATTACTCTTTCCATTGCATGAACTTCACTCGAGACTTAAAGATTTCAGGGAAGCTATTGTCTCAATCCTTTTGATTAGAGACTCTAACGGGAGGGTATTCGATGAATACAGACTTGTACTGGAAGTGTGAGATTACTCTACGAGGTGAGGGCTTCAAATAGGGTCTCTTAATAGTGGTGTTGAGGCCTTATGACATCATCTTGGGTATGGACTGGTTATCTATAGTGAATGTTCAGATCGATTGTCTTATGTAGGTAGTGTGGTTTGTCCATGAGGATGGGACTATGTTTTCCTTCACTAACGAGAAGGGAAATCTTGTTGCACAAGAATAATTTCACAGAGGGGAGTGCAGATGATCAATCACCTATTGTCTAGCATCACCCTTGGTGCAAGGGATAAGAAGAATTCAATATTTCTTATAGTGGTGGATGAGTACGGATACATATTTCCTGATGATGTTTCGGGACTACCTTCTCATAGGGAGGTATATTTATGAATCTATCTATACCCCATGATGGCATTGATATCCACATAAGCATATTGGATGGCCACCCGCAGAGCTTTATGAGTTGAGGGAATATCTGGAGGACCTGTAGGATAAAGGATTTTTGAGGCCATAATTTCGCTATGGGTAGCCCTAGTGTTGTTTGAGAATAAGGAAGATGGGTGATTGAAGCTATGTGTAGTTTTCCGGCACCTGATCTAGGTGACCACGAAGAATATGTTCCAACTACCAAGGATTAATGAACTCATCGATCCACTTAAGGGAGAGATGTGGTTCTCAAAGATAGACCCCATATCGGGATATCCTATTCATTGTGTATGAGATAAAGACGCACCAAATAAAACCTTTAGGTTTTGGTATGGACACTATGAGGTTTTGGTGATGCCTTTGGGCATGAAAATTTCCCAGCAGTGTTCACAAGACTCATGAAAAGGATCTTCTAGCCATACCTCGTTTAGTTATTTTTAGTCTTGATTGATGGCATCTTGGGGTACTCAGTGTCAGAGGAGGATCACGGTACACTCCTACGGATTTTCCAGGGTACACTCTAAGAGCACCAGCTTTATGGCATGCTCTTGAAGTTCCAGTTCTATATTTGGGAGTTACACATTCAGGGACACATCATCAAGGAGGCTGGATATGCAATATATCTAGTGATGATAGAGGAATTGCATGCATGGGAGCCACTCAATAATGTGAATGAGGTGTAGAGTTTCTTAGGGATTCAAATATAATACCGAAGTTTCATGCATGAGTTTTCTAGAGCAGCAACACCTTTATCATCCTTGACATGGAATAGAAATCCATTCATGTTTATGGAGAAGTTCCATTAGGGTTTCCAATATCTAAAGCAGAGACATATGAGAGCCCCTATCTTGAGGAAACCAGATAAGGGTGTTGGCTGTATAGTTTTCTGGGACTCATCAGGGACCAGGCTGGGTTTTTTCGGATGCATGACTGAGCGGTGATCTCTTACTACTTACTATAGATGAGGTGGCATGAACCGAACAAAAGGACCCATGACCTAGAGTTTGACGTAGTGGTACTTTCTTTAAATATGTTACAACACTACTTGATGGGTGAACAGTTTATAGTCTACTCCAACCACAATAGTCTAAGTTATAAATTCTTACATAAGGACTTGAACTTCATTCATTAGGGATGGAGGGTGTTTCTCTAGGACTCTTACATTTATTTAGTCTATACACCTATGAAGGATAATGTGGTGGCAAAAATTATCAGAAGGAGGTCTGGTCTACAGATACAGAGTGAGTCAATATAGAAGATATTCACGATGTAGATATCCTTCGTGGATGATGATGGAGCTGCTTACCTTCAGTCAATGGCTATCAGTCGTCCACTCTTACAATGAGTCAGGGATGCACAGCATGTGGATGTTGATTGTGATGATCGAAATTCTCAGTTATTCTCATAATAGGAACCTAATAATTTTTTGATAGGTCGAGAGCACATCATCCTTTTTAGATGATGTAGTGCAGTACCAGGGGCATTGCAAGAGGATATTTTGGGGGAGTTCCATACCACCGCCATAACGGTACATCCTGGAGGGGAAATATTTACTAGATTATATGAGATTAGTACTCGTGTCCATGGATTAAGATAGTAGTGGCTGACTTCATTTCACAATGCCTCGCCTGCCAGAAAGTGAAGGCTAAGAATCAAGTGTTATTAGGCTTGGCACAACCATTTGAGATATCGAAGTTGAAGTGGGATGATATCTTAATGGGATTCATGATAGGATTACTATGGATTTCTAAGGAACAAAATTCTATATGGGTGATCATTGATGGAATCACCATGTCAGATCACCTACTATCCAACTGGGAGTAGGTATCGATAGAGGGCATGAGACGCCTCTATGTCCTGGAGATAGTGCGCCTACACGGGGTGCCATCGATGATTTTCTCAGACCATGATGCTCAATTTACATACGTAATTTGGAAGGGATTAGTGGAGGCGTTCATGACTCTTCTACACTTGAGCATATCCTTTCTCCCTTAGATAGATGACCATATAAAGTAGACCTTACAAACCATGGAAGATAGGTTTTGTGCTTTCTTACTTGATTTTGGTCATATTCGGGAGGAATACATTCCACTCGTGGAGTTTTCATTCAAAAAAATATACCACCACACCATTATCATGGAACCATTTGAGGACATGATTAGGTGGAAATGAAGATCACCTCTATGCTAGATAGACCCTATAGAGTCAACACTCATGGGTCGAGATTTGGTTCGGGAAACCATTGAGATGGTGCATATCCTCCAAGAGTGGATGAGGATAGCACATAGAAAGAAGAATTATTATGCAGATAGGAGATAAAGACCGTTGTAATTCGAGGAGGGAGACCATGTTTTCCATTGGGTATCACCCCAATGGGGATTGTGGAGATTTTTTTGGGGTGACAAGTTACCTATAAGGTTTATCAAACCATTCCAAATTTTGAGTGGAGTTTGTGATGGGATGTACTGCCATGCTACCCCCCATAGATTCAATTGGTGCATGTTGTTTTCCACGTGTTTCAGCTGAGGGGATACATGCATGATCCAACACATGTCATTGACTGGGGTGAGATGGATATTGAAGGTGGGGCAACGTTTGCAGAGTTCCTAGGGGAGATAGAGTATCGACAGGAGACACACCTTTTGGGATAATTGATTCCTTTAGTGTGCATTCGGTGGTAGCACGAGATTCTCAAAGTGGGATCATTGAAGTGGGGGGCTCAAATTCATTCTATGTGCCACCATTTGTTTGTGAAGTCTTTTTTCGGATTATGAGGATGTGAACACAAAATGGGGGAGTATTGTAATGTCATACAAATAATGTGTAATTTTTTTAAATTATATGGAATTATTTCAAGACCAGATGCTCTGATGGAACAAGCTTCTAATTCCCAGTGATCCAAAATGTTAATTTTGAACTTTATTTTTGTTCATTTAAATAAAAATGTGGGTGGATTTTCCTAACTTTTAAACTGATGCACAGACCAAAAATCCTAGTGCACTTCTGAACATAGAATAGTGGGATTCTTCTTGAATGGACCTAACTTCAACTAGAAAGGGTTGACCAGAAAAGTTAATTTTCGGACTTTTCAAAAAACCAATAACTTAAAATTTATTTTATTTGTTTTTCCAAACTATTGGGCTAGGGCATGGTGACAGTGCGATGTGGCGACAAGGAGAGGATGAGTCACATTAAATGAACTCCTCTAATGGATTGTAAAAATGAATCTTAAGAGATAAGTTGTTTCATAAATGAAACAGCGTAACAATACGACAATGCAACATAACAAAAATGATGATATGTGTTCTCCTTAAATGTGTTATTGTGTTGGAGAAATCAGAGTCAAAGGGTTGGAATTTATTTGATGAAACTATGATGAGAACTCTCTCCAATAAAGAATGAATAAGGCTAGTGAATCACCAATGGCATCGATGAAATTCTAGGAATGGGACCGGAGAGCATTTAATGCCAACAGAACATGAATCCACACTAACAGATTATTTCAATAATGATCTCCAATGAGGTAGAGTTTATTGTTGTTGTGGATTATCTTTTCCCATTTTTTCATTCTAAAAGTTGAACGCAGATAAACCCATGAAAATGATGACCCATATATCACTTGTTAATGATGGAGGGTGCTTCTTTCTAGGGATTTGAATTATGAATGATTATTATTATTAAAATATTGAACCTAAAACCCCAAACCTCTTCCTTGTTTCTAAAACTCTAACTTTGAGGGTTCGGGCTGATATGAACAAGGCCTGAGACCCTCCACTTTGTGCATTCATCCTGGAAAAACATTTGATATGAATGAAAGTGGATACTAAGTCCTTAGTAGATAAGGAAGAACCCAACAAAGGCTGGAGGTGCCAAATGCATGAAAAACATACCACAAGATGAGATGCGGTTGTCCGTAGGCAGGTGGCGACACACCACAATGGCCAGCTCGAGCCAATGAGAGGCAGTAGGGGTCACTGGTCGTGTCGGCAACTAGCAGAGGGACACATCTTGTAACCATGGGCCACAACATTGAGTCCCACGTGGTCCCCTAACTGCGTGTAGAACTTGGGAGATAGGGTTTGACCGACCGCATGATATCTCCCAAGATGCACTCTGTGTCCCGGCTGTAGAATGCCAGTCCAGTAGAGGTTAAGCAGGTAGGGACGATTTGTGCCCAAGTGGTCATTCCCATGTCCAGTGGGGCGGACCCACCCCCAATGTGACGGGAACACCCCATTGGGTGGTGTTGGATGAGACCAGGTAGCTTGGCAACCTAGGGAGCTGGACCCTCGGCCAAACCAATCCAGGTCTAGCGAGAGCCAATGGGACTGGCACATTGGCCAGGCTGGACCAGACCGAACTACAGTCAGACTGGTTCAGGTCGGTCAGTTGAACTAATCTAGGGAATGTGAGGCCCCCGGGCCAGATTGGTTGGGTCGGTCTGACCAGGCCGGACCGAGCCAAGATGCAATCATCACCTATTTAATAAAACACCAATTACTTACAAACTGGGCATCCGATTGGAAAGTAGTTTATGAATTTTTAACCCTCGTGACGAGACAGATATTTTGAAATACTCTATGAAGGATTTCCAGGATGTGAAAATATGAATAATGGCATGAGTAAGGGTTCTAAAGGAATCAAACGAACTATGTATGGAGATCCAACAGCTGAATGAGACCTAAATAATGCTGATAAGTGACCCTATGTGAATCAGATATGATGAACTCGTATGAAGCAGCTCTGTGTGACCCACCTGGCATAGGGTGGAGATTGGATCTTTATTACCTAGCACACCCACTATACTAGACATGAAGAGTACATCAGTATGAACGCTATGGTGGGAAGTAGATCTATGTGACCCAGAATTCCCATGGTAGGGAGAAGTTCTCTGTGACCCAGCATACCCATGGTACTAATCAGGGTTGAGTACCACATAAGTCCATGGTTAAGGAGAAGTGGCTTTGTGCGACCGGAAATTCCCATAGTGGGGAGCGGCTCTATGTGACCCAGTATACCAATATTACTCATTGGGGAGGACTACTTTAGTATCACAAGGTGTTCAGAGATATAATAGATGGTCTTACTTTACTACTCTAGATTATACCTTATGCGAGCTTTCTTTTATTGTGGTTTTCTTTGTGGATGCTTTGTTTTTTTTATTTGTTGGTTTTGGGTCCTTATATAGTATATTGTTACTCACCACTACATAGACTTCACCCATACATGTTGTGTCTGGTGCAGAAAACTAAATACATGGTAGAGGAGTTTTTGGCAGAGGACCAGGTGGTGCCAAGTGATATCATGTAAGATGGATGATCTTATACGCCTTCTGAAAGCTACTATATATTGACCTCTCATTTGGGGTTTTTCAGCAAATGGATTTCAATGATTCTTTACACTTTCTTTTTTTCAGTTCAAATTTTTTTGGGGTTTTATTCTGTTCTATTTGACCTACAATTTGTACTTTTACATAGTGGTTTTTTACTAGCATCCATGTTTATCATTCTACATATAGGACATGGTTTTCTGTCTATGCGTACATGTACTCATGAAAATGTCTCCCATTTGCAGTTTGATGCCATATACTATAGTATCCAACCAAAAGCCTTTATGATATGAGATTGGGGGATGTCACGACGTGGTCCCCAAGGGATGGGTCAGGACATGATGAAATTGGTGGTCCCCACACAATAATTCCCAAATCAACAATGTTTAGGGCTGAATTATAGACCATCCACCATAGGCTTGTAAAACTATCCTTTTTTGTTATTGGCCCTTGGTTTGGATCATATAATAGTAGATCTAAGAAAAAGATAAAATTGATCATACCCCGATAACAGAGTCGAGAGCATGAGAGAAAAATAATAGCTAAATAGGACTCAAGTACATACCATTGTGAATCCAGCGTGATGAATGAAAGCTTGATCTAATCCCAAATAAAAAATCAATCATGATTGCTGACATAGAGAATCAAAGGGATATAATATGAGATATACTTAGCTTAATCTTCTGGAATACATTTTAGGTAGGAATAATGTCTCTTATTACATCAATAGTGGTAATTTTGAAATTTTGCCTTCAAAAATGCCCTTTGCAGAGTTTCTCTGCACATTTTTTCAAACCGTGCATAAAACATGCATAGTTACATGTGAATAATGGGTATCTTAAAGGATAATACTCATGACCATGACCCAACCATATGAGGTGGATCTGTTTGACAGAACACTATCAATGTGGTTAGGGATACTGTGTGCAAACCGTGCGCCATCTATGCAACTTTTCCAGTTTCCCAAAAATAAGGTTTCCATGCTCCGAACATGCTCCAGACACCCCTGAGACCCCTGTTAACACATTAACCATCTTTATTAGGTCCATAGTAAATATTTAGACCAAAAATTAAAGGATATGAACCTGAGTGAATAAACATGTTCTTACAACCATGTTTTCATTGTAGGTTAGCATTGACCAATGTTTATGATATCATGTTTATTGTTATTTATAAATTTTCCCATTTGAAATTCTTTTATCATGTTATATCATGACTAATTATTAATTTTTTTCAGTAATTTTATGTCTCATTTATATTGGTATTAAGTAACATGTTATATTTTCTTTATGTTATTCCATGTTTATTATCTTACAGGGAATTATAGCTCACACCATTCATATATATATGTCCCTATGTTATATCATGATTTTTTAAGTATCATTGAATAATATGAAAATGTAAATAATGTATTAAATAGTGGTGATATATTCCTTCTTTTATCTTTTCATGTAATGTATGAAATTCAAAAATACAAACGAATTACTAGACTTCTAGGCTTTATTATGTGTAATGTTATGTAATAAATCATGAGTTATTGTGTAATATTGACAAGGGTCATATAATGATATATATGGAATATTAATGATACTAGAATGATAATATATCCATATATATATATATAATTGATTTCATTATTTTATAATGATCTTGAAAAATGAAACAATGTTAATATATTCAAACAGCCTACCATATCTTGGAATGGTGTATTTATTTTCCTATTGAAAAGTGATATGGATTAATATATATAAAAAAATATAAAATATATATGATATTTAAATATTGGTTTAAATTCTAGTGTGGATTAAGTCATGATTTAATTTGTATGAAAAAATATCAAGTGAAAATATACTTGAAATACGGGATGATTAAAACCAGAAACTATGAAAATAATTAATGATTGGGAGATAATATGTTATAAAGGATTTATATTTGATATTATAAATATTAATATGTTTTTATTTTAAGTTATTTATATTATTTAAACAATTCTACAGTCAGTCAAAGGGTTATCATCTAAAAGAAATCATAAGATAATGAATTTCTTAACTCAGTTTCCAGTAATTGGTTTAAACACCTACTTCATCGATTATGTCATGATAAGATTATGTGTATTGAATTTTCATTATATTGTGTTGTATTTAAACATGTTTTAGTTGAAATTATAGTGTATACACTAAATAAATTCATTTATTAGTTCTAACTTCAATGTTATGTTCATTTTAAGGGTTTATTCCACAATCTCATTGTAATTTCGATGTTTTATTATTGAATATCATATAAAGGAAATTAGATGAACATTTCTTGATAGACCTTAAATTTTAATCTCACACAATTACTAATGAGCTCTTTCAATTAATATTAAAATTTTATAACTTTTGGGGGCAAAAAATGTTTTCAAAGTGTCTTCTTGAATGTCCAACATCATTTCTATCATCGGTCAAATATGTGATTTCTTCTAAAATAATGTTTTCTAAAAATGTTTTCAAAAATGACTTATCCTTTCCAAGTGATATATTAAATTCATTTTCATCCATTTTTTATCTTTTTAAAATGGTTTCAATTGAATAATTATAAATTCTTTAAAAAAATTAGTGTTTGTATTTTCCTAAAATAGTTGAAGGATGCATTATTTTATACTATATGATTTGAATGGAAATTTCAAACCATCATGAAAAATAAATTTTTTAAAATTTTAACATATATTTTCTTAATTTTATTTTATGTTAATTGTATTTTCAAAATAATTTATAATTTTTAAAGAGTTATATTCAATGAAAAAGATTTTCAAAATGTTTTTAGAAATAAAATTGATATTTTCGTATAAATTGTTTTTTAAAAAATTATGGTCTTAATCAATGAAAAAACCAATTAGTCATTGTATAATGATTACATGTTGTATTTATACCATCCTTAATATTCAAATGTTTTTTTTATGATCATTCTTTATGATGATTGCATTGGAATTCACTACCTTGATTTATTTTTTAGTCAATAACACTCCTTTAAAATGTACAATTTCTTTGACAATTAGCCATTAAATTTACCTTAAATATAGATACTATTTATCATGAATATAATAATTCCATAAACAATGTAGTGTTAACATTGACACATAATTAATAAGATGGATAAATAGTGAAAAATATATATCCTAAACTCAATAAAGATATTTTATAAGGCTCACCGTGTTTGAATTAAATCTATATTTGATATATGATGAATGATTATGACAAGAATGACATGGTTTGGGGAATTTTTAATTTAATAACATCAATGCATCAGTATTATGATGATATGGATCAGTTGGAGAAATCATATGGGTTTTACCCAATATGTTTTAAAATATATTGTGAATTCTCTTAATTGTTATGTTATTGTGTACCTAGGAAACTTGACATCTAATATTTAAGAATTTAATTAATTGAGAATATTTTAACTATTATTTTCTAGGATATTTTTTATAAGAAATCATATATGGATTCATTTATTTTTTTATTTACTGATTAAATAGAATGTGCTTCAATTTTTTACATTTCCATATTGATTATTCCCTATTCATATATTTATGTGCCATGTGTGTTTTATTATTAACATTTACATGATGATTATGACTATTAATTCATGATATATTCCACTTTATGAAACCAAACTAATAATTTGATCTCACCCTTATTTATTTTTTGTTTTCCTAAGATATAATGATTAATTGTTAGAATGAGTTCCATAGATGGTAAGATATACTTTTGTATGGTTAATTCCCTTTTTATAATGTAATATTTGTGCCATGTGTGTAATATGGATTTCCCAAAAAAGTAAAATGTTTTTCCATTATTACTTGAATATCGTATCTATGAAAATGCAATAAAATAAGGAATTGTCCCCTGGGTACTGTGGTCAGGGACATTATAGTTGTATTTAAAGAACTATTTGTAGAATCCTTGGGAAATATATATATGAAATCATATATTAGGGAGCATAACCATATGATTAAAATTGAGGATAAGTATAGAAGATAATACTAATGTTTTTAAGGTAGATATTAATTTGGTATTTTTTTTATAAATTCATCTTCAATTGGATACAATATTTGGACATGGTTATAGTATAGTTGTACCGAGGTGTAATTACAAGAAAAAGAAAATTTCATGCGTGACTCGAGTGTAACCTGGTAATAGAAAACATGCCTTACCATGAACCTGATTTTATACTAATAGGGTACATTCTTATGAAAAAATAAAACATTTTACAGACCATTATGATGTATTTGAATGTAAGGACATACATAGAGAAACCATTTTTAGGATTTTGAGATTAGTTAGGGATAAAATCATCAATAAATTATAATTATTTCACTAGTAGTGGGATTATAAATTATGTAACATAATATTATTATCTAATAAATTGTATTCCATTATTTAATAATGAATCCTAGAAGGAATAAGGATTTTATCACACATTATTAATGAAGAGGTTTCCATGTTGGGGAATTCTCTATAGATTGTATTGGATTTGAGAATGTTATGGATATATTAAAGAATCTTACCATGTTATAGAAAATAAAATTTCTCTATTAGATAACCCTTTTTAAATAGATAAATTCTAATTATAGATCTATTTTTTCGAAAAAGGCCCCCATAATTTAGTGAGACTATTGATCCAATGAAAACTGAGTTGTAGAATAAATATTTGGATAAGAAATTTATAGCATTAGGATATTATGAAAATAAAATGGTTACACTTGTATTATATTTTATAAATGGTGGTGATGATGAATGTTGGTTGTGAATCTAGAATATTATGTAAAAAATAAATAGAAATCATTGATTTTAATGATTTTGAGGAGATATTTATAACAAATATTTCTCTTCTAAGCTACAAACTGAGATGAATAGAATGTTCCATAGAGTAAAAAAATATGTAATAAATTTTTTTGTGTATGAATAGACCTTTACAATGTTATCTAGGTATGATAAAGATTACATGTGAGACATGGATTACAGGATTGATCACTTCATCAAAGCTCTTAGGAAGATTCTCCAAAGGGAGTTGGTTTCTCAAAAATTTTCTTCATATAATGAATAATATTTTATTATATTAAGGAAGATAAATAATTATAACATAATTATGGATTCAAAGGGAATCATGAAATAAAGTGGATGGTAGTGAAAAAATAAATAAATGGAAGAATAGGAAAAAGGTGTTTCCTAGATCTATTAATTCTAGAACGAATAATCCTAGGAAATTCTTGATGTGATTGGTAGTTTATAATAAAAGGGTCACCATGAAAAAGAATGAAATGGTAGGATTAAAAATAGTAATGTTAAGTGTTTCAAAAATAAGAATATAGGGAACTATGAAATTTAATTCCACAATAAACATGGGATTATACCTCTGAAGAAGATGAGGGATCCATTTTAGATAAAAGATTAATTTTATAATTTATTTGGATCCATGAAATATGTTTTAAAAGTATTTTTTTATTCTACCAACTTAATATGAATGATGAAATACATAAGGTATGCACTAAAGTACTATTTTGTAATTTATTTGAATGAATATATTGGATTGTGCCACAAAAAGTGATTTAGTGGCTATTTGAACTATCTACAAACATATAATGAAGAAACATTAAAATTTTATTGATATATAGATAACTATGTTTTGAAAATGTAATTATTTATATAGGTAATGTAAATTTGATATTACTAACCACCTTGAAACCTATTAATGAATTCTTATAATAATGGGTTTGTTAACATTGACGAATTTAACTACGATTTTGGATTTGAGAGATATATCCATGTGTCTATGTTTTACATAAAGAATATTTAAGAATTATTTTATTGAATAAGTTTTAATGTTTATTCATGTTATTACCGCGTCTCAAATAATACATGAAAAAGGTATTCACATGCTTGGTATGTGATTATTAAGAGATACTTATTGTTTTCTTGATTAACGATAAGTTCATTTTCTAGATTTTGTTACCGTATAATGTTTTGGATCTTTGTATTTTGGAAGGGACATATGGATAACCCTTTTTGAAGTCATTTACGTTGATCATTGGATATGTTAGTATAGATTAATGTATTATAACACCATGTGATGCAACTTGTAGAAATAATTCAATGCACAAAAAATTGATAAGATTGTGCATAAGAAATAAAATCATATAATGTATATATATCTCCTTATATTCTTCTGAATTGATAAAATTACTGAACACCAGGAAAAAGGTTATAAAACAAAAATATTGTCCTATTATCATCATTTTTTATTATATCAATAACCGTTTCCCACCTAGAGTTTATGATTCTGTCGTTATTAACCTTATATAGATCACCCATATTCTTATGACCAATGTTCTATTTTAGTCTCCATAAGTATTTGTGTGTTAAATTTCTCTTCTATTTCAATAATTTCATTTACCACCTATGTTCCCATATTTGGAAAACCAGTTCTGTTATTATTCAAGATGACTTCTGTATTTCCACTTCTCTATTATTAAATGCATATTTTATTAACATTTTCATGATGTGGGTTTTTCAATAATGGTATTTACAAATGTCAAAACCTTGATTACCCAAATCATTATTAAATCAAAAGATCTCAATTGAATTAATGTTTGGAGAATATAACACCCCAAAATATTAAAATATTAAAATATTATTCCATAGCATGTATGACATGCAACAACAAGCATAGAATGGGAATATAACAACCCATAACATTATGATATATTTACTATCATAAATTTTTTTTATATGATATAACTTTGAAATCTTGAAACACTGAGATTATCTGTCATTATATGTAACAATGACTTTCTTTGATGACTTGCATATCAGGAAAGACCATGTTTTATTGAATATTATTAGTATTATTATTCAAAATGGAAGTTATCACATATCCATAAAAAAAGGTTATGAAAAGGATTAGATAACTTATGAAAATTTATGTTTTAAAAATTTATAAACTAAATTTATTTGTTTCCAATTAATTTTAAAACAAAATAAAAATCAATTGAATATAATGTAATGGTTTTTATTGAAAATTATTTTTATGTTCCCTATGCAATTTTATCCTTATAAATTAAATTAATAAGTATCAATAAATCATTTAAATAGAATTTATATATAATATATTCAATCAAAATTTCATAAATCCATCTAAATATTTGATACACTTACTATATGGGAAAATCCAAATTTATGCATAAAAGAAGTATTTTTATGGTGGCTGTTTTTTAGCCTTTTAATAGCGAGGTAGTTTTAAAACTAAATTTTCATATTTTTATAAATTCTGTTTTAAAAAACAAACATAATTTTTAAAATAGGAATTTTGAAATTAACATTGGGTTCTATTTTCTTATTTTAATGAGGATTTTCATTTTTTTATTAATAGTGAAAAATACTCCATTTTAATTGAAAAGTGACTTTTCATCTAAAAAAATTATAATGTTCTATTATATTTTTAATTGGTTTTAAAGTAAAAGTACCTAAAGTATACATATATTAATTCTATTGTTGTAATTTTTTTCCTTTTTATAGTTAATTTTGATATAAAAATATAGAAATAATTTTTTATATTTTCTTTTAAAAACATACTTTCTCATCTCGTCTGTGGGATTAATTTTAAATTAATTTTGGAAACTTTTTTAACTTTAATTTAGTAAAATTGATTCCATATTTATAATCACTGTAGTATATAATTTATGAAAATTAATATTCAAATTTTTAGTAATATTATTAGTGACAATAGTTAACAATAAAATACCTCTATTAAGAGAAAAAAATGAGTTTCCTAAGGGTCTAAATTTTAATCTTAAGAATCCAAATGACCTAGAAACAAGTAAAATGACTTTTTATGGAAATATTATAACCTTATTTATTATATTCGAATTAACTGGTAATTTTTGGATCCAATTTATATGATTCAAAAATGGTATCACTCAATAATTTCCAAACAGTACCAAGTGTGTCCCCTACCCCACTTATAAAATGTCAAAACCTCGCCTCCCTTCCTCACACAATTAAAAAAATTTGGTAAATCCAATACCTACCCAAATAACTTCCTATAATCACTACCCTTATCTTTGAAGTCTTATTTTGGGATTAATGATACCATAATAAGTATTTAATTCAAACCTAATGAGGATACTCCAAGAATATGTATTGTTCTTCCAAATGCGTTTTTATTTCACGTCATTATCCACATCCTTAATTTATTTTCATACCATGATTACATAATATCATCATTAAATTCTATATAAATATATTTTATATTTTAATTTTATGAACTAAAACTTCACACATTTCCATCCAATGTGTTATGAAATCACCATTCAACTGTACAGTGGGATTCCGCCTCGCGAACCAATATTGCTTGTATTTCCATTAACCCAATTCAAGGTTTATAATAATGTTAAATTTATATTTTCTACATTAGAAATATTATATTAATGATTTTATTCTAATTCAATAATTATTATACCCTATATACATTCATGCTTTCCACTATGCTGGAATACTATAACTTTTCTCTTGTGTATTGTGGGCTACCACAAAATAAAGTGACAAGATTAGTTAGTTCTTTGTAAATAATTTATTAAGGATGGTTTCGATAATAAAATGTGATATATATGAAAAAATAAATATACTAGAATAATTTTGCTTATATATATATAATTTAGTTTCTTTATTTAAATAATCCATGAAAATGGAAATAATGTTTCTATATTCATACATCTTATTATCTCTATTTATGTTATATTTCATCTCATATGACCAAATTTTATGGATTACTATAAATATGTATTGAATTAATATATGTAATATTTAAATCGTGGTTTACATTACCTATATTATTAAATCATAATCTACGTAAGATAAACCACAAAATTATATTTCAAAACAATACCAAAAAATAAAGAGATTAACACCAAAAAATGCAAACAATTATTGAAATGGTGATAAAATATTATAATATAATAATATATAATTTTATATATATTAATATGGGTTTTTTATATGAAAATAACATTATTAAAATATTTATATATGTGGTTAAAGATCGTTCAACCAAAATTAAGCATAATGTAAGATATTTCATAACTCTATTTCCACTCATTAGGTTAATCATCTATGTTATTGTTTTTTTATGAAAAGAATTCATGTGTAATGACTTTTGAATATATTATGTTTTATTTAAAAAAAAATTAATGTGGATTTATATTGGAAATAGATTATCATTTCATTTATAAATTCTCACTTCAATAGTATGACCATTTAAAGGGTATATTTTACAATCTCATTCTAATAGATAATGTTTTTTCTTGAATAACAATTAAAGGAAATTACTTTTATAATTATTAATTAAAAATTTATTTTTATTCTAGTCAAGTTAATAAAATTATAATTGAATTAATATTTCTATTTTTACACTCATTGATAATAAATATGATTTATATAATGTTTACATTAAAACTCGACATCATTTCTCTAATTGGTTAGAAATACGTTTTCTTCAGAAACCATGTTTTATTAAAGTGATTTTAAAAAAGTCACCTTTTAAAAAGGATTTATTAAATTCACTCTCCTCCATTTTTTCGGGATAAAATATTTTTTCAAAGGAACATTTATTTCACTTTAAAAACAAATCTCATTTGGATTTTATCGAAAATGTGATGTGAGGCATTGTTTTAATTTGTACAACATGAATAAAAATTTCCACAAATAATTAAAAAAAACATGTTCAAGATTATTTTAAAATTTTAATTGGTATTTTTAAATAAAATAATTTTCAAAATGTACTCTAAAATTATAATTTATAATATTTTTTATGAAAAAAGTATTTTTAAAATGTTTTTCAAATAAAAATGTTATTTTCATCATGAAATATTTACTGATTTTTATGGTATTAATAAATTAAAAAAGCTTTTATTATTAGTGAAATGGTAATATATCTTGTTGATATCCTCTTTAATCTTCATCTGGATGGTTTATGATCATTTTGATTCAGGAAAGTGTTAACATTAACTTCCTTAATTCATTGTTGTAGTTAATAACATTCCCATGAAATATTCACTTTAGAATGATCATTGAACATTGAATCTCCCCTAAATAATCTTATTATTTACCATGGAAATTATTATTTGATAAAATATATACAAAATTTTTATACTATTCAAACAGTAAATGTTATTTGATTATGTGGTTAAATATTGATAAATTAGTATACTTTACTATATATATATATATATATATATATAATAATGAGAATTATTTATCAATTAAATATGTTATTTGATATGTGAATATTGATTATTTTTTTGAATGAAATTTAATAAGAACAACTTAAAGTAATCCCATAAATGAATATTTGTCTCATGAGATGAATTATTTTTCCAAATCAGATGGGTTTTTAACTAATAGGTTTTACACAATATTTTTACGTGTTTTGAAGGTAAATATACCATCTTCCGAGAAAACATGGAATCCAATATTTATGAATTTCCATAGTTGACAATATATTTATTAAGATTACCCAGGATAATGTTTCTATGAAATTATATATGGATTAAGTTCATTCATTTTTTATTGATTAAATGACATATGTTTATGCTTTTCTACCTTTCCGCATTGATTATTCGGTATCTAGATATATATGTGTCATACGAGTTAAATTATTTACATTTTTATATTGATTATGATTATTTATTATTTATATCCTATACTATACTTTACCCTTTCTGATCATTTGAGCTCTTCATTATTTTATTTTCCTTTTCCTGTGATATGAATAGAACTTTTTGGAATGACATTCATGTATGTTGAACTACTAATTTTATATTACATAATTTATTTTACTAATGAATTATGGGTACCATATCTAAAATCTAGTTATCCAAAATAGTTTTGTCCTTTATGATTTAAATCCTATATCTATGGTAATATAATAATTTATCAAAACGTCTCCATACTATGGGGTTCAAGATCATTTCATAGATATATGTAATTAAAATAAATAAAATAATAAAATATCGGTATGTAAAAGGCAATGGTATTAGGATTTCATCATGGTTTATGAATATACGAGGAATGTTCATAAACATATAAAATTAAAATTCATGCTTATAAACTATAAATCATCTTTATAAATCATACTTTTCTTCTTACATAAAACCTTCTAAGATTGATTATCTTATAAAAATATGAAACATAGGAAATGGTAAGGGATTAAAAGAATTTATTTGTGTCGGTATAGTAAAACATAAAAGTATCTTGTTTTTTTAAAGAGAGGAGTTAGGTATTCAATTTATAAGTGGGGGAGTTAACCAACATTTATTTTTAAAAATGTATAAAATATTGTAATGTATTGTATACAGAAAATGGATATAAATGGACCATTAATAAATGTTTTATAATACAGGGTTTATATATCCCCACAAAATATAATTTGAAAATGGTTATATGTCATTTTAACCCATATCACTTCATTTTAACATCTCGACAAACCTTTTTCAACATTAACCATGGTAACCATTTATTACTATTTTAATATTCATTAATAAATGAAATTAATTTTTAAAAAATTTCATAATATTTAATATAAAGATTTAAAATATTGAATCTATTTTAAAAAAGCCAATTCATTAAAGTGACATAATATAATTTAAAATTATACCCACAAACATGATGAAAAACGATTTTTGAAATAATTTTTTTTCAATTATAAAATGTTTTTACATTAAAATTCATTATAAAATTTATTCCAGTGACTTAAATCTTATTAATAAGAAAAGAAACATAATTTAATTAATTTTAATAAAATTTTCAAATTTAATGAATCTTTCCAAATGTTTTAAATGAATATTTGTTTTTCATTAAAAATATTATTTTTCATTATTAGATGAAAATATATTTAAAAAAATCATGAAATTTAAATATATGAAAAATTTAACATGTTTATTTAAATATAAAGATCATGTTTTTTAATAAATTTTTTAAAAGGTTCCAACATTAATTTTCAAAATGTCAGAAATTTTTGATGGAAGAACATTTTAGAAAAATTGAGTTTTAAGCATAAAAATGTATTAATTATTATCTCCTTCATGGAAAAAATATATGATATAAAAAAATAATAAAAAAATTTATAAAATTTATAATACAATGATCCAAAATTGATTTATATAAGTTATTAAAAAAGAACACATTGTATACATTCCCAAATTTATTGAAAAAAAGCCTTTCTTTTATATTCAAATCATTTTTAATTTCATTTGTAATCATTTGATAACCAATGATATTATTTTACTCATGGGTAAAAACATATACTTATCTTTATTTAGTTATTAATATTCATTACCATAAATTTAATAGCTTGGTTGTAATGATATAATATATTTCATACCATTTAGACTCAAGGATACAAGTATTGAAATCTATCATAATGATTAAATTTATTTAAAAATAAATAAATCATAAAATATCTATCATTTAGAGACCAGGTTTTTTTCCTTGAAATAATCTAAAATATTTCTATATAATTTTCCTTAGTTATGTGCAGAGACGCCATAGGATTCTGATCCTAGGTGATAGAAATTATTTTTATAAAAATATTAAATATAACATATATTAAATTTAAAAGGATTCATAAGGAAATGGAATACTTTTACATAGATGTTTGATTAGGAAATATAATATCAATTTTGAGTATGAAAATCATTGATTACACTTAGCGTGATATAATATAGGTCGGCACTTAGCTATTGGATTCCTCAATCAATGTCGGTTTGTGTAGTGGATCACCTAATTTATTTATTTTATGACTCATTCATTTTAGACCAGAATGAAATGTCTAAAAATGAATCATAATGTAAAATACTCTAGGGTTAGCTGTATAAATCCTTGGATGATTTCATAGGTTCACCTTCCTTCTTTTCATGGTGAATCACCTCAGATAATGACGAAATTACAGATTAGAGAAAATTGTGTTGTAGGGAATGTAATGGCATCATTGAATCATTTGATAGAATGTTCATTGATGAATAAAGATCAAATATTGGTGTATAACTCTTAAATTAGTGATTTACACCATTTTTATTATATAATTTGAGAATATTGACCCCTTTAATCAATATGTTCCTAATATGACCAATTATATCAATCCATGTATGTAAATGTAATTAGTTTTAATTGTTTTCTAAAACTGGAATACTGTTCTTTGTCATTGTCTAAAAACTCTTGGAAAATGATTCTTAAACCATTGTTTTTTCCATTTTCTACCTCATTTTTTCATTATTCACTTTTGGACCTGCTATCTCAGATCATCATTTTTATGAAGTACCGAGCCTGATCAGGCCCCTGGAATCATGAATGATTGTCGAACGAGGTGTGGATGAATGAAATAAAACGGTATCTGGGATGTTTTCAAGGAATGAGATATCATTTATATAATAATAACATGATTAATTAACAATGGAAGATTCATGACATGTAGTGGCATACAAGATTATATGAAACTTAATAAGAATTGTGTTTTCCTCAAACATAGGGATGGAATCCCTTATCCATTGATATATCCACAAATATCAGTCCGATATGGGGATGAAATAAAATGAGATGAATTGATTTGTGGTAAATAAATTAGATATTAAGGAACTATGAATAACATAACTACACATCATTTATAAATATTATCACATGACACGTAGCCTCTTATGTTATGAAGATAGGGTTTTGTTAAATCATAAGGATGTAACATCATGTATCCCTCTTATAATCCATGTAAACCTTCCGAGGATAGACAACCCATGTGGTAGATTACATGGGAGGGATCCTATGAGGAATTACATATCCAGACACATTGACTTGTACTAGAGTATATAGACATGGCCAAATAAAATGGGAAACACCCTGCATGAAGAGATACTTGATGTACCAATGTATATGGAAACATGTTCAATACATGGACATAACCACAAGGATATGATGTGATCATGTATAGTTTAGACATGACTTCTAGTCCACCTTCATAGAGTGTAATCATAAATGGATGGTATTAATGTTCTAGACATGGACACATCTAGGCAGTGGAGCGAGAAAACATGTCTTTTGGTTCACCTCACATTTTGCGTACCCCTTGATTCCTTTTTGGAAACATCATGGTCATGTATATCCTTTTTTGAAATCAGAATTTGGCCCATGAGTAGTCTATCCTGAGTGTCCAATTAAATTGATGATGGTGGGGTCCTCATCCATGGAATTTAAGATATGATGTGATACATTTAGGTCATGATGCTTACTAAGGAGAAACCTGAAGATAGTAGTGGTGATTAGTAAGAATCACTATTGGAGTTTTCTGAGTGGAAACCACCTAAAAGGTATTTCGGGAGTCCTCAATTACTTTAGTGTGACCCCTATCAAACTAGGGAATAGATCCTAGAAAAATAGAGTGGAACCACACTAAAAAAATGGTCATGGGTCTTCTATAGATACCCCTTGATGGGAACCCCCTAAAGTATTAGAGAGTTGATCTAAAATAAATAGAGTGGGAAACCATGTTGTACAAGGGAATGAGTCTTAAAAATCTATGTGAAACCACCTATCAGATAGGGTGTGGTTCTTTGATGACTATAATGGATCCCCCCTATTTCAACTTGGTATAGGTCATTGACCTATGGAGTGGAACCTCCCATAATCAAAGGCAAGGGTCTTATACCTACTGAGTGGAACCCTAATCAACACAGGGTGTGGGTCCTCATGACATCAAATTATAAATCCCCACCATCTAGGGAATTTTTCCTTTAAATATTGATATAATGTTCAACCCCCTAGTGTATTGTAGGGTGGTTTCTGTACTTTGAGTTTGAGCCCAATCGACTATGCACCACATTTATGAGGAGTGTGTTGATTTGCGCAGTTACATCTGGGAAGATACATGTGCTCCTATGAATAGATAATGGGATTTTATAATTGTTGGTGGATCTTCATCTTCAGTTGACATTTGATATGTGGATCCCCATTACTCAAAAATTTGGTCTTATTTTACTATTCGTATATATATTTTATTATATATTCACATATTGGATGTGGGTACTCGCCATGATTAGAGAAGACACACATGCTATACCACACTCTTATTGTGTTTATATTATTGTTTTTAGATGAGTCTACTTTCCTTATATGGGTGGAAAAGTATCTATATTATGTTTATGGACTCACTTTGTTGATCCCCTTCTCTTTAGATGAGGTTACTTTCACTCTCTTTTGTGTTGAGGTGTTCTTTTTGACTGTATATTTCATCTATTATCAGTATATCGATGTTGTATATCTAATTTCTCCTCTTTCAACTTCTAGAGTGTCCTAATGGGTATGTATATAATCACCCCTATATGGTCTTTCCCCGCACATTTCTTGTATTATTAAGACAATGAACATGTTAGTGGTGTATTCATAGGTACATAGGGATATCAAGTACTTTGGACCTTGTAAGGTGGTCGCATCTTGGGATTCATGAGATGGGATTTCTCAGTAGTATATGTTTCAATTTTCTTTAGGTTGGTAACTATTTTCGGTTGGGAATGTATTTTTTCCCTTTAGTTTTTATTTTTCACCATCTTAATCTTATATACCATATAGGTTTTTCATTCTTTCTTTACATTCTAGTTGTGTTGAATATTTTATTCTTTCACTATGATCTTTTTCATCAAGGAGGTTTTGACTATGATTAAAGGTACTTATGCAAAGGAATCTCGATATTAGATATTCCTTCATTTCTGGTCTCCACCTTCTGACCGATGGAGATGGGCTTGGGGTTGGTACAGCTTGATGCTGGATTGGTTCAGGCATGAATGATTGGTATCTATTATAGGATTCTTCTATATCATTCATATTCCTGTAGTGAGAGCTATTGTTAAGTGGATATAGGATTACATGGGACCTCTTGGTCATCATAATGGAATCATATGAATTCATCTTCTCTAAGGATTATATGTACATTGTCTTATACTAGATTGATTTTCAATATAGACAATTCAGATTCATACTCACATATTGGACGACATTATCTTTTTTTTGTGAGAGAGACATCATGGCAGAGAATGTTCGTTCTGTGAGTAGAAGGATGCATCAAATTACCCACCAGCTAGCGATTATATCCCTCAGTACAGTAGGATCATTAGGCATATGGGTTCCATAATTTTTGTTCAATTATATGAAATTATTCCCAAATTATGTGCCTAGACTACCTCTGAGGTGGGTGATGGATTTTTTCATCGACTATCTTGTTGACATGAGTCTAATAATTTTGGTGGCATATTAGATAGCCCATAACGATCATCAAGATTTTTAGTAGTAGTCAATGTTCCTTTTATATAAATTTTTCATTAAACCCAGTGTGTCCCCCTACTTAGCTTGAAAATTGTTTGTGAAAAATGTAGATCTCATTTTATGGATTTGTTATGATTTTTGTTACCTAAACCATACCATGATAAAATAAAGGTTCCCTTTATCTCATATTGATGACATCTTTGACCAATTATAAGGTTTTTAATGAATTTATAAGATCGTTCATAGGTCTATCTACAACTATTATATTGTTTGTGAAGATGATCTTTTATTTTTTTCATTATGTTGTTCATACAGAAACTACAAGTTTCAAATGATTCCCTTTGCTGTGATGAATTCCTACACTCTGTTTATGGCTTTGATGGGAAAATATTTCCCTAAAAACATGGTCCATTTTTTGGTCATCTTCATTGATGACATACTAAAACACTCTTCCTCATAGGATGACCATGCATATCACTTGAGGATGGTTTGAGATTTTCATTGAGAGAACTATATTTACAGAAATCTCCACATGTTCTAGTTCTGGATTCATGAGGTCAGTATTATATGGAAGTTCTTTTCAAATAATGGTTTTGTAGTGGAACCAGCAATGATCAATACATTTTATTATTGGGAACCACTCAAGTGTATGTTATAGGTACAAATAATTCATGGCATGGAAGGGTACTACTATAGGGTTGTGGTATAACTCTCTAGAATTAAACCCAATTTGAGCAACATAAAGAGGAAGGGGTATTTGTTTACCCGGTATGAGTAGGGTGAGAGGGAATCTATATATTTTAGGCTATGGATGATGAGTTATCCATTGATGAGACTACCAAAAGAAGGAATACATTTCATAGTTTCTTTCAATGCCTCATTAGATGGGATTGGTTGTATATTGATTCAGCTGAAGGGATTTATTGCATTGTTTCAAAGAAATTGAGACCCCATGGGTTTAACTACATGGATGAAAAACTAGATATGATAGTGGTAGTTATTCCTTTGAAGATCTAATAGAACTATCTTCTAGTCTCCCATTTCATTTTAAAAATCCAATGGCTCTTCATTTGATCAGAAATTTGGTGGGGGGAATTTTATTTACATAGATTATCATACTCATGCTATGTGTCATCCTGTTACCCCAAGGTTTTTGTTGAGTTGACGTATCCAAGAACCCTCTGGATTCCTTCTTCCTCGAGGTTTAAGGGGAATTATGTTGGTATCATAAGGTATACTATTAATCGTGGGTTCTTTTATGTTCATTTTCCAAGGGTTTGGGTCAAGATTCTGGTAGATTTTGGATTACATTGGGAGAGGATCAGTTTTTGCGGTTCGCTGACTATCATGGTCCCAATAACTCAATCCCTAGTTTTTAATGTATTTCTCTTGAATGGGATAATAGGGGTATTGGGGAGGTGATATATCCAACTACCACCTAGAAAGAAACTTGACCGAGTTATTCAGAGACAAGGGTTGAGGATGTGTTTAGTTATCTGAGGTGGGATATAGGTATTAATCCTTTACCATGGTTGGTTCTAGGTGGATCAGGGGTGGTTGAGGGGTTATCGTGGGCCCAAGGAACCCTCCAACATATGTAGATGCCGTGAGAGCCATTTTCAAATATACCCAATAGGTTATGTCCCCACGATAAGGTAAGGACAATCCTTCCAGTTGTCTAGGTGTTCTTACTGTTAAAGGGGCTGCTGTGAGTACAATCTATAGCACATGCCCAATTACGATCCCAATGTCGAAAGAACATATCGTTTTTGGGGGATTGAAGCTTCCCTATCCTATTCTCATAGGTATAGCCAGATTTTATGGTGGCTCTCAGAACCATTTTCTGGTTCTGAGTGTTGATGATCCTCCTCCATTTGAAGAAGTGACTCTCAAGGAGGATGAGAATGTATAGATAAATCTTTTACAAGGTTGGTTAGATGTGTTTGCCTTGGACTTCGGGGATGACCTCTTTTGATGGGAGGTTCAAACATTCCGATCGGTTTCTAACGGGTCTGTTCGTAGAACCGGAAACATCCAACGATTCCACATCCATTCGAACCCACTTTCCAAAGGTAGGTTCTCATTAGTTTATGGACTAATGAGGTTTAGGAATTTTCATTGGTTGAGATGATGGGAGGATGGACTCATCACACCTTTTTGAGGGGAATTATTGTCTACTCCAGGAATCTCTTTATAGATTTATGTTATGTTCTTGAATCGTTATTACATCACCAAATATAAAATGAGTTTTCCTTTAGATCTGACAATCAATGATCGATATGTAGGAAATTTAGAGAATCTTTTATATGTATTCGAGGTTATTTACGGATAAAGAATCATCTGTATTTGTTATAGATTCTTAGTCAATGGTATCCTTTGATACATAAATGTCTCTTGGTCCTTATGATGACCATATTGGTTTTAAAGCCACTCAGTGGGGCACATGAAGTTAATTATCATTCAAGAGGACATGAATTATTTCAGAGTTGTGATAGAACCCGCAGATGGGCTACCTATGTATCATTTGTTTATAAAATGAATCAAAACCCATGTAGTTCGAGTAAGGGAGTTTGATGTTTATGATTGATGGCTCAAAGAAGGATGTCATAATTACTTTTACACTCTAAGATCACGTGAGTCATGCTAAGTGTAAGAAACATGAGGTATTGGTAAAAATCAGACAATTGTGCCATGAAAGATGCAATCATAACAAATAATGTGGGGATTATGTATGTATGATTTCCCAGATAAATGAAGGTTAGGATTTACTTTAGGGAAGAAATCCAGGAACAAGGTCCATAAAGGAATATGTGCTTCATATAGATTTTGAATACTCTAACTTGGGGATTACTCCTGAAAAAGAGGCCCAAATTAGGAGAGGACTTATGATTGGGTTTTACTCCTGAAAAGGAATCCCAGATCAAAGGTAATTTAGGACTGGTTAAGAGAAATTAAGACTGGGGCTTACTCCGGAAAAGGAGGCCCATGTTAAGAGACTTGAAAAATTAAGGGACTTGGGGCTTACTCCTGAAGAGGATGCCCATATTTGAGACTGAGACTTACTCCTGAAAAGGAGGCCCAAGTTAAGAGATTTATGGTTGGGACTTACTCCTGAAGAGGATGCCCATATTTGAGAATTATTATTGGGGCTTATTCCTGAAAAGAAGGCCCATGTTAATGAGGACTCGGGGCTTACTCCTATGGAGGATGCCCAGATTTGAGAATTATGACTGGACATTATTCCTAAAAAGGAGGCCCAGGTTAATAAGGACTTGGGGCTTACTCCTAAGGAGGATGCCCAGATTTGAGAATTATGACTGAGGATTATTCCTAAAAAGGAGGCCCAGGTTAATGAGTTCTCTCATCGTAAAGGATGAGGTTTAATGAATGAAATCTCAATTTTAGTGACATGAATATGGGTAAATCACTAGATTTTGAGAGTTATTCCACAGAACTCCTTTCAGATAAGGATGTCAATATAACGAACCATAATTTACATACATTATTATTAAATCAGAATTGAAGCACACTTATTACAACATATAACAAAACCAGGAAAGGATCGTATAGGTATAGAGTCTTTAGAAACTGGGAAACATAAACAACTGGTTCATAAAGCATCTACTTTGCCTCCCATTTATTTCATCATATCTAGAGTCCCTTTTTGGAATATCCTACTTAATAACCTTCTTCCTGAACTAGGGAAATAAAACATACAAAAGGGTGATCTCAAATGCTCAGTAAGGGTAAACAAAAGAAATATCAATCACATTATATTCATAAGAACATAACATTTTGGAAATCATAACCTGCAAAAGAGAGCATAATTACATAACATGGGATAAATCATAGTAGTTAAATGAAATCCCAATAATCATAACTTAAAACATGAAAATTTGGGGCATACACACATAATCATAGAGAATCATTTCTTATTAGTCAAGACTCATTGCCAAGACTATCTTAGTGGACAAAGTCCATTTCTGAACCGAGTTCACTCCTCGTTTCAGTCATGTTTCACTGAACCGGTTTAACCTGCCGTTCCAGCCATGTCTATCTCATGAGATATAAAATCTTTACCCAATTAATTGGAGGGAGATATAGGTCCCACCCATCTCATAATGATATCATTATTATGTGTGCCACAAAATCATAAACCATACATCATAGCATAACCCATGTAATAAAAATGGGAATCTTAAACATCGTGACATCATAAAAAAATTCATATAAGATAAAGGAATTCATAAAAATAATTCCATCACAACATAATAAAATCAATGTAATAATAGGGATAGAAAAAGAACCCTATATTATCTTAGATGGATAATAATTTTGATAAAACACTTGAACTCCATTCTTGAGGAAAATATCCTTTCTACTTCAAAAAACATTTCCTTTCTTAACATGTCATAAAATTTTAAACTAAAAGAAGTTGATTAAAAATAAACATGAAAACTTGTAAAGGAAGCTTCTTGGAAATAAGGTTTTAAAAATCCATTTATGCCGTATAAATTAAAAAACCATTCTTCTCGTACTTTTGTCAGAAAAGTCAAAAAGTACCTCGTACGAAAAACGACAAAAGATTCATTTCATATCTTTTACTAAAAACTCACCAAAGGGAAAAATTGTATTTAAAAAATTGTAGGTGGATGGAAACAATATTTAATATTGAGGGAACATGGATTTGGATGATAAAATACACCCCATTAAATTCAAATTTATAAACAATCTCGAATAAAAATGAGATTGTGATATTTTCCCTTACCTTAGGACCAATTTGCTTTGTAAGTGTCCGAAAACCCTGTATAATGATTTTAATAATGTTATTGACTTATTCTAGAATCATACTTATTTTTATGATATCATATATGGTCATATTCTTAGCTTATTATTAGTAATATTTAATTACTACTTGCTATTCGGGTGTTTATTACTTTTTGTTCTTATGCGTGTTTTGTCGAATAAATTATTATTATTTTTGGTTATAGATACCTAATTTCCAGAATGTTATTAGTGTATTATATATCACATTCATTTATTCAATTCATTTATATAATCATTAGGCAATGAAGATCATGTAGAACGAGTCACATCACATCGTGGAGACGATATTCCGTACGTAAGCACAAGCGATTATATCGTTCCCATGATAGTTGAATTTTATTGGAGTGTATATATACTCTTTAAGATTAAATATCACTTTTACAATAATCATATTTTGTCATTATTTACACCATTATACCCATCCAAGTAAGGTGGTGGTGGAAAATAGATTACACCACGGCATGGAGACGGTATTCCGTACGTACGCACGCGCGGTGATTTCGTTTTCCGTAGGATGGATAGATGGTGAAATAGGGTTGTTTCATACTTATAATAACATATAAGTATATTAGTGATACTGATGTTATTAATTCATAATTAAACAACTAAATAAGAAGAAGTGGAAGAAGAAATGAAGATGAAAGAATCGGTAACGGACATTACCTCTTCTTTGAAGCGCTTCTTTGAGACCTTCTTTTAGGGCACTAAAATTGGTCTTTGAAGAAGAACAGGACCTCTAGGATGTTTCTAGGGAAGTGGATAGGAGAAATTGTCAGGGTTTGGCCATGCTTGAAGGCTCAAAGTGGTGTGAGGAAAAGAGGGAGGAGGTTCCCTTTTATAAGGGAGGAGAGGGGATCCTTTGGAATAACTAAAAATATTATTTTATTATAAAGTCAAATTCGGTTTTTAATAGCTCCAAATTGATATATTTATAATCTAAGGTGGGTATGGGTCAAAATAATCTAATACAAGATAATTTATTCAAGTTTAGGTATCAATTGTAACCTTATCATTTAGAGTTAGATAATTTAACTTTTACCGTGTGTTCTTGTTTTCTAACACTATAAGGTTGATAAACTTACTATATCAAGCCAAACGAACCCCAAGTTGTTTATTATTAATATATATAACCTTATATAAGTAATTTGGCCGAACCATATATTTTTAGGAATGAAATAACAATTAATAATATAATATGTGTTTTAAAAACAATTTTTTGTCAATTTTGACACTATTTAGTAATAGATTTTTTTGAAAATCATAACAAAATGATTAGTTCGAAACAAGTTAATTAAATCAATAATAAAATAACATATTAACCTATAAAATTAGTTTAATTCATAAAAAGTCTCAAATTACATTTATTTGGGTATTTATAACATCAATAATGTCAATATTTCATTTATAAGATAATTATGGCATCATCTTTGTGTCATAAATAAATTAACATATATAATGTCTAAAAATTACAAATAAAATAACATTATGTAGGAAAGTTTTTTAAATTTCTAATGAATTTTTATAGTCAAATTTATCTTATGTATATCCTTATATTAAAAATGATATACTTATTAAACATAGATTTTAACTATTTTAACCCTTCTTTAAATAAATTAATAATAAATGTCCTAATCTAATCAAAGTGGGCCTAAATGGAAATATTTTATTCCTAAAGTGGTTTCTGGTCGAATTAAACTTATCCAATAGAATTAGGACATGGGTTAGGGTAATAATAATAACACTTTTACCCATAATTACCCAATTTATTTCTAACCGTGGTAAAACAAAGTAAAAAGTTACTATTCACCAAAAATTATTTTCATCTCATTGAACCACATTTTAGTCCTTGATATTAACCATGTCTCTCGGATTTTCGAAATTTCACTCACAGAAGCGGTAAAATTATGTTTTATGAAAAATTCAGTTTTTTAACTACCACTTAGTGGTTTCCCTATTCATCAAAAAATGAAAGTTTTCAGAAAAATACCAAAATTTCACCTTAGGCTAATTTTGATATTCTAAATCCAAAAATGAAGTCCATTTTGAAAAATAAAAATTATAAAATTTCAAAAAGTGGTTATTACTATTCATAACGGCTAGTTTTAATAATATTTTAATAGCATATCGTTGTTTAGGGAAACTCAGTATTGCGTACGACGCAAGCTATTGAGGAAGGTTGTGGTTGCATGTAAATCAAGACAAGATAGTGTTGTGTGTAGTGAAAGATTCCTTTGATAAAAACAAAATATTTCTCATAAAAGTCTCGGGCGTTTCATTCTACCCCCCCTTAAAATGAATTTCACCCTTGAAATTCGTCACATTTTAACAGAAAGATGAGGATACCTCTCCCTCATTATATCCTCAAGCTCCCATGTAGCTTCTTCTAATTCGTGGTTCCTCCATAAAACTTTCAACAATAGAGTGGTCTTGTTTCGTAGGACTTTTTCACTACAATACAGAATCTCTATCGGCTGTTCTTCATAACAAAGATCTTGCTCAAGCGGTACAACTTCTGAGCTAAGTACATGTGAAGGATCAGGTATGTACTTTCTCAGGAGAGATACATGGAACACATCGTGAACTTGAGAGAGATTCGGTGGAAGTGTCAATCGGTAAACTAACTTTCCAAAACGATCCAGTATTTCGAAAGGACCGATATATCTAGGGATCAACTTCCCTTCTTTCCAAATCTCATGACCCTCTTCCAGGGAGATATTCGTAAGAACACTTTATCACCCACTTCAAACTCTAGGTCTTTTTTCGGCTGTCGACATAACTTTTCGGTCGACTCTGAGCTTCTCTTATGTGTTGTTGAATAGATCGGATCTTTTCTGCCATCTCATCAAAAAGATCACGTCCTAATAGCATTCTTTCCCTAACTTCATCCCATCAAGTTGGAGTCCTGCATTTCTTTCCATAGAGAGTCTCATAAGGATCCATCTGAATACTGGAGTGAAAGCTATTATTATAAGAAAATTCCACCAAAGGTAGGTGTTGATCCCAACCACCTTTGAAATCCAAAGAGCAAGCTCTCAAAATATCTTCTAGAGTTTGAATTGTTCTCTCAGACTGACCGTCTGTCTGAGGATGATAAGCAGTGCTGAAACTCAACTCTGTATCCAGAGTATGATGAAGACTTCACCAGAACATCGAGGTAAATCTCGGACCCCGATCAGATATAATAGAAATTGGTATTCCATGCAATCTCACCACTTTTTTTACATATATCCTGGCAAGCTGATCCAGAGAGAAATCCTCTCTAATAGCAATGAAATGTGCAGACTTTGTAAGACAATCAACTATGACCCAGATAGCATTATTGCCTTTGGATGTTTTAGGATGTCCTGTGACAAAGTCCATAGTGATGTTTTCCAATATCCATTCGGGTATGGGTAATGGTTGTAACATCCCCTTAGACTTCTGTCTCTCAGCTTTAACTTGCTGACAAAACAAGCATCGAGAGACATATTCAGCAACATCTCTTTTCATGCCATCCCACTATAAGTACTCTTTCAGGTCCCTATACATCTTCGTGCTTCCAGGATAAATAGAGAATGAAGAACTATGAGCCTCATCCAGCATCTCCTTCTTTAATTCGGGGATGGGAGGAACACAAAACCGATTCCGGAACTTTATTATCCCATCAAAATCAAGGTTGAATTCAGGAATATTTCTCACCATCTTTTGTAACTTTACATCTTCTTTCTGTGCCTCTTTAATCTTCACATGTATAGATGGTTGAACATTCATTTGAGAAAGATACGATTTTCACCCTTCCATTATAATTCCAAGATCCATCCTTTGTAAATCCATAAATATTGGATCTTTTGTGATACTCATAATGGATAAACTAGCATGGTCTTGTCGACTTAATGCATCATCAACCTTGTTTTCTTCCTGAGGGTGGTAATGAATTGAGCAGTCGTAATCCTTAATCAGCTCTAACCATCTTCTTTGGCGCATATTCATCTCCTTTTGTGTGAAAATATACTTTAAACTTTTATGATCAGTCTAAATGTCACACCTTTCTCCATAAAGATAATGCATCCAAATCTTTAATGCAAAGATTACAGCATCTAACTCCAAATCATGTGTTGGGTAATTTTGCTCATGCATTTTCAACTGTCGTGAGGCATAACCTATCACCATATAATTTCTCATAAGAACACACCCCAGTCCCTTCATGGATGCATCACTATAGATCACAAACCTTTCTCCACTACAAGGCAGTGTGAGCACAGGTGCACTGGATAACCTTCTTTTCAACTCCTTGAAATTCTCTTCACATTCCTCCGTCCAAACAAACTTAACTCCTTTTCGAGTCAACCTAGTGAGTGGATTAGATAATTGTGAAAAATCATTCACAAAACGTCGATAATATCCAGCCAAACCATGAAAACTTCAGATCTTGGTTACTGTTGTTGGACTCGACCATCTTTCGATAACCTCTGTTTTTTCTGGATCCACAGATATCCCCTCTTTTGAGATTATGCGACCCAAAAATGAAACTTTTTGAAGCCAAAATTCACACTTGGTAAATTTGGCATAATGTTTCTCCTTTATCAGGGTCTTCAATATAATTCTCCAGTGATCTTCATGTTCTTCCTTTCTCTTTGAATAGACAAGAATATCGTCTATAAAGACTACCACAAACTGATCAAGATAGTCTATAAAAACTCTATTCATTAGATCCATGAAGATAGCAGGGTCATTAGTAAGACCAAATGGAATCACTATAAATTCATAGTGTCCATACCTTGTACGGAAAGATATCTTCGGTATATCCTCCCTTTTGACCCTTAATTGATGATACCCTGAACGAAGATCAATCTTGGAAAAGTATTGAGCTCCCTGTAGTTGGTAAAATAAGTCATCAATGCATGGGAGAGGATATTTGTTCTTGATAGTGATCTTGTTAAGTTATCGATAATCAATGCAGAGTCTCATTGATCCATCTTTCTTCTTAAGAATTAGAATAGGTGCTCCCCAAGGTGATGCACTAGGGTGTATGAATCCCTTATTAAGATTATCTTGGAGTTTCTTCTTCAATTCTTTCAACTCAATTGGGGCCATTCTATAAGGTGTCTTTGAAATAGGCAAATCACTTGGTACGAGTTCTATTGAAAACTCAACTTCGCGATTTGGTGGATGACCCGGCAATTCCTCCGGAAAGACATCATAAAACTCCCATACAATGGGCATATTATTAATCGTGAGTTTCTCACCAACCATTTGAGATAAATAACCCTCATTTAGTGGAATCAAGACCCATAAAATGGAATAAATTTTCACTTGAAGGTTATGTTCATCCTTGCATCGATAGACGATCATAGATTGATCTGGAATATGAAATGTGACTCCCCTTCTTTGGAAATTGATATGAGCTCCATATAAAGAAATCCAATCCATGCAAATAATCACATCAAATTCCACTATAGGATGGATCACAAGATTTACAGGAAGCACTTTCCCACAAACATCAATCAGGGAAGAATTATAAAATTTTTATGTGACTGTTGTGCCATTAGGTGTTGTCACAACTAACTCAACACCTAATTGTTGAGGTAATACAGTGATACCCTTAGAAAAATCTTCAGAAATAAAGGAGTGGGGGGATCCAAAATCAAATAAAAAATTTTCTACTTTAGAGTGGATGGTAAGTGTACCATTCACCACATCGTTATCGTACTCCACATTGCTGATAGAAGTTTCATGTGACATTCCTTTATCTTTAGCCTTAAGATTTTGTTGATGTCGATCATCATCAACAACCCTTGTATTAGGGCATTTATTGGCATAATGCCTCATCTCCTTGCACTTTAAACAATGAAGTGTAGTTGGTTTATTCTTTGTATCCCTACCTTTGTTTGCATCATTAGACATCTTCTTCCCATAATTGCGGCATTCAAATGCCCAAGGACCTTCCTTTCCACATATGAAACATTTACTTGTCCCTTTAAGACAAATCCCTCCATGTTTCTTTCCACACATTGAGCATAAGGGAAATCTCATCTTCTTTTTAGTGTGCTCTTTACATTTTCCTTTGAATTCCATTTTTCTCTTCTTATCAAACCCATATGACTGATGGGTTACTCCAATCTCCATATCAACTTTGAGAGCACATCGAACGATTTCCTCATATCTATTGAAGTCCCTTATGGCTAAGGCCCTTCGAAGACTTGGTTTTAAGCCACTAAAGAATCGATCGATCTTACTCTCAGGTTGGATAATAATACCAGAAGCGTACCATGCAAGTCTTGTAAAATTTGCTTCATATGTACCAACAGATTCATCGTCCTTTTTCTTTAGTTCAAGAAACTCTTTCTCTATCTTTGTTTGGAGAATACATGGGAAGTACTTAATGAAAAATAAATTCTTGAACTCGTCCCATTCCATGGACTCAATTTCATCTCTTTGCCTCGTATTCTTGATAAGATTCCACCATTGATCAGCATCATCATCCAAATGATACACTGGTAAGATGACTTTATCATGTTCAGAACATTTATGAACTAAAAATATCTTTTCAGTAGTACTAATCCATTGTTCAGCAATTAATGGATCAGTAGACCCACTGATTGAAGGTGGGCGCTGCCTCATGAAGGATTCAACAGAATGTTGCTCCTTCCTTTGCTCATTTTAATGTCCTTCATGATTCATAGCTTGATAAAGTTGTGTGAGCATGGCTAAAAGATTTTTCATTCCATCTCCCATAACGTTTGGTTTCTCAGGGGGACAATTATTGCATTACCCGTCGCATTCTGCATTACCACGGTTCCTTCGGGTTCCAGCCATTGACTGAAACCAAGAAGAATAGTGTGAGAAACACTAATTATAATAAAAAATCCACATAATCAAGAATAAAATTTCACAATTAAGGTCTTATCGTAGGTTATTCATGGCCATTTCTAAAACACTAAGATTGTGTTCTATTCTTAGACTTATCCTTAGGGTTCTTACTAAGGCTTTCACATCCTAGTTTCGAAAGGTTGACTATACCTTTCCTCTGATACCAACTATAATGACCCATACTTTACATACATTGTTATTACATCAGAATTGAAGCACACTTATTACAACATATAACAAAACCAGGAACGGACCGTATAGGTATAGAGTCTTTAGAAACTGGGAAACATAAACAACTGGTTCATAAAACATCTACTTTGCCTCCCATTTATTTCATCATATCTAGAGTCCCTTTTTGGCATATCCTACTTAATAACCTTCTTCCTGACATGGGGAAATCAAACATACAAAAGTGTGAGCTCAAATTCTCAGTAAGGGTAAACAAAAGAAATATCAATGACATCATATTCATAAGAACATAACATTTTGGAAATCGTAACCTACAAAAGAGAGCATAATTTCATAACATAGGATAAATCATAGTAGTGAAATGAAATCCCAATAATCATAACATAAAACATGAAACTTTGTGGCATACACACATAATCATAGATAATCATTTCTTATTAGTCAATACTCGTTTCCAATACTATCATAGTGGACAATGTCCATTTTTGAACCGAGTTCACTCCTCGTTTTAGTCATGTTTCACGGAACGGGTTTAACCTGCCATTCCAGCCATGTTTATCTCATGAGATATAAAATCTTTACACAATGCATTGGAGGGAGATATAGGTCTCACCCATCTCATAATGATACCATTCTTATGTGTGCCACAAAATCATAAACCATACATCATAGCATAACCAATGTAATAAAAATGGGAATCTTAAACATCGTGACATCATAAAACAATTCATATAAGATAAAGGAATTCATAAAAATAATTCAATCACAACATAATCAAATAAATGTAATAATAGGGATAGAAACAGAACCCTATATTATCTTATATGGATAACAATTTTTATAAAACACTTGAACTCCATTCTTTAGGAAAATATCCTTTCTACTTCAAAAACATTTTCCTTTCTTAACATGTCATACAATTTTAAACTAAAAGAAGTTGATTAAAAATAAACTTGAAAACTTGTAAAGTAATATTCTTGGAAATAATGTTTTAAAAATTCATTTATGCGGTATAAGTTAAAAAAAACATTCTTCTCGTAGTTTTGTCAGAAAAGTCAAAAAGTACCTCGTATAAAAAACAACAAAAGATTCCTTTCATATCATTTACTAAAAACTCCCCGAAGGGTAAAATTTGATTTAAATAATTGTAGGTGGATGGAAACAATATTACATATTGAGGGAACATGTATTTGGATGATAAAATACACCCAATTAAATACCAAATTATAAACAATCATGAATAAAAATGAGATTGTGATATTTTCCCTTACCTGAGGTCCAATTTTCTTCGTAAGTGTCCGAACCTCCTGTATAATGATTTTAATAATGTTATTTACTTAATCCAGATTCATACTTATTTTTATGATATCATATATGGTCATATTCGTAGCTTCTTATTAGTAATATTTCATTACTACTTGTTATTTGGGTGTTAATTACTTTTTGTTCTTATGCGTGTTTTGTCGAATAAATTCTTATTTTTATTTTTAGGTTATAGATACCTCATTTCTAGATTGGTAATAGTTTAATATATATCATATTAATTCATTCAATTCATTTATATAATTATTATGCAATGAAGATCATGTAGAACGGGTGTCATCACATCGTGGAGACGGTATTCCGTACGTACGCACGAGCGATGATATCATTCCCATGATTGAGGAATTGTATTGGAGTGTATATATACAATTTCAGAATCAATATCACTTTACAAAAATCATATATAGTCATTATTTACACCATTATACACATCCATGTAAGGTGGTGGTGGAAAATAGATTACACCATGGCGTGGAGACGTTATTTCATACGTACGCACGCGTGATGATTTCGTTTTCCGTAGGATGGATAGATGGTGAAATAGGGTTATTTCATACATATAATAACATATCATTATATGAGTGATACTGATGTTATTACTTCATAATGAAACAACTAAAGAAGAAGAAGTGGAAGAAGAAATTAAGATGAATGAATCGGTAACAGACATTACCTATTCTTTGAAGCGCTTCTTTGAGACCTCCTTTTAGGGCACTAAAGATGGTCTTTAAAGAATACCAGGACCTCTAGGATTTTTCTAGGAAAGCGGAGGGGAGAAATTGGCAGGGGTTGGCCGAGCTTGAAGGCTCAAATGGTGTGAGGAATAGAGGGAGGAGGTGCCCTTTTATAAGGGAGGAGAGGGGCACCTTTGGAATAACTAAAAATATTATTTTATTATAAAGTCAAATTAGGATTTTTATAGCTCCAAATTGATATATTTAGAAGATAAGGTCAGTATGGGTCGAAATCCTCTAATCCAATATAATTTAGACAAGTTTAGGTATCAATTTTAACCTTATCATTTAGATTTAACTTTAAGTTAGATATTTTAACTTTTACCGTGTCTTCTTGTTTTCTTACACTATAAGGTTAATAAACTTACTATATCAAGCCAAAATAACCCTCAGGTTGTTTATTATTAATATATATACCCTTATATAAGTCATTTGGCAGAGCAATAGATTTTTAAGAATAAAATAACAATTAACAATATAATATTTGTTTTAAAAACTATTTTATGTCAATTTTGACACTATTTAGTAATTGATTTTTTGTGAAAATCATAACAGAATGATTAGTTCGAACCAAGTTAATTAAATCAATAATAACATGTCATATTAACCTATAAAATTTGTGTAATTCATAAAAAGTCTCATATTACATTTATTTGGGTATTTATAACATCAATTATGTCAATATTTCATTAATAAGATAATTACTACATTATCTTTGTGTCATAAATAAATTTACTTATTTAAAGTCTAAAAATTACAAATAAAATACCATTATGTAGGAAATATTTTTAGATTTCTAATAAATATTTATAGTTGAATTTATCTTATGTATATCATTATATTAAAAATGATATACTTATTAAACATTGATTTTAACTATTTTAACCTTTCTTTAAATAAATTAATAATAAATGTCCTAATCTAATCCAAGTGGGCCTAAATGGTCATATAATATTTCTAAGGTTGTATTTGGTCGAATTACAATTATAAAATAGAATTAGGACATGTGTTAGGGTAATAATAATAACACGTTTACCCTTAATTACCCAATTTACTTTTAACCGTGGTTAAAAAAAAGTAAAAAGTTATTATTCACCAAAAATTATTTTCATCTCATTGAACCACATTTTAGTCCTTGATATTAACCATGTCTCTCGGATTTTCGAAATTCCACTCACAAAAGCGGTAAAATTATGTTTTATGAAAAATTCAGTTTTTTTAACTACCACTTAGTGGTTTCACTATTCATCAAAAATTGAAAGTTTTCAGAAAAATACCAAAATTTCACCCTAGGCTAATTTCGATATTCCGAATCCAAAAATGAAGTCCATTTTGAAAAATAAAAATTATCAAATTTCAAATAGTGGTTATTACTATTCATAACGGCTAGTTTTAATAATATTTTAATAGCATATCGTTGTTTAGTGAAACTCGGTATTGCGTACGACGCAAGCTATTGAGGATGGTCGTGGTTGCGTGTAAAGCAAGCCAAGCTGGTGTTGGGTGTAGTGAAAGATTACTTTGATAAAAACAAAATATTTCTCAAAAAAGTCTCAGGCGTTACAGTTAAATCATGAAATCAAGCCATAAATGGCTTTGAAGAGTGTCTTGAAGACTGAATCTTGAATATGAGGGGTGGAATGAAATTACAGGGGTGAAATGGGCATGAAGGGCACCGATGGAGGTAGAGGCGCGCAAGTCTTGGCAGGCGCACAAGTGCTAAGTGGGCAGGCAAGTCCCGGTCGCGCAGGTATACCTGTGCGACACATCGGTATTTGCGCGACAGTTAACCAGCAGGGTAATACTTGAGTGACTCTTGGTGAAAGACTTTAGAATCCTCTTGAGGTTCTTCCAGAAGAGGGGCGCGCAAGTTCTATTGAAGGAGTAAGGCGGTGAGAAATTGTGGCTTTTTCCCTTAAGGGCTGGCCACTCAGGCGCGCAAGTGTTGATGAGTTTCAACACTTAGGCCTTCCTCCCCCTCTTTAGATCTTCCGTTCTAGGTAAGAAATTACCTTAGAAGTGTTTCAGGAGTATTGAGAAGAGACTAGGGCACCGGGAGCTCAAATCTGAGTTTCTGGAAAAATTCATCCTTGAATGGGGGCCCACAGGGTCTATTTATCGGCTGAAGAAGACCTGGGTGGTTATCCTTTATAGCGTGCAAGTCACTTGCGCGAGCATTATGCGTCGCGCAAGTGGACCTGCGCAACAATGAGGGAACATGTGCGACCTCTGGGAAATTTTCTCTTTGTTCATCCCTTTGTCAATTTTTTGATGTTTCTTAAAAGGATGAATCACTTTGGACTAAGGTATTTCCCTTTTCCAATCTTTAGATTCTATGACGAAAGGAGCGTCAACAAAAGTCCCCCCTCAGAGTTGGATCAGGAGAGAATAGAGGATTTGACTCTGAGGAAAAGAAGCACACTCAAAGGAAAGGAGGCGTGCAGGTCTTTCAGTGTGCAACACTGGGCGCGCAGGTTCTAGTCGCACAGGGTTGGAGTGCACTGGGGTATGGCGCGTTGGGTTCTGGCCGTGTTTATAAATATAGGGACTCACTTACGTACAAAGCATCCAGATTTCTGGATTTCAAACCTTCGAGCTCTCGCTGCTCAGGTCACCATAGTCGTGTAGGTTGCTCTGTTTCCCGCAGTTTATTTGATGTCATGCTGCTGTAGAGGAATCTGGACTTGCGCGGTGATACATGCGGGCCAAATACTTGCGCGGCACCTCCATACTTGCGAGCCATGTTTTAGACTTGCGCGCCTAAATGCCTTAGCCATTTTTTCAAATTTCTTCACAAAGTTTCTGAAAAATCAATCCATTTAAGAGTTAATTTTTTCAACACTTGTGCGGATTTAATGGCTCCCAAGAGAATTGGAACGGTTGATGGACTGGCTAGCAAGCGGATTGATGACATGATGATCATTATTGGACATGATTACTAAGATATCTGCGATAGTACTCTCCCAGATTTGGCAAAGTACTTGAAGAAATATCATATTAATTTCCCACAGAGAATCTACCAGCCTCTATATGGTAATGGTCATCTACAAGGAGTCAATGTTCTAGATGCAAAGAATTATATTCCTGAGATGCAGCTAAACTTCTACTCCTCTATTTCGGTTATGCTGTGTATTAAGAGCAACAAAAATGGTATGAACTTTCAAATTCTTCCATCATGTCATTTCCTTGCAGATATGAAAAGGGAAAACCCATGGGATAAAATGTTTTCCACCGCCAGTTGGTGTAGAGAAGACAAACATGGTATTGGAGCAATATCTGAAAAGAGTACTCTCTCGAAATGGCTCTTTACTTCCAATTCTCCATTCTCAAATCCATGTATCCATCTTCCAAGTCTCTTGGACAGAAACAGAGTCACTGTTTGATCAGCAGAGAATTTTCTCAAATCGCACTCAAGAACATTCTTTTACAATTGTTCCAAGAAGAGCTGGTATCATTGCATCTCTTATGGTATCCAGTTGAATGAATGAATTCTAAGTGGCTGCTGATGAAGCTTGGGATTCCGTAAATCAAATGAAGAGTTACGTTGAATGTCTTTTGTAATTCCAGAAAAAAAAGAGAAGAGACTCCAGTCTGTGGATGCCCTTCTAACTATTGTGCATCATTGAAAAACACTTTCACCTTCAATCATTTGTACCTGCATTTTCTTACTACCTGCTTTCATTTTTACCTAAGCCGATGGGCATAGTAAGCATAGTTTTATTTTTACTAGGATTAATGGAAATAACCCTACAAACATTGAACCTTTTAATTTCTCAATATTACCTAAATCATACAAAATGTATGATTAGTGAGCTGGAACTTGACTTTTATTTAGAGTTCCCTTGTCTTTTGTGGGCAGTTTAAAGTCATGCACGTTGGACATAATGAGGCTAATGTTTAAGGTCGAAATAGCTTTGACCGAAATGAATTAAAATTGACTCAATTAATTGAAAATTCATCTGAAAACAAAGTATCATACTCATGTATGAGGGGAAAAATGTCAACTATGACTTCATAATATTTGAATATGAGGAATGATATAAAAAAGAGTTAAAAGTCATTAGAAAAAGTAGTTCCCAAGAATGAAGTTACCATTATTTAACAAACTTGTTAGGGGGTTCAATTATGCAGGGCCACCTAAGGGCATTGGCTGCATAGTAAAATAAATAGTATCTTTTGGCTGACATGTCTGTTATGTAGACTGTTTATGCAAGGCCGCCTATGGGCACATGCTTCATAGTCTGAAATAGAACTGTCAGAAATTTACTTTCCTACTGCTAAAAGCCAGTGAATGTTTATGGATATTCAGATTTTCCAAATTATAGAGTTTGCTGTATGGAAATAGGTACTTGAATATGTACAAGATATTTCCAAACAAGATTATCAATGAATTGGATGGATATCACTCATACGGAGGTCTGACCCAAACTTAGGAAAGGAGAATATAAACCATATACTTGAATACTTTCTGATCATGAAAAAGGATATGAGACAAATATGTTAAAGATGGGTGTTTTTGCGGATCCTTAGATACTGTCATTTATGACAAATAAGGGAAAAAGAGGCATTCTTCCCATGAATGAAGTTACCACTATTCGAAAAACTTGTTAGGGGGTTGAATTATGCAGGGCCGCCTAAGGGCATTGGCTTCATAGTCAGATAATAATATCTTTTGGATAACAAGTCTTTTATATAGACTGTTTATGCAAGGCCGCCTATGGGAACGTGCTGCATAGTCTGGAAAAAGAATTCTCAAAAGTTTGACATTTTTGTGACCTAGAAGTCATGAAAAGGGTTTATGAAGAACTGAAAATATTTAAGGTTAGGATTATGACACATAAAGATGGGTACTGTTCAATGTATACATAGATACATAGATCAATGCTAACCATAATCATGTTGTGGCTGGGTCCTGAATTGAAATGCTGGACTTCACTACATATCCCATAAGGATGGGAATCAAGCTCATACATAGTTCTTAAATTAAAGTTTAAGGTCATGTGGGACAAAATAATTAGAGATCTTAGTTTAGGGTTATAGAGCTTGGACCATTGTAAGAAATACAAAGTGTGTGTTCTCATAGAGACATTTCATCCAGGGAACTGAAAGTGAAATTTTGGTTTAGGCCCAATGATTTGGGGCTGGATTCTAGGGACACTCAAACGTTCCTACGTATCCCATAAGGATGGGAATCAAGCCCACGTAGTTCTATAAATACCCTATGTACAAATTTGGTTCGTACATGTGAAGGGTGAAAGGGGATTTTAGTACAATTACGGTTTAACCAAAGATAAAAGGTTTGGGAGTTTCCATGTATGCACGTAGTCTTAGAAATGAAACATGATTGAAAAATCAATGTAAATAATGGTTCCCTCTCAGGTGAGGGTATCAAATAATATTGAAGTTTATTGTCATACTGGACAAAATTATTGTATAGTTTAACATCGTATAGCAAGGACGAAAGTGAACCAATGTAAAGATATTGATTCTAGGGGCAGTTTCATGAATCAACATCGTATGAGATGGAGGTGAACCGATGTGAAGAGATTGGTTTTGGGCTTGAACCTTGGGAGGTTGCCTACGTACCCAGCCTGGAAGGCAAGGATCAAAGTATGCGTAGTTCAATTAAAGAATGAATTAATGATCAAGTTGTTATTGGGGACAACGACCTAAAAAATGATGTTGTTGGGACTTACACATGGTTAGTAGCCCAAAGAGAGTGTTATGGTTGAGGTTTTCTCTAAGCTCACGTGAGTCATACTCGGTGTGAGAAACAAGAAATAACAACAACCTTAACGATGCATAGTTTAATGTCAGGTAGGACATATAAAGGGACTATGAAGTTTAAAGTCTTGCAGTTAGGACTATTGGTGCAGCACAGTTTAATGTCATGTAGCAGGGGAAAAGTACATTTTAATGTCATGTAGGACATATCAAGGACTTTCTGTATAGCTTAGCGTCATGTAGTTAGGACGATGGGGACAATATAGTTTAACATCATGTTGGACGAAAGGGGGACTGTTCAGTTTAATGTCATGCAGTGAGGACAAAAGAGTACACCATTTAACGTCGAGTTGGATGCATTGTGGATGTTTTACTCAGTTTAGCGTCATGTTGGACGAAAGTGAGAATAGTTTAAGGTCATATGCATGGAACGTGGATGGTGTAGTTTAATTTCATGCTAGAAAAAAGTGTAGTTTAAGGTCATACAAGACCTTTGATGATTATGTAGTTTAACGTCTTTCCGGACATAAGGGACTTCTATACAGTTTAGCATCATGTAGTTAGGACATCACAGTTTAATGTCTTGCTGGATGTAAGGGACTTGAAAATTGTTTAGGGTCATATGCATGGACCGTTGATTATGCAGTTTAAGGTCATACAAGACCTAGTTGTAGTTTAATGTCATACTGGACCATTTAGGGAACTTTTTCACAGTTTAACGTCGTGTGGGATGAATGTAATACAAATAGTTTAAGCTCATATGTATGGACCATTGTCGTATAGTTTAACGTCATATAGAAAGGGAAAAGGGAACTTTTTCACGGTTTAATGTCGTGTGGGACGAAAGTAATACAAATAGTTTAAGGTCATATTTATGTTCCATTTCCATATAGTTTAACGTCATATGGCAAGGACAATTGATGTTTTGTGTTTATACAAAATACTTCTTAAAAAATCCGGCATTGGTTGGAGTAGGGATGAGTTCTCTATCCTTTGAGATTAATGAATAAGCTCCATTGGAGTAGACCCTATGTATTGAATAAGGTCTGTCCCATTTTGGATCAAGCATGGGAGGTTTTTTTCTTGGTATCATTGGAGTTCTGAGAACTAATACCAATTCTCCATGAGTGAATGAATGAAGGATAACTTTTTTGTTAAAACCTCATGCTATTCGATTCTGATAGACTTCCAAGTGGTGAAAAGTGTACAATCGTTTCTCATCTAACCGTTCCAATTCATTCAATCGATTTTGAGACTGTTCATCTGTAGATGATTGATCACAAATGGAAACTCTGAGTTAGGGTAGTTGAACTTCAATAGGCAAGACGACTTCCGTTCCATATACCAATTAATATGGAGTTGACCAAGTTGCATTGCGGGTGGTAGTTCGATAAGCCCATAAAGCATGAAAGAGTTTATCAGGACATGACCTCTTATCTTTATCCACCATCTTTTGCAGTATATTTGAAAGAGTATTGTTATAGACTTCTATCTAGCCGTTGGCCGCTGCATGATACCGTGATGAATGGATGGATTTAATGTTGAATTTTTTATACAACTTCTTCACTTCGGATGAATAGATGTTGGTGCCATTGTCCGTCAATATGGTATGAGGGACACCAAATATGGAAATGATGTTAGACTTGATGAAGCTAACAATGCATTTAGAACTAACTTCCTTGAGAGGTATTGCCTCTTACCATTTGAAAAAGAAGTCAGTAACATTAAGAATGTACTTAAACTGCTTGGCCGTAGCCGACGGGTAAGGTCCCACCACATCCATTCCCCATGTGGAAAATGGCTATGAGTATTTAGCTGTATGAAGCAACTCTGGAGGTTGATGAATGAAGTTGGAATGTACATGGCATGAATGACACTTCTTTTTGAAATCGACACAGTCTTGTATCATTGAAGGCCACAAGTATCCAAGCCTTCGAATCTGATCAGATAGTCTATGTCCAGACTGGTGGGCACGAAAGACTCCTGCATGCACTTCTTTCATGACAGCCATTGTCTCTTCACCATCAATGCATCTGAAGAGAACTCCATCAAAACCACATTTGTAGAAAATTTTCTCTAGGTGATCTGGGCTATCAAAAATAGTAAAATTGACCACACATCGCCTGATTAGTTCTTTCTCAGCTCTATCAGGTGGAAGTGTTCCATTTTGAAGGTATTCCCTGATAGGTGACATCCATCCTGTAGTATGACCATACAGTTTAGGAATGGGACTAATTTCATTAATTTCCTCTATTCTAATTCGAACATAAGGTGAAATTGCATGACGGTGGGCAATACTGATGGTTATCTCGTCCTAATTTTGGATTTTCCAGAGCTGTGGCTATATTATCCAGTGCATCAGCTTGAGCATTTTGTGATCTTGGGACATAAGAAAATTTTGGTTCCAATGGTAATTCCGCCATTAACTCTCTGACGTAATAGTCCAAAGGGATTAGTTCTTTTATTCGGATGGCATAATCCACATTGCCTTGTTTTATTACCAGGTCTTAATCACCATTCACCTTTAAGTGATTCACATGTGCTTGAAGTGATACTTCCAAGCCTACGATGAGAGCTTGTTATTCTGCTTCATTATTGGTACCACCTTCCCACAATAAGAAGGAATAAGGTAACACTGCCTTTTTCTGGAGATATGAGAACAATTCCTAAGCCATCTTTGTTGAATTTAGGATTTTCCATTTTCCTCCCTGTTGGACTTCTGGAAGAACCATCAAAATACATTTCCCAGGGCTGAGGAATTTCTTGAATAGAGAAGACTTCTTCATCATGATGTTCAATATATGAAGATGTGTCTTCCACTGATGGGTGTTCAGCCCGGAAATCATCAAGAGCTTGGCCCTTTATCGCCTTTTGAGACACATACTGAATGTCGAATTGCTGGAAAATAACTGCCCACCTTACCAGACGTCCTGTATGCATTGGACGACTAAGGATGAATTTGAGAGGGTTATTAAGAGATACCAATTGGACCTCGTGATGTTGCAGGAAGTGTCTCAACTTTTAAACTGCAAAGATTAATGCCAGGAAGCACTTCTCAATACTTGAATACTAGGTTTCTGCTTCAAGCATAGTTCAACTGAGATAGTAGAGGCTGTTTTCATTCCCAGCATCATTCTTTTGAGCAAGAAAGGCATCCAATGATCGCTCTTGAGCTGTCACGTAGAGGATAAGTGGTCTTACTTCAATATGTGGCATTATTACCAGTGGACGCAAGAGGTATTTCTTGAGAATATCGAATGCTTCTTGACATTCTTCAGTCCACTGGTAAGTGACTCCCTTCTTCATCAATTTGGTTAAGGGTAAACTTTTGCCTGCTAAATTGGTGATGAAACACCAAATATAGGCTAAGTGTCCTTGAAGTCCACTTAATTCATTCAAATTTTGAGGAGGTGACATACCAAGGATTGACTTGGTCTTCTCAGGATCGTCTTCAGTACCATGATGGCGTACAACAAAGCTGAGAAATTTTCCTGAGGTTACCCCAAAAGCACATTTTAACGGGTTCATCTCCAAATTATGTTGTCGATGCTTGCAGAATATGACTACCAAATTAGCCAAGTGATTAGAACGTTTTTTGGATTTAACTACCAAATCTTCTACATAGAATTCAACAAACTTCCCTTAGAAGGGTTTGAAGATACGATGCATGGCACACTGATAAGTTGCACCTGCATTCATTAAGCCAAAGGGCATTACCCGGTAGAAAAACACACCCTGAGGGGCTCTGAGGGCTGTAGATTCCTCGTATTCTGGGGCCATTCGGATCGGATTATATCTGGAATATCCATCCATGAAGGAAAGTGCTTCATAGCCAGCTGTTGCATCAATTAAAAGTTCTGTAATCAGAACTGGGAAATCATCTTTAGGACAATGCCGATTAAGATCTCTGAAATCGATGCAAACTCTAATTTTTCCATTCTTCTTTTTTATAGGGTCAATATTATCCAACCATTTGGGATATTGAACTTCTCTAACAACGTTATCTTTGATAATCTTATCCACTTCAGCTTCAATTTTGGATGCATAAGTTGGGTGTGTTTTTCTCGCGGCTTGCTTAAATCCTCGATGTTCTTCTGGTAAACCCAAATGTTGAGTAGCAACATCAGGATCAAGACCGGGCATTTTTGTATAGTTCCAGGAAAATATATCTCTATTTTTCTTTAGAAAGGAAATATATATCTCTTGCTCTTCAAGAGTCATTTCCACACTGATTAATGTGGGGCGTGGATCTTCTTTTGTACCCAGATTTATTTCTCTTAGTTCATCCACAGTGGTAAAGATACCCTCTTCAAATGGTGGAGGAGCATCTCTGATATTTTCCTCTACTTCTTCATCATGTATTATTTCTTCCATTTCTACTTGCATAGTAGATAATAAATTATAATTTTCATGATCAGAAGAGATGTAAAAATTTTCATATCTTGAAGAAGAAGGTTCCATTTCCAACCTGATTGATGATGAAGGGTATTATTTGGGTAATAAGGAGGATATGATGGATTGAGAATCAACATCATTATTCACCTCTGATGTTGCTATAACTTCTTCTGGACTAATTGGAGAAGCATAGACTTGTTGGATTTCAGCAGATGAAATGAAGACGTCGCCATTTGTGCTTTCATCACTGCTTGGTAGATTACCAATTTCTCCCATGTTGTCTGGCTCGATTTCTGTAATTGACATTATGGATCTTTCCATAAGAGTATTTTGACTTGGGTCTATCTTGTCAATTTGACTGATATGAAACACATAATATGTACTCACATGTGTAAATATATTTACTGGAATTTTCTTCAAACCATATGGAGTAGTAACTTTGGTAATCTCCTTTGTTGTGGATTTCTCCTTTCCCTTCATGTGATAGAATTCCGCCTCAATGTATTGAGACTCACATGTCTTGAATGGGGCCTTATCACCATAAAATGTCCCCAATTGACCATCAAAACTATATATGAGACATTGATGGTATGATGAAGGGATAGACGCATGTTGATGTAGCCAGGGTCTTCCAAGAAAGATGTTGAAGGTCGAGTCCTGATCAACAACCATGAAATCTGAATTGGATACAAGGTATCCAAACTGAGTTATGAGTGTAACTTTTCCCAGGGGTTCTTCTTAATTTTTATCATATCCTTGTAACATCATGGTAGATGGAGATAAATCAGATTCAGTGAGGCCCAATTGATGAAGTGTACGAATGGGCATGAGGTTGACTCCTGAACCATTATCAATGAATGTTCTTCGGACGTCTACGCCATTGACCTTGCCAGACAAGTACAATGGTCTAATATGTCCATGCACAACATCATCTTCATCTTTATCAGTAAAAGATATTATTGCTTGGCATTCTACAGGATTATTCACTATGTGATAGACTTCAGCTACAACAATTTCAGTTTCAAACTCTTGAGGACTTTACAAAGCCTCGATGAGTGCTTCCCAAAGATCTTTTGACAGATTTAGAGCATCTAGAATTAATAACATGGCTGGTACAAGGGCCAAGTGTTTCAATATATCATAGTTTTTATCTAGAGGTCTGGGTTTCCCAATAGGAATATGTGGTTTAGCAGGTACCTTGGAAGCAGATGATTTGGAAGTTGATGCATCTTGTACCAGGATAGGAGTTGACAATATTCTTGGTTTTGGAAGATTAGACCAATTATATCCATTTACTTGCTGAGAGGAAGAAGATGGATCCTTTAACCGGACTTCCAAAATAACTATGCCAGGACTGAATTTTCTATTGGTAGAAGAACTTGATTGTTCTTGCTGAGCTCGCTGAAGGGATCTACCACGATTTTCTACTGCGTACACAGTTCTAGCAGGGGTAGAATTGGAATGGTGGCTTCTGAAAGATCCGCATCTTCCCCTGTATCCTGAGCCCCTAGAACTTCCACCGATTTCCCTATTTGATATAGGGAATTCTGGCTCATTGAAATCGAAACTGTGATTGGCATATGGATTTTTTAATTGAATCATATTAACAGAACCAAAGATTAAATCTTCGTCTGATGTAGACTCTTCCTGATTAGCCTATTTAGGATGTGCCGTTTGGTGGGGCGGTGCTCGTGGCTTCTAAGTAGATGGAATTAAGTCCGCCAATGTCAAAGACAACATAGGCTTTGACACATACTCATCTTCTTATGATTCTTTTTCTTTCATTGAATCATGACGCTTATTTGAGGACTTTCCCTCTGATGAAGAGAGTTTTGCAGCAACATTCATGGCAGAAGGCATAATTGGTTTCTTTAATTGTGTTTTCAAAATAGCATGAGTTCTATTGATTGTCTTTCTGAGCATCCAATCATCATACTTCTATGCATTTTTGCTTTTGACATCTTGGAATTCTCATTTCTCCTCTGGAACTGTAGCAGTAACACATGCTACCTGAGCTGAATAGCCTTTCAGTTTGACTAGTCCCGAGTCAACCATCTTTTGCAGGAGTTCTTTGAAGACAAAACACTCCTGGATGGGATGCCCCAACATTTGATGAAAAGGGAAATAATTGGGACGGTCTTCATCTCCATTCTTGTGTTGCCCTCTTGGGCATTGGAAATTGAACCAAATTGTTTTCCAGAGACGAAATGAAATAACCAGGAACTTGTTCATTTCAGAAAGAGTATTTTTTTTCTCTTCAGATCCTCAAATTGTTTTCGTCTTTGATCTCTTTGATCGTCTGGATGAAACGACCTTTGTTGTTGGTGCTCAAGAGGTGGAGCCCTTCGAGAAGATGAATGTTTTGAGGTAGAAACAGGTACAGGTTCTTGTTTAAGAAAAACTGTAGCAGTTTCTGCTTTACCCATTCTCCTTCCTGGAGCTGATGGAATTACACGAGATTGAACCTTAGCCTGTATAAGGGAATCATCAATCTGCTGAGCGATTGAAGTAAGGTCTCTAAACCCTCCTATGTATTTCACAGGGATTAACAACTTTTGTAATTCGTCATGTAGATTTGCCACACAGATTGGAAACAATTCATCTTGAGGGAGTGCTATGCTCAAGGAATAGTTTAATCCCTTCCAACGGGTAATGAAATCAGAGACCCATTCATTCTCCCTTTGCTTACAGTTTCTAAGATCGAAAGTTATTGTCTTTGGAAAAGTTGAGATGAACTGAAGGAGGAATTTTTGGTGAAGATCCTCCCATCCGGTAATTGACCGGGATTGCAAGCTTGTATACCAGACAAAAGCTGGTCCTTGGAAGGTTTGCACGAAGCATCTGAGTTTCACTGATTCTTTCTGCTCCGGAGTACCCATCATAGGATCGCAACAACACACATAATGCATCAAATGATGTTCAGGATCGCCTGATCCATTGAAAATAGGGAATACATGGTTCCCAAACTGGATGGAGGAGAGATTGAATCTACCAATTTAGGGTAAACTTTCTTTTCTGGTTGAACTTGCGCACATTTCCCTTACATAGTTTCTAACCAAGATTTTAATGACTCAATAGTAGTTATTAACTTTTGAGTAACATCCGGTTGAACTTGGACTTGGGTAGGTGCAATGACTGGAGCTTGGACAGATGTAGTGGTTGGTGCTGCAACTGATGGTATCACTTCCAACTGTTGTTGAACTTGACCCGTAGGATTAGACCTGTGAGGGTGTACTGATAGAGGAGGGTATTCTTGATCCATCTCAGTAGCTGCAACAAATTCCTTTGGCTGACTGACTCCAGCATGCTTAAGAAGAAGACTACTCTGAAGTAGTTCTGTATTCACCTTCTTAATTCCTTCATTTCTTCCTCCTGTTGTGCAATCCTTTTCTCTAGTGAGAGCGATTGACCTTCTCCAAAGTAAGGATATGTAACCTAGTTCTTTCCCTTCCCTTTGTTGGATCCTTTTCAGATTGGGGGAAGTGGGCTACTCGAAGAATTACATAGGATCTGAGTAATCCTTTGACTTCATGTACATACACCTTCATCATTTGTGTCAGTGCGTAAATCTTCTTGAGTTGGAACCTCTTCATCTGATTCCCCTGAGTGAGCCTCATCTGGTGGATCAGCAACAATGGCATTGATGACATTGATTGATGCATAACTTATCGCATCCCTTATACCAGCATTTCTGTGATATTGTCTTTTTCCATGTCTTTGATGAGACATTTCCTTTTGTTGATTCGATCCCCCAGGAACTTCTTGACGAACCGTAATTTGTAGGGAATCTCATGATAATTTGGCTCTTCATTCCTCTTGAGGCTTCTTCCCCAATCGAGAAAAGACCGACTTCCTCTAAGGAGGGGATTGATGATTTGAAAAAGTCCCCAGTCCAATGGACTGGGGCTATTCCTTTTCAAGTCCTCAAATATTATTTGTTCATTCCGAGGGTTGGTCTAAAAGAGTCCCCAGTCTGGCGAGCTGGGGTGGCTCTTGACATGCTATGCCTGAGACTTTATTAAAAGCTCTCCTGATCTTGCGAACCTTAGTCTAGAAATTAGATGGATGCATTAACCTGTATCCACTTTTATCACCCGGTTCAAAAGACCGTTGGATGATTTCTGACACTTCTGTCACTTGGTGACTTGCTTACTCCAAATGAGAGGCATTTTCAATATTCTCATTTGCTTGATGCAAGAGTAATTCAAAAACTTCTTCTCTGTATTCTTGATTTTGAGAGGAAATAGTTGAAATTTTTTCTTGGGAAAGCTTTTGATTACAAACAAAGCCCATTGACTGTGGCCGGCCATGGGCAATAACATTGCATGAGATGATTTTCTATGGGCTTTGCTGACTGGAGAGCACCTTGAAATGCAGTTCTCTATGAACACCCCATCCTCTGATATGAATACCAGATGGGGCATAGGAAATTAACTGACGCAATCTTCTTAGTGTTCCAAAGCATGAATGTTGAAAGGATCTCTTCCACTTTTCAGCCTTCGGATATCGAGAGACTGATAGAGACGCCAAATCAATATGAAATTGTAACCATTATATTATCTTAATATGATTTTCATATTCATCATAAGATAATACTTTCTTTTTATACTGAAAAATTGTTTTTCATATGTTGAGACGAATATCATGAATTTCATCTTCCATCAACATTTCTGGAATGTCATACTGAGAGTCAGCCAGAGGCCAAAATATGACTAGCACTTCCCCTTTCACCAGTTGTTTTCTCATGTTTAGCATTTCCTCTTTATCATTTGATGAATTTCTTCTACCTAATTTGACCAGAGTTGGTGTTTCCTTGTTTCTTCATTGGAATCAACATGATTGGTAGAAAAATCATTGATCAAACTAGAAGTTGCATGACTTAGGGGTGGTTCGTAGAATGACCTACACCCTGGGCTATCTTCTGATTGAGGAAGTATTTCACCTGCTAGCGATGAAGCTTCAGACACGTCTGGTTTCGCATTTTCAAGTGCCTCAAGATAAGAGGGATTTCTCGGCACTACTTTGTCCAGTAGAGCATTTTCCGGGAAATGTGCATCACTACCGCGGAGAGGACTTTGGTATCGAAATTCATCATCACGGGGAGGACCACCATAATGGGTCACAGAAAAAGATGAGATCTCTATCTCCTTGGTCTTATGACCACATAGAGGGTTCATGTGTCTCTCATCTGAAGACTAAATTTCGAGATCAACCGAATTGTCATGAATCAAGTCTTCATGAAGAAGTGTCTGTTGAAGACATTGGAAATTAATGTTCCCACTATTGGGAAATGATGGAGTAGAATCTTGAATTTAAATGGATAATTGTCTGAGGGCTTCAAGAACTCCAACATTGAGCAAGGCCTTGTTACAGATTGTCTCTTGATCTCCTGACTGTGCGGGGACGACCTTTTTCTTAGACGCCTTCTTACTTGCTTTGGAAGCCACTTGGTTACGAAAGTGGATGCTTTGAGCAGGTGTATGTGCCTGATCAGGAAAGATGGTCAGGTTAAGCTGACGATATCCACTCAAATCAAGTGTATGTGCTTGACTTGGTTGTCCGTATGATATGAGGGAGTATGCCCCACAACCCTCTTGGACTGGAACAGATGTGTGTTTCTGTTCCGGATTGAATTGTTGATGTGTCACTGCACCGGTAGGGATAGATTTATGTATATTTCCCTGAGATGCCGCTGAAGTTGTTATAATATCCTAGAATGCATCCAGAATATGAGTAGGGATTTGCTTCTGCTCTTTCACCATTGATAGAATATGCTTGGTGACTTCAGCTGCCGGAACAGAGAATATACGTCCATTTCGAGCTTGGAGTATGTGTATGTGCCTGCTCCTGTCCTCCTTTTCCTGTCAGTGAATCCTGACAGTACTCAAGTGTGGGTGCATAGAGATTAGTCTGCCTCCTATTTGTTGTCGGGGCTTTCAGACTAACTTCTCTGAATGCTACCAAGTGAGACTATTGGTAGGGTTGATTAGTACTAGCAGGTGTATGTTCCTGCTGATTACACTTCGTCGAACGTAGTTGACGAGATCAATCATATGTAGTCAGACGAGCCTACTGACTAGCTGATGATGTATAAACAGGTTTATATTCCTACCTATAGTACTCTGCCGGAATTGCCTAGTGGGATTGGCATGATACTTCCAGACGAGTCTGCTGGACAGCGGAATTAAAACGGGAAGGTGTGTGTTCCTTATCTTTGCTTGACACCAAGTTAGGTTTGTGTACTTTTTCGGAGATGGTATAGATGAGAACCTAGTCAATATTAACTGGACTTCTCCTCTAGAGATTCATCTTGCCTGCTCGGGTTCGAGGAACCTGAGCCGAACGCCTGGAGTCGGTACCCTCATCATGTTGAGGGCGCACTGTCGCACGAGTCTGGTGGCGATTAGTGGTGGGAGCCCTCAGGAAGGACTCTTGTTTTCATGGATTAAGGCCCTGAGGGACCTTCTCATTCACCTCCCTAGAATAAGGGAGTGAATGGAGATTTCGTTCTGGGGATAACGACCCGAAACAGTTGGAGGCTGTAGTCAGAACCGCCTACTTCTTGATCACTGGTCGTCGTTGTCTAGAAGACCGGTGTGAGTTGTTCACTTGGAGGGCTTGTCAGGAAACCTCCAGAGTTGGGATGGTACCGTGTTGATGGTACTCCTTAACTAGTTCATTTGATACCCAGCGTTGAAGACGCTGAGTATGTGATATTGTCGTCAGAGTGGACAATGATCCAGTTGTAGTAGCAGCAGTAGCATTTGCAGCAGCAGTATTAACAGGTGTGAACTTGAGAGCAGCCATTCTAGAAATGCAGAAGATCGTGGAAAAGAGTGCCTATTTGATATATGAGACGTCATCAAGATAAATTCAGCCACTACATCTTTTTGATAATCACATATGTCAATGATTGTTTTTATTGGCCCTCTTATTGAGTTTTAAATAGGGGCCTAAAAAATATGTAAAACATCTGTTTAACTTGGTAAAATATTCACGTCGGGTTCACCATTTTTGTTTCCCTCGGACATCGGGGTGGCCTCCTTTGATGGGAGGTTCAAACATTCCAATATGTTTCTAACGGGTTTGTTCGTAGAACCAGAAACATCCAATGATTCCACATCCATTCGGAACTACATTCCAAAGGTAGGGTCTTATTAGTTTATAGACTGATGAGGCTTAGAAATTTGCATTGGTCAAGAGGATGGGAGGTCGGATTCATCACACCTTTTTGAGGGGAATTATTGTCTACTCTGGGACTCTCTTTATATATTTAAGTTATGTTCATGAATCCTTATTACATTACCAAATATAAAATGAATTTTCCTTTAGATCTGACAATCAATGACTGATATGTAGGATATTTAGGGAATATTTTATATGTATTCGAGGTTCTTCACGGATAAAGAATCATCTGTATTTGTTAGAGATCCTTAGTCAATGGTATCCTTTGATACGTAAAAGTCTCTTGGTCGATATGATGACCATAATAGTTTTAAAGCCACTCAGTGGGGCACTTGACGTTTATTGTCATTCAGAAGGACATGAATTATTTCAGAGTTGGGATTGAACCCGCAGATGGGCTACCTACGTATCCTTTGTTTATAAAAGGAATCATAACCCACGTAGTTTGAGTAAGGGTGTATGATGTTTATGATTGATGGATCAAAGAATGATGTCATAATTACTTTCACACTCTAAGCTCACGTGAGTCATGCTCGGTGTGAGAAACAAGAGGTATTGGTAAAAATCAGACAATTGTTCCATGAAAAATGCAATCATAAGAAATAATGCCGGGCTTATGTATGTATGATTTCCCAGATTAATGAAGGTTAGGATTTACTTTCGGGAAGAAATCCTGGAACATGGTCCATAAAGTTATATGTTCTTCATGGAGATTTTGAATACACTAACTTGGGGATTACTCCTAAAAAAGAGGCCCAAATTAAGAGAGGACTAATGATTGGGTTTCACTCCTAAAAAGGAATCCCAGATCAAAGGTAAATTAGGACTGGTTAAGAGAAATTAAGACTGGGGCTTACTCTTCTAAAGGAGGCCTAGGTTAAGAGACATGAAAAATTAAGGGACTTAGGGATTACTCCTGAAGAGGATGCCCATATTTGAGGCGAGGACTTACTCCTGAAAAGGAGGCCCAGGTTAAGAGAATTATGGTTGGCACTTACTCTTGAGGAGGTTTCCCATATTTGAGAGTTATGAATGGGGCTTATTCCTGAATTAGAGGCCCAGGTTAATGAGGACATGTGGCTTACTACTAAAGAGGATGCCTAGATTTGAGAATTATGACTGGGGCTTATTCTTAAAAAGAAGGTCCGTGTTAATGAGGACTTAGGGCTTACTCCTAAGGAGGATGCCCAGATTTGAGAATTATGACTGGGGATTATTCCTAAAAAGGATGCCCAGGTTAATGAGTTCTCTCATCGTAAAGGATGAGGTTGAATGAATGAAATCTCAATCTTTAATGACATGAAGATGTGTAAATCACTATATTTTGAGAGTCATTCCACAGAATTCCTTTCAGATATGGATGTCAAATCAAGAAATCATTCCATAAATGGCTTTGAAGAGTGTCTTGAATTCTGAATCTTGAATAGGAGTGGTGGAATGAAATAAGAGGGGTGAAATGGGCAAGAAGGGCACCCATGGAGGTAGAGGCGTGCAAGTCTTGGCAGGCGCCCAAGTACTGAGTGGGCGCGCAAGTCCCGGTCACGCAGGTATACCTACATAACACATGGGTAGTTGCGTGACAGTTAAACAGTAGGGTAATACTGGATCGACTCTTGGTTAAAGCCTTTAGAATACTCTTGAGGTTCTTCCAGAAGAGGGGCGCACAAGTTCTATTGAAGGAGTAAGGCGGCGCGCAAGTGTGGCCTTTTCCCTTAAGGGCTTTCCACTCAGGCGCGCAAGAGTTGATGATTTTCAACACTTAGTCCTTCCTCCCCCTCTTTAGATATTCCGTTCTTGCTAAGAAATTACCTTAGAAGGTTTTCAGAAGCTTTGAGAAGAGACTAGGGTGCCGGGAGCTCAAATCTGAGTTTCTGGAAAAATTCCTCCTCGAATAAGGGGCCCACATGGTCTATTTATAGGCTGAAGAAGACCCGGGTGGTTATCCATTATGGTTCTCAAGTCACATGGGCGACCATTATGTGTTGCGCAAGTGGACTTGCACGACCATGAGGTAACATGTGCGACCTCTGGGCAATTTTTTCTTTATTCATCCCTTTGTCGATTTTTTGATGTTTCTTCAAAGGACGAATCAATTTGGACTAAGGTATTTCCCTTTTCCAATCATTAGATTCTGTGATGAAAGTATCGTCAAAAGGATGTTATAACATAAGAAAACATGTCTACCTTAGAGCTCTAGTCCCCAGAAACCAAAGAAGCAGAAATTGAAGAAGAGTACATTGGGTCCTCTTCAATGAAAGGGAATAACATACTTGTGGATTTAGATGGGTTTATCCTACACAGTCAGAGGCTGAGGAGATTAATGTAATAATCTACCTTACCTATTCCTCCTGTTATAGGGTCTTCTAATAAAAAAATTCCCTCAAAAGAGCGTTGATGTTGCTGATAACATACCAAACAATAAGGAGGATGTTGAATCATACATCATCGAGTATATTCTCAGGAATTCTAATGATGAAATGATAGAGGAATATTTCTGGATTAAGATTTCAGAGGATGATCTAAATAGAATGTTCAAAATACCGTTGTGTGTTGATTTGAGTGAAGAACAATCCTCTTAGATTGACAAACAAAATTATATTTTGATACTTGGTTTCAACGAGGGCGAAACAATCCTAGAGGATCATGTGCAGACCTAGGATGGGATGGATTCCCACATTGATGATCTCATTAAGGACCACCCTGATATGGAGGCCACCTCTTTCAAATGGAATCTAGTTATGTTAAAGGATTCTAATCGCTTTAATTTTTTCTAGAATGGACTGACTGATTCTAATGAGGTTTGAAATTTCTTGTATTATGAACATATTTTTTCCCATATTTTCTTTAAAAGTGCTTTCTAAAATAATAAAAAATATTTATTGGTGGTGGTGCCTCACCTGTCCACAAGTGAAGGTTGAGCACCAGGACCGTGATTATTTTTTATAGCCTCTTGAGATCCTGGAGTGGATGTTGGATGGAATATCCATGGACATAGTTATAGGAATTCCACATATAATAAAGGTCAGATATGTTATGTAGGTGATAGTTGACCAACACCCGAATTCTTCACACTTCTTTGATTGATGGTGGCATAGTTTAGCGGATAATGTAGGGCAGAAGTATGTATGGGTGATCATTCTACTTAATTGGGTACCCTCGAAGATTGTATCTGAGTGTGACACATGGTAACATCACAATTATGTAGAAGAATACATGAGGAATTCAGGGACCAAACTTGGATGAGTATAACCCTTCACCCTGAGATTAATGGGCTCACCAAGAACAATATACAGGTGTTGAAGGTTATATTTAGGGCATACATGTTATAGTTTGACCGTAGGTGGGAGGGCCACTTTTCCATGGTATAGTTTATGTACAACAAATGCTACCACTATACAATCATAATGTCACCTTTTTATTACCTACATGGGAGACCCCACATGTCACCCTTGTGTTTGATAGATATTAATGAGACATCTCATGTGTGCCCATATATGGTGCAGGTGATGATAAATATGATCTATGTAATTAAGGAATGGATGAGGATGGAATAGATCATACCTAAATCATACACATACCTCTGCCATAAGACCATTTATTTTGAGTAGGGAGACTACATATTCCTAAGAGTCTTCCCCGGATGAGTATTTTTGAGGTTTTGTCAGGGATGCAAGCTATCCCTGAGGTTCATCAGGCCGTTCAATATCATGTAGTGGGTTAGTGATGTTTATTAATACCTCTAAATACCCCTATATATGGAACAGGTGCACGATATCTTCCATGATCCATAGCCGAGGAGTTATTTGCATGGCTCCACACACATTATCGACTTGGGAGAGATGGACATCGAGGGAGAATCCAACTTTGGGGAGCACCCGTGGTGATCGATGATGAACATGAGAGGAACCTATGTGGATGTGACATCCCCTTAGTCTATAAGTTGTGGTAGAATATGAATTTCCATGAGAGTTCATGGGAGAGAGAGATCCATATTCGTTCTCAGTATCCTGAGCATTGTTTCTTATGAAGAAAAGAATTTGATGAAGGAATTGATGTAGAAAACGTGTTTTTTCCTTTAAAGAATTTGAAATATTTATATATATATATGTTTAAAGATCTATACATTGAGATGGTGTGAAATTATGAGGCCTGTTGTTACAGGAATTATTTTATTTTAAATGTTTTATATTTTTTATATTATGTTTGCTCATTTTCATAATGAAATCAAGATAACTCTAAAATGGAATCTCAAATTAGAATTCTGAAAACGTAGTTCAATTCGAGATGTGTTATATACCCTAGGCATAAAATAAAATGGGTATGTGTGGTTCATTCACACTCTTTGACCATTGATGTTATGATCAGTGGATTACATAACTAATTATTTCATTTTAGATCTAAATGAAATTCCTACAAATAGAAAAACATGGAAAATCGTCTTGGGTTATTTGCATAAAACCTGGTAGGATTCCAAATAGTTATACATCATCATTCATTAGATAATAACCACAGATGACAGTAAAATAGTGTATAAGAGTTGACCAGGATGCTGCAAACACAACTAATTCCTTCAAAAATTTGGAAGAACATTCCTTAATAACAAAGGATTCATTCTCCATGTAGTAATTTTAAATTTATGATTTATAACCCTTTAATTAAATAGTTTGATGTGATTGATCCCTTCAATAGATCTATGTCAATTGTGGCTAATTCCATGCATATGTGTACAAAAACATAATTTACATCAATATTTTCTAACCCCAGTTTCTTATTCATGATATCTTGTCCAACGATGATTAATCAATTGTTTCTGTACTTTTCTCCATTGTTTTCTTTATGTTCTACACTTGTTGGACCCATATACATTATTATGAAAATGTCACGAGGTTTCAAGCTTGATCAAACCCCCAAAATCATGAAATCTCAATGAACAAGGCATGACTTGGTGTAATAATTCAATAACTATGACATTTTCAATGTATGGAATATCATTTTTATGATATGAGCATTAATACTTGATTACCAAAGATTTAGGATGTGAGGCAGTGTACATGATGGCACAAAACTCAATTGTATTAGAAATCTTGGACACTTAATGGAAGGAATCCACCAGTCATCAACATATCCATGAATTTTAGTTGAATATTGGGGTCAAATTGAGGGCATTGACCGAACATAATGTGAAAAATCAGATCTGAAGAAACTGTGAAATATTGACTACATTCCATGTAAATGTATGAATAGATAATTTGTATCCCATGATGTTTTATGGGTAGGGTTTTGAGAATGGGTATGGATGGAACAACATGTAGCTCTCATACACAACATTTAACCATTCCCAAAATATATAACCAATGTGTTTAGGAAGTTATTTGGTTAATATTATTATAACTACATTCATAGGGAAACAATATTTTTGGAAATTAATTTTTGATGGAAAACACTATTTGCTCAATGATATATACTTATATAGGTATTTTACATAAAAATTCATGAGGATATATCTCTTAGATACTATTATATATGTCTCTCTCAATGTTTTTCATAATGAAGAATCTAGATTCCACTTTAAAAAAACAACTTCAAAATGGCTTATTCTAGCCTACCTTTTTTGAGTTTTCCTAGACATTATACCAAGGTTTTATTCATTTCTAAAAAGTAGGATGAATTACTAAATGGAATAAAATCCCACTTACTCCTACTATGGTTGTATAAATCTTTGGTTATTTTGGGATTGATTTCATGATACCATTCCAAATATCAATAATATATGTCAATGTCCTCTTAGTAATTGATTATGTCTCAATATAGGTTGATTCCATTACCATTATGGGTAATGATCATATAGTTGAGATAAATATTAATGGAGACCATCTTTTATAGACTTGGAATTCATATGTCTATAATAAGTTAATATAAAAACCCATATATGTAATATTTCCTTATTCTAACTCATCTCTATGTAGTAAATCTCACAAAGTGTCTACATCCTACCACCCTGAAACCAAATGGTCACGATGAGATGATGAATATGAAAAATAAATTAAAGTATTTCAAAAACTATAAATCCCTATTGGAATAATTTTTTTATGAATCGCGTGTATTACCTTTATGAAAATTGGTTTATATAATGAAACATCATTTTATTATTATAGTATAAGGTGGATTATATGAAAATAATTCCCTTTATATGTTATAATTTTGTAGAGGAAATGTTAGGCAATCAAGTTAATGAATTTTGAAATTTCCTTAGCTAGTAAAAATAATATACATGAACATAATAATCATTTGTAACTTATAATGTGGATTTTTTATAATTCAATAATAAGAAAAGGAATAGTTCAAGCTTACTAATATAGGACTCAAAAATTCATATCCTATGGAGTAGGGAACACATGTTCTTCAAATTATATCCAAACATTAGTTTTGTCAAATTATGTTATAAATGAGATGGTTATGTCATGACATTAAACATCATGTATTACAATGTGGTGATGAGGAAATTTAAGATCCAACATGTAGCCATATATTTGTGGTCAACAATCATATGGTATAAACATTTACCTTATTAATCCAAAAAATGAAACTAAAGACTTACTGATTAATCCAACCAATGATGATGAAAACCCATGATCTTTGTTTTTTTATGTTGAAAAAAATAGTAAAATAAAAAATTACCCTGTTGAAACAATGCTTCTACATTTATATTTTTTAATCAATTTTTTATAAATTTTTTCAAAAACTGCATAAAATAAATATTTTAAATTTTTTATTTATAAAATTTTTTAAAATAATTTTCCATTTAAAAAAAAAATGGTATCTCACATGGTAGGGGACATATTTTCCTATTTTCTGATCTTGTGGGACTGTGACCCATGTCCAACGTGAGACGTGGTAGTACTTTTTTCTATTTACCCATATATTTCCAAATATTATATATATATTATATTTGATAGTTTATATATATGTGTGTGTATGGGTGTGTGTTTTTAATTATTATGATGTACCTTTAGTCGATGTTTTGTATCTAAAATGGATATGCCTTATTTTTTAATTATATATATTTTAGTTTTTAATTATTTTTAATTAATTTAACCCCTGGGTGTTTAGATAGTGTTCTATCTATTTTATTATATAGAGTTAGGGGAGCATTATGATCAATTATTTTTAATGAAATGACATTCATTATATAGGTGAATCCCATTATTTCATCCACCAAGAAGTGTTTTGGAGTTACCTGGATCTTGAATGATAAATTGATTATATAAACAAACTTCATCATAAGACAACTAGTTGACAATGTTACATAATTATATATGAAATTTACATTTTAATGTACTACACTAAATTAATTTCCCATTATTAAATATCCTTTTTCACACAATATTTTGTGTAAATAAATTTTAAAGTGTGAAAATAATGAATGAATCTTTTATGGGGGTGGCTGAAAAAAACTCTAACCTCTCTTGTGTTATTAAAACATAAAATTATATAAAAATATTTATCATTAAATGGTTACAATTTTAATTGATATTTATGTTCATGAACATAAATTTTAAATATTATGGTCTACCAATTTGTTTTTTCAACATATATCTTTTCATCTAGTTATTTAAAATTTTACAATGTGTTCCCTCTAGATTGTGGGATATGAGTTTATTTTGTTATGGGGACTAAATAAATTTCATTATTTTGGTAATAATTTTATTTTAATATTATTATGATGAAATTATAAAAACATTGAAATTTAGATGTAGACAAATACATCAAATTAATGAGTGGTTTATAATATATGGAGATAGAAACTCTATACTTTTATACCCTAAAGTTTGGAATTCAATTATATTTTTGGAAGTATTAAATTTTTATTAATTATGATATATAATTATGATGACTTAGAATATAAGCTTCACATTTTTCAATAAGGAAATATTGTCTTAGATTCATTATCATAACATAGATACAGTCATTTACTTAATTGTGCACAATTTCAATTACCATGGATAAATTAAAATATTTTTTAAAAGGATATAATTAATAGGATTAAAATTTGATTATAACATAGTTATTAAATATTTTTATCAATTAATAAACTTTTTCTGCCATTTTTATTTTGTTTAACAGTCCATAATATTGTATACATGAAATTAGATGAAATGCAGTGATGAATTTGAACATTTAAATTGTCATTGCATTTGGTTGTTCTTTTCAATGAGAAGTTATACAAATTAATTCATTATTTGTAATGATTTTTATGGTGGTGTTAATATTAGACCTATTATGAATTGTTTTATTATAAATGGGAACTCAATTTTAAAATTATAAATTTTAATTTACAAAATACTAGAAATAATCAATTTGGGGTTAGTATTTTCCTCTTAATAAGGATTCCATTCATTATTTATTATGTAAAATTTATTTATTTAGTAAAATTAATCCCTATTATTAGTGAGATTAACTATTTAAGGATCAATCTTCAACATGTTTTAAATTCTTTTTTAAAATAAATACCTGGAAAAATTCTCAACACCTTCTAAAAATATCACTAGTAATCGTTTTGAATTTATATTTCTAGATATGATTTCCCAGGATATGTGAATTATTTTTTCATTATGGGGGAATTCAAGATGAATTTTTTACGACAATATATTTGGACCATTAATCCATTATTTTATTAATGATTTTATGTACATACCATTCCACTAAAATTCATGTACATCCTATTATAGAAGTCTATTGAATCTATGATTTCTTATATTTACATAAGAAATTCTGAGGAACAATTTACTCAAATTTTTAGAGATATAATTTTAATATATATGTGTTTTTCTAAAAACCCAAATTCATGTATAAAATTATTTTCTAAATTCTATGGGATAAAATAAAAACCCACAATTTGAGTCATAAAATTTTATGATGAGGAAAATTAATCATAAAAATTAAAAAAATTTACGATATATATTTTGATGAAGTTTCTTCTTATATGACCCACCAAAACTAATACTTTTAAAAAATTATATATGGTTGATCATGTTATGTGATCTATCATGCATAAATCATTGGATGATGGATAGAAAATTAAACTTTTCAAAAATATTCCACAAACCTAAACCAACCCTATTCAATTGGAATGGCTTGAAATTATGGGGGTGATGGTCAAACAAAGGAACTAAAAATAAGTATTTAAGTTAGTGGTGCCAAAGGAAATAGAATGGATCACTTGTGTTTTGATTGCAATGTTATCCTACCAATTTCTATTTCTGAACTATATTATTCAAGTGAATATTTTTCTAATTCACTATAAAATAGTTAATAAAAGTTTTGGTTCATAATATATTTGGTTATAAAAAATATTTTATTTTTATGAAGGTTTAAATTAATTGTAAACAATGGGGTTTGAAATTCATCACAATGCATTGATTTTTTTGTTACGTATATTTTTTCCATTTAATAGTCTTCACATTTTTTCCATATTACACCTTTCTATTAATAGAATTACTTTAATAGAGGGTAACACTCATCCTATTTGATCCATGATTTTTAGGTGGGGCTGTATTAGACATTATTTATTATTTTATGAATTTAAAATTACCTTTTTAATTGAAAAGAGAATTTGATGATTATTTTTTTCTTTTTACTTATTCAGGTTTAAAGCTACACATTCTATGTTCATGAATAATCCACTACTTTTTAGTGTTCATGGAATTAGTTCTTTATGTTAATTTTTGATTATCCTTGGGATTCTATAATTATAATCTATTTTGTGATTAGGTATGTTCATATATCATTGAATTATCTTATCTCAAATTTATTATATTGGGGTCCCCAAAAAGGAAAATCATCCAATATACCACTAAAAAAAACTATATAAATCCACTCTAAATATCATGTTCACTTAAATTAGAGTGTTTTATAGTAATCCAAATCCAATAAACCTAAAATATGGACATATTATAGAAAGTTTTTTTTACAATTTTTGTGACTTGTTGTTTTTTCTTTGGTCTTTATGTCTTACACATCCATTGTTTTTCTATAGCATACCACTTCATCCCATTGTGGAAATTAAGATGAAATTGTACAAAAAACGTTTTTAATACTAACAATCATCCTATGGATACATTCCATGATTCCGCCATCTCTTTTTAAAACATTAAAAAAAATATTTACTTCATCTAATTTTATGGTGTTAAGAGGATATGAAATGGCATGACCTGAAGCAAAGGGGCTAGATCTAAAACTACCCCATTAATGCCTCCATATTCAAGGTGATAAAGATATATGATGAAAGAAATATCTAGTATGGAAGTTATTTTCCTAATTTAGGGTTATGGACACACCTGAAAATCTCATTGAATATGTGTAGAAAATAATAATAAAAATATTCAATATATAGAGAATTACCATGCATTTGAAAACCTATCAGGTGTAATAGTGTATGAAAATGTAAACTTAAAATTATTAGGGAAACATTCATGCCCAACTAGAATGATTTACTAACAAAACAATGATGGAAAGTGAAATGTTGAGAGATCCAAGATCTTTACCTCCAAGATTCGACAACCATAAGCAATACAATAAACTATGTATCCCAAATATCTCCTAAAATCACCGTTAAACTATTCTTCATCTTCATAAGAAACGATAGGGGTTGTAATATCCCATGTAGGGGTGATTATATACTTACCTAGTAAGACTTCCCAATAGTTCAAGGGGGAAAAGTAAGAGACGTGATATGAATACATAGTAGATGGATGAACCCAAAGAAATAGACAAACAAAATCCAATGACATGGATATAGATATGTTAATATATTCTAAATCATAGGATGCCCAAACTAGAGAGACAAGGTATCACTATCCAAAATAAAATCCTAGGAAAATAGGACCATAAGTTCTAAAAATCCATCAATGATTCAAAGAACCTCATGTTTCACTCCAAATAAGTAACCTTGTGGAGGTCACACCCCCACCATCGTGCCTCATTGCTGATGGAACAAAATATTATATAGAGGATCCATTACCTAGTTTTTCCAGGGGTTTTATTTAATATAAGGGTGACTCATTCCCTATCTGGTAGGGGAAAAATTAATTTGGTAGAGGACTCGTTCCCTAATTCTATAGGGGTTACACTCAAAAGGCAGAGGACCCACACCTAAATTCCATAAGAGGGAACCACTCAGATGATAGATGACCTTCTCCTAAACATTGTTGGGGTACCAATAAGTAGATATAATACCCACAAACTGACTCCATAATGTTGAACCACTCAATAGATATAGGAATAGTACCCAAATACCAACAGGTGGGTACCATAAGGTAGATAGAAGGCTAGTTCCCTACGGGCATTGGGGGGACCACTCAAAAGATAGAGCACCCGCACCCTAACCCCATAGGGGTACTACCAAATAGATATATGAATTTTTTCCTAACATTTTATGGGGTAAAAATCTATGGTTGTTATAGGACACATACCCTAGTCATTCATGGTGGTACCAATATAACGCTTCTTGCTGAACATCATCATCATCAATCACCACATTAAGAATAGTTGCACTCAGAACATATCATAATGTATCTCAATGGACACTATAGAGTACACCATCATATTATACATGGATAAACATAATTGATAGGATATTATGGGCCAAAATCAATGTACATACTAAGAAGATATGATAATTTGAAGTTTATTCAAAAGGATAGAAGGAGTACATAATGTGTAAGGGGACCCCTTCGACATGTGGTCCTACTCCACTGCCTGGATGTGTACCAGTCAGTACACAGTTCACAAGTAGGTTATCACTACAGGATGAGTAGTATGATTATACAGTGTCCCTCAACCACCAAGAGTCTTGTTTGTACTTCAACGTCATGTCCACTTATTGTTTCTTTGGCCAGTGTACTTTGATACCTAGCATGTCCATCTACACTAGGTTTCTCTAGTGCCCCTAGTTTTGGCTGTCTACTTTAGTCCATGGAATGTGCTTCTATATGGGGTCGAACTGGTGTAATCGTCCAAACGGATTTTCTATATAGAGAAGGATATATTGTTTGTCTCTCAGCCTCCAGGTGTGACATCCTAAACATTCTTAAAACCCTAATGCTACATCCAAATATTCAATACATGATTTGTGTTCTTAAAACTACAGAATGTATAGTCAGGTTTTTCATATAATCATATATTATCTTCCAACATTCCATATCCAGCCTTCGATATTTCTTAACATGCCTCTAGTTCTATAGAATTTTTTTGAAGAGGCTTATGTTTGCCTTTTTTTCCTTCTGATAGCCTAAAATAGAATTTATGAAAAAATATATTTAATCCAAAAACACCTCATGAGTCTCCCATTTCCTACCATATTTGATTTCGATTATAGATCAACCAATTGATAAACCAAAGACCTCAATTCCTTTGATTCCATATCTAATTCATCATTCCATTAATCATATTAGAATATATCATAGATTTGGGGGTCTAGTCATGCTCATTCCCATCGGATAATGTTGATTCATGACCATGTGATCAAATGATTATTAACACAATGAAAATATTAAAAATAGATAAAGAAAATGATGTGACACCATCATTTTCCAATCATTATTTTCAAACAGATATATATTTGAGCTTCCTAGGGGGAGAAAACTGAAAAATCAAACTGGTACATGGGCACATGAGAAGCTTCATAGTTGATGTAGACCAAGGATAAGAATATTATCATGATGAAAAGTTTAGGAAACTTTGTATGATTAAAAAAATTGATGAGTCTTATCTTTAAATCGTTTTATAATCACATAGAACACACTCACAATCAAATTAGATAAGTATTTATGCATGTTGGGCATTGATCATCCTAGATTAAGATATTTTTCATATAATTTTTTTCGATTCAGTAATGAAGGTTAAAAATAATCTTCTCAAAATCCCCAAGGTTATGTGGATAATAGTAAAAAATAAAAACAATATTAAATTTAATGTGAAATTATAAATTAGGTTAGTTAAATTTTATAAATAATATTGAATTATTTTTTTAACTAAACACACACTCCCAATGATTCTTTAATCCAAACTCCTCTAATTGAAAACAAAATTGTACCTATGGTAAAAATCATATTCATGATTCAGAGGTGGTCCTAGATTTCTAATCAATGGTTCTGTTTATCATTTATCCAATAATAATTAATAAAATCTGTGAAAATAATATATAATATATTTAATATTTTTATAAATATATATTTTTGGAACACTAGGCCTTACAATTAGACACTGTCTCTAGTGAATAGCTCCTAAAATACATATTTAAATATTTCATACCCATTTATGATATATATCGTTCCTATATATAATTTATTACAACAATATATTGATACATGAAAATAAAAACTAAAAATAACTGTGGATAATGAGCTCGCATTGGGGTCCCCCACTACCACTAGCTCTCATGCATGTTTCATTCCTAACCAAACACTTGAACCAACGGGATAGTCCATCCATGAAGGTTGTTATCCAATAATTCTTCTATCTCTGTCACAATATAGGAAATGTGTATCCTTCCCTGATGTCTATCTTGGCGATTAGATAACATGTGGGCATTCATACTTGAATCTGCTATATTATAACACATGGAAGATAGTGTGACCCTGATCAAACTATGGTGGGTGAGGAAACGTATTGAGAAACCTCACAAACCCCCTAAAAGATTTGTAATGGCTTGATGTACCTCAAGGATATGTTTCCTCTCATGCTAAATCTCTACATTCCTCATACTATGAAAATTATCTAGAAAACATAGTCTCCATGCTCGAACACCAGGGTTAATTGATATCGATATTTATAAGATTAATTCTTACACCGGGATTTCATTATCAGATCATAGGGGATCTATAATTCTATTAAATTACCTCCACCATATCTCGACCCACAAGAGATTCCATGGCCTTCTCTGTCTAGCATAAGTTGGACCTGTATGGTGTCTCATATAGGTACTCTAAAGGTTACATGTTTATATTATAGATGTATATATTATTGTAAACATACCCTACCAATGGAAAGTGATATTTCAAACTCCATATAATGATTAACATAGAATCCCTAAGAATATCCTCAAACACCAAGATAGTTGGTTTAGTCTTCCCATATTTCTGGTGGTAGAAGGAAATACTCCTCCTCATTTGGGTCCCAAATTCTTGTACCATTCCTCTCCACAACCATGACATGAAGAAGACATCATAGTTGTATACCATTGTCAATATCACCACATAAAGTAGAATAATCTAATGTTCATACATCTTCCCTAAGACACTCCATAAAACTCTTCTCTATGATATCATGGAATTGTGCTGACTTCCTAAGCCTTATAAATATCACCCAGATGGAATCATAAAATTCCACTATCCATGTATGAATTGACACAAAATCCATTTATTTTACATCCAAATTCAAATCCACGATCTCAAGGTGCTACAAAAAACCACTAACCCCTGGTACACAACATTCACCTACTGATAAGTGAGGGACAGTGAGATAAACTCATCCATGATCTATCTCATTATAGCCTAAAAAACAAAATCTGAAGGTCTCTTTACATTATTACCACATAAATAAGTACTAAAAATGAGATATTTGTAAGTCTATCATCAAATCCTTTATCATTGTGGTTAGGATCACAATCCATTCCAAGAAAGGTTTGATGTGATTTCCTCTATCATAGTATCCAAATGGTGAATCAATAAAGGATAGATGGTAAAATAACACCTCATAATCAACGTATCCCAATCAGGACTCTTTCACAAATTTATTGTGAATAATATTCAACAACATAAACTAATGAAAATTTTAACCCTCCTACTTAACTAGGGTATGATTCAGGGAAAAAACTTATTATAACCCTCTTACCCAAAACACACCATGGAATTATTTTTAAGGGAATCTTATACCATGTTGCCCATACCTAGAGTAAATACTATCTAGATGTCATAGATATACACGAACTCAATCTGTAACCCCTTTCATAGTTTAATGTCTCACTATGTCAAGACATACATAAGACTCTTATTTTTTGAGTAAACCACAAAGAACTCTCCCAAAAGATAGTGCCTCCATATCCACTAGGAATAGACTACCGCTGTCATATCAAGGTTATGAGTCATGTAGTTTTTCTCATAGGGTTTCCACTACCTAGAACCAAATTCTATAACATCATTTCTATTCATCAATACATTTATATTGACAAAGTTTTAGGCATAAAACTATATTATTCACTCCATACCCACCCCAGGTAGTCTCAAAATAAGAGCACTCATCATCCTCATATTCAAATCCTAAAATGATCTCTTTCAATTACTAGTCTAATAAAATCACCACCTTGTCCATGGTAGGTTGGTATAATGGGATGGAATACATGATAGTTATATCACAATGCTCATATTTAATCCAAGAAATTCATGGAAACTTTGTAGCTCGCATATTCTCTTTGATGGATCTTGAGAAATAACATCATCAATCCAAATTGGGTCCACAACATAACCATGATCAGAAATAACATACCCTAGGATATGTACCTCATGAATCTAGAACTGTCACATCAAGATAATTCCATAAATATGGAGCTCCCAAATTAAATCTAGTTACATAACTATGTTTTCTTCACATACCTCCTCTGACGAATATTTCATGTTTATGTCATCAATAATGAAACAAAAAAATGGACCATTTATGAATAGAAGATTCAAATGATTAAAATCCTTATCATTGTAGGAGAATTCATCTCCCTGATAGGATCCATGAGTAATTAATAGTGTCTGTGGAAACATAATAATTCTATCATTGGAATATCAGCCATGTGAATACTCAACTGGTGGTAGAGAGAGAAAATATTGATCGTTGGGAACCATATCACACCTCATAACAAATCAATGAGGACATCAACAATCAGAATGCCATAATTTTTATTTATTACATAACAATTTATTCTATGATAATCCATTAATATTTTCTAGATCACATCATCCTTTTTCAGGAACAATACTGTAACTTCTCGGGGGAGACAATCAGCATGATAGAACCCTTCTCTTGATGTTCGTATAACTGTAACCATAGTTATTGGAGCTCAATTTGTAAGGGGGGATATCTGATATGATGTTGAAAAAATCATAGCAGCCCCATGATATATGTAAATGAAAAACTCTATCTCCAACTTCATTGGTAGTCCTAAAACATCTTTATGTAAGAAATCCATGAAATGCTCCACAACAAAATGAATCTAGATTCATAATGATCCTAATTCTCTACGGGCTACACTCATTAACTGATGGGTTATGGGTTGAAGCCTCATACTGATAAAACTCATTCGTCCCACCATAATATCTCCCTCACAAAAAAAGGATGATACCCTACCATCAATGTGAAGGAATTTGAATTATATTTTATGATAGTAAATCTAGGATAGTACCTTGGAAAACCAATCCATTACATGATGATGTCATTGGGTTCCATAGTGGTGACCAAAAGGTCCCATGAGTTCATTATCCACATTAAAATGTGTCACACTAAATGTGTATACAAAATGTAGAATATTTCTTATAGGTAGGATTCTAAATAAAATCGACTTGGATAAATCCTCAACTTTGACATCTATATCTTGAACTAGGATTAATGATAAAAAAGAATGACTCACACATGTATCTATTAATAATGAATCAAGAGTAGAATAAACACAGATAATACCACTAATAATCGTGTGTTCTATTTAATTATAATCTTCCATATCATGTATCTATACATAGCCCTAACTGTAATCTACTAAAGACTAACATGTTCCACCTTTAAGTATGGTGGACAGAACTCATAGTTTCATCCACCAACTATAGATCCTACTCTTGGAGCTTTATTTTCTCTTCTTTTGGATCCACCTACCTAGGGGACACCCTCCCTTGAATTGGGATATCCATTATCATTGCGATGCATCTACTATGGTACTCCATCTAATATTATCTTGACCTCCTTAACACATATAGTCGAGATATCATTATCCATGTGGCCTCTCCTATAACATGTATATCCCCACACCTCTCTGGTATTCCCATGTTTTCTATGAGGTTTCTATGACACAAAACCACGTGCTTAATTCTAGTCATTTGTAGTTATCCCATTCATGATCATTTCGATGAGTTTAGTATAACTTTCTCTGATGAAACAACAATATAACTCCCACTACATGGTTTAGTATATTAGAATACCACTAACGGGAAGCTCTCCAACCCCAGTTCTGACTCCATCAACCCATCATTGGTTACAATTCCTAAGATCACTACAATGGATTATATATCACTTAAGATACCCCACTCAAACATCTTTTAATGGAATGAACCATCCCATATCACATCGAGGGAGTATCCCGTAAAGTCTGTGAACCTCCTCATATACTCATACAATGTCATCCCTCCTTGACATAGCTCTAGAAGCTCACAAATATGAATTGAGCTAAAAAATAATGGTTAATACTCCTCCAGAAATAGCTAATGGAAGTCAGGCCATGTGAGAGTTGAGTCGTCATGATTTTTTATAAAAATACTCCTCGAGTGCCCAGTTTCTCTATGTAAAACAATTTATACAACTCCAACCACATAATCCATCAGTGTCCATATAAGATTGAAAATATGGACCACTGACTCTAGACAATCCTCCACTGTATGAGGATGTAGAATGTCGTAGGAAATCTGTTTCCTCTTATTCCATAAATCATCGAGTTTTCTAATACTGTATTTTCCTTATCATACAATTTAGGAATGATCTTCATCTCAACATGTGTAGGTGATGATGCCTATCCATATTTGGGATGAATCTATAGTGATGGACCCTGAACTGAGGCCTCATCTGTAATCAGATCCTAATGGTGACCTAGAAATGGTAACCTATCTATCTTTTGTTTTGTGAGAATCCTAAAAATTTAGTCATGAAATTCAATGGTCATATGTATATATATATATACAAACACAATGGAATGATGACTAATGAAATAAATTCAAAAGGTGTATTCTTATACGATGATTGTACCATTGATCCCTATAACTAATGTTTCGGTATGTCGAGTTTAAAAATATGTATTCCAATTTCTTGTGTATGGATGCGTTGTACCTTATCCAAAATTGGATATCATGGACTAATATTTACCCTTGAAACATGTTAAATCGACTTCCTTAAATCCCAACCAAATCCTGTTAAAATGACTACTCCAAAAACTATCCCAATGAATGAATTTATCCAATACTAATCATTCATAATCGGACCTAATAGGAGTAGAGCTACAACTACCCCTAAACCACCACTATAATTAAAGTGGTGGAAATAAGCACTAACATACATAACTAGTATGAGATGTCATTTCCTAATGATCCTTTATGTGAACAACTTACTATATCAATGTATATGTGTTGGGAAATAATAATAAAAAGATGAAATAAATAGAGAATGGCCATGAAGGTGAAAACATCTTAGGTGTAAAAGTGTATGATGGTGTAAACTGAAATGTAAGAGGGAAAAATTCACACCCAACATGAAATATGTCCCAAAATAAAAAAAATGAGAATGTGATGTTATTGGAGAGACCATATCTAAATCTTCATGTTCTGCCTCTATACATGGTCCAATGCACTAGGTATCCCTAATCTTCTCTGAAATAACCACAAAAATATCCCCCATCTACAAAAGAATTGACCCATACAAGAAACACTAATACAGGTGTGAGTATATATATTATTAGTAGGGAACCTATAAATCTGATGGGAGATGAGCATAGGAGATAATAGTAACCGATAGTATAAATATCAACATAAACAAATAGAGATAAAAATTCCCATGAAATGGATATTGATAAATATTATCAAACCAAGAGATCCCAAATAAAAGAGAATGGAATATCCATTTCATATCCCTTCCAAGGTAAATATTTCCATTAGTTCTAAAAATCCACCATTAATTACTGGAACCTCATGTTTTAGTCCAAAGATGTTACTATGTAGAGGGCTCGTGGCTCGCCACTATAACACACCTTCAAGGAGAAACAATCTTGAAAAATATAACCATACACTATTGCATTAGGGTGTCTCTACTTAGTGTAATAAGGACTTGTTCCATATCCATTAGGGGGTTAATATTGTTATTAGGGTATATGTTACATAATTATACACTATGGAAGAACTGAAAATAGAGAGGACCGACACCCTATTATCATTGGGGGTACCCTTATAAAGATAGAGGAATGACACTGTAATACCATTGGGGGTAAAAATATGTAGATAGGGGAAGAAAACCCTAATTTTATAGTGGTTACCACTCATTATATGGAAAAACTGCACCCTAACACAATAGGGGGATACACCTTAGTAGATTACAGACACACACCCTAATTCCATAAACTCTACCAATCAAAAGTTAGAGGACCCCACCCAAATACCATAGGGGGTACCACTCAGTATATAAAATAATCACATCATATTCTATAGGGGTACAACACTATGATTGATAGAGGACCCACTCCTTAGTTCATTAGGGGTCCCACTATAATGATCCTTCCAAAACACTATCGTTGTCGATAGCCTCCAAAATTAGTGTTACACATAGAATAACTTTCATCATATGTCAAATGAAACTATAATGGCCTCTATAACCTTATATATATAATACAATTAGGATAGGATACTCACAGACCAATATTGGGTTCTAAACATTGTATATACTTGATAACAAAGTTTACTTAAAATCATAAAATGAGTACATGACATGTAAGGGGACCCACATGGAGGGTTATACCACTCCATTGCACGACCATGTCTTTGCCAACACATAGCTCAGTAATTTTTATTCACTACATGACATATTGGTGTATTACAAGGATTTTCTACGCCACATGGGTTCATGCTTGTACTTTATGATTTTTCTTGTGTAATGAAGCTTGTGTTTGTTTACATCAATACACATCATGTCTTTCCACATTATGATCTACCATTGTTTATGGACATATCTATGTTCTTCAAACTACATATCATGTATTATAGATTTTTTTAATCCTAAAACAGCTTCTAGTATTCTAGATCCAACATCTGATGCTTTAGATCATCCCTACAGGCCCCCTTAAATTTGTATAAAAGGCTTTAATTAAAAGTTGCGGGCCCACTAATATCCAGAAATCGAATTTTCCAAACACCCATGTGTAGTCGTATGGATTATTCCCATATATCATCGCATGCCATATACTATTTGGATAACAGATCAACAAATTGATCACCCAAAACATGAAAATCAACTGATTCCACCATTCATTCGTCTTTTCATATGTTGAACATGAACCCCCCCCCCATGAATTTGGGGGTCCAATTAGGCTTAGTCACTCCTAGAAACCTAAAATCATGAAATCGTGGCCCAATAATGGCTAATGCAATGAACAAAGGGATGAATCCAAAATAATGAGATGGTAAAGGATTATTGGAAATGTGTTCAAAGAAAAAAGTTGAAGATTCGCGGTGACCAGAGTGATATAAATGAATAATTAAATTTAACTAATACACATTCGCATGTGAAGGTTCAAAATTGATGCAGATCAAAAATAAAAAGATAACTATTTTACTAGTTTATTAATTATTATAATAACCCAATAATTAATGATTACTACCTAGAATTCGATCATTCTTCATCAAAGTACAAACTCTCCAATGAATGAGAGAAGTCATTGGGTTCATTCCACGTCGATCATCCTAGATCCACAGGTTCATCATGATCTGATTCCAGTTCTCCCATAGAGGGGGTAAAACTCCACTCAACTGTCATAGGATTATGTGGCAAACTGTGGAAAACCTCCATAATTGAATATTTAAACAAAATATGAATAAGTTAATTAAATGAAATTAAAAATTTAATTATTTATCTAACTAAACACACCCTCCCAGGGATTCTTTTATCTAAATGAGTCGCACCAGCCTTTTTTAGGTCACACCTAGGGTAAACCACACATTCTAAAACTTCTCATAGAGAGAAGACCATAAAACTATATAATATATAATTCATTTCATTATAATGATAAATTAAAATACTCATTGTCTATCACACATGAAATTTATAATCATTTAATTGGGCTAATCACCATAAAATTAAATAGTATGTGATTTCATTTATAATTTTTTTATCAATAGTTTATGGTTCTCACTAATGTGGGATTTACCTCACCCAATTTTATATATAGACATCATCAAAATTTATCCAAATTGTTACAAACATAAACATCATCCTCAATTTATAAAATCAGCATTAAACTAAAATTTTAAACTTGGTCTAAATTGAATGTCTATAAACTATTAATGAATGATACATACATTGTTTTTACTTATAACACTCATGAAATGATTATTGAAAAAAATTAATGTTCCTACTCTTTAATACATTCATATTACTAGCATAAAAAATAGTGTTAAAATAGAAAAGGAATTATTATTATTAGGAAAACCATTTTCCCAAGAAAATATCAATAAATTCTCACTAGACCCTCGTTTATTGTATAAAAATAGAGAAGATATTCATATACCGCAATGAGTGAGATGATTCTATTTCATGAGAATGTTTACATTCATAAAACTATTCCAAATTCATATTGAGTAAATAATCCTTTTAATTTATTTTGTATGAAATAATCTAATGTTATATTCCTTCTTAAAAAAATGAATTCATTACATAGAGTGTAATATTTAGTATACTCAAACCTTCAGGAATATATGTTCCAATATAAACCAACATCATAACATTTCTGTTTGGATTCTCACAATTCAACTACCTTATTTTGAGATACTCATCATGGTATACCAATAACATTTTCTCAATATAATTAGTTCTCCAATTCATAGATATATTGGTAACATGATGACTCACTACCCTGAACAGACCACTCTCAAAAAATATTGAACAAGGATGTTTCTTTTAATCTTTTAAGTAACCAATTAAAGATATTTTAGTTCTCAAAAATGGAAACCCCTAACCAAACGACTCTATTTTTTATACTATTTGCGGTACTAGCTTCTCTCTTATTAATGGTTTATATACTCCCCATGTTTTCCTCCCATATTAAATAAGAAATTATAATGTTATGATTTATCATTTCTGTAAATAGAAAACTCAATATGATTAAAATACCCGTTAATTTATATAGTAATGCATAATATAGACATTCAATGTAATATAATTATACTATAATGTTATGAAATTTCCTATATATTTATGTCTCTATTGAGAAGACCCTAATTCCTCATTTTTTGATAAACCCCTTATAAATCCAATACACTCATGAGAAGATTATTGTTATTGGAAAACCTTATTATCTACACATCCATCATATTATCACCATTAACCATTGGAACCAATGGTCTATTAACTACGATAAAAAACTATTTTCACCCATATATGGGATCACCCATATGTGAATTTGGATATCCAATTATATCTATATTACATATGTATTCATATATAGTCTCTCTCACAATATTTTTCAAATCTATAGGACCATAACATTTATCCATTTTTTGAATAAGAATAAGGACCTTTAACTTCATCAGATCTTACATGGGGATTTTTACTATTATATCATAACATTCATTCATGTTATGATTAACTGTCCATTTTCACTATGTGGGAATGATCATAAATTGGTAATAAGTAAATAACATTAAACACCGTACATTTCGGTTTGGTATGAAATACTGTAAATTTACAATGAAGGGAGATGTAGTACTCCTCCGGTTAAAAATTCTTGAAGAGGTTCTGAGGGTTATTAAAAGTTTACGTCTTCTAGAAATACACTCTATATCACCTTGGAAAAAATTACTTGATTAAATAAAAAAATAAAAATATGTTTTTTAAATGTAAAGGGCGAAATTATGGAAGTCTATAATTTTACCCAATATAACACTCCATTAATGACTTAGGAAAAAGTAATGAAAAATTTAAAATAAAAAATACTCATCCATACTATTGGATATCCCCATAAATAATCATTATATGATCCCTCATTCCATGAAACATGGCACAAGTAAGAGACCCCAATTATTCTCCACAATATTGGATAAAAAGAACTATATTATAATATAAAAAACATTTTTATGAATATAAACCGTATAAATCGAGAGTTTTTATAATATGGAATTAAAATATATATTGGGGTATATTATATATTTCCTAACTCCTTAATTTTATAGAATAAAAAATATTGGGGTTGCTACTATATGTTTTTACTTATTCATCTAATAGTGTTACCAACTACCATGTATTTGGATAATAATTTTATATTTATTTTTTATATATCCTAGTATATATTGAGATATATTATTTTGGAATAATGTTTATCATTATTCCTATTCTCACAGGATAACAAGTAACATTTATACCTCTTATCTTAGATCAAACTACAAATTCATCTTTTGATACATTCCCATACCACATTATAGTAGTATCCTAAGAATTTAGTTTTTGTTTTTATAATGTTTCTCATTTCCTAAAAAATTTAATAAAACTATATTTATATTTCCTATGGTATCTAAATTATTTTTTTATGACATTATATCACATTAGTTTCACAAATTTTATTTAATTGAGATCACTTCTTTGTTTAAGAAGATGATAGTGAGGGAAATATAAGTTTTTCACTATCAGTCAAATTATTATGGTTTATCAATAGAAACATGGAATGACTACAATATCTATGTTGATATGTTACTTTCCTTCTAATTGTATTTAATATTTTGTGTTTCAGGCTGAAAAATCATAGGAACTTGTATTTCTTATGAGAATGGGAGGTCGGGATCATCACACTCTTTTTGGGATTTATTTCACACTCTATGACTCTTATAGATTGAATACATGTTCATGAAACCTTACCATTACTCAATATTGTACTTGTTACCCAAATAAAATTATTTGGTATAGAACCACTGTATATACCAGAAGGAATATTAATAATGACACAATCGGAACATTAAATTTTTTCTCAATCTATTTTAGCATTATTTTTAATGAATGTGGGTAAAAAATTCCATTTAAGCTGCATGACATGGAGAAATATATTTTAATACCATCTACTAAGGTTTTTGGTGTTTTTAATTGGTAATAAAACTCCTTTAGGCATCCAATATAGCCAATATGAAGATGAATTAAATCCAATGTTGTTCAATTGACATATTGTATGTTCATATTGAAAAACAACATCAAGAAAATTAACGTATTTTGGAAGGATATATATGAGTTAATTTAAGAGTTTCATATGGATCATTGTCCTTAGGAACAAATATTCTGTATCCTTACTTAAACATTAATTGGAGTCCTTGTAGTTTATTGTTGTGGATGTCTGCATTGAGAAATGTACGCAATTATAGGGTTTTAAAGGAATCTTTTCATGTACTTATTTTGTTAGCTTCCTCACTAAGAGTATGAATATTTGAGTGTGGAAAATATGTATTCGTAGATATATTTCACATGAAGACCATATCAGAAGAATCAATATCCCAATTTTGATACAATCATTACAAGTATCTATGCCCACATGGGTCATTCATTATGTGAGAATAAGAGACTATAGAAGAATGGTAGCATCACATGAGAGCATAAATTAAATTTTCATGGGGAGGAAAATCTATGTCAAACCTAATATTTGAGAAGTATTATTTTAAATATGATGATGAATATGTTATGAAGATAGGTAATTATGAAGGCATCATATATATCTTTTTAATACATGAATATGAGTCATTGTTGTTTATTTTTTTCCTAACCATTGATGGGTTTAATGTTCTTAAAGACATGTTCATTATAGAAACCTAACAATATTCATGTTTTTGAACCCATTTATCATTAATTGATTGATGGTGAAGGATGTTATAATAATAATAAGATTTGAGTTTTATTAGATCATGTAAATTTAATTTTGAGTGACTTCCATTAAGGTGCATGTTTAGGTCACATTGTCATCTATTATCCTCTAATAGATGTAGAATGATGATAACCATGTAACGTATATCAAAAATAATTATATTGTATAGAGGTAATTTTGGATACATGTAAGAAATAGGGTCCCTGTACAATAAGGTGGCCATGTATGGGGAATTCACATCATAAATGAACCTTGCATGTAGATAGTGTGAACATTATTCTATGTACATGGGGTACCAAATGACGAGGCTAACCCGTATATGGGTCTTCATGTGACCAATGATAACATATTTTAGGGTCCTTTCATGATGAATAAAATTGTCATTATGACCAAAGGATCTATATACCATGTCTATGGGATTCCACAGGACATGGTTGGTATGTCAAGGGGCCTTAATGTGATCAAATATCACACATATAAGGATCATCATGTTATTAGGACGACATGTCTGAGGGACACAACATAAAAAATTTGAGATGTTCAAGAGTTGTTATAAGATTTAACTAACATGAAATTATTTTACCTCATTATCCATTGTACTTTCATGGGGGTTAGTTCATGATCCATTAATTGGTCACATGGACCACATAATCCCTTTGTATTAAATTAAAATAACTCCCCTCACATAATTATCTCGTCATATACAACTATTATCTCATGAATCCCATGAACTATTTTCATCCTCTTTCCATTCATCGAATCATGTTTCTAAGATGATATATTTAGTGGACATCATTTGATCTAGTCAACATATTTATGGGTCATCATGTGATCAATATGACATGTCGGAGGGGACATTCATGATCTTGAACACTTTCAAAAATACATTTTTTTGAAAAATAGGTAATATTATCATCAAAAATCATGAAGTATATTATCATTATCCCTCATAAGTTTCAATACTAACATTTCAAATGGAAGTATTTGGACATCACATGATCCATTCAATGTGTATATGATGATCAAATATATATGTATTTATTATTATTTCATAGGGTTTTATTAGAATCACAACCCTTTTAACTACGCAACTTTTCATGGAGAAAAACACGACTTCATTCAGTGGAGAGATCATCCGAAAAAATCAACATTTTTAAATCCAATTATTTCAATTATTTTACTAATAATTAGTATTTTACACCACTCATCACATGATAAATATTTATAACAAGATCATTTTATCATTATTATCTTCCATAAACCCAATGTATATTGACATTCACAGATATAATAATGGGAATCTAATGGTGTTCAAAATTGACATCTCAAAAGGCCATCATGTTATCCTGACAACATGTATGGATTCCATCATGTGATTAGAATGACATGTTCAATTGCCTTCACATGATAAAAAACTGACACATGAACTATGTAACACCGTATTTGAGTAAACAATAGATCTTCAATCGTATATCATCCATAGATATATAGATTTTTTTACATTAAGACATTGGAATCATCAAGTACAATTCCATATTAGCATAAAATGAACATGTTGATATTTTCCAAGGCCTTCACTTCATCATGATAACAAGTCTATTTAAATTGACAATGTCAATGAACTAATTACACAAACCGTGTAACCCATCACATGAAAGTGTAGATATTCATTCTTATTTTGATTTGCTAATTTAGAAATTCTATGTCATGGTGATTTTATAATCATCATTCACTCAACCAATATTGTGTAGTTGGACCAATCTGAAATGTTTAAAGGCCATTTCAGGATCAGTGCATTAGGTGTGCTGGATTTCGCAAGATGAAAGGAATGATCGCTCAAACAGTGTAAGCACTTTTCATGACATGACGGTCATGAAATCAATCACCTAACACTAAGAAGAAATCTGATGAAAAAATATGTATATATCATTGTATTTCACACATTATCATTGAAAAATATCATTAGTTTTCCTTCTATGTATCCTTTGATCCTTTATTGGTCATAAGATCACAATTCTCACCAAGGGTCAAATGATTGCGTGATATAATAGTTTGTTCCCAATGTGGTAATGATTCATTTTTTTCATTTAATTTTTTAGAATATATACGTGTTATTTAGTTTTTTTCAACCTTCATAATTTTCATCATTCATTTTTGGTCATGATCAAATCCCAACCCTAAGAACTGAAGTCAGACTATAGGGAAAAATAATCATTTTTAAGTACGTAAATTGATTCCTAAGTGACTTGGACTTCACCTCATTAATTTTTATGTGGATATTTTTCATCATAGAGACCTTTGTTATTCCATGATATTCCCTATAAATAATTTTGAAAATGTGGGCCAGTCTACTTACCTTGAATAAAATTATGGGAGATCTCTTAGATCCCAGCACATCGCTTTGGTACATCATGAGATTCCATCAAAAAACTACTAATCTAAAAATACAATGTGATTATCATCACAGAAAAAAATTATATGGAGGAATCTTGAAAAAAATCCATTTAATAATTAATGGTAATTTTTATTTGAACATTTTTCTGCTCTCTTGTATGAGGGGTTACTAAACCTGATGGACATTATAGTCATGTGGTTTCACAAATCATTTTATAATATGTTTAACATTAAAATGGACACAATATTCGGAGAATTAGAATAAAAAATATTATCTATGTGTCTTATAATCGGTTTCATACTATCTATTAATCCATAGATGTTATTATATTTTTCTTTTTTTGCACACTATTTATGTTTGATGTTTTTTCCACTACATTCTTTTTATGTCTCGGTGTTGATGTCTTCAAGATAAGGGAATTAATCAAACATGGTTTCCCAGAGAGCTATATGCAATTGGAATCATTATTTCAATACATAGTATGAAGTATTTCATGAAAATGATATTCTAAAGAATATTCATTCGATCAATCTTTAGAACTGTCCCATATCACATAGATTGCTTCTATATAACCCCACTCTTATAGATGATGTTGTCACCCCTTCAACCAATATTAGTATTAATGTTTTTTTTTCATTCATATTATTTTGAATTTATCTAGGGGTTTATTTTTTATCACATCCCACCGATTTTGTTGTAATTACAAGGGTTGCAAAAACTTAAATCACACCTATATGAGTCTAGATGATTTTGATCTTCCTCTTCATCAGATTTCCAAAACATAATTCATTATACTCGTTACGTCTTTGAAAAATCCAAAATGTGTACCAAGATTAAAATGGGATCTCCACTGTAACTCCCTGACCACAGTTACCCAGATTTGTTGCATTATTACATAACATTGGCATGATCACAAGGGATCGATTCCTAAAAGACTGATCATTTTAATATCCTTGTATGTACTAGATAAATTCATAAGTTTTACATGACATTATAAAATGGAAAACAACTTCAACATTGTCTCCATTGACCATATTCATATCCCTTAGAATATCCCTGTAGGTTAGTCATAATATACTTCTTCACATCTTGGGTAAAATAAAACACAGAAAGGGTTGAGCTCTAATGCTCAGTAAGCATAATAATATAGTGGAAGCATTCATAAATAAGAATAAAAATTTAAAGAAATTTATAAAACTAAAACAAAATCCTTTTAAACATAATTTATGCATAATATGGAAAAAATAAATCATATAATAACATTTACTTCTTCACATTGATACTATACTAGTCGAATAATCACATGTAATATCAATAGATAATTTCATAATGATTGAATTCACAATGCAAGACTTCATAACCACATAGTCAAGGCCTCGTGTCAAGACTAAAAATAATATTTTGTCAAGGCCTTGTGCCAATAAACTAGTTTGTCTCATGAGACCTACCGATGCATCGAGGAGCTATAGCGGGCTCCACCTATCACTGACTAAGTCCAATTCATTCCTCATATGAAAATGTTGAACCATACCATAAACATTCATATTAAAACCAGCATACAAAATGTCAATACATTAACTATAAACCATAAATGTAATAAAAATAACACATCCATAATCAAACATATCATAACTAATTTAATACAATATCATATATTGTATTGTAATAAATCAACCACAATCACGAATAATATCAAGTAAATAATGTTGACATAGTTGAATATGATCAGTAAAACTATTTGAGTGAAATATACCTTTTTCATGAAATCATTTAAGAGTCTCAAAATTTATAAAGGAATACATTTAAAAGATATTTTTTTAATCAAGGATTCCCATACCACTTTGATACTTTTTAGTGGAATTAACATTTTAAAACATTCATGACAATATAAATAAATTTTTAAAACCATTTTGAAAATTGGACATTAATGAGAAATATAAATATTTAGAAAATTTAAAATAATGTTTTTGTTAAAGATTACCTTAAAAAGAATCCTTCTGAAAAATATTTTTATGAAACTAAATATTTCCCAAAAAATACATACACATAGTCAATCTCGGATAATAATGAGATTGAGGAATTAACCATTACCTTGTACTTTTCCATATTCCTTTGTTTGTTAAACTCTTTTATAATAGTTAAAACATTGTTATTAAATTATTCACGATCTATATAAATAAATATGATATCATATATTATCCTCTAATATTTATTTTGTTAATAATATTTCAGTAGTATCATCGTTTCGGGTGTCAACTGATTCGTTTTACTTTATATACATGGTTATGAAATCAATGTTTTTGTTGGATAATATGTATTTGATTCATATCTAGAATGATATTATGTTCCTAGACATTATTTTTAATCATAAAATAAAATTTATTCTTTAATGATTAAGATTGGGGATGAATCTCACCATGTTCGTGGAGACAGTAATCTGTACGTACCCACAAGCGACAATACCAATATATTGATGATGGAATCATATGTAGTTGGATGTTATATCATATATACAGAATAATTAACATGTTTTCTTTATTATTTGAATCATTTATACTCATTATTATACCCATCCAAATAATGAATTGTTTTAATAACAAACTACACCACGATGTGGGGACGATAAGCCGTACATATGCACACATGGTGACTTGGTAATTTATAGGATGGATAGAATTATGAATATTGTTGTACCATATTTATAATAACATCACAGTATGTATAAGTTACTGGAGTTATTATTTTGGTTTTTAAACAACAAAGAAAGTGGAAGTGGAAGAAGAGATGAACTTGAAAGAGGGTTGTGAAATTATTAGCACTTCTTCGAGTGTTTCCTTTTGATTTGAACAAAAGGAATCCTTATGTTATATTTATGCTCAAAGTAAGGCCTCTATAATCAATTGAAGGATTTTTTGAGAATATTTGGGCAGGGGTTGGCCGACCCAAATGGCTTTGGAGGTGTGAAATAAAGAGAAAGGGAAGTACCCTTTTATAAGAGAGGTGAGAGTCACTTTAGGAAAAGCTTGAAATGTTATTTTATAAAAAAATATTAATTAGTTTATAATGGATAAAAATAATTTATTTATATACTATGGTGGGGAAGGGTAGAAAACCACTCAACCAATAGGTTTTATATAGGTTTAGAGCACCATATTAACATTATATTTTATATTTAACCCATAGTTAAATAGTTTAACTTTTACCTTGTATTCATGAATTATTACTATAAATGGTAAAAAAACATACTATAAAAATCCATGAAAACCAAAAGTGGTTAATTAATGACATACCTATCATTATATACATTCTTTGGTAGAAAATTGTATTTTTAGAACTATTATATTATTTAATAATATAATATTCGTTTTCAAAACTCATTCAGATCAATTTTGACACTTCTTAGTATTTAGTTTTTTGAAAGTAATGAAAACATAAATACTTCAAACAAGATACATTTAATGAACCCTAAAATGTCATATCCTCCTACAAAATTCTTGGATGTTATAAAAAATTCTAAATTATATTTATTTTAATATTCATAATACCATTTATTTGATTCTTTCCTTAATAAGGCAATCATGCATCATCATTGTTTCATTAATAAATTTAATTTTTTAATGTATAAAAATTAAAAATAAAATACCATTATCTTAGAAATATATATTTTATTTATAATTAATATTTATAGTCAAATTTATCTTTTTTGTAACCCTATATTAAAAATGATTAATTATTATACTTTGAATTTAACACTTTTAACTCCTCATTAAATAAAATATTAAAAAATTTCTTCATCTAATCCAAGTGGACAAGAAATATGATATTTTATTCATAAGGTTGTTCTGGTCTAATTGAACATATCAAATATAATTAAGACATTTGTTAGGATAATTATAATATCATATTTATCATTAATTACCTTATTTACTTTCATCCGAGGGATATAAAAGTCAAAAGTTACCAGTAAAAAAATTATTTTCATCTTATTGAATCAAATTTTAATTAATTATATCAACCATGTATTTCAGATTTTTTAAAATTCAATTTACAGAAGTGGTAAAATTACGTTTTATGCTAATTTGTGAATGCTGTTAGAAGGTGGGTAAAAGATGGTAAAAAGTTCAATAAATTTTTTACATCTAATTTTATTTTAAAATGACTCCAATTAATTACATTGATCATATATAGGTATTATGTAAGTATTTTGACCTAAAATAAATTAAAATAATCTTAAAAATTAACAAAATAAAAAGTTTCTTTAAACAGTAACACAGTGTTTTTCACTATTCATCAAAATTGAATGTTTTCAGAAAAATACCAAATATTCACCCGAAGATAATTTTGATATTCCAAATTAAAAAATGAATTCTATTTTACCAAATTAATAACATATATGTTTCATTAATTAATTTAATATTAATTCATGTTTTCAAAACCAAAAATCATGTTTTTTTAAAAAAGTAAAAACTATCAAAAGATTGACACGTGTTTATGTCAAATTTAAATGTGAAATTACTTATAATGACATAAATTGTATTAAATGAAAAATATAATATAAATATACTTCCAAACCATTCTAATTCATAATTTAACATAATAAATTATTTTTATTAAAAATGTTGATTTTAATTAAAATTTAGTATTTTTAACTATTCATCAAAATATGAAAGTTATCAGAAATGTACCAAAAATTTATCCAAACTAAATTTTTATGCCTTCCTTATAAATTAGAATTTAATTTTATAAAATTGACTAGATAAAAGTGTAAAACATTAGTATTAAAAATGGTTCGCCAATAAAAGGCGGTAAAATTGAATTTTTTGAAAAAAACATCTTTTATCTGAAAAAATTGAATTTGTTCTTATATTATGTCTAAGAAACACAATATATAAATGTTAAAATTAAATATAATATATAAGATTGAAAATGCAGTTAATACTATTCATAATTTCCTTTGAATTTATAGTTTATAAGTTTAGGTGCGCTCGAACTCGGTGTTGCATGTAGTGAAAGATATTGAATTACTTTAATGAGATAACGTACTATGACATCAAGGGGTGTTACAATCTCCCCTCCATCAACAAATTTCATCCTCACAATTTAAAAATATTTTTTGAAAATAAAAGGTTAAAAATAGAAAAATACTTTTTGTGGAAAACCCACATTTGGAATTCGGTTAATAAAATGTAGTCATATTAAGAGGGAAAGGGAATGAAAAAGTCACCACCAAATTATGATCTCGATTAAGAGATCATTGTTGGCAATAAGAGACACATAATTGGAGAAAAACATAAATATTTATAGGGAGTTATTGAGTTTATCAATCACAAACAAGTGTAAAATTGAGGGCCTCAAATACATCAATATATGATGATTTAAAATATCATCGGTTCAACAAATTATAAGGTATTAGGATAACACATTTTTGGATTTAAGATCCCTCCCTAATGTTTAAGAATTAATTTATTCATTGAATAAGAGGAATATATATATATATATATATATAATTGACAAGTAGAGTTTCATCCTTCAATTAATTTCTACCACAAACTCATCTTTCACTCCAAAATATAATAGAATTACAAAATATTATTTTTATCCAAATCGTATAGGATTCCAAAAAAATGAAATTATAATTTATATGTAAGACAATTTAATAAAAACTAAATTATAAAAAACATGACATCGTGTAGGCTAGTGGTAGGAGATGCACCCTTTTTACTGTTTGGTTGTGGGTTCAAGTCTCACGGCCTTGCGGGACGTGATGGGTTGTCACCCGGCCTCAAGGATATTCTTTTTATGACAATACAATAATAATATTAAGAAATTATTTAACCTTAACTATAGTATCCAATGTGAAACTTCATCGATTCAACACATTTAGACTTATCCAAAATACTTCGGTCCAAACTCACAGTCCAAAATTTATAATGAAGGTAAACACAATGAAGATCATTTTTTCCATTAAATAACATGAGAATACCTTCACCATGTATTCTTTTGAAACATTGTAACACTCTGAATTACCATAAATCCTTATTTATTACATTAATTCTTCCTTACTCCTTATAGAATACTGGATAAAGTCATTCTATCCAAAAAATTTGTAAACTTCAACAATGATGGAAAATACAAACCATCAATCATTTTATAGGTAGTCATGAATATCCAATATAATTTATCCAAATTTGTCATATATTATTCCAAAATCAGTACCTCAGTTTCAGAACCATATTATGGTTTATCTTTTTCCAACTATATATTTTAAAAAAAAAATTAACCTGTTATTGAGCCACTTTTCTAGATTCCACACAATCTCAAGTCCTTAATGAAATAGTACTTTAGTAAAATCCATTAATACTATATAATTCTTATAACATGTACATCATTAATACAATACTCAGATGACACAATACTTTAATAACAACTTTATAACTCTATTCATACCTCATCATCTTTAATAGTACCATAACATGATTATTATCCAATAACAGCATTTGGGTTATACTCTGATGATTTGGCCATTGATTCTCTTACTGTCTCAACTCCTTGCAGATGATGCATTGTACATATGAAACCTTTATCATAGCATTGCAATCACGTACTTGGCATCCGTTTTTGGACACTTATAAAAAACTTAAATTCCCTTCAATAATTTAACAATGTGATTATCTCCTTAGTTATCACATATGTGAAAGTCCTTCTTTCCCATCATCCATTTATCCATCTTTTCTATTCTATACTTTTCTTCTCTTGATTCCCTTCAAATCCATAGGACACAGAAAATTCATTACTTATCTTATTAACACATGATAATATTTCTTTTTATGATGAGAATCAATAGGAGGCAATTTCACTTTTAAAATTTGGCTTAATACCACAAAAGATATGATCCTTATTAATCTTTTGATCATGTGTATTGTCATAATTCTCATTCCTTCTACTAGGCTCCATTTTTAAACAATGGAATACAAAATTTTAGATTATGAATACCAATGCATAATTCAAAACATGTAAAATACCTAACATAAATTGAACAGATTTTTCATATTATCTATATTCATAAAAAAATTTCGTTGAAGATTTATTTACTCCTAAATCTTTTATAATGACTTGTAAAGAATATGTGAATTATCCTACAAATATTCCTCAGGAGTGTCGTAACCAAGAGTGCATAAAGGCTTTTTATCTGTACCAGGATACCCTGAGTCAAGCCTGAAACTCATTGTCGTTGTTTTCACTCCTAGGTACATTTGTTCGAGAGTTGTCTCTACCTTATCATATCAAGATAGAGATGTATTGCTTGGAAAATACACAAAATATCAACATTACCAAAATTCTAGGATGTTCTTATATACTAATACTCAAAGTATATCATAGGGTAATGTGAAATAATCATAGTTTTTCTATATCTAGTTTCCAAGGTATGTAATAAAAATCATGTGATACCAACTATAATGCCCTGTCCCCAGTTACCCAAAGTTGGTGCATTATTACATAACATTGGCATGATCAAAAAGGACCAAATCTTGAAAGACCAATCAGTTTAGCTGCCTTGGAAGTAATAGATACATTAATAAGTTTTACGTTACATTATAAAATGAAAAACAACATCAATATTGTCTCCATTGACCACATTTATATCCATTAGACTATACATGCAGATCAGTCATTATATACTTCATTGCTTCCTAAAAAAACAAAGAAAGATGTGATCTCAGATGCTTAGTAAATATAACAATATAGTTGAAACATTCATAAATATGCATAAACATTTAAGGCAATGTATAAAACTAAAACAAAAGCCTTTAAAATTTTAATTTCAGCATAATATGTCAAGGATAATTCTCATAATTCCATTTACTTATTGACATGGATATTCTACTAGTCGAATAATCACATGTAATATCAATAACTTATTTCATATAGATGTAATGAATAATGACAGACATCGTAACAACATTTTCATGACCTTATTCCAATACAAAAAATAATATTTTGTCAATACCTTGTGACGAGATAGCAGATTATCTCATGAGACATACTGATTCATCAAGGAGCTATAGCGGGCTCCAACGGTCTCTTACTATGTACAATGCATTCCTTATATGAAAATGATGAAACATAACATAAACATTCATTTTGAAACAACCATACGAAATGTCAGTAATTTATCCATAAACCATGAATGGTATAAAAATAGTATCTCTATAGTCAAACATAGAATAAATGATTCAATACAATATCAAATAATTTATTATAATAAATCAACCTCAATCAAGAATAATATCAAGTAAAAGAAGATGACATAGTTGAAAATGATCAGTAAATCTATTTGAGAGAAATATCCCTTTTTCATGAAATCGTTTAAAAGTCACACAATTTTTGAAGGAATAAATTTAAATTATATTTTTGAATAATAGTGTCCCATACCACTTTGAAACTTTTTAAAAGAATTAACATTTTAAAAAATTCATGTCCATATAAATAAATCCTTAAAAACGTTTTAAAAACATGGACATTAATGAGAAAGATAAATATTTAAAACACATAAAATGATGTTTTATTTAAATATTACCTTAAAAATATTTCTTTTTAAAACTCTTTTATGAATCATGTATACGGATAATAAATATTGTCCAGAAAATACTTACACATAAACAATCTAGGATAATAGCGAGATTGAGGAATTAACTCTTACCTTGAACATTTTCATATTCGATGGTATTTTAACCTAATATATAATAGTTAAAAAATTGTTATTAAATTATAGAAGAACTATATACATAAATATGATATCATATATGATCATCAAATATTTCTTTTGTTAATAATATTTCAGTAGTATCATCATTTCAGGTGTTAACTATTTCATTTTCCTTTATATGATTGGTTACATAATCCATGTTTTTATGGATGATATTTATTTTATTTATATCTAGAATGATATTATGTTCATAAACATTATTTTTATTCATAAAATTAAATTTATTCTTGAATGATTACGATGAGGAATGAATCTAATCATGTTCACGGAGACGGTAATCAGTACTTACACACGAGCGAAGATATCATTATAATGATGGGGAAATCATATGTAATTTTGTGGTATATCATATATAAAGAATCATTAAAATGTTTTATTTATTATTAACGTGTATTATACTCATTATTATACCCATCCAAATAATTAAGAGTTTGAATAACAAACTACACCACGATGTGGAGATGGTAAGTCGTACATACGTACGTATAACGACTTTGTAATTTAATGGATATATAGAATAATGAATATGGTTGTAACATATTTATAATAACATTACAGTATGTATAAGGTATTTGAGTTATTATTTTGGTATAGAAAAAACAATGAAATAGGAAGTGGAAGAAGAAATTAACTTGAAAGAGGGTGGTGAAATTATTACCTCTTCTTCGGGTGTTTCCTTTTGATTTGAACAAAACAGATCCTTATGATGGCTTTCATCTCAAGGTTATGACTCTAGAATAAATTGAGGGATTTTGGGAGGATATTTGGGTGGGTTTTTTCTGAGCCAAATTGCATGGGGTTGTGAAATTAAGAGAAGGGGAAGTACCCTTTTATAAGAGAGGTGAGGGTCACTTTAGGAAAATCATGAAATATTATTTTATAATAAAATCATTTTCAGTTTGTAGTATATCCAAAATTATTTATTTGTAGAATAAGGTAGTGATGGATCAAAAAATACTCAACCAATAGGTTTTATATTGGTTTAAGTCCCCATATTAACCTTGTCTTATAGATTTAACCCTTAGTTAAATAGTTTAACTTTTACTATGTATTCTTATATTATTATAACAAATGTTTAATAAACATACTATTAAAATCCAAGAGAATATAAAGTGGTTCATTAATGACATACCAACAATTATAAACCTTCTTTGGTAGAACCTTAGTTTTTTAGGACAATTATATAATTTAATAATATAATATTTATTTTTAAAAACTCATTTATGTCAATTTTGACACTATTTATTATTTGGTTTTTGTGAAAGTCATCACAAATTTATTACTTCGAAAAAGATACATTGAATCAACCTTAACATGTCATATTGACCTAGAAAATTCATGGATGTCATATAAAATTTGAAATTATTTTTATTTTAATATTTATAATACCATTAATTTGATTCTTTCCTTAATAAGGTAATTACTACATCATCATTATGTCATAAATAAATTTAAATATTTAAGGTAAAAAAATTATAACCAGAATACCATTATGTAGTAAATTTTATTATCCTTATAATGAATATTTATAGGCGAATTTATCTTATGTGTAACTCTATATTAATAATGGTTTAGTTACCAAACATTGAATTTAACAGTTTTAACTCTTCTTTAATAAAATAATAATAAATTTCCTAATCTAATAAAATTGGATCAATAGAATCATATTTTATTCCTAAGGTTTTTTTGGTGGAATTAAATTATCCAATATAATTAGAACATGTGTAAGTTTAATTATAATATCAATTTTTCATTAATTACCCTATATAATTTTAACAGTGGTAAATAAAACTCAAAAGATATTGTTCATAAAATATTATTTTCATTTTAATGAATCAAATTTTATGTACATATATCATCCATGTCAATATGATTTTTTCAATTCAATTCACCGAAGTGGAAAAATTATGTTTTGTTCAAATTTACATATTATTTTAGAAGGTGGGTAAAAGACGGTAAAAAGTTCAATAAAATTTTATACATATAATTTTATTATAAATTGACTAGAATGAATTAAATTGAAAATATATAGGTATTATTTATCTAATTTGAACTAAAATAAATTATTATAAAATAACTAATTATTTAAATAAAAATTTGGTTTTATACAATAAGAGTGTGTTTTTCACTATTCATAAAAAATTTAAGGTTTTCAGAAAAATACCGAAAATTCACACTAATATAATTTTGATATTCTGAATTCAAAAATGAATTATATTTTACCAAATGAAAAAAAATTTATGTCTCATTAATTATGTGAAAATTAATTCATGTTGTCAAAAACATAAAGTGTGTTTTTTAAAAAAGTAAAAACAATCAAATGGTTGACATGTGTTTATGTCTAATTTAAATGTGAAAGTACTCATAATGACCTAAATTGAATTTAATTATAAAAATATAATATAATTATACTTCAAAACCATTCAAATTCATAATTTAACACTATAAATTATTTTGATTAAAGAAAAGTTGTTTTTAATTAAAATTTAGTATTTTTAAATTTTTATAAAAATATAAAAGTTTTCAAAAAAGTACATATGATTCATATAATCTAAATTTTAATTTCCCTAATATAAGGATAATTTAATTTCATGAAATTGAATATATAAAAGTGTCAAATATTGTTTTTAAAAAGGGATCAGCATTAAAAGGCGGTAAAATTTCATTTTTATTAAGAAAAATCATTTATATGAAAAAATGAATTTGTTCTTATATTATATCTAAGAAACTCATATTATGGAGGTTAAAATTATATAGAGTATATAATATTAAAAATCAATTTAATACTATTCATAAATATTTTTTGAATGGCTAGTTTGGTATGTTGTGGTGCGCTCAAACTCAGTGTTGTGTGTAGCGTAAGCTATTGAATTTCTTTAATGAGATAAATTACTATGTAATATTGGGGTGTTACATCCACCATGATGTTTACATATCTTATGAATGGGTATTTACATTCTATGTTAAATAGAGATTACAATTTTTTGATCTTGTTCACACTATTAAACATTTTGAAGTGACATGGTATTATCAATAAATCATTTACCATCAATCATTCCATCTAAAAAACAGAATATACATTGGTTTCATAGAGCTAACACTTTTCACTACACCTATGTTTAATTATGATTCACTAGATAGGAAATAAATTAACATTGGTGTATATGTATTCTTAGGGGTATTATTTCTAAATTCCTCCATTTCATGAAAGTATGTGATATCCTTTAGTAAAAACCTACATTATGATGGAACATGCTCACAACAGTGAGAGAGGAAATGAAAAATGATATGGACCTATGTTTGAACATATACTTCATATACTAGTTATGTGTCTTTCTTGTTCGATGTAGGGCTTGGAAAAGTATAATAAATGCACTTGTCTTCCGTCCTCACATGGTATAAGATCACATGGGATTATATTTAACACTTATAGTGGATTGGGAGTACACATCGTGGGAGTATAATATGAAACTCAACATGTCCTCAAGGCTCTAATTATTTTGATTTTAGGCCATGTTTATGAACGGATGACCCATCCCTATTAGTGATTCCTGTCTAGGAATCTGGTTTAGCACATTGATGATGACTATTTTGCGAAATGAAGTGAAATCAATCAATAGATCTCTTCTTCATTAACTTTATTCACACATTTAGCAAGTTTATACCCACTAGCAGATATGTGGATGCTTTTAGTTTCTTTTTTTTGTAGAATAAATGAGTACATCTAGTGTTATAGGTAAAAATTAATAATAAAATCTCTCAATCCATGTTCAACCATGTACATGTAAATGTCTATTAGATTGATGAAATGATATTATACATAGATTATGCTATTGACATGTTGAAAAAAGATGAAAATTTTAATTTTGTTCCATACCCCAAATGTTCCAGGATAATCATTGATGATTGAAGTAGATCACTTGATAAGAGGATATACCATGTTTCAGAACTGCATTAGTTTCATGCATCATATTTTAATGAATAATCATATGGGAGCCATACGATCCATCCATATTTTCATTCCACTTCAACTATACCTATAAATATTCTTCATTTTAATTCACTGTAATGAATGGGGAATAAAATTCCACACATATTCTCCAATTATTTTTGATTATTTCATGTAAGGCTACTAACCTTAAAATCTTATTTCCTATACCAATTCTCATACTTATCTATCTCGAGATAATTCTTATGACTGGGTGGAATCAAACATAGCCAGTGTGTTGAGATGACTTGATTGATGGCTAAACACACCCTATTATCTTCCAATACCCTAATTCATAGAATCATTGGAAGTTTTCATGAACTGATAAGGGCCTTCCAATAGACTCCCTCTTAATGATAACAATTCCTTTTATAGAGAGGCTGAAATTGTGGAGGAAACCATCCCCTCAGAGAAAAAAGTAGATGATGTCCTGATATAAGTAGTGTTAATTTATGCCTTTATAGAAGATAGATAAATACTCAAAACTATATCTACTTCGTCACCATATGGGACAAAACATATTTCGATGGATTTTATTCTTGATTATACAATATCCATTTTTCCCTACAATGACATGCCCTCTAAAATATCATCCATGAAAAAAATTACCAAATGAAGGATTTGGCACCATATTCCAACATTAATTTTCAATATAAACTTTGAAAAAAAAATATCATGGAAATGCCCTCTTAAAACATTTCCTTATCCAAGGTTAATGTGAATTCCATTACTCGAGATTACAAAAAATTACAATATGCGTCATATTGTCTGAATAAAAACTTCATAAAAAGAGATTTAGAGTTTTATAAAATGTCAATAAATGGGTTTTTTCTACAATATATGATAAATTATTTTGATATTATTTATAAAAATATCTTATAACCTCCCAGTTTTTTGATTATACGGTCATCATATAAGCACAAATAGATGAACATGATTAGTTCATAGCTAAAATAACTTTGGATTTCAGAAAGGTTTTGTCAACACTATATAAAACTCTAAAACAAGATCAAGATTTATCCTCCTATAAAATGTATCATCATCCACTAGCAATTTTAGAAGAAAAAATAGTGGGTGACACTCCAACATTCAATTGAAATCCACCAATAGATAGTTACTGATATATTAGACTCCTCAGAAAAAAGTTTATAATTATATTTCATCATTTATTCTAGGGAAGGGATGGAGAGACTACAATATTTATAGATTACACTCTATTTTAAAATTCATCAATGTACATGCCCTTAATTAATTATATGTTTCTCTATTGTATTCTTTCATTCATCATGTTCATGAAATTTCATTTTCAACATATCATATAGATTTTTTAATACATCAATATTTTTATAATTACAATTATACCCAATGAATAACTAAAACACAGAAATATTGTAATACCACTCATTAGAATGGTACATGAAAAATTAATAAGGTAGTAATACATTATGATATATTTTTGTTCATCATTGTAAAATAATAAACTTTATAAGAAAATATATTCTAAATATCTTCAAGTGAGATAGGTCTCTAATTTTTTCATTGCCATGAATTTTGAGAGAATAAATTAATTTTTTTAGGTCCAATTTGTAGTCTCTAAAATATTTTTATATCATAAATTTTAAGTTTTATCTCATTCCTATTCTATTGAGGGATTCAATTTTCATTTTTGGATGTGTATATTGATACAGCTTCCCATAATGTGTTTTTAATTAAAAATGTTTGATGCATTTTCCATTTAACGAGTGGTCAATATTTTTAATGTCACATAGTGTTTATGTATAAGGATTAAATACTTGAATTTTTTCCATGCCTCCCTTTATTGTTTTTCAAAATGGAATTATTATTTCTCATTAAATTGTATGTTTATGGCATTGCAACTCACACCAATAATGTTCAATTTGTTTAGGATGAATAAAAAATAAATTATTATACTATAGTTCATGATTGTATATATTATACCTTCTATTATTGTAATTTAAGGACTTATAATCATACAATTTGTTTTGTATATTTTATGTTCTTCTAGATGAGGCCTTATGGTACAATACTATTTAGTCTTCTAAATCAGACCATCTATGTCTATAGTTTAGTGTCTTCCCACAAAGACATTCTATTTATTTGTATACCTAACAGATGAAATCTATTATGAAGGATAGATATTAATAAAGGGTTATAAAATCCTACATAATTACTATAACTATTAGAGATTTATATTTTTATAGGTTTCATGAACCTTTCATCCTGGATAAGACACTAATGGATGGACATTCATGAAGAGTTATGAGAGTTTTCATTCTTTCTCGAAAATGAGCATAGTATATTGTCTTCTAATGTAAATTATGTTATCCTTAATATGATTTTTTTACAATAGGTTGTTTATATCATTCCTTAAGGGGTTTCAATCAAGGATGATTAAATGGTACATAAACACTAAGAGAAGTAAAAAAACCCCAAAGGTGTGGAAATATTCTATTAATTTTCAATGGATGACGATGATCATTTGACCGTTATTGAATGGGGGGGCTTCCTCTTTTTGAAGGGTTTAATGAATGTATGTATATATTACTCATTCTTGTCTAAGAAGAGGGAGTTCCCACTCATTTCAATTTGTTGTGGATGATTTAAAAAATAAAATACTTATTCAATGAAGTAGTGAGTATAGATAAAAAAATATCCATGGAAGCTTATGGGCCACTTCGGGTAGTTCTATTAATGGTTCTGAACATCAAGACATATATTGTTCTATTTAGGGTTATGTGATGAGGTAAATTCAATGGATCATTATTAGAGTATCACATCTCTTCATTGATAATGGGTACAAATAATTATTATGTGACATCGATGATGATGATTCCACTAAAAGAGTCTATTCATGGGAAGCCTATATCATAATCTAGAAATATTAGATTCTATTGTAAATGGAGTCAAATGGATAGAGGTATAATATTAGTAATGCTGTTAACTAATATCTAAAATAGTCAGTGTAATAACTCATAGATTTAAGGTGTCATTTTCTTCCAGGACTTAAACAATCCATGGACCAAGTTAAATCATTGATCTATTTACCAATGAATGCTAACTAGGACCCATCATATCAGTTAGTCCTAGTTTCCAATATACTATATGGTAGAAATAGTTGAAATATCTCAAAGACATGGGATTACATGAGAAGTGTATCAAATCAGGTAATTAGTTTTTATTAACTCATATTACAAATAAATTGATGCGGTTTATTGTAAATTCAATAATCAAGAGGGGGTCAAGGAACCTAAAGGCCATTTCACTACATACTGAACACGATATCATGGTGAGGGAATGTAGAAAAACATTTCTATATTTTTTTTTCTGGACTAGAGGTATATGATGAAAATGTTACAACATCTATTGTGTTCATAAGATTGGACCTATGATCTTTATTAAGATTTAATGATCTAACACGTTCCTAATCTATAGAGACAAATATCATATAATGTAAATAAATTACTTTTTTCTCATACCGCTAATTACGGTTTTTAGAGAGATGAATTTTTTTATTCGTTAACATGTAATTTAGGGTCTTGTGATTTGGTAAGTTGAGAGTTACATTTTTACATCATACATCATTAACCAATGTGAATATATTTAGAGGTAATGATGCACTTGAACCTAGTACTATGGGAGTGTTATAGAATATCCTAATTAGGGTTCCCATGAGGAAGAGCACTCGAGCATCCTTTTGAGTAGGAGGTTGAAAGATTGTAAATCACAGTTCAAGGTTCTGAAATCATAAATAATGATAGGGAATTCTTTAGTTGAGGATGATCATGATTCACACAATACTGATTTGTTACACTATGGTGTTCTCAGGTCTCCCAAGGATTGAAGGTCCTTTATTTTAGTGAGGATACAATTATGGGTGATGGGTTAATGAACCTTATGTAGATCCTTCCACTGCATTGTCATGTAGTGGTATTCCAACAAAATTCCAAGGCCAAGAACGTGTTAGTGTCATCTGGAAATACCAAGTCATGATGATCGTTTTATTTATTAAAGTTATCAGAATGACAAGAAAATAACTCCAACAATTAGTTGTCTAGGTAAAGACTCTCATGGTCATTTGATATTCAATAATTATGGTTGATTATTTTCATATTTCAGTGTTTTGAATTATGGAATCCCCAATTAAGTATTAAAATTTCATTTTACTGTGATGTATTTTTCTAATTTTAAACATTATTTGAATATGATTTATTCCTTATTGATTAACTTCATTTGGTGAGGATGCATAAATAGAAATTAAAATGTGAAATTAATCCCAAGAGTCACCTTTCACCAGTCAATGGAATTTAAATATGGGAGGAATCCTCTATCCATGCACATGTTTAACAATAGGTATTCATAAGCTAAATCCCCTTTTGCGCAGATCTAATTCATGAAAAAATAATCCATATACATGTTTTATTCATGAATAAGAAATGTGATCTTATACAAAATGATAACCTAATAATAGTTTATATCATGCATTATGGACCATAACATAGTGTCATTTTTAACATTTTTTTGTCGGAATTCTCTAGGATTCTCTATTAATATTGTAATGCAATGAATAATGATAATGTTAGATAATTAAATGAGATTCCTCATTGTAGATCATGCTCATATAATAAAATGGCAAGAATATTATGTGTTAAATATATTGTTTGGGCCCTAGTTTGAAGACCAAAGGATCCCAATGTATCTTATGATATCAAAAATAAATCCATAAATAGTTATCATATATCTCCCCACATAGATCAAACTCATTTGTGGAGAGGACCAGTTTCATTTTCTATGAAATTCATGACTGGGCTCCATAATGGGTTATTCATGTGTGATCTTATAAAACTCTATGATCAATTAACAATTTATATCTTGCAATATAGACCGAAGAATAGGGTCATATAATATTCATTGTTGGGATTCCCTTTAATTCCATATTCATAGGTCAAACTTATATAAAAAGAGGATCAGTTTCCATTTATATGAATTTCATGATTGAGCATGGTGATGGGTTATTTGAGTGTGATCATAAACAACACTATGACCCACTATCAATTTATATCTAGCAAGATAGGCTGAAGCAAACGGTAATATATAACATTTTTTTCCATGCTTCCACAGGATTCCCTATTAATATTGTAAAATAATGAATCATGCCAACGTAAGATCATTCTATGAGGTCCCTCATTTTAGATCCAACTTATACATTAAAAGGGGTGGAACATTTTTTGTTTAATTCAATGTTCGGGTAGTTGTATGAATACCTGAGGATCCTAGTGTATCTTATAGTAACAAAAATAAATTTGGAAATAGTTTTTATATATATAGATCAAATTCATATGTGCAGAGGATCATTTTCATTTTCAATGAAATTAATGACTAGCCTTGGTGAAATTTTATTCCTGTTTTATCACATATCCTATAGGAATATGAATCCAGGAACATATAGGATATTTGAGTAATTATTCCTTATAATGATATAACTCATATGTATGAAATATGATCCATTATTGTTTTGAATATTTAGGATGAACCAATTATTAGAGTACCAATGTGTTCCTATACATCCAAAAGCGTTAAGAATCAAACCACACATAGTTCTAATAAATAAGTTTATGTACATAGGATGCGACTTTATATGATGAAAGGGACTTTTTTATTAATCTGTCTCTGTCTATGATGTTTCCATGACATTTCTAATGTACCATTTGTGTGGGCCAAGATTTTAATCGGGTTCACCTAATGGAGTATTCATTATGTTCATTCATTTATGAGAACAATGAAATACACATGGGTATTTTACTAAGATCAATGGTCTTTTTATCTAGACTTGGGGGTTTTCATCATACATTTGGGGGTATTTTAAATGTGAGAGTGCAATAACGAGTGAGTACGTTAGCCTATTCTATGTAGAAATAATTTTAGAGACTCTTTCATTATCACGCGATATATTATATGTTAGGTATATTATATTTATTTTCAATAATGTTGTGTTGAATTGATGATGATTTTGATAACAAATGTCTTTCCATCCAAGAAATTTATCATGTTCACAGGCAATCTTACAAAATCAAATTATCACCACCGATTTCTATATAATGAAACTAATATTATTTCACCTCAAGCTAGAATGGTTTTCTCATTATATGGAAGTAACAGAGGGTGATTTTCCTAGAAATACTATATTGAATCCTTCACATCATCAATGGTTGTATATATAGTATTTCAGAAATTGTAGTGGGGATAATTTTTATATGAAAATTCAGTATATGTCTACTAATTGGGATGTATGGGGTGGAAATGACTATTCCTGGAATCCATCCAACCATCTATGGATTTAGTGGTGTTGAATATATCTAGTGGTACATCCATTTGACCCACCTATTATACACAACCATTCACAGATTATTGACATTAGGGTCTTATCATTATATCTTCCAGGTTATCAATTCATGTTGGGGCCAGATGATCAAATCAATAATGTGGTGGTTGTCTCCATAAAGGATAAAAATCATGACCATATCCAATTTCTATTTTTATGATTCATTTTTATCTGGATACTAATTCTGGAAAATTTTTGGATTCTATACCTAAAGGATGAAAAATTCACATCTCATTGGTGAGAGGATATATATTCTGTTTCATGAAGATAGTAACAGGTGAAGATATTTACCCTAAGTAAATCCTCATTGATAAATTTGAGGTTGGGTATTACAATCTTGTACTAGACTATTCATTCCTCTAAGGAAGGTATTTTGGGACTCTATGGTGTTTAATGGGATATCGTTTCACCTTTTCGGTTATCCTTAGAGTAATTTTACCATGGTGGTGGAAACTACTCATTTTAAGGATCTAGGGTTTTATTATCCTTTGATTTCAAATAAATGGAGCCTCATTTTGGGCATCAATATAACATCACTCTCAAAATATTTTTCCAACATTTCACTAATAAATATTCAAATATTGAATGATTTTTTTTGTAATGATAGTGATGATATTTAATGAGGGATTCAATGTGACAATAGTCACCTCATCCTTTTCCAAATAGTTGGGATAATCTATACCACACATTTCAACTTTATGGGTAACATGAGGGTACTTCCTAAATCACACGGTTTCATTAGGAATTTAGGGATTATTACCTTTGATTGATTTGATTGTATTTTCTAGATAATTACATTATTCTACAACGTTAATAATATATATAAGCGATTTTTGATTCTTCATTCCTTCTCCAAAATGAGTGTGGTTTGTGTCCTTGTGGGAAGAATATATGATATGTTTTATTGGTATTGACATCATATCCTAGAAAAGATTGATTTCCTTTTGGGTGATGTAAATAATTCCCATATCCCTATGGGATGAAGTTGATATGGGATCATCATTAACACCATATTACCCTTTTTTTGAAGATCAAATGAATCTTTAAGGGGTAGATGACATAAAAATCACCACAACCATATTATATAAAGTCGATTGAAAGTCCCCAATAATTTCAAGGAGACATTCATTGGTTTTTATGACCTTAGGGGGTAATGGCAGTTGTAAATTTTCACTCAGCCTTATGGGATATGTTCAATAATGGATGGATACAATGGAAGATATGATAGTGATATACTAATGTTGAGATAATTTCATTCACACATGTGCTGAACACAGTGGATTTTATGACTATAATCAGTTACTTTAGGGAGATGTTTCATATCACATGACTTTTGTTCTATATTATAATTAAGTTCTAATTTTGTCCAGAGGCCCCAATCATGAGCCATTTTTAAGTCCTCTCTATCTATTGATGATGTTTTTGTGATCTTAATGTGAGGTATATCTGATGGATTGACAAACTATCACACATATTTCTTATTCCAATGATCTATCCACAGACAATGCCATTATAGGATTCCATTTCATGTGAGCTTTTCTATCAAGGGTACTAAGTGAAGTGAAATGCTTCAAACACACCCTAGCCTTCTATATGATTTATAAATTGGTTTTAGTGATAAATTTATAGAGGTATTCCATGATTTAGTGGATATAATGTGTTATGATTTTTTCCATTTCAAAAATAAAATCAATTTACAAATATATATATTCAAGAACTATCAGACAAAATATCATGATTCAGTCTTAATGTTGAACCACATATCCCTTATAAGGGTGGTGTTTTTCCTTTGATCACTAATTAATTTAATATATATTTTTATGTATTTAATTCATAAACTGCAATTTTATATAATTTAAATCTTCATAGTAAGAATAAACGTTTGTAATAAACATATTTTTGATGATGCCTCTATATTCCTCTCTCCTTATATCCATGTTGACCTATTACTCACTAAGGGAATGTTCTTTAACCTAGTCAAAACACATTAGTCACACCACCAGGTCAACATCTCACTATTGTGAGATGTATCTAGTAATTTATAGTCAAATATATAAATATAACCATTCTGTTATGAGATCATCTCTATATTATGGTTTCATAAAAATGGGTGAATTTCCTTTTCTACCTGAGAAATCACTATATGGCTATTTTTAACGACATAAGTAATGGGTACAGTCCCTATAAACCTTCCCAATACTACCTCAAGGTTGAATATTATTTTATTTTTCACCTTCTACATTGGTTAAATATTTAGTGGTTGCTGTAATTTTTACAAGTACCCATCATACAACTTAAATAACAATATCGCTGAGTAGTGTATGGATGTGACCATTGTCTCGTATCATTGTTTGAATATACCTACAAACCTTTTGGGGTTGATTATGGCTATTAGATTGTTATATGAAATCTAAAAATTATTATGAGGTTTTTTTATTGATATGAAAATGTGGTCTCTCTATTGATAATATACTGATGTTTTCTAGTGATATTATATATTTTACATGGGGAAATGAGGATTCTTATTAGTGGTTTGTGGGATATTCAAGTCAAGCCTAGTTTAAGTGATGGTATGATCCATCTTTGAAAATTTATTCCCTATTCAAATATGATAAAAACCCTCCAAATGGGAGAAGGGATATAAGGTTTCACCTATTTACTCTCTAAATGATTTTGGTGAATCCAATCATTAGAGGGAGTAGAAATATGCACCTATATACTATAAAATAATTGAAAAAACCATGTATAATCATTGATAGGGATATGTAAATTTTCTTTGGTAATTACCAAATTAGGTTGATGTACTTAGATTGGAGAGAGAATATAGATCAAATCCTATTTATCCACTGTTATATAATAACAGATTTATTATATGGAATGTGAGCCAACACTATGTTAACTTTTATACAAATTTGATGAACCATTTTAGGATTGGTAATGTAGAACAATCTTTTACCTCCTCTTTTAATGCAATATCAAAACAAAACTCACAGATAGAAGAAATAATATTCACTTACTCAAATTTAGAAACATGTTCATGTGTATCATGGTGATACGATTCTCTTGAAATTTGGTTAAGAACATACACATTCCCCTATATCATTGCTTGACTATTTTGGAAATGTTTCACCATTATTGACCGAATATAAAGGATTTTTTTGAATGGTGTATGTAGGTATATAGGACATTACATTCCAAAAAACAAGAATATATTGAAATATTTATTTCATTAAAATGGTGATATATTCCTAATACTTTTCTCTTTATTCAATATAAATATTCCAAATGGATTTATGAGTAGAAGAATAGATACATGTCTTCTATATTTTTGGTTCTTGGATGTGTGGGAAGACATGGACTGGGTGAGTAAGGATAAAATACATCTTCCTATCTTTTTTTTATAATATATCAGTGGTATTTTTGTATGTGGGGATATGATTAAACACTCATTGGTATTTAGATTACATCACCTAGTGATATCTCACTGGTTTCGAGGTATGAAAATCTACGATGGTGACCTGACAGGTAGATCCCTCAATAGGTGATTGTGGGGGCTTTGGAAAAACTAAACTGGTGGTGGGTGTTGAAACGAGATCTATAAAGAATATAATATACTATAATGGGTCCATGATAGATTCCTTGAAAATCCTTCCTATTATATTTATGGAGTTAATGGAATGTCAATGGGGATATTCCCTAGAATCGGTGAAATGTGGTTACAGGAAGCACCAGTTTTACCGTATACTTACCTAGGCTAATTTGGAATGTGATATTTATTTTTGGGAGAAACTTTTTTATTTTATAGAGGGTAAAGATGATACCGTGTCAATAATACTCTCTAACCATCACATTATTGTACAAAATTTTTAATTCGTTAAGTGGCTGACATTATTTCTCAACCTACGGAGGCTGTTGTCATAGTTGGGGTTCCCAATCCTTTTCTTGAAAATATAATGACATGAGGTCAAGGAATGTCTTGTGATTATACTATCAATAATTCGTTGGATAAATGTTAATATTTTATTATATTTTTACTACATTTTTTTATGAAAAATTCATAAACAGATATGCCCAATGAATCAGTTTTTTAAATATCATTATTAGTTAATCCATTTCTTTAATGTAGAGTATACCTAACAAAACTGACCATCCCATGGTAATACAAAATAAAATTTAATAATTGTATGATTCAGGTCAAGTTTTTAATTTTTTATTTTTATTAATTACTATTTTATATATAGGCCTATGTATGAGGATGTCTGATGCCTTTAGGATCACCATAACTATGTTACCACAAGATTTCATGTCAGGATTTCCATTTTTTCAACCAAAAAGTTTATTTTTTCTTGAAATGTGATTTTGAGGGGATTAGTAAAGTTTTTCAATAAATCATTTTTCAATTTTTTATCAATAGAAAAACTCAATCACTCCCACATCTTTGATATTCCATGATCATTCATTCTAAGGTCATCAACTCATTGGTATTTCAAGTTGGATGTTCTTATTCAAACATACTTGTAAATATGATGGGAGTTCAGTATAATCACACCATTTTGGTGGGAATTATTCCCCACATTGGGAGTGTCATATAGATTTATGATATGTTCATGATTCCTTACAAGGCCCCAATATGTGACTGGTTACCCTGACAAAATGATCAGTTGTATAACCCCTATACATTCATGAATTTGTTTTATTAAGGAATATATATATATATACATATTTGAGGTTATCAATATAATTTTAAATTATTTATTTAAAATTGTATACTACATATTTTTTTAATCCTTATTGTCGGGAGATCTATAATTTAATACTATTTATGTAGGTGATCTGTGTTTTAGAGTTAGGAATGAAACTACAAGATGCATCCTCGGTATCCAGTTAGAATATGAATTTGAATCCATATAGTTCAATTTTCATAGTTTAAGGTCGTATGACAATACTACATCAATATGTTTAACATTATATAGTGTGGAAATATATGAGTCCATTTATTCTTGGAATAAGTTCCTTGGGAATAAGGACGGAATAATCCGTTTCCTATTTGTAATAAAAATCAAAGTCCCCATAGTTCATTGTTATGTGTGTCTACTTCATGAATGGTGTTATGGTGTAGGTTTTTGAGTGGAAATTATAAATATACATCTTCCTTGAGTGACCTCATCAGAAATATGAATGTTTAAGTGAATAAGATATGTAATAAAATTTACATATCAATGAGGGGACACTGTTATATCATTTATATCATGATATTAGCACAATAATCTATAGTATATAAGCCAATAAGTGTTATAGTGACCCACAAATTTACAATATAGATATTATATCTTATTTTATTAATATTAATTAATGATCATAACTATAAAAATTGGGTCATGCTGACAACACAAACACACCAATATAACATGGTCATTGGGTCCTCACCCACCATGTACCACTTGTAGCCCCGCAGACAACTATTCCCAAAATTACGGACCACCCACATGACCAAAAATGACTTATATCTAGTCTATATCCCCATAGGACAACACATGTACTTTCTTTTATACATTTTCATCACTTTTACACACCCTTGGAAACTTCCCCAGAGGTCATCCATCCTAACCACTAATCCATGAAAATCATGCTTAAATATGGAGTTCTAGTCATGCCGGATGACAAAAAGAATGGTTCACCTTGTTTACATGGGTCATATTACTTAGTAATTTAACCCTTTATGATTCTTGGTCGTTAAATGTACACCCCCTTTGGATAAAAACATCATTTTTTGGACCATATATATCATCCCAATCAGTTCCACCGCACTTAATGATGGGTTACTCCTATAATACCACTGTAACAACGGGGCCCAATATCCCGTATAGAAACCCTACCTTAACATGACCATATTGTAATGGACAATCGAGAACCACCAGTTTCCCTATAGACATGTTGTCCCCTCCCTAGGGCCCACTCAAATTCTTGAATGGGTCACCAAAATAACAACTGTCCATATAGGCCAACACATGTTCTTTCTTGTGTTATTTTTTCTCACACGTACAAAACCAGAGAAACATGCCAAGATGTCATCCATCATGATTACTACTCTAGGATATAAATTCTTAACAATTGAGATTTAATAAACTAGGATTGATTATATTAGTCATATCATTTAACCATTTATCCATTTATCATTTTGGGGTGATACATTCACACCCCCATCGGAGCACAACATCCATGTTGTGGACATAACATCTCATCCCAGGTAGTTCCACTTCCATTAAAGCTAGGATTATAATGTAATATCAATGTGATAGGTGGGCCACAATAATTTCATAGACACCCTCTATATCATGTTCATTTGGTCTTGGCCCTCTATGAACTGCATGATGCTAGATAGACATGTGTCCCTCTCCCTTGGGTCCAACCATATGCTTGTAGGGGTCATCTATGTTACTAGTATCCCCATAAGACAACACATTTTATTTCCAATGTTCTTCTTCCTCACTCACACACACCCTGATAAATATTATAGGAGGACACCCATCCTAATCAATACTCCATGCCAAGAATGTTTACCTTTAGAATTATATTCCAGAAGGCTCCCAAAATTAAATTTACACCTTATTGAAAAGGGAATTGTCATTTCATAATTTAACCCTTTGTCATTATGGGGTTTTATAATAATGTCTCATACTAGAATCATATATGTTCAACTTCATTAAAAACATGGATATATAGACAATTTGTTCAGAGGTTTATTACATCATCACCCAGATTGGTCTTTATAACTAAAACTATTTTTAGACATATCATACATTATTCCTTTATTCATAACATATGGAATGGAAAAAATATATAGGGAGAGGTCAAATTTCTAGTTCAGTTAAAGAATGAATAGTTCAACATGACATGAGAATCAGGGTTCGAGAACATGAGAATACCATTTTAGAATTATTCCATGCATAACATAGGTTGTAAAATTGGAAGTGGAATTAATCATGGTAATTTAAAACACATAAATCATAATGTAATTAAATGAAAATAAGAAATATAGTAATTTTTTTAATAATATATATATTTATAGAAAACACATCAGTATATGAAATCATTTTTTAGTTCTCATGCAAAATTTTAAGACATTCATAGTTGTTTTGGTTCCCTCCCCAAATCATTTTGGTAGTATATATGCATTCCCAATACATCATGGTGGACAGAGACCCTTACTAAATTCTGTTCACTCACACTTCTTTCCCATATTATCTAATGAAATATAAATCATTACCCAATGTAATAGAGGTCTATATAATTTTTGTGTTGCCCATCCCATTATTTAAATAATAAAAATGTGACCCTAAATATTTCAAATCATTCATCATATCATTATTAGTGAAAATGAAATTGGTTTCATAAATATTTCATCGGGGCATAAACATTGTAATAGAAATGAGGTTTATAATTATTATATCAATTCATCATAGGATATCCCATGTAAAAGGGGATGTGAATCAAAACCCATTTTTTCATCATAATCAAAAATCATCTGGAGAAATAATTGGGATGGTATCCTTAGATCATATCCTTATCAGACAATATATATAATTAATGTTTTTTTCATTGATAATTATGAATAATACTAAATGATAATTAAAAACATTATGTAGTAAAATGACCTTTCCATATATGAAATTACTTTTAAAAGATTAAAAAATTCAAAATATTAAAGAGATTTTTTTTAAAAAAATGGAAAATTATAAAGGGTGATGTAAATAATTTATGGTTCACGAATGTTAGAAATATTTTTAATTTCATAAATATTAAAACAATTATTTTTTTCACATTTTTTATAAAAATTAAAACACACCGTCATCATAAAATTATAATGACGTTCCTTTTAAATAATTTTCTAAATTGTCTAAAATGGGAAAGATTAATTTAAATAATCATATAAAAGTCCAATAAAAATGATTGAAATAATTTCATTGGAAACAAATATATTAAAAAAATTTATTTTCATATGAAGAGGTAAATAATGTCAGTTTTCTATAAAAATATTATGTGGGTATTATGGGTACTTATATAAAAACACATATATTTATTTCACAATAATAAATTATTTAATTACACAAAATTACACTTATTAAAACACCAATGATCTAAAAGTATGGTATCATTGGGAATTAGGTGATTTTTTTACAAATTTAAACAAGAATTAAAACATCATTATGAAATACTTCTTTAACATGATTGAGCTTAAAACCGTATCAGATAATCTGAGGAAATCCATGAGAATGGGTGATCTATAAAGTTTAGTAAGGGACTAAACTAGGAATAACATGAATATAATGATACATGGAAGACAAGGCATATCAGTGAGACATAAAGGAATGTGAATAATTAGGAATCATATAGAATAATATTCATAAAATTTAAAATCTGGGAAGGGATGGGTCGTCTCGGTCGAGGGATGCCACATTTATCTCCAGTTTTATGATTGTGGTTTCCATCGTACCAGCCCCCATAAAGGAGGGACCTTTATTGTCCGATAAGGATGTAGAACACTCCTTTTCCCCCCATATCCATTCTTGAGTTCCTAACTCCATTATCTAAAATATCTCTATGACTTAAGGTACCTGATTTGTTCAATGAAAGACCTAATATCCTAATCTCAATCACGGAGTTCAACGTTGAATAAACTATACTCAACCAGATCTCAAATTTTCATTTTTCGAAACATCGGCCTTCGATGGAGGCTTTCGATTGATTCATGGTTGGATCTTGTGATTTTTAAGAGCATTCTACCGTAGGGTAGCTCTATAGGAAGAACATTATGATTTGGGTCACTTCACAAAAGTATCTAATTAACGCTTGTTCAATCTCTCCTCACATTTGCAACAGGTATCCATTTTTTCTATCCAGAGAGACTTACGAATACCACAAGATGTTTGTCTCTCCTTTGGTTCCCATTTGGGTAATAATTCCTAATATCGCTTTTCCATTCTAGGATCCTACGATTATTAGTATGATAGGGAACATAATAAGTAGGTTCATGTGATATGATAGTCAAACAAAGGCCCTTTCCCACCCTATTAACCCACGTGTATGTATTGAAATTGATGCCTTAATAAACCATCCTGATTTTTTTATAATAGTTGGATAACAGATTTGGTATATAAAACATGTGGTTGATGAATCCAAGGTGGACTATAGATCAGTCAATATTAGATTGGGTCACTTGTAATAGGATTATAGGTGTGGCCTTATGTATCAAGATCTATATGTCGGTTTGGAGATTTTAGATTAATATAAGGCTCCTACATCCAATGATATTGGATCCTCTGGTCAGGTATATATAGATGTGAAGATAATGAAAAAGGAAGTTACAAAGAATCGTTATATTGATAATCCCATGGTTAGTGATATCTTCATGTAGATTAGGAAGGATTTGGAGGATCCTTATCCTTTTGGGAAACCTTAGGTTATGCAAAGGATTTCAGGAACACAGAAGGATGCTTACTTGGAGCATCCTTAGGTGGTCACTAGTTATTCTAAGACTCCTATGGGCATGTCATTTGCAAAGGTGGTACATTCATGGGGTAGCAGAATTGCATGAGGACATGAAGTCACTGCCATAGAACATAAATAGTGTTATTCCATAGGGTATATCACATTATCCAAGGAGGTTGTAGGTATGTACTTGATCAAGAAAAGTTCTAGAACAAAGGTGGAATACATTTCACATATAAATCATTTGAAACCAGTTCATGGGATTGAGTATGACTTGTTCATGGCCTCTTTATATGGAAAGATGAGTGAGTCCAGTGCAGGAGATAGAGAGGAGGGTTTAGGAGAGAGACCTCTGATTCAGAGGAGTGAAAATAATCGAAAGGGAATGTGTAAAGCAAGGAAGGATTAATCCATTCTACCACTTAAAATATATACATGTTCAAAAAATAAATTGAAATCCAAGAATACATCCAATGATGTTTCTTTTCACCATAAAAATTCATATGTGGTGCTCGAGCAATCCATGGAATTTCTTATGAGTTTAAAAAAAGCAGTTGATCAGGTTCTAACACTCAATGCATGAGAAGAGGAAGTCACTAAAATTATGGAGAGGTCAATGACTGTCATCCTAAATGATGAGAAATATTATCAGATTCACAAGAAGAATATGATTCTTATTATGGTCTACAGTAATGGAAAGATTATCATTTTGGAATACATTCAGACATTTCACATGCTGACCTTCTAGTTTGATGATATTCTATTTGATGAACCAAAATTCATGTATCCAATATATCATGGAAACTATCTAGGGAGATTAATTCATATTGTCATAATATTTCTAACAATGGTAATTTTTTATATTTCTATGTCTTATTTCATGGTTTCTCACTTTTTCTTCAAAATTATTTTTATAATAAAAATTAAATTTCAATCAGTTAGAAATGGGGCGAAAAATTATAACAATACATCATAAAGAGAAGTCAAGGCTAAAATGTCTTGAATTTATAGTGGAGAGTGTCCCATAAATTAATTAGGAACACCCATATCTCAACATGATGTATCATGTTATTAAACATTGCCTAATTCATTTGATCCCTATATAATTTTTGGTGCACCTGTCACTTTAATTTCATTTTCATGCTCAAGTATGCCACATAGATCATAAAACATGGATTCATTCATCATAATAATTTATTACACGATAATTTATACTGTAATAAAACATTTATTCCGCAAATTAAATGTTAAATTTGTAGAAAAGTTAAGACACTTGATATGAAATGATCACGATATTCACTACACAATTGGGTTGACATCGAAAATCGGGGGGAAAATTCAGCATCATAACAGTTCCACATAAAAATGTGCTGATGAGATAGAGATTGTCTTTAATAATTTTGAAATTAATAGGTTAGTAATAGGGATATGGAAGGAAATTTTCACATATTTATTTATGAAAGATAAAGACATATGTCATCATTTATAAATAATGTGGTATGTTTGGTAGAATTTTTAAATCATAACCCATCATTAATTATTTAAATTAATTTTTCATAATATGATAATTAAACTTTTATAAAAAAATATAATGGAAAGAACCCTTATGAACTTTTTTCATGGTAACATGTGTTATTATGAGGGATTAATGAGAATGAAAGGGGAATTTCACTATTTATACATCATAAAGAATGTATAATGGTGTTTTGAAAGTATACCACATCAATAGGAAAATCATAAAAGATCATAACATATAGGATATTCTTGAATAAAACTGAGAAAAAGAGGATCCCTTTCCTTAACTATATGACACCAAAAGCTTGAAAGGGGATTCTAGAGAACATGTGTGAACCTTGAGAGGATTCTATAAATATTAGGGAAGATGGAGGTCTTTTTATAATGATTTTTAGTGTATATAATTGCGATCTAGGGTAGGTTATATTGGAAACTTTGGAGATTATTTTAATACGTAGGGTTTAGACTATACAAAATTAAATATTTCAAACCACCATCCATCACATTGATTTTGCCCATGTTTTTTACCAATGTTAATTGGTTTTCTTTATTTTATTAGGAAAATGGCCTAACATATTAAATAATTCCCTTGATTTTGTGGAGCTGCGTCACAATTTTAACTGAATGATTTTAAATCTATAAAATATATTAAATGTTTTGAAGGATTCATAAAGGAATAGTAAAATTAATCATGTAAACTGAATATCACATTGATTTAAGTTGAAAACATGTATTTTTTCATGTATACACATTTTAGTATTTATTACATAATTTTTGGGTCATTATGATGTCATAAAACATACCATATATTTATATAGTTTTTACTTTTTACTTGAAATTTTGACTGTCTCCGAAAATTATGAAAAATTCACCTTTAAATAATTTGTACATAATTATTCCAAAAATAATCTTCATTTTTTCCTAAATAATATTTTAAATATTTGATTTCTTACTTTCTAAATAAGATTGAACATTTACAGGAAAAATGATGGCTATTTTGACAATAAAAAGTTTCAAACCCTTAAAAAACATAATTTAACATAATAAATATTTTATGACAAATTAATGTTAATAAAAAATATTTAATAATAATTTGTTTTTAAATACTATTTATTTCAAAAAAAATCCATTAATTCTATAAAATATATCCCTTAATTGAATTTGAATATTACCCAAAAATACAATTTGTGCTAAATTAAATCAAAATAAAAATCATTTATATATTATTAATAAAAATTATAAAATTCATAATTATATACATTATAAAAATTCATATAATTATGTTCATGATACATATCCCTTTATTACACCAGAGTAATCCATAAGAGTAATGTTCGAGACAATGATGCTTCTATGGGGTTGTTCGGAAAACATGGTTTGGGCTATGATATCGATGTATAGGGACATCTCCCATAAAAAAATTTCCCTCATTAATAAGTTGTCAGATATAATCTTGGTCTAGGTTAATGAAATCTCTTAGTGATGATATCTCCATTAAAATATTTAATAAATGGGTTTTATAATGTATAATCCTACTAGATGCGGCCAACAATTCCATTATCTGTGTCAATTGGAATTGTTAATCCCCTATATTTATATTAATCACATGATCACTATTTAATTATAATATTAACAATGTTAATATTAAAAACAATATTTTAAAACTAATGATATATCCTAATAATTTCTTGTGCTTTATATAATCATTTTATATAAGATAATATTTTATTAAATAAAAAATGGGATCTTCATTCCTAATAGTTCGGTTCTTTACAATCATACACTCCTGAGAAGTTTCACCCTCAATATTTTCATTTCACCCCAACATAAATCAAATGAGGGAAATTATGACTCATCCCTTCCTATAGTTTCTACAGTGCTTCTACAAACATGTTGTTTCTCCACAACACATTAAAAAGTGTTATTATCATATTTCGTAAAATGGTGTCCCTACAAACAAAGATCATCACATAATTCTCCTAATAGGAATGATAATTATCCTATGGTACCACCTATATATTGAGTACATGTGAGGGGTTTGGTATGTACTTCATCACCGGTGACACATGGAATACATAATGAAATCGATATAGGGTAGGTAGAATGCAAGTAGATAGTACACCGTTCCAATGCGATCTAGTAACTCAAAGGGGACAATGTATTTTGGAATCAAATTTTCCCTTCTTCCCAAACCTCATCACTTTCTTCCATGGAGATATTTAAAGGAATATCATGTCTCCAACATCAAACTCTAGGTCTCATCGATGATTTTCTGCATATCTCTTTTTCCAACACCGAGTCACCTTGATGTATTGCTGAATTGTCTAAACCTTTTCCACCATTTCCCCAACCATTGTAAGGAATATCAGTTTTTGATCCCTATAATTATCAAAACATGATGGTATGTTACATTTATTTCCATAAATCCCAGCATAGGGTTCAATTTGTATTCTTGAATGGAAAATGTTTTTATAAGATTACTCAACAAATGGAAGATGTTGATCTCATCCTCCTTTGAAGTTAATTGAGCATACTCTCAACATGTCCTAAATTGATAGGATAGTTAGATCTGATGGTCCATCAGTTTGAGGGTGATAATTTGTTTTAAAGTTCAACTTAGTATTTAGATCACGCTGGAGACTCTTCCACATCCTAGAGGTGAATCATGGATCTCAATTGGATACAATTGTTAGTGGCACTCCATGCATCATTCCCACTTCCCTGATATATAATTGTGCAAGTAGATTCCGTGATAATTTATCTTGTATCATGATAAAGTGTGAATTATTTGTATGGTGATCCACCATAACACATATATCATTAATCATTATTATGTATTTTAAATATTTGTGATAATGTTCAGGGTGATGTTTTCCCATTTCCATGTAGGTCCGGGTAATGGTTGCATCATCCCCCTTTTTTGTCTTCCACATCCACTTGCAGACATGTAAGACATATTTATGTATATTATATGATCTTCAACATAATATTCTCCCAAAAATAATATTCCAGTATACCATGATACATCGTTGTTCTTCCACAGTGGATGGAAAAGTTTGAGCTATACGAATCATCCAATAACTACTTCTTTAACTCAAGATTTTTTAGTACACATAGTCTTGATCCAAATCATAAAACACCATCGTCATTAACATTAAACTCTGAAGGTTGTCCTTTTCTTTTAGTATCCTCATTATTTTGAAATTTTTACAAAAAATCATTAATCAATCTTTAACCTCTCTAGAAGTAATGGGTAAGAAATAATTTGTGAAATGATTGATGATGTTTCTCTCTCTATGATTCCCCTATCACTTATTTCCTTATTTAAGAAGATCATATCCCGATAAATACACTTTATTTACATAATTTCTAGTTCCTTTATGCGTATATAATCTACCACATTATATACATTACTAGAATGGTCATGGATGAAGTAGCCATAATCTTTGATCACCTCTAATCGTCTTTGTTGGCGCATATTCAGTTTTTTTTCTATAAATATATACCTGATGTTTTTGTGATATATATATATTTCATACTACTCCACAAAGATATAATTCCACCATATTTTCAAATAGAATATCCCTACATCTATATCCAGATCATGTTTTGGTTGGTTCTATTCATGATCTTTCAACTACCTTAAAGCAAAAGGAATGAATTTGTCATTTTTTATTAACACACCTCCCAAGCTATTCTTCAATGCATCTCTAAATACAAATAAAATTACTCCAATTGTTGGTAGTGTGATCCCATGTGTAGTGAGAATCATTCTTTTAGACCCCTTGATGCTTTCTCTAAATTCATCATTCCAAGAAATCTTTACACAATATCAAGTTATCATGGTATGATGGTATGATAATTGTGAGAAATTTCTCAAACATCAGAGATAATACTAATCTCACCTAAGGAAACTATGAATATCATTCAAAGATATTGGCCTTTTCAATCCTTCAATTATATTTATTTTTGAAGGGTCTTCGGATATCCAATTTCTTGTGATGATATTTCCCATGAATAATTTTTTCTTCAACCAGAACACACATTTATTGTACATGGCATAAATCATTTCCATTTTCAAGGTCTTTAGAACAATACTCAAATACTCCTCATGATCCACCTCATATTTATAGTACATTATAATATAATCTATAAATGCTACCATATTTTTTAAGGTTATCTATATATTCTTTATTCACTACGTACATTAATATTGTTGGATCATTAATGATTTTGAATGGAATTACTATGAATTCATAGTTCATGTTTTTTTAATGAAATTTATTCTTGAGGATATTCTTTTTCATCACCCTATCATGGTAATATCCATAATACAGATCCACCATGTACATGTATTTTTCTCAATATAGCTATTTTTACAAGTCATTAATCCAAGGCTAGGTGTATTTGTTCATTATTATGGTCTTGTTGAGCTCATGATAATCGATGCAAAGGCGCATTGACCCATCCTTCTTCCTGATGAAGAGGAATCTTGCATCCTATGATGAAGCAAATAGGAAAAGTAATTATTTTTCCAGATTATCTTATAGATGTTTCCCCTGATCCTAATTTTCTACAACATCCATTCTATCTTGATTCTTGTATAACCGTAACACCCCACTTACAATCTCGATTGAAAATTTAACATCTCAGCTTGGAGGAAGACTAAAAAATTCCTCAAGAAAGACATCAGTGTATTCCATCACAATTATTATGTATTCAAGGATGAATATTTCATTAAAATAAATCATTTTAAATAAATATTCTTTCCTATTAGGTAATGATATCCATGCTTTATATAATTGTGATAATGAATATTCATCATTCTACTTGAATTTGTACAGAATCTGAGGACGATTCGTAATATGAAGAGTTATTTCCTTCTCACAAGAATTTATGTTGTGTCTATATATGGAGAACCAATCTAACCCAAAATTTCATCAATTTCCACCTAATGGAGAATGGAAATGTTTTTTTTGGAAATTCGTCCCACAAAGGTTTACCTAGGAGGAGTGATATACATGAGATACAATAATTTCAGCATATTCTATTTTAACCGAGATCTCAACTTCCATTAATTTTTTTGGTGTTTGAATATTTATACAAAAAATTATTGATATAAAAGAATTCATAGAACCAGAATAAAAAATTATGTTTGCTATTTTTAATGAATAAATAGTGTAATTATCACCACTTTGATTTCAGGAATCACTTTGATGTTGGTGAAGGTAAAAGATATCCCATGATACCTTGGAGGTTGTTGTCTATCTCTAAAACCCCTTCTCAAAGAGAATTTGTTTTCAAAATTTCCTAGTACCATGCTTTTGTAGAAATGAACAACATGCTAAGTGTTGACTAGATAATTCCTTTGCTCCATTGCAATAGTGGTTTTCTAATATCATTAATCACCAGATAGGTTCCCTTCCATAATTCAGCTAAATAATTTTCTAATCCCCTTTAAGAAATTTCCAGGGTGCTTTTTTCTCAACATTTGGAGAATAGGATTCTATAATTTCTTTGAACCATTATATAACCTTATTAGACAACTATATTTGATCGCCACTTTCTTCTTATTATCCCCATGACACCCCTGATATTCTATGATCCCCATTTTAACATTGAAGGCATGACAGACAATATATTCATATCTATCAAAGTCATGGATCTCTAGGGATTTCTGTAAGATATGTTTTATCCCACCAATAAAGAAGTAAACCTTGAATTTAGGGGTAATGAAAATGTTGGATATGTATTGTGCAAGCCTTGTGTTTTTTTCTTCATACTCCCTAATAGATTTTTCATCTTTCTTCATGACGGAAAGGAAATCCCCTTCCATTTAATGCAAGGGGTTGCATGGAAAATATTTATCAAATTTTTTTCCAAAAATCCAAAAACACCACTATTTGATATATTCCTCAGGATTTCTATTTTTGATCAATTTCTAACATTGATCAGCATCTCCCTCTATACAATAAACAACCCAAATAACAATCTTTTGTTCGGAGAATTGAAGGATGGAAAATATATTCTCAATGGAGTTGATTCGTTGTTAATTGATTAACTGATTAAATGATCCATTTCAAATAGGTGTACATTGTCACATGAAGCTATCTATTGTTACTTGTTCTCTTTTGGCAGGATTTGGACTCTCCTCGTGATCTAGGATTCTATTCAAAACCTGAGTTAGCAAAGAGATTATCATCATGATGTGTGTGGTTCCTGGTCCCTTTAGATTGGGCATCTCATTAGGGAATTCATCACATTGCACTTCACATTTATTGTTTACCTATTACCTCCTATTTTCAGCAATAGTTTTGAATAAAAGGTAACATATGTTTTAGTATAAATGAATTTTAAACACATAAATGGGAATTTAATGGCATTAAATGGATCACTTATTATTTAGTGTTATTCCCTTAACATTGGGATTTCAAGGCCTCGGTCTTTATTATCCATGTAATATTTACCAAAATATACACTTATGGGAATTTATTTACACTTTTAATAATGGTTCATAATGATCTTTTGAATTACTAAACAACATCCCCTAGGTGTGTCAAACCAGGTGTAGAGTAAGGCATATTTTCATGTACCAGGTTACCTCGAGTCATGCTCTGAACACCTTGTCATAGTTGTTACTCCTATGTACATCTATTCTAGAAAAACATCTACTTTAGTATATATAAAGGGATGTATTTTCCAAATAAAAAACATAATCTATAAAACCCAAAATTAATGGATGTTTTCTTATACATAGTTGTATATTTAATGATTTTACTTGAGTTGTCTAATCCCCACCCCAAAATAAATTATCATTTCCTCTATTTACAACTATAACAACTCTTCTATTTATTTAAAATTAATACATGCTCTAATGACATAAAATTACACTTACTACAACCCAAACAATCGATAATTCAATTTATTTGGAAATTAGGTAATTTGTATTACAACTTTAAACATGAATTACAACATCTTTAATGAAAACATCTTTAACATGCTTGAGCTTAAATATTAATTGTTTTACCTGGAGAAATACTTAAGAAAGGGGTGATCCATAAAACCCAGCGGTGGAATAAAAATTGGATAAGATAATGACAAAGGGTTTAAAAGTCATCTCAATGAGACAAAAAGGAACATGGATAATAAATCATGATATAACATGATAATCATAACATGGGAAATGTGGAAACATCATAAAACACTATATCTTAAACATAATTCAAGGCTATATTGCCAAGAATTCAAGGTGGAAAATGTCCAATAATGGAATCAGGCAGTACCTTATTGAGAAAAGATATATCTTGATGATAAACTTTACCAAATGCATTGGATCACTATATAATTCTTGGCTCACCCTTTACATTCATTTCATTTACATCTTTAATTATGACAAATAGGTCATATCAAAAGGATATATTCATCATTATAATTTATTCCATGACAATAAAGTGTTAAATAAAAACATGTAAGTACCCAATAAAAATGTATATGGGAGGAATATTGAACTCCCATTGTAGTAAATGGGTAAAAAATTCACTACACAGTTGTTTTCACATGGAAAATCACGATGAAATTTTGGCAGCATAACATCATCACATACAAATAGATCGATGAGAGAGAAATGGTTCTCTAATAATTTGGAAAATAATTGTAAAATAATAAAGACATGTAATTAAATTTCCACACTATTAGAATTATAAAAATAATGAATACGATAATAAGTAATCTTTATTAAAAAAGTAAAGGAAAGGATGCTTAAAAAATTTGGCCATGGTAACAGGGATACATGGGAAAGAAAAATGAGATACAAAGGAATATCTCATGATTTATACATAATAACGGAAGTATGGGAAGGTGTGAAATCATATCACATTATTACTAATTGAAATTAAAAGGTAATAACAAGATACTGAAATTTTGATAAAAATTTGAGAAAGGAATGAACCCTTACAGAATCTCGGCATGATAATGGGTGTTCTTGGGAGGTATTAACGAGTAAGAAATGGGTATTTAACCATTTATACATCTAACATATGTATGCTATGGTTAGATAAAAAACCCTATAATTAGTAATAAACTAATAAAATGGAATAACATAATGGAGATTAATGAATAAAAGTGATAAAGAGAGGATCCCTTACAATAAGAGTAAGACACCAAAAGCATAAAATCAAAATTTTAAAATATTTTGAGAACATTGGGAGGATTCATAAAAGAGGGGGAAGATTAAGGTCATACTCCATAGATTTTGTGTTGAGATAATTGGTTTTTTTCTGGGTTTATATAAGAAAATAACTGGATTTTATAAATATTAGGTTTTGTAATCTACAAAATAATATATTTTGAACCACAATCATTCCCATGGTTATTGCCCATGGTTTATGCCCTTAAAATTTTCCCAAGTAGCGATTTTTTAATTTAATTATTATTAAAAGGAAAAAAATCAATAAAATATAAAATTTTTAATGTGAAGGTGGGTCAAACTTTTAAATAAATGAATTTAAACTCATAAATATGTATAATGATATGGTGGATTCATAATGGCTTAATAAAATTAATGAATTAAACATAAAATCACATTATATTAAAGGTAAAAAGTATTTTTTGGTGAGTATACAAATTATAATATTTATTAATTTATTTTTTGTTATTATGTTTTCTTAAAACACACTGTATATTTATCAAGTATTTAATATTTACGTGAACAATTTTATTATCTTAAAAAATCCTAAAAAATTCATAGTTTCATAATTTCATCATTATGATTTCTCAAATAATTTTAATTTTATCTATGTAATTTTCAAATTTTTTTAATTTTTAAATTGAAAATAATATTTGACATTTATTAAAAAATCTTGTGTTTCTGATAATAATAGTTTCTTGAACCATTAAAAAAATGTAAATTCATATTCATATAAATTATTTGACCATTCATAATTAATAAACAATATTTAATAAATTTTCTTATTCAATTATATTTATTTCAAAAATCCACTAATTTATCCAAATAAATCCATTAATTGAATTTTAATATTACACAAAAATAAAATTAGTGTTTAATTGAATCAAAATCAAACTAATTTATAATTAATTATTAAAAATGAAAACATATAAATTATTCTATAAAATTTGCATATTCATATACTTAATGTATTGATACATATATCTTTATTACATCATCATAATCTCTAAGAGTAAGGTGTGCGATAGTGAGACTTTCATGGATTCGTTCGACAAACTTGGGTTGGGTCGTGATCTCAGGGAGCTTTCAATTATCCCGTATGAGGTTTCAATGGTGACTAAGTTGTTAGATATTATCTTAGGTTTGGTTAAGGGAAATCACAATTATTATTCCACCCTCAGATGCTCCGATAAATTGGATTCATAGGGTATAATACTACTGGATGATTCTATCACTACTTTTATCCATGTAAACTGGATGTATTAAAGCCCTATATATGTATTATACATGTGATCATTGTTAAGTGGATATATTAACAGTGGTAAAAGTATTAATAATATTTTAAATGAAAATATACAACCATGTAAGTGAATGTGTTTTCTATAACCATATTACATTGGAATAAATTTAATTAAATTATAGAGGGGAACTTCATTTCTAACAGTTCGAGTCATTTCAACATAAATAGTGGAAAAAATGGAAAACATGATATTTCTAGAAATCATAATAGGATAATAATATTAACTAGTTTCATCATATATAAATAGTAGTATGTTTTCATCATAAACATATTTATAAAAAACACTGAAAAATAATGACATTACAACATAAAACCCATACCGTAATGGTATTTTGGAGACATAAATCCCATGATTTATTATTATTTGATTGATATTTATATCCAAATATTCTCATAAGAATAATTATATCATTAATTCTGGTATAGTAAATAAACCACAAAATATAAACCATTGGTGTATATTGCATGTGTTCTACATAGCTAAATATTAGATGAAATTACATTATCTCAATTTCTGAAATCCATAATATGTTTTCAAACATCATATATAATAAATATTGTTTTATTACAAATATATTACATATCCATACTCATATATACCATAGAAAATATTATTTATTATAAACCATTTATTAACTAATATTTGAATATATTTTTATCAAAAACCCTACTCTTCGTGATAATTGTTTTTATTTAAAAGTTATGTTTTTCATTGGTAGTTTTTAGTCCTTTTAATTTCAGAATTTTCCATAATCTCAAAAATTTTAATCATTATATGAATATTATAAATATACATTACATACATATTTTCATTCATCCAAAAAATATAGATATGAAAAATTAACTTACACCATTCATTGTGATGGTAAGTTTTATATTCTCTTTAATATTATTTCTACATTTCGACGGATCAAATAAAAAAATGGAATATAATTATTCAAATTTTCTGAGTAATTTTTATATAATATATATTAAATATATTCTTTAAATATATTCATATTACCATATATATCAAAATAAAATGTTAAATATATTATATTGGTTTGTGATTGCAGTATTTCACACAAACATGTGCATATTGATATCATTGACCAACAATTAAGAATGTAAGAAGGTAGACATGATATTATAAATTATGATATATAATTATGTCATAAATATGATATATAAGTATATTTATATATAATAATTACAATATTATCTCTAGTTATTAGAGGTGGTCATTGAACAGACTTTCATCAATTTAGGATGTGGTGGTTCAACGTACACACAATTAACAAATTTTTTTGGTATTTAATGGAAAGAGAGAGAGAGAGATAGGCAATTAATTAAAATATTAACATATTATGTTATATAAATAGGTGGTTATTCAATTTAAATAAAAAATAGAAATGTATTTCATGTGGTATAAGAATAAATAAAATAACAACATTTTGCTGGGAATGAGATATTTTCCCTATAAAATGTTATTAGAATTTCACATAAAAACCTTCCTATGAGGATTTTATAGTAAAATTTATCCCTCAAGGACATGTAAAGGGATGTAAGAATGGTACTTAGGTATGTCTATGATGAATCAAATTCTTTTTATGTGTTATGAGACTAGGATATGTTGTTATATTTTATAAGTTAGGAGTGTAATTTTTGTAAATACTAAAAACTACTCAATAACGGGAAGTCATTATCATGAAATGTGAAACTATAATTGATAAATAATGGAGTTCATGGAATATATGGTTTATCAACACCTCCATAAATAATAAATTCATATGTCAAAAGAGTATTATTTGTATATCCCCAACTTTAGAATCTCATAGCTAGTGAATTACATTATTGCAATGACATATATACAAGATTGAATTTCCAAGGGACTATATAGTTTACTATTTTAGGCAAACCATATTACATACATGATAAAAATATTACACATGGAAAATAATATATACCATAAATAATATAAAATCATAGAATCTGTGAAATTATTTAATGGATTTTAATTCATAACCTGGTAAAAGGAAGCATAATAATGGGGATCAAAAATGCTCACTAAGTTGAATTGAAGTTGATAAAAAAATGAATTAATATGAATAAACCAACATTGTATAGTGAATAATTTAGAACAGATTTTATTTAAATAAATGAATATGTAATAATCAATAATAAAAAGTGAACAACTGAATCACATTCCATTTAATAAATAAATTAAGAATAAAATGCATCCACAATTTTTATCATATGAAAACCTCATCCATAATAAGAATAATAACTAAAATATATATGAAGAAAATGTTTAATTATTGGACTTCATATCTAAGTCACATGAAAAAATATACCATCAAGAAATTTAATAAGAATGTTTAACACAACGGGTAGACACCCCTTAAATTTGGGAAACTTATTTGTCTCCTGAGAACATGTTGATACCTCATGGGTATATATAATGTCCAGGCCTCAACTATCATTGCATGTAATAAGAATTTCTCAATCAATTAATCATTTAAATTAATAAATATTATTTCTTATCAATATCTTTATTGAATGAATAATCTATATCTATCAATATTTCATCAGTTGAGGATAATTAAAAATAATGGTTTTTGATGTTGATGAATGAAAATACCATTGAAATATAATAAAAAAATTATTAATAAAAAGAATATTTAAACACTCTAAAGTGTCCCACACCATTTTGAAAATTTTGAATCAAAATCCCCTAGAAGTAATAACAATAAATGAAACATATAATATAAGAAAAATAAGGAGCTTATTCAAATACCCAAAATTTCCATGGAATTTTTTTTTCTTTAATATATGGGAATTTTACGAGCCCATGAAAATTGACGGCACGTGATTACGAGGCCAGGTGTGTTTGAAATCCATTTCTGATGTTTTTTCAGGTACATTCCGTTAACGTACGAGCGGGTTTTTATAACATTAGAACTGGTGCTCAGAATTGAAATTTGAGTGCATCGTTGAACTCGCAACGCCAGTTTTCACTTAAGGACAATTTCATCTCGATGGCTGTGGGTCAAGAATTAAAGATGGTTTTTGGGTTTATAGTGAATGAATTAAATAAAAATAAAGTTATGTAGCTTTATTTTTATTGTGTTGGTTAAAGCCTCCATGTGGAAGTTAGAGGTGGGGACCACCACACCTTAACCTCCTATGAGAGGTTATGGTGGTGGGGACCACCCTAACCCTACATCCTCTCATATTTATTATGGTGGGTACCACCCGTGTTTTCAACCCCCATGAAACTCCACATTAATGGGGAGAAACCCTCAAACATCCATTATGTGTATGAGAGCCTCTTCCTCTCCACTAACACTTAATTATGACAAATACTCTTCATTAATTATATTGAGGCAACGCTTTCAATTATTTGTTTAACCCATTTGAATTCTATGCCAACAATTAAATAATAGATAAAGATAATATATTATATTGGCTTGGAATATTCATCTTTGTGGAACTTTAGAGAGGAGATAGATTGTGGAGAAAATCTCTCGCAAATGAAGAATGAAGAATGGGTTCTTCCAATGAAGAATGCTGGTGAGGAGCACCTTCGACTTTCTTTCTCGGAACCTCTTTCAACGTAGGACTTCTTCGACTATGATGAGCCATCACACAAACCGACGATTGAGGAAAACACCGACGTCTATCTTTTTCCAGCGATCCATCTTTATCCCCACGACTCCATAGATGAACAACGATAAAGGTAGGGGTTTAATTTCATTTATGTGTCATGTTCTTCCTTTATTTCAAAATAAAGAACGATGATGTTTTCCTTTTGCAGGTGGGTTGTTGTGCTTCATTATTTTGAACCGATTGCTATCACCCTAAACATTAAGGGTGAAGGACAAACTAATGTGGTCGGACTCCCTCCGTCGATCTCTTTTGTGATGTTCTTCAGCATCCCGACGAAACGACGAGGCGACGAAGGCGACAGGAAACGACCGCACAACCCGCAGCCTCCGCAATCCGGCCACCCATTGGCCTCCTAGCCGCCCGCTAGCCTCTCAGCCGCCCACCAGACTCCCGACTTTCTGGCAGCCTGCTGGCCTCCCTGTAGCCCGCAGGACTCCATGCCTCTCGGTCATCGGCCGACCTCCTGGCCTCCCGAATACCCACCGGCAACCTGGCTTCCCGTCGACCTCTCGGCTACCTGTCGGCCACCTGCCAACCTTCCGGCTCTCGGGCTTAGCCGCCCGAGCCGCGCACCTCGCGGCGTCCGGCCGTTTCGGCCTCCTTGGCTGAGCTGCCCGATCCACAGCCCTCGTAGTACAAGGCCGATCTGGGATCTCGCAACCCTCGTGGCGCTCTGGGCTGAACCAGCTCTGCGCCCCTTGGCCGAACTGCCCTCGCGGCCTATTGGACTGGGCCCAGTGGGTTGGAATGAACCCAAAGGGCCGGCCTGCCAAACATGCTAGGACAAACCCAATGGGATATGTCGGGTGACCCGAATCGACTCGGCCCAGACTAGGTCGGGCCGGGTTGGTCAGATCGGGTCGAACCAGACCTGGGCCCACTATGAACCTTTACTTACTTTTGGAAATATCATTGGCACCACACGTCAGTTTGAAAAACTGTCAGTAGCACTGGTAATCATGGAGCATGTAGGTCCCTTTTAGTATACCCCACTGGAGTTTGGGGTATAGTTAAGATACAGTCAGGTTGGATCGTGCACAAATCCAACCTGACCCCCATGACTAAAAGGCTAATAACTCAAAGACAGAGCGTCTGATTGATGCATTTTCTATTCAGTTATGGCGTCTATGATGTGGCGGACCCTTGATATACTTCTTCATGGGACTTAGTTATAGTTGGAGTTTTGACCAGTAGCTCGTGGAGCCAATCCTTCCAATGAAAAGCGAGCAGAGTGCAGAGACCTAGTAGCTGGCAGAGACTTGATGACTACTGACCGATTGAATCGGAGTGACTCGACTAACCTAGAGGGGTGTTCCTTGGTTTCGTGGCAGAACCACATCGGATGAGTGCCTAGTTGGTGCGGCAGACCCGTGGTACTCGACAGGAGGAGTACCATTGAAAGATATTAGTGGGAGTCCCTGGTTGTGGTGGCAGACCCACGGTGGGGAGCGCCTTGGTGATGCAGCAGACTCGCAGTACTCATCAAGAGGAGTATCTCAGCATTCCAAGGTTAGTGGGAAGCGCCTTGGTTTCATGATAGGCCCATAACAATCGATAGGGGAGGAGTTATTCACCAGCCGTGGTTTCGATAATGTGAATAATGATCCCGGTTGAGCTATGTCAGTAACTTTAGTGTTTTCCTCATGATTGAGATGGATTATTTGAAAACATAGGTATATGTATGTGAATATACATAAGTGGGGTTATCTGTTGAATTCATACTTTGTGGTTTATCCTTGTTGGTTTTTGTGAGAACTTGAGGGTCATAGGGTCTCTATTGAGTAACGTTATACTCACCCCTGCACGGGCTATGCCTTCACCTCCTTGTGTTGGTTGCAGACGATGGACAATGCTGACTAAGGTTGAGAGTACCAGGACTGGATGGTACCCAGAGGTGGACCTAATGACGAGTCGGTACATAGAGGAGACTGATAGACGTGGAGTACTAAGGAGGATATATGTACCTACCCTTCAGGTAGGGATCCTAGAGGACGACCCATCAGCTATTTTTTTCTTTCTTCATTTGTACTTGTATTTCCAGTTCCTCTTAATTTACATTTGGGCTCGTATTTCCGACCCCTTTTACGTTTCAGCACTCTTTTGTAATACAATTTAGTTAGTGTTTTGTATCCAGTTGTGTGCTCTATTGTGTTCGTTTCAGGTTTTGAAGGAAATGCCATCCCAGTTTTAGGAAATTATGCCTTTGGTGCTAGTAGCCATCCCCTGGCCTATAGAAGGGGGGCATGGGGTTGTCACGACATGGGCTCGGGGGGACGGGTCATGGAAATTGGTATCAAAGGATTCTTTTCTACTGTATAACATAGGACTCTAATCTTTTCTGTGAAGAAATAATTGTATGGGTACTGAGTGTGGTTTTCAGTTCAGGGATTCCAATGTTGGTGTGGTGGCCAATGTAACCATACACCAGGACCCTAACTTTTTATTTCTAACTCAGTGCATGAAAATACTGATTGTGTTTCTGTTTTCAAAAGTTTTCTTTCAGTTAGCTCAACCAGGTCATCTCACCATGTTTAATCTTTTGACCGTGTCACATCTATTTCCTTCAGGATGCCTTACTGCGGACGACCAGCTAAATTCCTATGAGTTGTACGCACAGATAGCCCACTGAGTGATGAGGCCTCAGTGCAGGGCCCTTTTCTAGAGGAGGCACTAGCGATACCACTTCCCTTTGGGCCACCGATGCCACTAGCCCCACCAGCAGACGATGCACACCACTTGAGAGTGTTGCATGAGTTCCAACTCCAGTGGCCACCTAGGTTTCAGGGAGAGACAAAACCATAGGCTGCTGAGGATTAGATGGAGGCTGTGGTGAGATGTTTCCGACTCGTAGGGACACTATCTGATATCATAGTGATTCTTTCTGCCAGCCTTCTACATGAAGCAACTGGAAAATGGTGGAGCTTGATGGTCCATGTTCACGACGAGATGACGCTTCTCTAGGAAGACATCAAGATCCTGTTTCGGGCAGAGTTTGTCATAGTGACTCTTCGTGTAGTAAGCATACATGAGCTAGTTCGTCTGCAGTAGGGCAGCATGACTATATGTAGGACCCCAAGATTTCATAGTACATTATTTTTCAAAGTAATTCAATAACTTTTACTACACGCTACATTGATTTCAAGCGCACCACGACTTACCAAACAAGCTGTTAAAAAGCAGTTATAAATAGTATTAAATAAATTTTGAACTCTATATAATACTTATAATTTTAGAATCCATATTATGTGTTTCTTAGACATAATGTAAGAAAAAATTCATTTTTACAAATTAAAGAAGTATTTTTCAAAAAATTCAATTTTACCACCTTTTAGTGGAGAAGCATTTTTAAATCCAATATTTGCAACTTTTTAGTATTAAAATTAACAAAATAAACTTTTTCATTAGAATCTGGACATAATGATTTAATTTCAATAAATTTTGGTGTTTTTCTGATAACTTTTATATTTGGGTGAATAGTAAAAAAATACTATATTTTAACTGAAAGCAACTTTTTTAATCAAAATAATTTTTAGGGTTAAATTATACATTTTAATGGTTTGGAAGTATAAATATATTATATTTTTACCATTTAAACCAATGATGGTCATTGTAAGTAATTTCACTTTGTAATTGGACATGAACAAGTGTAAATCTTTTGATAGTTATTATTACTTAAAAATACACCTTTTGGTTTGGACGATAGGAATTAATTTCAAATTAATATATTCAAATCCTATGTTTTTAATTGGGTAAAATAGAATTCATTTTTGAATTTGTAATATCAAAATTATCTTAGGGTGATTTTTTTTTATTTTTCTGAAAACATTCAATTTTTGATGAATAGTGGAAAACCGTGAGTTATAGTATAAAAACAAATTTGTATTTTAATAATTAATTATTTACATTAATTTTTTGTCAAAATAGTTACATAATACCAATATATGTTCAATGTAATGCATTGAAGTCATTTTGTTATAATATTACATATATAAAATTTTATTGAACTTCTCACCCTATTTTGTCCAACTCCTAGGAGCATTTGCAAAATTACATAAAACATAATTTTACCGCTATTGTGAGTTGAATTTTGAAACTACGAGATACACAGTTAATATTATGGAGTAAAATGTGGTTCAACAAGATAATTGTTTTTGGTGAATAGTCACTTTTAACTTTTATTTACTACGGTTAAAAGTAAAGAGGGTAATTAAAGGTAAAAATGATTTTATTATTACCCTAAAATGTGTCCTAATTCTATTGGATAAATGATATTCTACCAAAATAAACCTTAATAATAAAATATGATCCTTTAGGTCCACATAGATTAGATTAGGACATTTATTATTATTTAATTCATAGAAGAGTTACAAGTGTAAAGTTCAATATTTAATAACTAAACGATTTTTAATATAGGGTTACAGATAAGATAAATTTGACAATAAATATTAATTAGAAATCTAGAAATATTTTCTGCATAATGGTATTTTATTTACAATTTTTGAACATTATATAATTAAATTTATGTAAGACAAAATGATGATGTAGTAATTACCTAATTAATGAAATATTAGAATAATTGATATTATAAATATCCAAATAAATGTAATTTGAGAATTTTGTTGAATTAAACTAATTTTATAGGTTAATATGACATATTAGTGTTTGTTAAATGAATTTATTTTGAAATAATAATTCTGTTATGAATTTAGAAAAAACAAAATACCAAATAGTGTCAAAATTGATAGAAAAACGTTTTTAAAAAAATAATATATTATTAATTGATATTTTATTCGTAATAATATACAGTTCGGCCAAATAACTTATATAATGATAGGTGTATTAATAATTCACCACTTGGGATTCACTTGGAAGTATATAATAAGTTGATTAACCATATAATATAAAAATACAAAGGGACATGGTAAACGTCAAACAATTTAACTAAGAGTTAAATCTAGAAGGTATGGTTAATATAGTTACCCATACATGTCTAAAACCTATTGGATGGGTGGTTTTTGACTCATAACCACCTTATACTTTAAATAAACCACATTTTATCCATTATAAATAGAAAATGAATTTATTATAAAATAATATCTCTAGATTTTCCTATGGTGCCCCTCACCCGTCATAAAAAAGGGCACTCCCCCTTCTCTCTTATTCACACCTTCAAAGCCACTTGGATTGGCCAAACCCTTCCCTAATACTCTATAAGTTTTCCTCCCTTCATCCTAGAGTCCTTGATTTACTCTTAATTCCAACCTAAGGAGCCCGTTTGATCAAATCAAAAAGAAGAACCTGAATAAGAGGTAAATATTTATCACCTCTTTCATGTTCCTTTCTTCTTCCACTTCCTCTTTCATTGTTGTTTCCATTCTAAAATAACAACTCCATTATATTCTATATACTATGATGTTATTATGAATAATTTAAAACCATATTAATTATTCTATCCACCCATTGAATTACATGTCACCATACATGTGTACGTACGACTTACTGTATCCAGGTCGTGGTGTAATTTTTATTAAATACATTATTATATGGATGAGTATCATAATTATGTGTAATTGATGTAAATAATAAATACAACATGATAATTATTCTATATATACTATATAACATCCAATTATATATTAGTTTAATATCAAAATAATGATATTGTCACTCTTGCGTACTACGGATTACTGTCGCAACGAATGCGATGAGATTAATTCCCCATCGTATACATTCAAATCTAATTTTCATAAGATGATTAAATATAATGTTTAATGGCATAATATAATTCTGAATATTAATATGAAAAAATTTATCCATAAAAAACATTACTTATGTAACAAAGCATATAATGAAAAATTAATTAGTTAACACCCGAAATGATGATCATACTAAGATATTATTAAAAAAGCAATATTAAAAGATCATATATGATATAATATTAATGTATATGATTATTGTATAATTTAATAACAATTATTACACCATTATACAAGAGGTTAACCTACCCTTGAAAAAGGAAAAGTACAAGGTAAGGGTTAATTCTACAATCTCTTCATTATTCGATGTTGTTTGTATGTAATTATCTATTTGGACCTATTTATCATCCACTTCCATGTTTCTTAAAAATGTACTCAAATACATTTTTACTATTTACTATACTATCGGTTAAATTAATTTATACCCTTGAATGAATTTTTATAAAATGGTCTGAAAGGAATCTTTCTACCATTTTCCAAATAATGTAATTTATGACCTTTTCGAAAAAATTAAGTTAAGAATTGTTTTTAACTTATAAAGCAGGTGCAGATATTTTTTTCTATTATAACATCGTCGAAGCTTCCATTACAATCATATAAGAATATTTTCAATATGAATTATTTCCTTATAATTATGTGACTCTTAAATGATTTCAAAATATAAAGAGATATTTCTCTAAAAAAGGTTTTGATTTTGTCTATGTCAACATCCTTTGATGGATTTTAAGTATATTTGATGTTAATTTATTATGATACAAAACTTCCATGTTGCATTGAAGGTGTTGTGATATGTTTGACTGTGGATGTGCTATTTTTATACCATTCATGGTTTATGAATAAAGTACCGACATTTCGTATGATATTCTTAATACGAATTTTTATGTTATGTTTAAACCTTTTCATATGAGGAATGCATGGAATTAGTAAGTGACGAGTGGAGCCTGCTATAGCTCCTCGATGAATTAGTAGGTCTCATGATAAAATCTAGTGTCTTCACACAAGGCCTTGAAAAAATCTTATTTGTTGTCTTCTCACCAGGCTTTGACTATGTTGTTATGAAAGTACAACAATATGCATTCCATCATTATGAAAGTGGATATTGATATGTCATGTGATTTTTCGACTAGTAGAATATCCATATGAGTAAGTAAATGGAATTATTTTTTTTATAAATTCCATATTATGATGATGTTTTTGTTGAAAATACTTTTGTTTTAGTCCTATAAATTTCCTTAAATGTTCATTCTTATTTATGAACGCTTCCACTATATTGTTATCTTCACTGAGCATCTGAGCTCACCCATTTTTATGTTTTATTTTCCCCAGGATACAGAAAGTATATTATTATTGACCTACATGGATAGTCTATGGGATCTCAATGTTTTCTATGGAAACAATGTTGTTATAGTTTTCCATTTTATTTTGTAATGTAAACATTATGAATGTATATAGAACTTACAAGGATACTAAACTAATTGGTCATTCGAGACTTGATCTTTTGTGATCATTACAAAGTTATGTAATAATGCACTGACTCTAGGGTTTTGGGGTTAGGGAATTACATTTGGTATCATATGAAGTTTAGTACAAACCATAGAAAATATATTTTCAAAAATTCTGATTAAAGCACATAGCCCTAAGATAGAATTTGAGGATTAGTATAGAAGAACTTCCTATAATTTTCGTATTGTTGGGACTTTGTGAGTTTTCCATGCAATACATCCCTGTATGGATAAAAGTAGGTAGTTGCAGCTCTAGAAAAGATGTATCTAGGGGTAAAACATGAAAACACAACTTTGAGCTAGACTCGAACGAGAACTGGTGCACGACAATAGGGCTTGCATCACTCTTAGTTACGACACTCCCGGGGGGATATGTTTAGGATAATTTTAATTTTATTTACAAATCATTATGAAGGATTTATGAGTATATAACTCCTCAAGGAAAATATTTTTATGATTATGGATTATGTCTATAAACTGTTCAATTTACGTTAGGTATTTTACATGTTTGGAATTATTCATTGCAATTCATAAACGGAACAAGTGTATGTCATTGTATAGAAATGGCACCCAGTAGAAGGAATGCGAACTCCAAAAATACGTATGATCCAAAGTGTAAGAAGGATATTATCTTTCATGGTATTAAGATAACATTTATAAAGGAAATAGTCTCACATGAATTCTAAACATATAAAGAAATAGTATCATGTGTTAATAAGATAAGTAAATAATTATCTGAGTCCTATGGATCTGAAGGGAAGCAATAGAATAAAAGGCTGGAAGAGGGAATGGTGGATAATAAGAAGAGGGAAAAGAAGGATTCTCCCATATGTGATAACTGTGGAAAGAATCAGCTTGGTAAATTCTTGAAGAGAATTGGAGTTTGTTATAAGTGCGGAGAAAAAGGACACCAAGTATGTGATTGCAAGGGTAAGAAAAAAGTTTCAAATGTACAATGCTTCATGTGAAAAGAGTTGAGACACTACGCGAATCAAGGTACAAATCATCAGAGTATACCCCAAATGCCGCTATTGTATAATAATAATGTTATGATACTACCCAAGATGATGAGGACGGATTATATTTCTTACGTTGTTATTAAAGAATTGTGTCATTTGAGTATTGTATTAATGACGTACATGTCATAATAATTATAGAGTATATATGGATTTTACTATAGTACTATTTCATTAAAGACTTGATAGTGTGTGGAACCATGAAAAGTGACTCAATAGCAGGTTAAATTTTTGATAAATACATGGTTGACGGAAATGTAATCCTTAATATGGTCCTAATAATGAGGTAATTATTTTGGAATAAGAGATGGTTGATTTGGATAAATTATATTGGATATTCTTGACTACCTCCAAACTGGTAAATTATTTGTATATTCTATAATTTTTGGATTTTACAACATTGTTGGATATGAGTATATACATTATTATATAAGGAATAAGGGATAATGAATGTATTCAATAAGGTTTTATGGTAATTCAGGATGTTGCAGTGTTTTAAAAGAATAAATGATGAAGGTGTTCACATGTTATTATGTGGAAAAAGGATCTTCATTGTGTTTAACATCCTTATAAATTTTGGATTGTGAGTTTGGAGAGAAGTATTTTTGATAATTCTAGTGTGAGATTATCTTTTCATTGCCACAAAAAGGACAACCTAGAGGTCGGACGGCAACCTGTCGCGTCTGGCAAGGCTGCGAGACTTGAACCCACAATATAAGGGTGACAATGGTGTATCACCTACAACTGGAACACATGGTGTCTTGGATTGAATAATGTAGTTTTTTTTAAAATTTTATTGTAGAGGAATTATAAATTCATTTTTTAACCCTATACAAATAGGATAAATACAATATATTTTATATTCTATTATATTTTAGAGTGAATGATGCGTTTGTGATAGAAATTAGTTTAAGGTTGGAACTCTACTGCTGAAGATTATATTTTTTTTCTTCTCATATTCTATGAAGAAATTAATTCCCAAAAATTATGTAAGGGATATTAAAACTAAAAATGTGTAATCCTAATACCCTATGTTTTTTTGAACCGATGATATTTTAAATCATTATAGATTGAAGGCTTTGAGGCCCTCAATTCTGCAATTGATTGTGACTGATGACCTCAATAACTCCCTATAAATATTTACTTTTTTCTTACAATAACATGTCTTTAATTTCCACTAATTTTCTTTTAATCATGATCATAATTTTATAGTGACTTTTTCATTCCCTTTTTCTCTTATTAAGACTAAATTTTATTAACCAAATTTTTGATGTGGGTTTTCCCACAAAGGTATTTTCTATTTTCAACCTTTTATTTTCAAATAAAAATTTCAAATTGTGAGGTCACTAATTATTGATGGAGGGAATAATGTAACACCCCAATATTTCATTGTAAATTATTTCTTCAATGTAATTCAATAATTTTCACTACACGTAACACTGAGTTCAAGCACATCACGACTTACCAAAATACCCATTTAAAAGTGGTTATGAATAATATTAACTGAATAATGAGATTTATATTATCCTAATAACTTTAGAATCCATATTATGAGTTTCTTAGACATAATTTAAGAAAAAATTCATTTTTTCAGAAAAAAAGAATTATTTTATCAAAAAATGGAATTTACCGCCTTTTAATGGAAAACCCTTTTTAAATCCAATATTGGAAACTTTTATATATTCAATTTGACAAAATAAACTACTTCTTTAGAATTGGGACATGAGAATTTAATTTCAATAAATATTTGGTGTTTTTCTGATAACTTTCATATTTGGGTGAATAGTGAAAAATAATATATTTTAACAGAAAACAACTTTTTTAATCAAAATAATTTATAGTGTTAAATTAAACATTTTAATTATTTATATGTATAAATAGATTATATTTTTACCATTTAATCCAATTATAGTCATTTTATGTAAATTCACTTTGAAATTGGACATAAACAAGTGTCAATCTTTTAATAATTATTATTTCTTAAAAATATGCCTTTCAGTTTTGACAACGTGAAATATTTTTAAATTAATAAATTCAACATACATGTTCTGAATTTGGTAAAATAGAATTCATTTTTAAATTCGGAATATAAAAATTACCTTAGGGATATTTTTTTGTATTTTTATGAAAACATTCAATTTTTTATGAATAGTGAAAAACACTGAGTTATAGTTTAAAACTGTATATTTAATTAAATAATTAATTATTTAAATTTATTTTATGTCCAAATATATACATAATACATATATATGTTTAATGTAATTCATTGGATTCATTTTTTAATAATATTAGATATATAAAATGTTATTGAACTACTCACCCTCTTTTACACACCTCCTAGGAGAATTTTAAAATTTACATAAAACATAATTTTAATGCTTCTGTGAATTGAAATTAAAAAATACAAGAGACGCGGTTAATATAAAGGAGTATAATTTTGTTCAATAAGATAAAAATAATTTTTGGTGACTAGTCACTTTTAACTTTTATTTTCCATGGTTAAAAGTAAATAGGGTAATTAAAGGTAAAAATGATATTATTATTACCTCAACACATTTCCTAATTCAATTGGATAAGTGTTATTGGACCAAAAATAACCTTAGGAATAAAATACAATCCTTTATGTCCACTTGGATTATATTAGGACATTTATTATTATTTAATTCAAAGAAGAGTTAAAAGTGTTAAATTCAATGTTTAATAACTAAACCATTTTTAATATAGTGCTACACATAAGATAAATTTGACTATAAATATTAATTACAAAGCTAAAACGATTTCCTACATAATGGTATTTTATTTATAATTTTTAAATATTATATAATTAAATTTATTTATGATAAAATGATGATGCATTAATTACCTAATTAATAAAATATTAAAATAATAGATATTATAAATATCCAAATAAATGTAATTTGAGATGTTATTATAATTCCACTAATTTTATAGGATAATATGAAATATTTTCATTGGTTAGATGAATATGTTTCGAGGAAATAATGCTATAATGAATTTAGCAAAAACAAAATACCAAATAGTGTCAACATTGACATAAAAGAGTTTTTAAAACAAATATTATATTATTAATTGATATTCTATTCCTAAAAATATAAGGCTAGTCAAAAAATATATTGATAGGTTTATATTTAATGAACCACTTGGGGTTCACCTATAAGTATATAGTAAGTTCATTTACCATATAATATAAAAATACAAAGAGACATGGTAATGTCAAACTATTTAACTATGAGTTATATTTAGATGAAAGGGTTAATATAGTGACCCAAACCCATAGAAACCCTATTGGTTGAGTGGTTATAGACCCATTCCCACCATATAATTTATATAATCATCTATGGAGACATTAGAAACCGAAAATGATTTTATTATAAAATAATATATCTAGCTTTTCCTAAGGTTCCCCTCATCCCTCTTATAAAAGGGAACTCTCCATTCTTTTTAATTCAAACATTCAAATCCATTTGGATCGGCCAAACCCTACACAAATACCCTCTCAACTGTCCTCCCTTCATTCTAGAGGACTTACATTAGTCAAAAATCAAACCTAAGGATCCCTTTTGATCGAATCAAAAGGAAGAACCCAAAGAGGAGGTAAATATTTCATCACCACTTTCAAGTTCCATTCTTCTTCAACTTCCTCTTTCTCTGTTTTTTCCATTCTAAAATAATAACTCAAGTATCTTAATTATACTATGATTTTGTTATAAATATGGTACAACCATATTCATTATTCTAACCATCCTTTGAATGACATGTCACCATAAGTGTGTACGTACGGCTTACCGTCTCCACGTCGTGGTGTAATTGTTATTCAATACTATTTATTTTGATGGGTTTAATGATGATCTGTAATAAATGTAAATAATAAATATAACAAGGTAGTGATTCTGTATATATGATATACTATCCAATTATATATTATTTTAATATCAAAATAATTCTTTTTTCACTTGTGCGTATGTATGGATTGCAGTCTCAAAGAACACGATGAGATTCATTCCCCATCATATCCATTCAATAATAATTTTTATTAGATGATTAAAGATAATTTTTAGAGACATAATATAATTCTGAAGATGAATAAAATACATCATATCCATAATAAACATTACTTTTGAAACAAAGCATATAAAGGAAAATGAATTAGTTAACACCCGAAACGATGATAATACTAAGATATTATTAACAAAGAAATATTAAAAGATCATATGTGATATCATATTAATGTATATAATTCTTTTATAATTTAAAAACAATTATTTAACCATTATACAAGAGGTTAACCTACCCTCATCCAAGGAAAATTACAAGGTAAGAGTTAATTCTACAATCTCTTCATTATCCGAGGTTGTTTATATTTAATTATCTATTGGGACCTCTTTATCATCCACATTAATGTTTCTTAAAAATGTATTCGAAAACATTTTTACTATTTACTAGAATATGGGTTAAAGTAATCTATAAACTTTTTTGAATTTTTATAAAATGGTTTGAAAGGAATCTTTCTGTCATTTTCCAAACAAGGTAATTTATGACATTTTTTGACAAAATTAAGGTAAGAATGTTTTTTAACATATATAGTGGGTGAGGGTATTTTCCGTCATTATAACATAGTCTAAGCTTTACATACAATTTTATAAGAATATTTTCAAAATAAATGTTTTTTATAATTATGTGACTCTTAAATTATTTCAAAATAGAAAGAGATATTTCTCTAAAAAGGTTATGATTTCATCTTTGTCAACATCCATTAATGGATTTTAAGTTTATTTGAAGTTGATTTATTATGATACAAAACTTCCATGTGGTATTGAAGGATTTGTGATATGTTTGACTGTGGATGTGCTATTTTTATAACATTCATGGTTTATTGATAAAGTATTGACATTTCTTATTCTAGTCTTAATAGGAATGTTTATGTTATGTTTAAACCTTTTCATATGAGGATTACGGTGGACTTAGAAAGTGACAGATGGAGCCCGCTATAGCTCCTCAATGCATTAGTAAGTCTCATGAGACAAACTTGTGTCTTGGAACAAGGCCTTGAAAAACTCTTATTTTTATTCTTGGCACCATTCCTTGACTATTGGTTATGAATGTCTGGCATTATGCATTCGATCTTTATGAATGTGGCAATTGTTATTTCATGTGATTATTAAACTAGTAGAATATCCATATGAGTAAGTAAATGGAATTGTTTTGATTTATATTTTCCATATGATGATGAATTTTATGTTGAAAAGGAATTTATTTTAGTTCTATACATTTCCTTAAATGTTTATTCTTATTTATGATTGTTTCCACTATATTGTTATCCTTACTGAGCATCTGAGATCACCCCTTTTTATGTTTAATTTTCCCTAGGATGCGAAGAAGTATATTATGACTGACCTATAGGGATATTATATGGGATATCAGTGTTGTTTATGGAAGAAATGTTATTATATATTTCCATTTTATGATGTAATGTAAACCTGATGAATGTATCTAGTAATTCCAAGGCTACTAAACTAATTAGTCTTTCGACACTTGATCTTTTGTGATCATGCCAATGTTATGTAATAATGCACCAACTCTGGGCTTCTAAGGTCGGGGCATTACACTGTAGCTTAGTACTCAGCGAGGTTCACAGACCTCTCACGCTACTCCACCGATATGGTATGGGACCCATTCTTTCGGGCCCGGGCCTTCGAGCATAGACTCAGACGGGATATCAGAGCTCCGATGATCCCACTCATCACCCCGACGCAGGAAGGGGTGTTAGAGAGAGCCCAATTAGTGGAGAGTTTCTTTGCTGAGCAGTCTCCAGTAGCAAGATCCACCACTAGTCGACACGTATCAGAGTCTTCTACAGCTGGTAGCAGACAGATGTCACAGAGGTCCAAGAGGACTAGAACTACAGGAGGACAACCGCATGACTCAGGATCAATTGTCTGGGGAACCCATTGCAGAGACACATACTCCATGAGTGGGCATCATTTCTCATGCGGCGGGCAGGGTCACATGGATCGCGACTGTCCGTCCAACTATTCGGATGATCAGAAGACGGTTGAAGGAATGCCCAGGACGAGACAGAGATTCAATCGAGGTGGTCTGCAAGGAGTAGTTGGACATGGAAGAGGAGTTGTTTGTGCAGCTGGCGGTGGGAGACTTTTTGAGGTGTTACCACCGCCACCACCAGGAGGTCCACCCTAACTACAGGGAGCAGGTGGACTAAGGAGAGCTCAGCTCCAGGAAGCTGAGGCATACGATCATGGCACTCTAGAGATGATTCGAGGTACGATCTGTGTCTACTCCACCATAGTTGTAGTTCTTATAGAAACAGGTTCTAGTCACTCTTTCATTGCCATTTCCCTCTTTCAGAGCTCAGAGATTCTGAGATATCTGTTGGAACGATCCTTACGGATAGAGACTTCAATGAGAGCAGAATCGATGATTATGCACTTGTGATGGCAGTGTGAGCTTACTCTAGGAGGCGAGAGCTTCGGCTGGGATCTCCTAGTAGCAGCGTCGAGGCCTTACGATGTCACCTTGGGTATGGACTAGTTATCTAGTGTCCATGCTCATATTGACTGTATTAGGCACAAAGTGTAGTGTGTCTTCATGGATGGGACTAGTTTTACCTTCACTGGCGAGAAGGGAGCCTTTGCGGCGTAGTACGGAGTTACCCAAAAGAGGGTGCAGCCAATCACTCATCAGTTGGCCTACCTTACCCTTGGAGCAGTTGATGTGGAGAGTCTGAGCTATCCTGTAGGGGTGGACCAGTACGCAGATGTTTTCCCTGATGATGTACTAGGTCTACCTCATTATAGAGAGGTGGAATTTTACATTGACTTTTACCCTGGTATGACATCGATATCTAATCCAGTGTATCAGATGGATCCCACGGAGCTTTGAAAGCTTCAGGTACAACTGGAGGACTTACATGAGAAGGGATACATTTGGCCCACTGTTTCTCCCTAGGTAGCCCCAATTCTCTTCGCCAAGAACGCGGATGGGATCTCGAGGGTTTGTGTCAACTACAGGCACCTGAACCAGGTGACCGTGAAGAACAAGTACCCACTCCCTATGATTGATGACCTCTTTGATCAGTTGAAGGGAGCACAGTGGTTCTCGAAGATAGATCTCAAATCAGGCTATCACCAGCTCATATTTCGAGATGAGGACATGAAGAATACAACCTTCAAGTTTCATTACGGCCACTACGAGTTCTCGGTTATGCCATTCGGTGTAACCAACACTCCAACAGAGTTCATGGTACTAACGAACATGATCTTTCAGCCATAACTTGATCTCCTTGTCAGAGTCTTCAACGATGAAATTCTGATCTACTCGACTAATGGGGAGGATCATGCCTACCATTTGCAGGTAGTACTGCAATCAGTCAGAGATCACTAACATTATGGTAATATCTCTAAGTGCAAATTTTGGATTCAAGTAGTTCACATTTTGAGACATATCATATCGAAGGCTGGAGTTGTAGTGGATCCAATGAAGATTGAGGTGGTACTTTCTTGGGAGCCTACCAAGAGTGTGATGGAGGTAAGAAGTTTCTTTGGTTTAGCTAGATATTACTGGAGATTTGGGCTAGATTTTTCTAGAGTTGTAGCGCCATTATCAGCCTTGACGAAGAAAGAGCAGCCCTTTGCGTGGTCAGATATATGCTAGAAATCTTTCAAGAGATGAGGCAGAGGTTGACCAGTGCCGCCATCTTGAGGCTTCCAGAGGAAGGCATAGGGTACGTAGTCTATTGCGACGCTTCAGGGACCGGACTCAGATGCGTCTTAATGAAGGAGTGACCAATGATCACTTATGGTTCACGAAATTTGAGACAACATGAGTAGAACTACGCTACCCATGACCGGGAGTTATCAGTAGTGGTCTTCACCAGGAAGATGTGGAGGCACTATCTAATGGCCGAAAATTTTACAGTGTACTCTGATCACAGGAGTCTTAGGTATATCTTCTCTCAAAGAACCTGACCATGAGACAACGACGCTGTCGTGAGTTCCTCCGGGTATATGACATCAAGATAGTCTATAATCTTGGGAATGGGGATGTTATTACAGATGCACTTAGAAGGGGATCTGGTGTACAACTTCTAGGTGAGGCGACAATGCAGCTGGATACATTAGAGATATCCTTTGTGAATAGAAATGGAGCATCCTTTTTTCAATCTATTATGGTCACTTCCCCACTTCTTCAGCAAGTTAGGGAGGTGCAACATGGGGACGCTGACTGCAAGACACGATGTACTCAAATATCCATAGGGTAGACACCTGATAGATTTTCTGAAGGTGGTGAGCATGTCATCCTATTTAGAGGACGTACCATGGTACTTGTGTCACTTTATGAGTAAGTGTTGAGGAAGTTAGACAAATCCCCTCTAGCGGTATATCCAGGAGTGACGAAGAGGAACCCGGACCTCTGATGGTATCACTGGTGGCTGGGAATGAAGAAGGCAGTTCAAGAGTTTGTCTCACGATGCCTCACTTTTTAGCAAGTGAAGGTATAGCATTAGGTATCAGCAGGCTTGGTGATGCCTTTAGAGGTCCGAGAGTGGATGTGGGATGGGATATAAATGGACTTTGTGATAGGAATACCACATACAATGAGGAGTTATGACTTGATTTGGTTGATCGTTGACCAGGTAACCATGTCGGCACACTTCCTACAGATCAGAGAGCAGGGTTCAGTAGAGATATTGGGATGCCTCTACGTGTAGGAGATTGTGAGGAAACAAGGAATTCCTCGACGATTGTCTCTGATCATTACAGACACATTAATTCCCAGCTATGGAAGGGGTTGCAGGAAGCATTCAGGACGCAGCTTCGTCTGAGCACTGCCTTCCATCTTTAGATGGTTTGCCAGACTGAGCGAAAAAATTCAGACCCTCAAGGACATGCTACGTGCTTATTTCCTCGACTTCCATCTCAGCTGGGAGGACCACTTACCTTTAGTGGAGTTTTCATACAACAACAACTATCACTCCACCATTAGGATTGAACCTTTTGAGGCGTTATACGGGTGACCTTGATGATCACCTCTGTGCTGGACTTACCCAGGGGAGTCACCACTCGTGTGACTAGAGATGTTACGTGCTACAACCGAGAAGGTGCATATCATCTAGGCGTGGATGAAGACTACTCAGAGCATGAAGAAGTCGTATGTCGATATGAGATAGAGACCTCTAGAGTTCGAGGATGGAGGCCATGTCTTTTTACGGGTCTCACCACAAAGAGGTCTACAGGGATGTGGCTGAGGTAGAAAGATATCTCCACGATTCATCAGATCTTTCCAGGTCCTCAGTAGAGTTGGCGAGGTGGCTTATCGCTTAGCTCTTCCACCTTAGTTGCACTGGGTGGACGACGTCTCCCAAGTATCCTAGGTTAGATGATATGTTCATGACCCATCTCACATCATCGACCATAGAGAGATGGATGTCAACGATTTGGAATCTTTTGTGGAGGTTCCAGGGGATATTGAATATCAATAGGAGTGGGTCCTACTTGGACAGTCAATACCTCTAGTGCGTGTTCTCTGGAAACAAGAGAACCTCCAGGAGAGCACATGGGATCGGGAGGCTCGGATGCGTGCTCAATACCCCCACTTGTTACCTTAGTTCGAGTTATATCTTACGGGGATGTAAAGCCATGAGGTGGGGATAATGTAAAGACTAATAATTTCTATGGAAAATTATTTTCTTAAATATATAGAAATTTTACGAGTCCAATAAAATTGACAGCGAGTGATTCCAAGGCCCGGTGTGCCCGAAATCAATTTCGGAAGTTTTTTTCGGGTATGTTCAGTAAACGTACGAGCAAGTTTTTATATCTTTTGAAATGGTGCTTAGAATGGAAATACTAGGGCACCATTGAACTCACATCGTCGATTTTCACTTAAGGAGACTTTTACCTCGACGATAGTGGGTCGATATTTAAAGATAGTTTTTGGGTTTTTAGTGAATCAATTAAATAAAAATAACGTTATGTAGCTTTATTTTTTTTGAAGGTTGAATCCTCCATGTGGATTTTCGAGGTGGGGACCACCACACCCTAACCTCCCTTGGGAAGTTATTGTGGAGGGGCCCTCCCAAACAAAACCTCATATTTATGTTTATTTTGGTGTGGACCACCCGGGTTTTTAGTCCCCTTGAAACTCGCCGTTAATGGGGAGAAACCCTCAAACTTATATTAAGTGTAGGGGAGCCTCTTCAACTCCTCTGACACATAATACTGCCAAATCCTCATCATTAATTATTTTGAGCCAGTGCTTTTAATTAATTGTTTAACCCATTTGAATTTTGTTCCAAAAATTAAAAAAATAGGTTAAGTTAATTTATTATTTGGGCTTGGCATATTCATCTTGCTGGAACATTGGAGCAGAGAGAGCTTATGGAGAAAATCTCTCGCCAATGAAGAACGAAGAATGCGTTCTTCCAATGAAGAACACTGGAGAGGAGCGTCTTCGACTTTCTTCTTCAGAACCTCCTTCAATGTAGGACGTCATCTACTATAATGAGGGTGCACACAAACTTTCGATCGTGGAAAACGCCGACGTCCGTCTTTTTTCAACGATCCGTCTTCTTCTCCGTGACTCCATCGACGAACAACGATCACGGTAGGAGTTTAATTTCATTCAAGTTCCATGTTCTTCCTTTCTTTCAAAATGATGAATGAGGATGTTTTCTTTTTGCGGGTGGGTTATTGTGCTTCGTACTATGAACTGATCTCTATCACCCTAAACACATAGGGTGCGGGCCAAACTAACATGGCCCGACTATCTCCGTCGATCACTTTTGTGATGTTCTTTGGCCTGTCGATGAAATGACGAGGAGACGAAGGTGATAGGTAATGGACGCACTACCTGTGACCTCTGCAATCAGGCTAGCCGTCGACCTCCCGACCGCCCACCAGCCTACCAGCTGCCTGGCCACCCGCCAAACGGCTGGCCTCCTGGCCGCACACCGACCACCCAACTTAACGACTACCCGGCCTCCCTCCAGCCTCGCTACCACCCGTCAACCTCTCAGCTCCCAGGTCGTGCCGCCCGAGTCATGCCCCTCGAGACATTTGTCCGAGACTGCCTCCAGGGCTGAGCCGCCCGAGCCGCACCCCACGCGACGCCCAGATGAGACGACCTCCCACACCTCTCGCGATGCTTCAGGAAAAACTGACTCCACGTTGGCAGGTCGAACCGCCTATGCGGCCCCCCTCTGGGCCGAACCGCCCTCGCGGCCTACTGGGGTGGTCCAAGTGGGCCAAACCGAACCCAACAGGTTGGACAGCCCAACGGGCCAGGCCATACCAAATGGGTCTCGCCGTGTCGACCCTAATCTACTTGGCCTAGACTGGGTCAGGCTGGGTCGGTCCGACCGGGTGGGACCGGACCCAGGCCTACTACGACCCTTTACATAATTTTTTCCATATCTTTGTCACCTAATGTCAGTTTGAAGAACTATCAGCGACACTAGTAATCTTGGAGCATGGCAGTCCCTTTGAGTATACCCCATTGGAGTTTGGGGTATAGTTTTGATACGGCCATGTTGGATCTTGTACGAATCCAACCGGGTCCCCGGGAATAAAAATATAATTACGCACAGACAGGGCGTCCGATTGACGTTTCATCTATTGCATTGAGACCTCTATGACGTGGTGGATATTTGAGCTACTTCTTCATGGGACTTCATGACAGTTGGAGTTTTGACATCTAGCTCATGGAGTAGATACTTCTGCCGACGAGCGAGTAGAGTGCAAAGACCTAGTAGCTGGATGAGACTTGACAGCTGCTGACCGATTGACTCAGAATGACTCGACTAGCCTAGTGGGGACCACCTTGGAGTCACGGCAGACCCATGGTGGAGGATCTCCTGGTTGTGGTGGTAGAGCCACAGTACTTGACAGGAAAGGTACCTCTGTAGGATATTAGGGGGAGCCCCTGGTTGTGTTGGAAGACCCACTGTGGGGAGCACCTTGGTGACGCAACAGACCCACAGTACTTGACAGGTGGAGTATCATAGCAGTCCAAGTTTAATGGGAATTAATATAGTGTCATGGAAGGCCCACTATACTCGACTGAGGAGGAGTTCTCCAGCAGCCGCAGTTTCGATAATGTGAATCAAAATCCTGGTAGAGTTGAGTCCGTAACTTTTGTGTTTTCCTCATGATTGAGATGGATTACATGATAACATATGTATATGTATGGGAATATATTTAAGTGTGGATATCTGTTGATTTCATAATTTTTTGTTTATCCTTGATGGTTTTTGTGTGACCTTCAGGGTCTCGGGGTCCCTATTGAGTATCGTTATTCTCACCCTTACAAGGGCTATGCCCACACCTCGTTGTGTTGGTTGCAAACAAAAGACAATGTTAATTGAGGCTGAGAGTACCAGGACTAGACAGTACCCAGAGGTGGACATAATGACGAGTCGGTACCTAGAGAAGACTAACATACGTGGAGTGTTTAGGAGGCTATCTCTACCTACCCTTATGGTAGGAATCCCAGAGAACCACCCAACAACTGTTTTTCATTTTTTTAGTTATACTTGTATTTCCAGTTCCTTATAATTTACTGTTGGGATTGTATTTCTGGCCCCTTTTACATTTCATCACCCTTTTGTTATAAAGATTACTTAGTGTTTTGTATCCAGATGTGTGCACTGTTTTGTGTGTTTCAGGTTTTAAAGGCAATTCCTTCCCAGTTTTAGGGAATTATGCCTTTGGTACTGGTCGCCAGCCCCTGGCCTATGGATGGCGGGCTTGGGGTAGTCACGACACAAGCCCCGAGGGACAGGTCATGATAGTTTAATTATATATCATATCAAAGAATAGGATATACAAAATATAAAAGTGAAATTGGGTATACCAACAATAAGACTCAATGGAATGTAAATTGATATTAAATCTGATAGATTGAGTCTCACGTGTCACATGTGCCTTTAACATCCTGAATAATAAACTCATATTAATTATTAAATATTATCAAAACAATTTTCATATTTATTATTACTATTACATCACATTTTACAATTTTTTATACAACTACTTAAAAATTAATGATTACACTATGTTCTCTGACCAAATTCAGTACAACAGTTGAAAAAGACTTTGGTAGGTCGACAATGGTCAAAGGTGTCATTACATAAAAATATCCGAAATTATAATCATGAAATAATTATCATAGTTATACATAAATTATAATTTTGAAACCAATCATTAAATATTGTTAATAAAAATGTACCAACATTAGAATAATGTAGATGATAGGTTGTACTTATGAATTAGTAATGCTCCCATTTTTAGTGATCATTATGGAAAGAAGGTAATTAACATTATATCATTCCATAATGATAATTATATCATAAAAAATTTATTAAATTATATATACTTATATATAAAACTATTTTTATTTGAAATTATTCACTTCCTCTTGAGGAGGTGGTATTCCACACATCAATGACTGATGCTGTCACTTTTTAGTGTTCAAATATGGTAATAAATAAGATTATATATTGTATTTCATGAAAGGTAATTATGTGATGTACATATAATATACTTAATTTATCTTAAATATGATTAATTAAAATAATCCTTTATTTATTATATTTTATGAGTGAATGAATTGCATCACATTAAGGAGGCGGCCGTCCACACTTCCACAAACGATGTTATCGTATTGTGATAAAACTGAAATCATAACGGAATGTATAATATAATAAATGACAATAATAAAGATATTATAAAACTAAATAATATAATTTATAAATATAGGATATATCCTTATTCCTAACCATATGAAGTGTTAAAGGAAAAAAATAATTATCATTTCACAAGGCAGTTGTTTTCCCTATAAACAACGTATGTTTTTTACCGATTAGAATAATGTTTGTGTTAGATCACATATAAAACATAATATAAAAAATATAAGTATATTGAGGTTATGAAATTTATTATTTAATCATGTAATAAATTATTTTATGGGTTTTAAAATAAAAATAAAATAAAATTACACGAGGAAGGATATTATATCTTCATTGGTAACTCATTTTGGTATACACCTACGGGATTCCATAGATGAATTTCATCACAAATGGAGGATTCAAGGATTAGGGGAGGGATTTTTGGTCATTAGTTTAACATATTTTGGGAGAAAAAATTTCTTGATGTCTATGAGGAAAAATAGGGTGGTGAGTGCCTTTTTATAATGGAGTAGGAGTTGCATTCTTGTATTTTTTTTTTGAAAGGGAAATCCACCCAATGTTTTTCGATTGATAGTTGATTCAATAACATTAAATATTATATAAAAGAGAGGATAGGGTCTAAATATTTCCATTAAATTACTTTTGGAAATGTTCCTAGGTCATTTTGTACTTTATGTTTACAGTTTAGACACATATTAAATTAATTTTCCTATTAATTATTGTAATTAATTTTAATCACTTTCACTAATATTTGTGTTAAAAACCCAATTGGACAATATTTTAAATTATAAATTAATATTATTAAAAATATTCAAACCATTTTTATAATTAAAATAACATAACTATCCAAGATTAAGTTTAAATTAGTCCTGGAGCTAGAAAAAAAATGAGGGTTTTTAAAGTAATAATATTCATACGTTTGTGTTATTTTTATAGCAAATTTCAAAGAGAAATTTATTATAATGAACTAAAATAGATTATTTAATGTAAATTTTATTGAATTAAAATATGAAAAAAAATTAAGAAAATATAATTTACTTTTATATATAAATTTGACATAAAATATTTTTTGAATTATAGTTCATTATATTTAAATATTCATATAAAAATGAAACTACATAGAAAAATACTTAATAATACCCATAAGAAAAATATTATTATAATAATTAACAAATGAAGTATATTTTGACAATAAAATCAATAATATTTTTAGAAAGGGATTTTAAATAGTTCTTCGATTAAAAAGTGGTACATTTACCTTTATAAAAATGTAGATATTTTTGCCAAAATTTGTGTTTTTTCTTATATTATGCATGTAAAATCTACTGGATTAGTAAAAAAAATTATTTTATTGAATAAATAATATATAAATATTATTAATATAATTTACTAATAGTAATTAATTTAATTTCATAGTATAAAAAACTATTGTGTGCATAAAACAAAAATATTTCTTTTATATTTAATTTGTTTATATTTTCATTTCTAATTAATTAAAAACCAATAAAATAATTTTATATTTGTGTAATGCATAATATTGCATAAGTTCTGTAATACAATTAATAATAATAAATTTAATGGATCGGTTGTATCATATTATTTTAAATTATTATTTATTTAATAATATTTTATTAGTCTTGGGTGTTCTGAAATCCATCAGAGGTGAGTCGTGAATGTAATTATTGATAACCCTGATGTTCTCTTTAGATAAAGTGAAACAATATTTTGTTTGTAAAATATTTAGAACATGGTGTTTCATATTAATAAATCTATTAAAAAAATTAAATTTATTATAAGATGAAAATATTAAAATGTCTTGTTCTATTACATTATCCTCATCTAAGATAAATTGCACCCTCACTACTCAAAATTAGCCTTAGTAATCAAGGTATTGGTATTATGAAAAAAACTAATATTAAAAACCCACATCATGAATAGTTTTAATGACACATATTCTTATTAACAAATAATAAAAAATTCAAAGATCTAGTAAAAAGTTTCCCAAATAAGAGAACATATCTGGAAAATAGAAACATTGATACTGAAAAAAATATAACCATTTTCTAATGGAGAGTGAATAAGAACATGTTCACCTAAATTATGATGATCATAATGAATTTAAAAAATATTTTTAAAAAGTCATTTATATCATCAAAAATTTATTATAATATGATAATATTTTTTTTGAAGACCATTTTTCTATAGTTGAAAAATTATTTCATTGTATGTGAATATATGTAAATGTATGATTCTATTTTAAAAACATAATCATATCCTTTGCTTCCTCCTTGAACTATTTCTACATAATTTCATAAAAATGATGCATGATATGGTAATGTAGTCTATTAACCTTTAAAACCTCAACAAAAAATCAACATAAATAATTTCATAAGGGGATAACTTTTCAAATTATTATGATCCAAAACATTAGAAGAAATTTCACAGTATTTATTAAAAGAACATATAAAATAACATGAAGTTGATTTTAATCATCACATATAAAACATGTCAATATGGTAATAACCTGAATTACCATTAAACTGTATATAAATCATCCATGCTTCATATTCATTGAAAATACCACATATTATAGGATGAAAACCATAATTAAAAAATGATTTAAAATCCATCGATCATATCATGAACTACTCTATTAATAAATCATTACTTTGTTCTATAGTAGTCAGAAATTATCAAATTTCTATTATCTAAACCAATAATTTAATTATCGAAACATTATTATGAAAACATTAGGAAAATATTAATTATTATACATTCCTCAACCATGTGTTTTTCATAAATGTTTTCTTTCTAATAAATAAATTTCCATGGTACAACATAACATATGATCTGATACCCTTAAAAAAAGGTACTGCAGTACAATCCTCATCTATTTCATAATTATTATAAATATTAAATCATTATAAAATACTCGAATGACATAATTATTTAATGCAAACATAAGAACATTTATCATTCATATTCTTCTTTATTTGTATAATAATATTGACCATGATCTATTCACCAATTTTAGGGTATTTTCTTTTGATTCCATGAGACATTAAATTGTTTAGTGACCCATTTTTAGGTTGTATAATCATTCCATATTAGAATATTATTACTTTCCCTTTAAATTTCAATCTTTTCCCACTTTTTCTCAAAACATATAACAAACATTCTTTCCTATGATGCATTTACCGAGATGTTTCTTCTTAAAATTATCACATGTAGGAAAATAAATATTTACATTCTTCACTGCATAAATATTTTTACCTTATGTCCTATTATTTTATTTCGTTCTTTAAAATGCATAGGACTTTTATAATTCTTTTACTATCTCTTTACTAGATGATACTAAGACCTCAAATGATAAAAATACATGGGAGCCTATTTAGCTTTGAAATATTTTCCTAAAATGATAAAATATATTGTCGATATTGGATTTTGGATCATATACATTGGTGACACTCAAATTCCATTAAAAATGCCCCATTTCTAAATGATGGAATACACTAAATTTGTTCATTTCATTTTAAAAAAAATTATAATCCAATAACTAATAAAATACATATCAAAAATTGAAATGTTTATACATAACTAATATAATAATCAAAAACATTTTTTCATTGGGGAAATAATAACATTTAAATTTCTCATAATGTTTTTATAAATAAAATGTTAATAACCATAATAATATCCCAATAGGAGTGAAAAAAATGTGTTTGATAAAAATCATTATTGTGTACAATGATACAATCAGGTCAGGACCAACGAAACCTGTCAGATTTGTTACCCCTATGTACATATTTGAAAGAACCACATCCATTTATAGTATCCAGATAGGGATATATTTATCTGAATACCCACATAATATATAACTTATGCAAATTCTTGTATGATCTTCCAAAAATAACCTGACAGTATATCTTATGGTTATATTCCCCTAATCTCTGTTTTTTAATCTAGTTTCCAAGGATAATGACAAACCTTCAATGATACCAACTATAACATGCCAACCCTAGAATGGAATACTTGGTGCATTACGTTATTACATTGTCTTAAATACATGTTTGAAGTTACAAAGTACTTAACAACTTACCAGTTCTGGAAAACTAGATTACATACAAGATAAACATATTACTCAAGGAAAATACAATAAATAATAAATAAAATAAAACCACGGAATCCTTGAAACTCGTTCAATAAATTCTTATTCAGAAAATGAGGAAGTTAAACATAATAATGTGGTGAATAAAATATTAGTAAGGTTTAAGTAATGAAAAATCAATAATTAATCATTAATAATAAATCAACATGAAAAGTTGAATAACTGATAAAATATTCCAATTAAATAACTAAATAATAAATAATCAATATAGTGAGTAAAATAATTGACAAAATTTATATTGAACTGCTAAAATGTGAATAAAAATTCATCGATAGATTTTATCATATGAAAATTATATTGATAAAAGTAATAATAATTGAAATATACATGATGGAAATGTTTAATTGTTGCACGTCATGTTTAATGAAAATGAAAAATAGTATCATAAATTCATTTCAATTAATGATTAAAACTAGAGGAAGAATACCATTTAATTTTTTCTACATACTTTTCTTAGGAGAACATTTCGAGAAATTGAGGGGATTCATATAATTTGTGCCCCACCCATCATATCCTGTCAAAAGTATTCCCCATATCGAATAATATATTCAATTAATATAAAAACTTCCTAACCAAATATACATAATTTATAATGACTATATATATCTATAAATATTTCTTAAATAGAGGATAAGTAATTATATGTATTTTTTAGGATTATGAATTTAAAGACCTTTGAAATGTCATTAAAACATTCATGAGGTAGAAAATATTTAAACACTCCAAAGTGTCCCACACCACTTTGAAACCCTTGAATCATAAGACCCATGTAAGAATAACATTAAAAGAAACATATAATATAATTATAATATGGATATTCATGATATAAAATTTAAAAAAGTAGTATATACAACATTTAAATGCGAAATGGTTCATAAAAATAATAATTATCTATAGAACATAAATTGGAATGAAATCCCTTAACATGAGTCAGACTTATCACGTGTTTCATTGTATTTATAAATAATAAACATATGTTAATTATTTTACATTATTAATAACCATTTTTTTCATTATCACATTTACTTATCTTATTAAAATTTGTTATACAACAACATAAAAAATTATGTTCTTGATAAATGTTTTAACCAAATTTAGTTCATGTGTTAAAAATGACATTGGTAGTTCAACTATGATCAAAGGTTTCATTACATAAAAATCTCGAAGATAACAATAATATAATAATTATCATATTTATAAATAAATTATATATATAAAACCAACCATTAAATATGGTTATGAAAAATGAAAAAATGTTACAATCATAGAGACGGAAGGCCATACATAGGCGTTAGTAACATTACAATTTTTCAACAATTGTAATGGAATGTAGGAATGTAACATTTTATCAATAAATAATGATCATTATATAATAAATGACATTTTATTTAATCATATATACTTATATATATAATTCATTTTATGTAAAAGGAATCACTTGGTGTTGAGGATTCGGTAGTCCAAACGTCCTTTACAGAAATTATAACTTTTTGGTGTGTGAAAAGGGTAATAAACAAAATAATATATTATATTTACAGAAATGTAATTATGTCATTAATAAGATATATATTTATTTTATTTCATGTAATTATTATTGAGACTATCATTTATATATTCAATGTATCTTTTGAATGAATCACATCACTTTGAGGAGGTAGTAGTCCACATGTCCACAAACAATGTTCTTATCTTCCCACAAAATGGCAATCAAAATCTCATTTGTAATATTTTACTTAAATAATAATAAAGATATTATAAGGATCATAAATATCATATATAAAAATATTTTCCATCTTGAATTATTCTGATTCCAAATATAAAAACCACCTTTTCAAAATCCAATATCAGAAGTGGAAATTTTCAATTTAAAATTAGTCATGTATGTGGGATGGTAATGTAGGTTTTGATGTAAAATATAGTAAATAGTTTGATATATACTTATATGAAAATTCAATGTAAAATTTATTAAAAGGACAAGAATTGTAAAATATTATATAAAATGGATCTAATTAAAAATTAAGTCAAATTCAAAATATAATTTATCATTATAATTAAATTAGAAAAAAATGCCTTTTCAATTAAAATTCTGTATTTGTCACTATTAATAAAAAATGTTACTTCAGAGAAAAATAAAAACAATTAACCCCAACATTTTTTTTATTATTCAATTTATAGAATGATGTTTGTTTTCAAATATAAAATCAATAAAATTTCAAAAAAAATTATTTACTAAAGGTTCTTCATTAACAGGTGCTAAAACAACCTTTATAAAAATATAGGTTTTTAGGCATGAAATTTGTTTTGTTTTTATCAAATTCCTAGAAAATGAATTATTTTTTTATGAAAAATATTATATTATATATATAATATATAAATTTTATTAATTCCATTATGTATTAAAAATTAATTTAATTTATTAGGATAAAACACAATTGTAAGCATAAAAATAAATATATTTCATTTATTTTCAATTGGTTTATATTTTCATTTCTAATTAATTGAAAACCAATGAAATCAAATTATATTTTTGTATACCATATTTTTTTTATAATCTATGAAATCCTATTCATAACCATCAATTTAATGTTCAGGTTGTATCCTATTATATTAAATAATAAATTTTCGAAAAAAATATATTATTATCCTTGCATGATAGGCAAGCCATTGAGGAAAGTCATTATTACATGTAACGCAATCTTAAATCATTATTCCATGTTAATAAAGAGAAAAATTATTATTTTTGTAGAAAATTATTAGCTAATATTTTACATATAACGAAATCATGGAATAAAAATTTAACTTATTCTAATTTGAAAATATTGTAATGTCATGCAAAGTTTCAATATTCAATTAATATTAATGGTTACTCAGTTTTAACATTTTTGTTTTCACCAACATTACTATTGTTTTTACAAAGGAACATAATCCTAAAAACCATAACATAAATTTAACCTTATTAGTTTATTTGGTCTCCAAAATTTTATATATTAAATTCATTTTATAATTTAAAAATTAAGAGGGGGGAAATTTAATATTATGGTATGCGTTTTTAACACACACTACCAAATATGAACCTCAACAATAATAATTTCTTTTTTAAAATATTTTTACTATTAATTCATTCCAGAAATTAAGAATAGATTATTATAAAAAATTTAATCATATTTATTTAGAATTTTTAATACATTTAATAAAATTAAATTTATAGATGTTAAATAATTTAATTTGTTATTATGCAAGTTGATTTGATGGAAATGAAAATTCCAATGAAAATATTTTCATTGTAATAAAAATTTTATAACAACAATGAACATAGAATTTATTTCAAGGAAAAAAATTATATTGATAATAATATATTTTATCCAATATTCGGTTTATGTCCATTTTCAACCATAATGTAAAATTTTAAATGGTTTGATCTAAAATAAACTTTTAATAAAAACAATTATTTTAAATACACATGAAAAAATTAATCGCCTTAGATGATTTTAAAAATCTAACCCTAATATGTTTTTAACATGATTATTTAAAAAATTATATTTTTATTTAAAAAAATATTTTATAATTGGAGAAATAATTAATTTTAAAATAAGATCTAGAAACATGATGACACCAATTCATAATGAAATAAAATATTTAATCACATAAAATATTTATTCATGTCTCAGGAATAAGATTAAAAATTAAAAGAATGATAAATGGTTTTATAGAATATATAATCTCTAAATTTCATTATATTCATTCAGCAATGTTAGAAATTATTAAAATGAAATTATTTTTTATAATGATTTATTTTAATTAATAATATTTATTTTAATTTCATATGTTTTTTATTTTCAATTTTAAAAAATTGATTACCAAAGACAAATTTTTTTAATTTTTAAAACTTATTATTTTAAATATTTTGTTATTATTGTTCATAACCTCCAATGAAACAACTATTTCATAATGATATACTATATTAATTTTCATTTAGACTAAGGGTTGTATGTTTTCCATGAAATATAAGAAAATAAATCTATTAGAAAAAAATTGATAAATTCTTTAAGTGATACACTCTATACCCATTAAAAAGTTTCATGTAAAAGTATGTTACTTTAATTGAAATAATAAATGATTACATTTCATCATAACTACGTCAGGTTCCCATATATCATTCTCAAATTGGTAGTTTCACGAAGAAACTTTGATGAGGTGATTGGTCTTATTTCTTATCAGTTTCCCTCTACAACCTAGAATGCAAATATTTTATTCCTCATAAAGATACAATTTTCTAGAGGTATGACCTCAAATAATTTTAACTTTGAATGTCCAGGTCTTTACTTCCATGTGAGATATACATGGAAAACATTTTGAACAAGAGAGATGTTCTAAGGAAACCCCAATTAAAAAGCTATCAGTTGTAGTCAATAAGGTATCTCAAAGGTGAAAATATAAATTGTTCCTATCATCCATTAAATATGAACCTAATGAAATTATTTCATGAAACATATTTTATAAACATCATCTCAGTAGCTTCAAATTCTATATCACATCTAAGACTATAAGCATAATATTCTTTCAACTTTTATAATCAATTATGTTTTGATCAATTGTTCTAATTTTCTCTTCATTTCCTCATATAGTTTGGGTCTCGAAATATTTATTTCTCTCAATTCATATTAGTACATATTATTGTATGCATAATTTTCATCATAGGTATCCCTCATAATTCTGAATCATAATATATTATTATACAATAACACAACTAAAGGAAAGTGTTGACCCCAAAAAACCAGTTGATATCAATAGAAAAATATATATCAAAATATCCATTAGGTTTTTCATGTTTGTCTATTACTGATCATATAACTATGAATAATATAAAATGATGAAATCTAACTATGTATCATGATATTGTAGATGACTTCATTATATCTTCATGGAAAACCATTGATCCTGATTAGATATATCTTATTTTTTTTAATCTTTTTAACCCTACCACTTCTTTAATCTATATCCTATAATGATGATACAGTGGGAAATATTTATTGGTAGAAATTAAGTTCATTTTCTACATATAGCGATCGACTAGAACACACAATGTTTTATGAAATATATTAATTTGTGGGTGTCAAAAAAATTTCCATGGTGTTTTCTTTTTGTTTTCATTATTTTCTAGGTAACATTAGTAACATCCCCTTAGTGTTTTGTATCTCAACCCTAAATTTTTGACATAACAAATAGCGAGATACAAACATTGAAATATCGCTTTTAATTTCATGGAAGAAGATATACACATTTATGTCATTATACATCATCATACATCCGGGTTGAATATATAATGATACTATATGTTCATCATCTGAATGCTACAACAAATCAAGTGTAGAATGAACACATGCATGGTTCATAAACCTTATCATCACCTCAAATTAATTGTTAAATCCATTTATATATCTCACCTTATAATGAATCTCTTTATGTTCTTTGTGATCATCTTCATTCATCACATGGACATGTGTCTGAACACTTATTTCGGAAATATAATATTTATACCCAGCCATTAATATTTCAATATCCATATTTTTAAAATACCTAAATATTTTCCAATTTGTAAACCTCATCATATATTTGGTAGAATGAATCTTTCAACTCAATTAATCCATTACCATGTTCACTTTATTAGTGTTGTAATGTATTGAGTAGTGATAGTTTTCTATCAGCAACATCAATTTCTTTGGTTAATATTCAATTAAATCTAATTAAAAAAATAGTTTAACTTCTTGTATTGAATATATATATCATGTCATTATCTATAATGAAAATATATCTAGATCATTAATAAAAAAAATATTATTGAAAACTCCAAATCATGAGTTGGGTAATTTTTCTCCTGATCTATAAATTTTGCTGGGACATAAGTTTATCACTATATCATTTTGAGTGATAACACATCCCAATTCTATCATTGATGCATCGCAAATGTATAAAAAAATTATCCACTATAGGGTATTATTAGAACTTGTCCTAGAATAAATATCTCTTTAGTTCCATGACATATTATCTATATTCATATGTCCAATGGATATTGGATCCTTTCTGAGTTAACATGGTGAGTGGATTAGGAAGGCATGAGAAATTCTCTACCAACACTAAATAATATCCATCTAGATCATAAAAAATATGGATTTTAATCTAAATTGTTGGCGTAGATAAAATTCAGTAACATATATCTTTATTGATCTATAAAATACCCTATATTTAGAATATATCACAAAAATGTGAACCATTTTATAAGTAAAATTACACATGGTAAATTTATTCAACCAAATTATTCATCATCTGGTTATTTATAAAAATTCTAAAATAATATTCACACACATCCATTTATTATGAATGTATAAGAATATCACTTATAAAGGATACCATAAATATATCAAGGTAATCTATAATGAACCTATTCATTAAAACTATAAATACTATTGGGTAATTTTTAATAAAAATATAATCACTATATCTTCATAGTGTCCACACCATGTATGTAATGTTATACATGGTATATCCTACTTTTTCTCCCTCAATTGATGATATTTTTAAAGAAGTTCAATGTTGGGGAAATATTTATCATAGTACTATTGATCAAAAAAGTTATTAATATTGTGAAGTGGATATTGATCATGACTGTGATATTTTTATATTCTCAATGATCAATTAAAAGTCTCATCAAACAATCATTCTTTAAAAAAATAATAAATTCACCCCTAGGGGACCCACATGGATGAATTAATAATTTTTAAATTTCCTCATATATTTTTTGGTTCAATTCTTTTATATAAATCAAAGTGGTTATATAAGAATACATTGAAAGAGTTATAGAACTAGATATGAGTTTTTTTGAGAACAAAATTCACAATATAGTAGAACACTGGGAAACATTTTGGAAAATATATATATTAATCTCAAAAAATTGGAATATATTATATTTTAATTTTCTCCCCAACCGACTAATATAAACAACACTATTGAATCATAATATCTACCTATAAGATGGATAATACTTCAATTATAATTTCATATTTATCATCAAATAGATTCATAATCATAGGTTTATTTGGAATATCAAACATAAATTTTAATAAATAGAATATTTTTTCTGTGATTTTAAAGTAGAATATAATACATTCCAATGAAAATATAAAATTAAAATAGAGGAATAATAATAATGTGTTATGAAGTATATTCAAATAAATTTCAGCAAAAGAAGAATAAAATATTTTAGATGTGATCACTATACAATTACAGGGTTTCATTAATAAGTCAACATATAATTATAGTAGTGTTATTTTTTATCATAGAACATTCATCAAATATAATGGAGTGGGTAGATTAATAATCAAATAATACATTATTGTTACATATTGGATGAAAATATTACATTTCACTATGTTATTATTATAAACCATATCATAAATAGTGATATAATGAGATTTTCCATTGAATGTCGTGTTAAGAGGCTGTTGGAATCGAAAATATTCATTGAAATTTATATTCCAAAAATGGGTAAAATAATTCCCATAATACTTTTATATAAAGAACTAGAGTGTGGGTGTTTTATTTTTTGAACATTCTCTTGATATGTATCATTTTTTTACGTCATACAATCACATAGGAATATATTTTCTCAGTTAAAATATTTTCCACAAATAAAAAATTTACTTGTCCCATTAATATATTTTTCTCAATTTTTTATTACAAACATTGTAAAGGAAGGAAGCACAATATTGTTTTCTTCATTGTTTTTCTAGTTCCAATTGATTTTCTTATTTCTTATTTTATCAAATCCATGATCTTAATGGGTAATTCTTGTCTCAATTTCCACTAAGATAGAACATTGAATGACTTATTAAGAGAAAATAATGCCCTTAAGGATAATTCCCATTGAATAATTTGTTTTCATTGACTAATAATGTGATCAAACATACTTTTAGGTTGGATTATAATTCAAAACTAATATAGTGTAAGTCTAGTAAAAGATTACGTACATGTACCAAAAGAGTCATTATCCTTCTTCTCTATATCAATGAATTCCTTTTCTACTTGCATATGAATAATATGAGGAAATAAAATACTGAAAAATAATCTCTTAAACTCATCCCACTCTATAGAGTGGATTTTTTTCTAGCACTAAACAATGAGGATCATAAAATATAGATTATATTTAACTAATCCTTTAATACGTAACTAATGGATCAAGAATCCCAATAAAATAATTTCATTTTTCCATATTAATTACTCAAAAGAATAGTGTTCCCTTAATATGTCATTTAGAATTTTAGTGTGATTCTTATATTAACAATGATGTGTGGTCATATAAAAGATATATGTCATTCTATATCCAATAAAAAATATTATCTCAGTGGGAAGATGAATTCATTATCTATTATATACACAATTATAATGATTAATTTGGGTTCTTCCCTTATAATAAAACCAAAAACTATAGTGTGAGTAACAGTAATCACAGTGGAAACGCATATAGTTGGGAAAAAAATATATAATATCTAAATAATGAAAAATTATTTTAAATATATAAATATTTTGTATTTTACTTTTTCATCCATAATTATCAATTATTTATATCCTTATTAATGGATCACAATAAAATTGTGAAATAACATGCGCATATCAATTGAGTGTTTAAAAATAGGTGTGTAGTAAGGGAACTTTGTTGTTCCCCATGTGATGATTAATTCAATTTGCAATGCATGTATTTTTATGTTTTTAAACCTAGGTAAAATGATTCCATAACCAAAAAAACATGTAGAATATAAATAACTATGTTTTTAATGGAAAAAAATATCATTATTTACCATAACTCGAGGAGTACTCAAGTTCATATGATTAGCCTAAGAGTTCTAACTAGTTTTTTCAGATCATAGTTTCCAAAGCTTAAGTAAAACATAATATAATACAAAATATATCTACCCCCACTTTTCTTATATGTATATTAAATAATATTAGACCAATATTAATTATATATTACATATATCCATTTTAGAATCACATATTTCCTATGTATTTGGATTGATAGATACATAGAAATCATATTCCAAATTAAATTACATCATCTCCCACTATATTCTTCATATCATGAATCCTTATTGTAAATATCATATACAATTCTTTTATTCACTACCTAAAGAAAAAAACATACAAATAGTGATTTTAGATACATAATAATGTTAAACCAAAATATATTAACATATAATTATAATAAAGGAATGACAACATGAGAATAAAATTTGAAAATAATGCCCCACATATTATAAGTCATAAAAATGATTCATGGGTTAATATTTACGGATCCTAAAAGATGCGTTATAAATAAATCTAGGAACCTAATACATGGAAACATAAAATCAGAATAATATAATGATTTTGGAATAAAAATAATCATATATAATCATTTCCTTGGGAGTAAATTATCACTCCCATGACTATCTTTGTAGATAGATTCCATTAAAGAACAATGTTGTCTCCCAATTCTAGTTATATTTATATAATGATATATTAATCATTATCCATTGGGTTGGATATCTATATAAATTCAATACCACATATCCCACAATGATAATGTTATACATATGTTTTGAAACATCATAAAAATCAATATATCATATCGAGTGTAATGAAAATGAGTTTCATAAAATCTTATCATGTCATAACTCATGGAATAGAAATTGGCCACATAATCATTGTACCAATTCATAATAGAATAACACGTAAAAAATGTATGTGTCAAATTAAAATATAATTATCCAAATGAGAAACCATCCAAATATGGAATATATATTGAATCATTGGATGATATACCAAGTTTAGAATAATTAGTATTAAGGGTAGTTGACATTGATGTATAAAAGTACTATTAAATGATGATTGAAAACAATAGGCTGGAAAATATTCATTCCATATTGAAATAAAAATATTAAAATATATTAATTTCCCAAATATTTAAGAAAATATTAAATTTTAAAATAAAAATAGTAATTTTTAATGTATAATTTAAATCATTAATTGATCATGACTATAAGAAATATTGTTTATACCATACATGATAAAACTAAGAATCCATCATAATTTCGATGAAAAGTATATAGAACCTCATTAAAAATATGACAAAGAGGTTCAATTAAAAATAATTATAAAAAATAATAAAATTAAAAATATTTCTTTAAACCATCATATAAGAATATTAAAAACATTCATGGAAACAATTTTTTGTAAAAATTGATATAGAAGAAAATGATTCTTTCCCCATGAGATGTTTGAAGACGGGTTTCCTTAAAAACATTCTCTCAGTCTCCTAAATTTCTAAATAGAGGAAAATAAAAATAGTATATAATTTCTAGATATAAAAATAGAAGAATATAATTAATGGGTTTCATGATTTATAGTTTATAATATTTCATCATAAAAAATCATAAATAACCCTGATAAATAAAGATATTGTAAGAAAAAATCAGTGCACTTTGGTAACACTTGGATTGTATAACCCTTTATAGAAATACCCATATATAGATATGTATATGAAATAAATTTATTATTAATATTAATGAAATAATTTCATGGAAAACATATGGACCAAAAAAATAAGTGATTTATATGATATGTGTCACACGAAAATTAAACTGAGATGAAAGTCCATTAACTAAAGTCTTACCTTCTAGTATGCATGTTCGAACAACTGGAATAATAAATAATGGTTTATTATATTATTATTTTTTTTAAAAATAATCATTTATACAATTCAATATATGATTACTTATAAACGTTTTATCACTATTGTGTAATAAGTTTTTATTTAATGATGTATTCTAAGTGATAATTACTACGGTTTTAATATTTATTGTGATTTCATAGTTTTTGATCCTTTTACCTTGATCATAGTTCTATAATACCCAAAATTATTTGTATGATATAAAGGATATATTTATTTTTTATATGAATATTTATATTCATCTATTAAATTAAATAATAATATGATTTACAACGTTAATGGATATGGTAGGCGATATGTATTCATGAACAATACTTCCATTTTTCTATGAATTGAGTGAAGGAAATGAATTATATAATTAACCTTTATAGAATCATTTTAATATATTCTATATCATATATATATTCATAATATCTAACCACATTACCATAGATGTTTAAATAAATTGAAAAACACATCACATATTTTTTGGAGGATGTAGTCCACTCATAAGCTTAAGCAACATTATTGTTTTCGAAATGATTTGAAGGTAAGAGGATATATGAGATCATATCATTAAATAATTATAATAATTTTGTAAATATAATATTTATATATATACGTTAAATATTTTACTTTCCCTTGCCATGACAGGAATTGATAAAAAGAATTACATCAGTTTGTTATGTGGTATTCTCCTACCCACATGATCGACGGTTTCACTTCTCATTTGATAAATTGGGATATGAATGTTGGTTTTCCAAAAAAAACATATCAACATCTGTATAGTAGTTTTTGTAATATTTAAAATCATATCAATAATATTTAATGGATGTAGAAGAAAAAATAAAAAATTTCTGGTTATGTACAATACATGTTATTAGGAAAACCACTATAAGGTTACACCCAAATTTCATCCAAGGACTTTTTTTAAAAAAATTCTCCATCAATTGTGGAGGTAATTAATTAAGAGAATATGTTTGGTATTGGTAAAAATATATTTTCGATTTTTGAAGAAAATAGTATATGTTATACTAGTATGTAAGTGAGAAAGAGTTTCATTTTTTAAAAAACCCAAAACTATTCTTTAAGGAGATTTCGACCCCCTAAAAAAGTCCTCCACAATGTATGAATATTATAGTGGAGGTAATATATTTGAAAAAAACCCTCTGACACTAAAAAATACTTCTTTTATGAAAATTTTATTCCCCTATAATATGTGGTTACTTTTAGAGTTTTAGTTTCTACTATCATAACAAATTTTAGTTTACATGGGTAATTTATTATTTAATAATAAAAAAATTCCCATATTAGATAATTTATACCTAATTTTTAAAAATATAATATTATATTTTATAAAATTATAATCATACGAGTTTCCAATATTTATTTTAACAGATGTAACTATTATATAAAAACCCATATTTTAACATTAATAATAGTAATTAATTTTTTTTATTTTTAAAATTCATTATGAACAAAATTTATGGTTTCATTCATAAGTAATATTAATAATTATGATTAAAAATTTGGAATTTTTTTATAAAATTAAATTTAATGAAGCATAATAATGCATATTAATATTAAACTCGCATGCGTGACAAAGAATAATTTTTTCAATGAATAATTTTTTATGAGTATAAAAAGATTTTATATCAACAATGAACATAAAAATGATTCCAATAACATATTTTTTTAAATAATAGTATTGAACTAATACTAATTTTAATAAAAATTAAAATAAATTTTATCTTTTTGAATCCTTCAAATGAAATGAATCATTTACCAAAATCAATATATTCACTATTTATCATGAACTAAATCCTTTCCAAAAATACTAAAAAATCCATTCTAAGATAAATTGGAAAAGTTACATTAAAAAATGATGTTATTTAAAAAAAATATTGAATATTTTAAATTTATAATATGAAACAAAAAATGGATAAAACAGATATTTATAAAATAAAATTTATAAGCATAAAACATTATTTACTCATATCGCATTTTAATAAAAAAATATTTTCTATTTGATAAAAATATTAATTTAATGTTGAATAATTATAATTTGTTATAATAACTCAGAAATAGTGAAAATTATAATTTGTTTGGATGAAACTAAATTGTGTGAATAAAATCATTTTTCAAGAAACATGTTTCATTCACATTAATGTTTTTTAATTTATTGAAAATAAATTGACAACAAATTATTTTATTTTATACATTTATAAATCATATACTATTAATAATTTATTTACCCTTATTAATACCCTAAAATTTAATTTCATGGATATAATGGTATTACATATTTACGTCCATTAAGACTCGAGGTTGCGTGTATTTCAAGATATCATAGAAATAAAAAAATTTATGAATGTTTTTTCATATAATATAGTGTTCAACATGTTTAATGAATTGCAGGAGAAACAAGTTGTAGTAAATTATAAGACACATTTAATTGTAGTGTAATATTGAACTTTTGTATGGCTTAATAAAAGAGTTTTCCAAAAAAATTGAGATGTATGATTACAAATCCTTGGAAGAATATGATATAGAGGTCGGTCCTTAGGAGTAATATTACATTTCCTATAAACACATGAATTAGAGTCCACATAGATTATTTTAGTTTCAAACATACTGATTTTAATATTATTCTTAATAGTATTATCATTATATATACATAATAGGATACTCATGTATGAACCCATTTCTTGTACATTAATGAATGATAAATGAAAGATTACTCATAAGATAATTTCTGATATATGATCTAGAGTAAATAAAATGTTGGGGTAAATGAACTAAGGTTGATGACTAGGACACATTTTCATTCTTTATTCTATTATTAATGAAGAATGATGACTACAATTAATGGTCAATAAATTGTTTGTTGGAATTCCGGAACACTTGGGAGAACAAAAAAAATTGGATACATTCCTAACATGGATAAAAATTCTAGGGGCCTTCGAGAAATCAATAAACTAATGAGGTATACCACAAGATCGTAATGGAATATATAGGGACTACCATACCATATGAACAACACGCCCAAGGGTCTTCATGTGATAAAATCTAACACATCCAAGGTTATTCATGTCAGTAATGAATTGATCACGTGGAGTACCATATTTTGTTGAATTGTATGTGGGTCTTAGAATGATCATTAATGAAACATAAAAGCGTTATTTTGTGGGTAATACGACATGATCTTGTTATCCCTTATGAGAAATATAACATGTTAGTGGGTTTTAACAAAATCCATATGAAATTCCATTTGATTATCTAATGATCCATCTGACATGCATTGGGTTTTTCATGTGATCTATAAATGAATCAAGATAACCACAGAAGATCTTAATTTGAAAATAATTTTTTATCCACTTGAATAATGATCTCATCATTTATAGATTTTATCCTTTAAATACCACTACATTGTTTTCATATATCATCCATGAAATCAATCATGTGATCAATAATATATATGAAGAGTCCATCTCAGGATTAACCCAAAATATATAAGAGTTATCTCATGATCAGGCTGATATGTTTATGGGGCCACCTTGTGATCAAGGTGAAACATCTAAGGGCCTTCATGTGATCAAGAGGCTAACTCGAAATTGAAACTCACATAATGTATTATATTATTTTATCATAAATTACTTATAAGAATTTTTTTGTTGATTTATATTATGGTCCTATGATATAGAAAAATCCATAAAGTTATCTCTGAAATGTTTCCTTATAATTTTCTACCAGGGGTTTTTTTATAGGAATCTCATCCATTGTATCTATGTCCCTTTTCATGGGGGTACCAGACATGTACAACATTTTGAGTATATTGATGGACTATCAAAATAAGACAAAATCCTGTTATCCACATAATTTGATAGAGCGATACACCATCAATTACTTCCTCCCCCACTCACATGATAAGATATTCTTTCATGATTGGCCCAAAATTACCGGCTTCTAGGAACCCACAATATATACAAGGACACATGCATGACTTATGGGGTTCCATGGATTTCTAGATAGACATGCACAAATCACTCCATGTAATCCAACTCATATATCTAGAGGTCATCAAGTGATTAGGAAGACATGTCCATGGGCCTTCACAGTATTAATTATATGATCCTGTGAATGACACAAGTACATCATTTGGATGGAGTGGAACTTTCATTACTTGATTATCCCTCCACTAACATATTTTATCTCAAGATGTATTTGGATTTGATAAGATATTTCCCCGTACCGAATAAATTTATCAAGGGGACATGTCCTAAACTATTAATTATAACAGGTCATTATATTTAGGGGATCTCATGTAACCAATATATTTATTACACATACCACATATGGTCTTCTCGTGAAATATGTTTAAATTCCAGTGCATGATAATCCATTCATTTATATCTTTTATCACATGAAGACTTTGGATTTAGCATTATCTTCTCCTCAAGGGTGTCTCAATACCATGGTTACTTGTCCAAATGACTTTTTTTATTAACATAAAATGTATAATGGATTTTTCTTGAGCAATGAAATGATCAAGGGATTCGGGTGATCCCTTGGGTTGACTCAATTCACATGGTGTTGATTACTAGAATCTATGTTTATGTCATGTGGTAAAATATATAACTCATGTCTAAATTTGAACCTTACCAAGTGAAAAATAATTTGGTTATACATTTTTTAATCAGATGATATATTAAGGGTTACACCACCCTGAGTCACCCCAAGGGTCGTGTGATCGCATGAATCAATTGTTTGATCCCTATGTGGTACTAATTTTTTATTATGTTTCCCATTTTATAAAGCTAAACATATTCTTTTTGTATTTTTAACATCAATTATTCCAATTTTAATATTTAAGGAATACAAAATTGTGAAGCATTAATCAATTTTTGGATATAAAAAAATCATTGAGTCATTAATACCTCATAGGGATCTAAATTTTTTCTTAATTGGACTATTTCTTCTAAAAATTCAAAGACCTTGAGCTAAAATTTTCTTCTCAAGGTCAATGAGAAATGAATTGAGATATTTGATACAATAAATTTTATTTCAATAATTCAATTCAAATTACATTTTTGATTTTATATAATATTTTTAATATTCTTTATGTTTCTGTTAAATCAAATTATTTTTTTCAATTAATACTTCAATTATATGGGTTTGTTTTTCTGAATTAAAAAATATATTCAATAAAAGTATAAATGGATTTAATAATGTGTTTCTAATATTGATGATCCATTTGAAAATTGATAGTAATGTATCTCCACACTCAACGAATATAAACATTGGTTTCTGTATTTCTGGTATGAATGTTCATTAACATTTGGATAGATGGTTGTCAAAAACAATCATTGACTTTGTATTTTTTGGTGGGAACCTTCCTCTATGAGTATTCTATGTATATAATATATTTCTTACAAAAAGAGATTTCATTATTGATAACCCTATTTTACTTGTTCATATTGTAAACTATTGAAAAAACACTTATTAATTGGAAAACTACATAACTAGGGGTGTAGTACATTTCACAACCTTTTATTTAACTACTCATTGAGCCAACAAAGGATTACATAAACAATATTTTATTTTAGATTTGTTCAAATCCATTTAAAAAGTAGGTAATATAATCATGAATTATTCTTTTATATGTACCATTAATGTGTGAACATTATTTGTGACAACATATAAAGAGACCATTGTAGATGGGACTAACTTTAATGGTGTGAATCATTTACAAACACATATAAAACTCAATGTAGGTGGTTAGTTATAGTTTACTGACATTTTTAATTAATAGATACATATTATCGTCAAGTCCATTATCATTTTATAATGAATTAATGCCTTTATATTATTTTTTGTATTATGATGGTAGTTATAATATTTCACGTATAAATAATACGCAAAAAGAATAAAATTTGTTGGAATTTTTTATTACGAATAAACATTAAATTCATAGAAGTATATCTAGAGTTTTTATATAATGAAACTCATAGATAATGAAATGGAAGATTATATGAACTCAATTGGTGAAGAATACTCCCAGAGATCCAATCCCGAAGATAACTCGCTAAGATCTTTTCGTAGGGACCACTACACAAGTACCATTCTTAAAGACCACACTATGATATCCATTTTCAAATATCATCGCATGTTCTCCATTCATGGAGACCACTTATTGATATCCTTTAAGGGAAAAAGTTATTATACCAACATTCACATAGAGACCTTATTGTAATCCAATAATGGAGGAGTATTCTTAAAGAAACCACTGAAGCCCCAATGTGGGTGGAGAGTCATGAACATAATTTATAGAGGTCCATCGACTATATTTCTTCAAAAAAGGAAATCTATGTTAAAACATTACAAAAAACCCCATTAAAGATTTTTTCAATAGGGATACATATGAATCCTCATTCAGTTATGATGCAATTTAAACTCCATCCATCAAAACACAATTTTACAAAATAATTCTCCATTTGAAAAACCTTACTAATTCTTGTTGGACCCTAATACAATATGAAATTTTTGGAATTAATTGAATAAATTAAACAATTTCAAATAATACCAGACCTTTGATGTATTTTTTCCATTACAGTCACTTTCATTAATAGTTAGAACATATTTTCCCCCTTTTCTTCATGATATCCACCTACCTTTATTGAATTAACCTAAAAACATGTTGGTTTTTTCCAGCATTGGAAAAACACTAAATAAGAGATTTCATCAAAAAAATACCCTTGTATGGTAAAATATGTTGGACATTCACCTTAGGATATTTTATTCAAATACAGTAAGAATATCATTCATAATCATAAATAGTAAATGTGACTCCTAAAAGTTGTAATCCATATTCAATTATTCACATTTCTAGTTACTAATATTCATATTGAATGATATGATCATCCTATTAGGTATACTCTCCAATTTTACTCTCTCCTATTTCATTTAAAAAAATTAACTAAGAAGGTTAGTCTCATGTGTAATTTTGATATAGAAAATTCTTAGTCACATTTTTCAGGTGTATGCACTTTTATAAATATGAACATCATATCACACATCCTTATCACACAATATTTAACTACACCAATTTTTCCTAACATAAAACCATAAACTATGAAAAAATAACTATGTTATATTTTATTCCCATTATATGAGATATATAAGACACCCCTTTTAGGATCATGCCCAACACCCAAATGTTAATATTGGGCTTCCTACTAGGTGTAATAACAATCTGTTTCAGTCCACCATCTTTATAGAGTTACCAAAAAATTGGCGGGTAGACTTCTATATATGGGTGTCCTAAATATTTTTAGCACCATTGATATAATATTTCATCCGGATCCAGTTACTAAGGAATAAGGGAGTATACCATATATGGGTCTCCAACAATGTATAAGACCAAATTATATTGTCGAGACCCAATGTTTTCCTTCTATGACTATGAAATATTTATATATATATTTCCAAAGCATGAAACTGAGATAACTTGCAATTCATAGGCCAGATGTGCCCGAAATTAATCTTATAATAATATTAAATATATTTTATATTTATTATAAGGAACTTCTTAATGAAACTAGGATAACCATTAAATGGAATATCATATCAGCAATATGAGACCACAATTGTGTCTTGAACTAGGTTTTTAACCTAGGACTCACCTAAAATGGGTTAGCATAAGGTGTACAAACACCTCATTCATATATGGAACGTTTATTGATATAATTATTTGTTTAATTAAATAATTACATTTTTAAACAATAAACTAATTATATAAAAGTACTTCCACAGAGATTATCTCTTGGCTAGCCTCATAATCTTATAATAAAAAAATGCTCTCATTTGTTCTTCATTTGGCAGACCATATCAAACAATGAGGTAAATCCAGATAGGTGCAGATCAGGATGTTGCAAACACAATGTAATTTATCGATCATTTGAAAGTGTTTTCTTCATAAACATGTGATGAAAAACCCAATTATTAAAAACACTAGTGATTTAAGAAATTTATTAAAATAATTTGGGTAGATCCATAAATGTTCTTAGATCTGCTCAAATTGTGGGAAATTACATATTTTAGAGTATTAAAACATATATATTTTCATGTTTTATAACAGTAGTTGCACATTATTAATCATTGTCGATGAACATTTGTCCAAAGATGAATAAAATTTTGGTTTTTGTTCTCTTCTCCCTATTTTCATTATGTTCTTCCCAGGTTGGAACCCTTGTTCCCTTTTCAACTTTTCTGGGAAATACTGAATCAGATCAGTCCGTCAAAAGAACATCATATTAAGAATAAATAATTGATCCATGATTTATGAACATATCTATATTCACTAGACTAAAGAGATGTCTGTTTGGGTGATTTTAGATTAATGAATTTGCAATATAAGGCTCGAATGACTATATAAAAAAAATTGATTCAATGATCAATTAATAATACTGATTTCTGGTGAAAGATGGATGGAATATGTGACACAAATATATATCAATAAGATTAGAGTAGATTCAAGGTGGGATCTATAGAGGAATTACTATATTCAGCACATGGAAAACAGGTACATATTTATCATTAATACCCAACTACATGAAAAGTAGTGGGATGAAAACACACTATGTATCCCCCTATATAGTGGTGTATTGGGTCTTAAATAACATAAAAATGACATGGTATTTCACCCTCCAACACATAGTCTAACCCTTCCTCAGATGGGAACCCATGTGATGGATGAAATAGAATAGAGCATGTGTGGGATTATAAAATTATGTACATGGTCGTGTACCCAAGTACATGGGCACGACGTCTGGTAAATAGACAAGGCTAACAAGACGTTATCCACTCTTGGATACCATGGAAACACCATGTAGTTCACCTACACATTGTGTACTACTACCTGGGATGGGATTCATATACCGGCTAGGGACACTGACATGTAGTAGAGTGGGACCACATTCCTTGTGGGTCCACTCACTGGCCATATACAACTTGACCTACATTGAGGAAAATTCAATGTTCTATATCTCTTTCATTTGAACTAATATTTTTTGTTACAAGAAGCCAAACATGAGTTTTGATCTACATAAAATGTGATGGTTCACATAGTTATGGATTTATAGATATGATGTAAAAGTTTCTAGGCACTACACTTTCTTAAATGACACCAAATTAGGGTAGTGGTCAAGAAGGATCTCAAGAGGCTTCTTCCGAGTGGAGCACCCCTTTCAGATTGGGTGTGTGTCATTGACGAAAAGATTTATTCACTCCATCAGCATTGGCTCGAGTCCAATACAACCACCTTCAATGTGATACCCCCATGATGTACTAGGTCTCATGTCCTCAAAGAATAGGGTGGAATGCCTATGTGGTAGTAGGTTGTCATTCCTTGACTTTTGAGTGGAACCCCCTCTCAAATACGGTGTGGGTTCCTGATGACTTCAGTGGAATTTTCCTGTCCCACCAGTGTATGGGTCTACGATATTTAAAGTAGAACACCCCATAAGTAAGGTCTCATGTCTTATACCATGCGAGTGGGTCCCCATATAAGCATATTTTGTGGGTCCTCATAAAACTAGAGTGGAACCCCACATCATCATGGGTGCAGGTTCTATATGAATTCAATTAGAGTGGACCCCCCCCCCCCGATGCACTTGGGTGTGGGTCCTATACTTCTAGTTGATGTCCCCTCTACTGTGTGATATAGTAACGAGGCATGGAATAACATGGATGGTTACATATATGATTATTCTTCAGATAATTTTCATCAATGATGGAATTTTGGAACTATTGCATTATCTTCATGTTATCATATGATGTGAGAAGGATAACCCCTTACTCTCTCATTTCAGATTCTTATTACTATATATATATATATATATATATATATATATTCTTTTATATCCACACATAGGATTATGTTACTCTCATTATATAATAGGAAGTGATGCATGAGGTATGCCATATTATTTCAATGTTTAGCTTTTTGTGGTTGGACAAGTCTATTATCCTACTATGTGTGGTGAAGAATAAATGGGTAGTTCTTCTACTAAATTTGTTGAGACCATTGTTCTTGGATGATATTAATTTCACTCTTGGTTGGGTTGAGCTATTCACATTGAATGTAACATTAATATACTATCTTTATCTAATATTGTTTCTCTTTTCCCCCTTCATCTATTGGGGTGTCCTACTGGGTTTGTATATACTCACCCATATATGGGATTTTCCCACACTTGTTGGTTCTTATACACATGATGCATAGTTAGGTGGTGACATCAGAGAAATGTAGGGATACTGAGTTCTTTGGGCTAACTACAGTGGTCATAGCATAGAATTTAGAAGTTGGGATCCCTCAAAAGTTTATAATTTATGTTTTTTTCCGGTTGGGACATATTTTAGGCTGTGCATGTATTTTCCCCAATACCATTCATTTTTCACTCTCATGGCCTTGTATTATTTAGATGTTATTCATTATTGTCCTATTTGTTAATTAGGTTTCACAATTTCCCCTTTCGATTTACACTTATGCATCTATTGGATCTGTGTGTGCATACATGTACATAGAAAATGGAAACCCTGTGTTCTTTATACCTTCATGGTTCGTCACCACACCAGAACTATATAGGTGGTCTTGGGGTTGTTGTGGGTGGATCCTCTAATTGGTTTGGTTTGTGATAAATTTAAATGAGAGAAATATAACTTCATGGAATGTTTTTTATAATATCACCCTTAAGAGGATTTGGTTGGTTTAACAGAAATAATGTCAAAGTGTCTCGAGTATGGATCTCAGGTCATGAAGTCTAGTGTAGGTGTGGTTGGCCGATATATCCATTTACCAGGACCCTAACTATATACTTGTTGACCCAAAAATCTATGACATTTATTACATGGATCAATTAAACATTAATCGTATAATATTGATTATTTTATTGTACATCATTAGTCACAACCCTATTTGTTAGTAACACACACACACATAAAAATATATTCTAATGTTGAGTAGTAGAAATGAAAATAAGTGTAGGGTAAGGGTGCGTATAGGTTTAGAGTGCTTGATGATTTCCAACACTAATGTATTATGAGGTTCCAAAACTAACTAGGTCAATAAGTAGTAGATGATTGTCATGATTTGGTGGTTTTTATCATCAGGATTGTTCAAACATCGATGGATCAGGTGGTTGTGCTAGAAGTTACCCTTTTTCATAGAGCAGTTGGGCATTGGTGGAGTCTCATTACATAGATGCATGATTACGTCATCATTATCATGGACTAAATTCTAATAGTAGATATTTGATGATTAGTACAGGTCTATCATCTACTCAGTTCTGATTTTGGAGATTCTAGAGATGAACCAGGGAGAGATGGTGGTGGTCAATTAAATGGTGGGAATTGAAAACCTCATATAGTAATCATTTTTCAGGATCCATGATGTCTACATCTATGAATGGATGATTGAGTTGGGAATCCATCAAAAGAACTGAGACAAAGTTGTATTGTTGTGCATCCCCACCTATGTCGGGGTACTAGAGAAGGTACTAGTCACAAAGAGCTTTATGTTGGGGAAATACCAAATTACTGGAGTGGGCAGTGAGTGCCATAGAGCTGAGTCATCTTTATGAGCTAGCAGATTCCATGTGCTAGGATATCGAGGTAGGAGACATCCCCATGATCAGAATTAGGCACATTGTCATGGGAATCACATGGAACCAGGGAAACTTGGATTGCGATTATGCATAAATTTTGACATGTGATGTTTCATAGAATAATATTTCCAACCAGGCATTATAAGAAGCACACTTACATAGCTTATGGACCTCTACAGTAGAGGAAATTTTTTGATCATAGATCACCTAAGAGACATAAGAGTGGACATCAGGGAGGCGAAGAAAGAAGAGGTGCATGATGAGCTATAGGGGGTGGACGCCACTATGAGATCCTTCCAAAACCACTGCATTGTGTCCCAAACCATGCTTTAGGATGATCTATCTGATGCCAGGGACTACTGTAGGATTTGGGGGTTTAAGTTCTTATATAACATGATATTATTTCTTATACGGTCTATATTTATCCTACTCTTTATTATTTATTAGTGGATATTGTTTCCTATTATTCATTTATCTCTATACATCTGGGGTGATATCTTGATCACCCATTTGAGTTGTTACCCCAAAAAATTAAAATTGAGGTTCTTATAGGGAACAAATGTTCTGTATATTTTATCTACGGGTAGTAAATTCTATCACTTGGTATAGATAGGTTCATGTGTGACCTTTTTTTAATCACAACAGAACCATATTAAATCATCATGGGAATTAATTTTTGGCTGATGGCCAAATTAAGAATTGGATATCACCACAGACAAGTCATATTCCTACACAATTATGGTTGTAGACTCTACTTTTCTAGCACGAGTGATCTGATGGCAGGGAATGAAGGTTTTGTGAGAAGGATTTTATAACACATCACAACTAAGTAATCACGTATCTACTGAGGTGCAGTAGTATTTTCAGTCATATAGGTTACTTTAGGTGTGGAGGATCACATGGGCATCTTCCCAAGAAAATTTTGGGACTACCACTATTATGGGGGATGGAGTTTTACACTGACATTCAACTGAGCACCACTTTGATATTTTTAAAGGTTATATGATCACCACTTCCGAGCTCTGGGGGATGAGCTTGTAGTTGGAGGAACTTCGAGAAAAACTATTCATCAGACCTAGTGTATCCTCCTAGGAAGTTATAGTGTTGATCATGGGAAATATAAATATGATCATGTAGCTTTTTGTGGATTATCACTGCTTGAAATGGGTGGATAAAAATGAAAAAGTACCCCTTTGCTGAGGATTCGTGACCAATTTGACCAGTTTGGAGGTGCAATATGTTTTTCGATGACCGATATCATTTATTTCTACCAATAGTTGAAGGTCTGTTATGATGATATTCCATAGTTTTCATTCATATGTCACAATAGACACTATAAGTTCCTTATGATGAGTTTTTGTGTGACGATGACTCTTACATCCTTATGGATATGATGAAGCAGGTTTTATAGTTGTATATGGAGTAGTTAATTATTATCACCATCAATAAAATACTCATCTACTCTTCTTCATATAAAGAGCATTCATAGAACTACAGGATGAACATAGATCTTCTTTGAGAGTAGTCTCGAAGTGATAGTTTTAAATTTATGAGGTTCATTTTCTAAGGAATATCATTTTTGAGAATTATTTAGTAATGGTACCAGAAAATATCGATGCGTTTCTTACATGGGAGAGACCAAATGACATGTTAGGGGTGTTCCTCATTTTTGGTTTGGAGTAATACTATAAGGGTTTTGGGGAGACTTTTCCATAATTTCAACACCTTCGACTAACCTAATGTGAAAATGAAGTCATTTACCTAGTCTATCCAATGCTAGAGGGCCTTTGAGGAGTTGAGGATGAGGCTGATGATTGCTCTATTGTTGAGAATACCAAAGGAAGGTAATGATTATGTAGTGTATTTCATTTCCTTAGTATATGTCCTCGGGTTCTTATAACACAATAACATGTAATTATTGCCTGTGGGTCGAGGAAATTGAGACCACATGAGAATAACTATGTGACTCATGGACTAGAGATAATATTTTTATAATTCACTTTGATTATGTGGAGAATATAACAGATGTTAGAGGGAATTGTGGTTTACTTAGACCAAAAATGTTTCTGGTAAGTCTTCATTCAAAGATACTGAAACCCAAGACATCAGTCGTGGTTGGAATTCCCAGGGGACTATGAATTTGAAATGGTCTATAATCTAGGGTAGGGAATGGTTATAGAATATTTTCTTACTAGGAAGTCTCATTCTATATTAGTTTAAGAGGCTTCGAAGTTGTTGTACTTCTTATAGATAAACCTGGTGGAGCAATAGGGTACATGTTTTCTATTGTCGATGGGTTTGACTCCTTCTCTTCTCAAGTAACTGAGAGTGTCTCTTCTTGGAAATATCTACTCCGAGGTTACACATGATCATATAATTACATGTTAATCACTAAATGGACATTATGAAGGATTAAATCACATCATCTAGTTTCTGGGGCAGACAGTTGTTTCAATCATATTGTGGGAGGAGGTGATGTGACAGTCCCACACCCTTCACTTCGTTGTAAATCTCGGTGTAAGGAAGATGTACTGAGACGTTCGACCGTAGTTTTGGTTTTATGGAATATGTTTACGCATAGCGGAGTTCACATCATGGTTCCTCACATGTCAACCAGTGAAGGCTGAGTATTAGGCTATCATGATACTTGTAGCCCCATGAGATGTAAAAGTTGAAATGTGACAGCATGTCAATGATCTTGTAACATAGATTACATGCATAAAAGGGCCATGAAACCAATTGGGTGATGGTTTTGTGACTCATGATATGTTTACACATCCTTTTATCAAGATATAGTTTTCAATGATGATTTTGGAGAAATTATACATATGGTTGATCATTCTCTTCCATAAGGTGACCTCAATTATTGTATCTAGTTATGACACTCTCATTACATCACAATTGTGAAGAGCTTTGTAGAGGCAATAGGGACCCAAATAAGGATGAGTATAGATATTCACCTAGAGACTGATTGTTAAATTCTATTCACTATCCATGTGTTGAATTATATGATGAGTGATTCCATGTTATCCTTTTTTCAAAGTTTGGAGGATCACATATACTTCATAGATTTTGTGTTTAATAACATCTACAACTATACTATTAACAGGGAAACTTTTGAGGCCCTCTATGGGAGACACTAAAGTTCAACCCTCTAATTTACAGAGACCAGTCAGACATATCATGTGTTCCCATAGATGGTGCAGGTGACAAAAGAGAAAGTCCAAGTAATCTGTGAGAGGATGACGAAGACCTAAATTAGAGAAACAAATTTCACAAATCGCATGTATATGCCCTTCTATTTTGTGAAGGGAGACCAAATTTTCTCACGAGTCTTCTCACAAGAAGGATTGTAGAGGTTCATATAAGGAGGTATGTTATTCCTAAGGTTCATCAGGGAATTCATGTTCATGAAAAGGGTTCGATATGTTTTATACAACTTGTCCTTACCCTCAATGATGGATTCATTTCATAACATCATTTATGTGTCATCGTAGAGGAGATACCTGCATAACCCCACACTTTCATCGACTAGGGAGTGATGTGAATAGAGGATGTATCCACCTTTTTGAAGAACCTAGTGACGATTGAGGATAAACATGAGAGTACATAGTGTAGATGGAACATCCTCTTGGCCTATATTTTGTGGCAATTTGGGAATATATAAGAGGGTTCCTTGGAGTGGGGGTGCCACGTTCCAACTTAGTATCATATTTTTCTTTCTTGGTTGATCATTTTTTGGATAAAAATATTTATGTATGAAATTATGTAAGACCATTTTTCCTTTTTAAGATATAAACATATTTAAATATATATTTTAAGGGATAGGTACTAAGATAGTGTGTGATTCTATGCCCCGGTGTACATGGAATTAATTTTATAAAAAACATAGATATATTTTATATTTATCAAGTAAATATTCATAATGAAAATGGGATAATTTTTAAATGAATGCTTGAATTAGTAATCTGATAGAAAGGTTTAGTCTGGAATGTGTTTTTTGACCTCAGGGCGTCATAAAAAGCATCAGAACAAGGAATTCAGAATTTTATCTTGTTGGTGGTATGTTCTGTGAAATTATTTGTTAATTAATTATTTATTTATTTATTTTAAAAAATAAATTAATTCTACACAAATACTTATATGGAGCTTCTCCTAGGGTCAGCCTCGTAAGATTGGAATTGTCGATGACTCTCTCCTTCCTCCTTCTGTTGGTGAATCACATTAGAATATGAAAAGATGCCAAATGGGAGAAAATGTGGATGTAGTGCACACAACAACTTGTATAGATCATTGGATAGTTAGTTATTAATAAAAAATGATTTAAAATCTATTTAGGACTCATAATATATTGATATATTCACTATGTTTAAAATTTTTTTGAGTATATTCATCTTTATTTTTGGATCTATGAAAATTGTTACCAATTCGTTGAAGCTAAGAACCTAAAATTATTTATTTTGAGTTGTTTTGGAACCCTGGATGATCTTTCATGATCATTGCCTAAGAAATATTTTATAATGATGTTTATACATTTTGGTAGTGTTTTTAACCCTCTTTTGTTTGTGTTCATCACTTATTCGACCCATTGGTCTTGGATTGTCTTTGCTGGGAAGTACCACTGTGAGTCGGACACCCTACACCATGAAAGATTGATAAAAAAGAATAGATAAATGATGTAAGAACATATCTAAAATCAATTTGAGAAACTAATAGATATTTTGGTTATTTGAGATCATGGAATACATTCTAAAAGGATTGGGTTAATGTGAAACTAATAACGAATCTTCAATGAAAAAATGGAAATGATTTCTAGGGATATAAGGTAGAAATCCATGATCTAATTCTATATCAATATGATTTAAAAAAATTGAGGAATGATCTATGGAGGAATGATATGATTCGACATACATGATGTAGATTTAGATTTATGGAGAAAACCTGATTACACATCATCTAGTGGGATGAACATATTTCTTGTAAACCCCTCAACAGTGGTGATTAGGGTCCCAAAAAACATAAGGATTTTATGACATGTATCCCTCATACCCATCATGTATACCTTAACCGACTGGGAACACATTTAATGGATCCCATGGACATGAGCCCATGTTGAATTACATGGTAAGGTACATGGTTATTTACCCACGTACAAGAACATGAGGTCATGTACACAGACAAGACCAACCCGACATGGATCAGTCTTGGTTATCCTGGACATGTCATGTAGTCCACATTCACAGAATGTAATACTACATTGAATTGTATTTTATTTCCATCTAGAGACATGGTTAGGTAGTGGAGTGGGACCACACATCATGTGTCCCCCCACACTATGTACCTTATGACCTCCTTTGAGGAATATTCAGGGTTCTGTATCTTCTTCATTTCAACTAAAATTTTTCCCAATGAGAAGACTTTAAAGAGTTATATTTAATGTAGAACGTAGTGGTGACCTCAATTTTAGATTTAGATATCTGATGTGATGTTTTCATTTCATGAATCTTATTAAGGAGACTCATGATGATGGCATTGATCAAGCAATATAAACATATGATTTTTTTGAGTGGAACCCTCCATATCTAATATAGATAAAGTCCTTGGTTATTAGAGGAGAACACCCTATAAGTATGTGAATGGTTACTCTATAGAAAAATTCCATGTCTAACTCCCATGACTCCCATGAAGTACATGGGATCAGGTCGCCAATGATTGGAGTGGAACCCAATTTGTTACCTTGGTACGGGACCTTGACATCAGAGTGGAACACCATATAAGCTATGGTGTGGGTCTTCGATGACTAGAGTGGATCCACCTATTGCACTAGGGTGCAGATCCTCAACCTATATAGTGGAAACCCCCATAATCATGGTTTTGGTCCTCTTACTTTAGAGTGGACCCCCTATCAGCATAGGGAATGTTTCGTGATGATACTAGAATGGAACTCTCCATCGGCATGCACGTAGGTACTCTAATGATACTATTAATGTGGAATCCCCTAACACTAGTGCGTGAGTCCTCTACATCAAGTTGCTTTCCCATTAACTTTGAGGCATTATTAAGAGGAGTGGAATGACTTTGATGGTTACATCATGGCAGAAACGTGAGATGTTGGGCATCGATAATTGACTTTTGGAACTATTGTTTACTCATTTTCTTGGGTTGATTTGTGATTTGTGTGCATACATGTACTTAGGAAATGTTCTCACTATGTTATATATGTTACCATCACTTGTCTCCACCCCTTTCCCTATGGAGGAAATATTGGGGTAGTTACAGCTCAAGACCTGACATGGGTCATATTGTGAAAGATATCTTCTTCCTTCCTCATATAGTTACCAATGATCAGAGGGTAGACATAAATATTTTTCCCCTATAAGGTATATTCTCCATCTAACTAATTATCAATGCACTTATAATTATAAACATTTATGAAGGATGAAAACAATATGTGGTCCTTTTAAAAGTCCATAACTTCAAACATATTATCTTATATCATTTTTAGTTATCAAAAAACAAGAGGTGGAAGACCTAGCCTCTGAGGAGTAAGTTCCCCAATAATCATATGATAATTCAATTTAGCACATAAATAAAATTATTCCCATGTAACCCTATAAATTTGGAATATAATATCATAAAATAATTATACATATATATTATTGAAATATATCATTCTTTTGGGGACATTAAATCATTGAAAAAATAATAACATGGTTTTGGGGTATTCATTGTTCACCTTTTGATACTACAACACATCATTCAAACTATAGAAAATGAAATATCTTCATTTAATCTTATGTTTATATCATGTTAATATAAATCTCATTTCTCATAAATTTTCATTAAATCAAGATTTTTATGTTATCAAGTTCTATATATATTAACATCCTAAAATTCCACTTTCCTTCATACAATAGTTCATTCAGTTATACTTTCCATTAATTTAAACATTCAAACATTGTTTATCAACATTGATAACAAGTTTCATTACTAAACATCAAAAATACCCTTCATAATTTCAAATTATAATATGGTATTATATCATTTTTTTTATAATGATAACTATGTATCTATTAAAACCATTATAACTTTTTGAAATTCATTATAAAAACTTTTATAAATTCATAACTGTTGTACTTTTGTGTGTTTTTCTATTATTATTTACCATTATATTATACTATTGTAAAACATGTATAAAATTATATGTTAAAAACATTTGTTAATTTTTCAATATATTTTTTCAACTATAAACCACCATCATGTTTCATAAAGACTCTTCAATGAGTTAATTAAAAAGAGAAACATCCAATGATCACCTACCATGATCTAATGTTCCATTTTCAGAACCCTTATCAAATACAAATCAACAATATTTTTAATATAAAATATAAATATTTTGATTATTATTTCATAAAATAATAAGAATTATATGAATTATTAATCTTCCAAACGTTTATGATAATTGTTTCCACATATCTAATATATCATTAATGTCTTAAAAATAAAATATAAAAAACATCCATGACCTATTATTCAATAGTTAATTCAAATATTCCTATACTCATAAAATATAGAAAATAATGGATCCCCACACATCCCACAAATTAATTTTAGGAATATTTTACACATACAATTAACTGGGATTCATATGGACTTTCAAAAATTATAGTCAACAAAACCTTTTTATAAGATTAATTAAATCAACTTATTTTATCCAAATGACTCTTATAGACACAAAAAATGAAATTTATGAAAATAGAAATTAAATTACCAATACTAAATACTGTTTATTTAATTTCTATATTTATTCAATTTATATTATGTTCTGTAAGAGGAAAATACTCCTCAGAAAGTTTTAGATAATTATATTTTTTTTCAAGTATATGTCTGACATGATTATTATTAAATGAGAAACATCCAACTTTTCAAACAATTTCTACCATATAATGTAACATATAATCATTTATAATTCCTTAATAAATATTTTACAGAATCATCAATGTTTATTCTCTAGACATTGGGAATTCCAATTATTCAAAATTCTGAACATCATCTACCATGGTTGTATCGACAAACAATTCTATCATCATAAATTGTATATGTCATAATTAAATAGTATGAATAAATTAAAATTTTGATGTTCGTCATGTAACTTATAAGAAGTCATCATCTTCCACATATGATATCTATAAAACACTAATCACTTTTCATTAATTTAAACATAATCTCATCTCAAAAATGAATATATTTATATACTAGAGTTCATTAATGTTTTTCTAATTTAATCTTATCAACCATACATCATCAATATTTTTCTTTTCATAATTTACATTTACACTTCATGGGTTCTATCTGTTAAATTTTTAACAATCGAAGTGGTAAGATAAAAAAATAATATTATACAAAAGTATTTACTTCTTCCCAATTAATTACTATCCTTCAAAACACCTTTTATTTACAAATTATTCAAACAAATAAAAAAAATTCATGAATAATGATTTTGGATCATTAGTGTTATATAGTTTATTCACTTAATATTATTTTTTTACCCAAGGATACCATCATCTCAAACAATAAATTCCTAATAAATTGATATGAAATTTATATAATTAACAATTTTATAAAACATGTGATCATTGGGTTTTCTATTTATTAAATTTATGTATTTTAATAAACATTATGATATTTTCATTCTGTGTGAAATAGTAATTCATTTTGATTGATAATTGAAAATACATAAATAAATGAATTTTAAATGTGTTATTTAATTGTGGCATATAAATTATTAAATATTCAATATTACATTAGAATTATTGAAATATAGTGTTTTAGATTAATTTGTACCATGTTTGTTGGACATGCTTTAATTCATCCCAAAATAGGTATAATAACTACACAAAACCATATATATTTTACCAAAAATTATCATGTTCAAGAAAATTATAATTTCTTGTGGATGTTTATTTATAATGAATAAGAATTCTATAATCAATAGTTTACCATAACTTCATAATTATGACAGCAAAAATAACTGTCATTCCAAACATGAAATGTTTATTGAAAAATATTCAAGTATCTCAATGATTTTTAACTAATTTATTTTAAAAAAATCATTTAGTGTAATTTAAATAGGTTTATTGAAAATGAAATATTATTTTTTAGATTCCTGAAATGAAACTTAATTGTTTTAATACATTCATGAATAATGAAATTATAATTCTCATTATAAAGACTATGCAATTAAAAACTATTAGAAAATATTTTAATAGTAATTGACCAATAATTATAATAATTATAAGGTAGTATATAGAGGAAACATGGAATTTGTGTGTTATGTATATTATATTAATAATAAATAAACATACTGGATTATAATTACAGATCAAAAATAGAATCCAAACATTACACAAAAAATTTTAAAATATGATTAATAATTTTTCTACTGTCCATGATCTTGGTATTTAATATAAGATATTATAATATCATCAAATTTAAATGTATAATTTTATATGTTTTGATCATAAAAAATACAAAGGTTTGAAATAATTTATTTTATAGTTTTTTCATCAAGGATATGTAATACTTTTTAATCATATCAATCAATCAATTATTTTCTTTTTTTTTTGTACATTGTTTTTTAAATTAAATTATTTCATGTATAAATGAAAACCAAATTGAATAGAAGAATTAAAATAATGAAAAAATAATTATTTTATTTCTTCACCATAGGTCATTACCTATTACTAATAAATAAAATCTATTAAATTAAAAAATATATAGTTGGGTAATTAATGCATGTAAGTAACACCACTTAAAAAAGTGAGTCTATAATTTTGCGGTCTCTTATAAATTCAAAATATATTAAAAATGTTATTTAAAATGATAAAACATTAAAATTTTGATTTTATTATTTTAAAGGAATTATAGAGAATTTTTGGTCCCAAATAAGGCCTATAACCTTAGTGGGGAGGGGACGGGTGAGTTATGTCATACTAATTATAAAATATTCCATTGTTTGAAAATATTATTAAATAGTAATTAGGAACAATTCCCCCCTTTTAAGGGTTGATATGAAATAATGAATGTAAAAATTGAGAGATGAATGAGATTTTACAAGGATCAAAAAAATATGATAATCCAAGGTTGTTATTTGATTATGCACCTGATGCAGCAAATATCTTATTTATTATTTTAATGATTACAATGGTCACACTGAACATATTGGATTATATCCATAAATACTGGAATGTACGATAAAATGCTTAAAAATGTAACATATTAATTATCATATAGTTTAATTATATTATGTGAATAAAGAATTATTTTGAATAAAATGTTATGTGTTGATATGCTACACCTATTTTCTTGGAAGAACTCTATCCAGGTTTCAAGAGATACTGTCTAGAATCACCATACTCTCATTCATCATCAATCCTTTATTATATTTTAATGTATATTATTAATTTTCTACATAATTGAACTTATCTAATTTCTTTATGTACATATTTTGAAAATCAATGACCTCTATAATACTCAATTTCTCATTAAATTCTAAAAAAACATTTTCTTATATATGTATTATTTCTTTGGTAATGATCCTTTAAATTTCTAGAAAATTATTAATCCTTACTTAATGAATATTTATATTATTATTTTATTCAAAAAATTCCCTATATTTCAGGGGAATCATAATTTTAAAATAAGGATCTCAACTATCCCTTTTCGATGCTTGATAAAAATTCATCAAAATTAGGAGAAATAGTCCCTCCATGATTGATTATTCATCCAATAATGACCCACCACACTTTTCTGGAATTGAATATTAATAATAAACCCATCTCATTGCTGCTTCACCCACTATGTTTTTTATAATGTTTTAATGAATTATTCTACATAGTCAGATTAAAAAAAGGGTAACCTTAAAGACTCATAAAATAAATAACATATTATATATTGACTATTCCTTGAAACATGGGTAGAAAATTCTGAATAAAACATGGTTTTAATAAAAATAATCTTTTAAGATAGATACAATATATATCTGACATGTCCTGTTCATCAGTATAATGGATGGTCAATCTGTATTAATCTTTATAGTGTTATCCAAAATAAGTATAAGGATTAGAAAAATAAAAGGTCTAAATAATGCATAAAATTTCTGATCACAACCTTATTAGAAACATACACTAACCATATGAGATATTGTCCAATCCATATGATAATCAAAAAAACATATTTTGTGGTCTTGTCTCTACCTTAATAGATAACACCCTAAACATATGATGATATGCACCAATTGTATAGGGACATACACTGAACATATGGTAGATAGTAACCAACCTTATGTAAATAACAAATAATATCATGGGTAAAATGAAGAACCATACTAGGATAAGACCCAACCATATAGAGATTGAAAAAAAAACATATGAGGGTACTCATGTGGTATATCTTAAGCATAAATTTCATTTTATATAAAAAATAAAATCATGAAGACATCCTGTAACATTTTAAAAAATCTTGAAACATCTTTCATGATTTAAAATATGAAGTTATCGCCCTAAAATGTTATTCGTAGTAGAATTCTTCCATGTTATTTTCAGAAAAAACAACATAATAATAAATCTCTTAGGATTGATTCTAAAAATATCCATTAATTTTTTTATTGAAAAAATTATAATAATTTTATAAAATTAACCTTGGAGAAATTATATATCCAACAAAAAATATTTCGTGACACATCATAATCAACTTCCTTCATGGAGTATATTATTAACTTAAAATTATCTTAATCTCGCATAACTAAATATATGTGTGAGAAATTATAATTAATGAAAATGACTCTTAAGAAACACATTATGTGTCATTTGGCGCATTAATACCTTTTAAACACACTTCTTAGCTACTAATATTTATAATTAATCCTTCATTAAATATTCCATTCCTATAGAAAACATGACTCACATACTCAAAAAAATATTCTCATTATTTTTTAATAAACTATAAGTGTGCATAAATATATATATGTATATAAATGAGTGCTCTAAATGAAAAAAATGAATATAATATATAGATTACAATTTTCCATATAAATTTACTTGTGTAATTTTGGTCCCTTATCCAACACATCATGTTTGTGGACACTATTTGAATCCATGAACCATCCAATTATTTTAAAAATATTCCTTGTAAAGGGAATTGGTCATAATATTAGAAACATATTATTTTACTGACACAAACTGAAATATGTCATTTCATCCATAGACTACAAAATTCTTTAAAAAATAAAATAAAATCTCCTAAAATCTCACATATAAGTCCACTCTATCCCCATTAATACAATCTATGTAAAAAACCCCGCATTATATTCCCCCAATTATTTTGTTTTTCGATGATAAATTCTAGTTAATTTATGAAATATTCCCATTTTCCAGAACATTTATATAGTAGGAATCCATGTTTTTCTAATACACATAATGTTTCATTAATTAAAATTTTATTCTTATGAATAACTAATAAATATATCTTCATCTTCATGATCACTGAAATTCTATTGATTCCTTTCATTGATAATAAAATATTTATTTATGAAACTATAAATGTAATTTAGTCTTTTCATCTTCCCATACCACCTCTCAAGGTTAGAATTCATGTCATTTAGAAAAAATAAGGTTCTATTTGACGAATGAATTGATGATATCAAAACCTAATTCCAGTGAGCCTCAAATAAGATATTTTCAATATAAATTATTCAACTAATTTTATTTATAATGCAATTAATTAACTCAATGAATAAATTTCATTGGGGATTGATTAATATGTCTAAAACCACAAGCAATATTCAATTATTCTCATGTTCTATTTATACCAAATTATTTTTAATCTATTTTAATTATTACTTAGTATTGATAAAAAATTTAACCCCATATTATCCTCATAAAATTTCTCATATGGAGTGATGCACCAAAAATAATAATATTTTTGAGAAATCACCATCATCTATGCTATACTAATTTAATCGTAAATGGAAAGGTCATTATATCTATTTCTAACCATTTCATAGAATTCCATTAACCATAAGACATCCATGTGATCAATAATAAGTAATTTTGATAAATTCATCTTTTTGGGACTTTATGTCTCTCAAAAAATATTCCCATTTTAACATGCAAGACACTTTGGAGTTCAATATCATGAATGTGTTGGGATTTCTTGAGATCCATATTTTTAAACAAATTAAAATAATTTTTCTTTTATCAAATTGATATTCCTGTAATTCAATTATTATTTTTCATTATAATTGTATGAAAAGAATGTATCCTCTTATCCATTAACTAGATTCATGTATCCATTTGTGTACATTACTTCTAAAAATATTGTACTATACATTACATCTAGGAATATTTTATTTTTTATGATATTTATTTTTTTTCTTTTGTAACGAAATTTACTAGAAAATGTATATTTTGACTAATTCCATTTAATAAAATGACATTCAAAAACATTAATTATATTCGACAGAATTTATTCATTTTGACGTCAGTGACATTCAACTACTCATAATTAAAAACCTATATCTACTTATTCATCATATTTTCATTGGGAGATAATATATTAAATCCCATAATACAGATATCTCAGTAGTTATAATGAATATACATTACAACCCTCTCGATTTAACTAAATATTATTTCAATATTATTAGGCTTTCAAATATATTATCTTTTTGATTTATGACTACTATTTCACGTACAATGATAATTGATGATATTTTTATTCATTGGTTTCCATATATCCTTATTAATTTCTGGGACTAAATAATAATAATTTTTTTCATGAGATATTATGGAGTCACCTCCTAGTGATATCATATAATTTGAGTCTATTTTCGAATCTTGGATCAAAAGATGAAAAAATAATTTTGATATCCCTAAAATAAAAAAATTATAATCAATTATAATTGTATTTAGAGTATCAAATTCACCATGAATGTTTTTACTCACATTATTCCGAAAATATATCATAGTAATAAATTACACATATTTAGAATACCCCTCCATATGAATTTAATAATGTCCAAATTTATAATGTATTATTTTTACCAATTGGTGAATGAAATTTCCTTGGAGTGTTTTAAAGATCCATATTATTATGAGGTATTGGAACATGGAATATTTTTTTCAGGGTCACAAATTTTTTTTATATTGTGTTACAACTAATTTTCCCTTATATCTAGAAAACAATAATCATGGTATTGTAAGAACGTTTTAATTTAAATCTCATGGTCTTGCATGGCCACATAAAAGATTATTTATCTCAAGTTCTCTAAAACAAAATATGGAGTAAGGATCCATCCATAATTTTGAAAAATACATTTCCACATAATGTAATATCCATTGAGCTCCAATATTATATTGATATATTTATTTAATGTGTTTATAGACAATCAATTACTCGGAACTATTCTCCCTCATTCTGATTCAACTAATCTATTTTTATTTTTAAAAATTCCATATATGTGTTATTTATCTTTATAGTTAGTTTTAATGTATACCGATCTATTTTCTTGATATAATGTTTTAAATCATTGAAAAAAATTATATATTTTTTCGTTTTTGAGATCCATATATTATTTTATTCCAGGGATGACTCTATTTAATCTTATAAATCTATTGTTTCATCAATCCTAGTATCCACATTATTATTTTAATCTAGAGACTAATTGTCTAAATTATCTAGAAATACATATTTAATGATCCATATATAGTAAAATACCACCAAAAAGGTTTATTATTCTAATCAATATTGTTTTTTTGTATATACATTCTTCCTCACGATGAATTATCAATAATATTTCCCCTAGATTATAAGGAGTTTGAATAATATCTACATTGTGTTTTATTTATATTCCTAATCCCAAAATATCTAGTTAATACTATATATAATGTTCCCAAAATTTCAACAACTAAACCAAGGGAGATTAATATTTTACTTTAAATTCAATTTTCCCCTCTTTTTATTACAAGAATAAAATGGAGTCATCTTATCTACTTTCCCGCCCCTCAGGATGCTATGTCACTAAATGTTTCATAATAAATATGAATAAAATTTTCATAGAATTATATATTTGTATATACTAGTTATTATTACTCCTCATTTAATATAGCCCAATTGCCGTGTGTAAACTATCCAACTTTCACTCCTTAAACACATTATAAACATGAACCAAATACTTTTCATTGAAACATTTATGTAATATTTTATAAAACTATTTTAACAGTTTTTTATATTGAATGACCTCTCCATGTCCATCCATGTCATCTATAAGAGAATTCCCCCAATAAAAGAGAATATGAAATGATTCATTATTGTTAATTATAAAATTATCATACATGTTCTATTAAATGTAATGAGTTGACTCAGGATCTTCATAAATACATTAATAAATACCGAGAATGATTTCCAACATCACATGCGATGTTTTATATGTAATAAGCATCGTATAGATTTTAATTTCCTAATATCCACCTATTTAATTAATTTTAACAGATTGCAAATACAAATCCTTACGAAATCTTCTATATGGAAACCCTCCTTCTATAATGGTTATAACTATAGAAATAGTTTCTATATACACATATATCACTAATGAATAAAAATAATATTCATTAAATTTTTATGTATATTGACATTTCTAGAAAAAATTGGAATACCTTTATTATTGTACCATATTTTATAAAAAATATATAAATATAGTGAAAATTATCTATGATTCTTAGTTTGATACCAATTTTTTGGCCAAAAAGGGTATTATACCTCAATTGTGGGGATGAGTGAAATAGGCTACATTAATTTTTTAGTGGTACCCACATTTATGATCATGTTCCATATTTCGTAATAAAATAATTATATTCCTCTTATTTTATATGAAATATTGATTGAAATAAAATTAAAATGCTTTAAATTTTATATGGTTCAACCATTCAGTCAAATCAACGGATCATGTATGGAAATGTTCAAATTCAGGTGATGTATGAATGCTCACCGTTTCTTTGTTACAACCTCTAGGGTGGTTAGACAGAACCTCTTTATATCCAGCCACATATATAGGATTTATCATTGACATCCATATAACATGGAATAAAAAGATCCTATTGTGTTTGTTATCTACACAATGAAAATATATTTTTGTTACACTGAAATTACTGATTCAATGTTCACTAAATTTTCTGTTTGAATACATCTATATGAACATGTAGTTAGAGATGATATTAAAACACCTAAATTTTCTTTTTCTTCTTTCAATAATGTTTCTAGAATTCCTTTTATTTATTTTTTATTCAACTAAACATTGTACTAATTATAAATCCATACTTTCTAGTCATGCAATACTAGAAAATATATTATCCAAATGATTATCTATTTTTTAGAACATGCAATATATAAACATCCACTTGAAATCTATATGTCCTCATTTTGTTTAATATCATCTTTATTTAATTGATAATATTTCATCTATTATTTTGTAATGTTTAAATTCAAATTTCTTTTAAAAATGGTTTCGAACCATTTAGTTGAAGTTTCATTCTAAAATGGGAAGGTCAACTCTCTCATTTAAACACTAGAAAAATATTCCTTCCATGTTAGGAATAATGAAAATTTATTTATGAATTATTCATTAATAACTAAATCTACCAACATCTCACAAAATCCTGTATAAAAACTAGGTGAATATCATATTTGATCCAATATTCATGTTTATTATTTAGGTTTTTTATGATTCATTGTGCCTGTAAAGATAAATACTACCAAACAAATCCTAGAATTAATAAATTTCATCTCAATATTTTTAATTTAATCTTCACTTAGTCGTAGATTTATAATTTTCAATGAAATATTGTTATAGTAATAACCAAATATTATTAATGATAAAATGAACATGAAACTTATTCTTGGTAAACATATGAATCTATTTGAACTTATTATAAACCACAAAATTAATTTCCATGTAATATTAAAAAAAACAAAAAACCATTATGAATTCTGACATCAACATTGTAATTTCTAATATCAATATTATAACAAGGTCTCCCCAACCTTACAATGACATTTAATAGCCTCAAGGGAATATTAAACCAACCATAGGACTTATTTTCCCAACCTTTTGTTATATCCCCCCATAATTAAATTGATTTTTGACTACCATATGAGTCCATCCATGGAAATTATAATGAATAAATTCCAACTTTATGGGTAAAAAAAAAAACCATATCGAGATAAGTAGCAACATATCTTGAATTCGTTAATAATTTATTTTACAACTAGGTGTTGTTGTCTCAATCTTATGCACATTCATACCTCCTTCCAACATTGTCATATTTGTTGAATCCTTTTAAAATCATTAAACTATTAACTTATCTAACCCAAATGGGATTTATTAAAGATTGAATTAATATAATTATACGAAAAAGAAATTTTTCAACCACTATAACTAGTTTTCTTTTAAGAAGAACAATGAGGGAATATTGTTTTTCTTGAATGCATAACCTATGAGTTATTTATATAAATTTTTATTAATATATAAGAATATGAATATAATATAATTATTTTAATAGTATGAAATCATTTTATTAGTAACCTTATAATTAAAATATTCATAATAACATTGTGAATAATGAAATATCTAATAAAACTAAATTAACACATATAAAACAAGAAAAAATATAAATTAAAATACTATTAAATAATAAATAAATAAAATTTATATTTTATATATTGATATCTTTATTTTAATTTATGTTCTTTTATATTATTTAATAAATCACTGAATTATAACAAGAATTCCATATTTTTGATGCGTAAATTTTAATTGATTTAAGTAAAATCGAATTAATTATTTGAATATTGAATTTTTTTTGGATTGTTGCTTTTTTTATTATAATAAATATTGAAATATGAATTTTTATAGATATATATAGTTAAATAAATTATCCTTAATTAAATATTAAATGATTGATTAATTACATCTTAGGAGAAATATGAAAACATTTGTTCAAATTTACATATATCATGAACACTATATATATCTAAGTATCAAAATTAATAATTATATTTAGTGAAAATAATATTTTAATAAATTTTTTTATAATAAAAACCACTTTCCATTAAACTATAACTATTCCCAACAACTACCAATATTCCCCTTGGATATAACTATATAAAATGAAAGAGTTATCAATTATTGAGTAAGTTAAAGAGTGATATCACCCCTAATGAAGTGAATTGAAAATAGGGAATCTGTTAGTTATTATAAATTATATCATGATAAATATATTAATATTACATACATTGAGATGTTATAGAACATTGGGAACATAATTTTATCACATGGTGTTGTGTTTTTGTAAAAATCAAATTAGTGTGTTTGTATGAATTTTTTCTAGAATAAATTCATTCATGGGTTTGAAAAGTTTTAATTATGTAATTATTTAATTAAAAACATGATGAGTTGTAGGATCTATAGAGTCAATCATAGATGAATAATAATTATGAAATATTCAAAATGGAAAAAAGAGTTCACAATACCAAAGTAGTATAGTGTTTTGAATAATTTAATATGGTATATAATGAATTCTATTTCAAGAGCCATATTACTATCCAATTTATGGTAATGATACTTAAACTGCGACTTGGTAAAATGTAAAAAATCTAACATGTGTTATCTTTATTCCATTTGGATCCAATGTTATGCCACTATGAGGGCCAAAATTAATATTTCATTAATCATATAATGTTATAACTAGAGAGTGTAATAGATAGAGAATCATAATATAATGACTTGTTTTATGTAGATATACTTTAATTGTGAGATAATAAATCCCCATGAAAATCCATTCCAAAATTATACATGATGAATATTATTTTAGTAGAAGAAATTCATATATGAATTTTAGTAAAGATAAATGATTTAGAAGTTATTCCCATATAGATAGGTTCTTGAAAATTTTGAAAACATTTTTTTGATTAGTACATGACAAAGAATGCATCATCTCTATAAATTATTGATGTGTTCTGTGAAAAAATATGGATTATGAGAACAAAATAATCACTTAATGGTTTTACTATCTATCGAATGAGAACTAAATGGTGGGTTTTTCAAAAAATTATGTAGATGAAAATGTGTGTACACGAAATCATAATCACTATGGAATTATAGGAAGAGGTAAGAATATATTGATAATATTTATTGTCTCTTTTAATTCCTAATTATACTTTTACTTCATGTGAATCTCCTTACAATATTACATTTTATTACTAATAATTAAATATTAACATATGTAGCTTGATCATAAAAATTTATAACTAGGGTTTTCCTTGATGATAAAAAGAGTTTTTATACCATTTATTTTCCAGGTGCTATTTGTTTTCATCATTTATTATTACATTATTACTCATCACCTTTGGGATTCTATCACACTAATAATTATGGTAATAATATTTATTTTTATTGTTTTTGTATTTAGTTATAATTTATCCAATAATATCATAGTGTAGTTATACTCTTACCCTTTCCATTCACTATGTATCAAAATTCTCCTTGGATTTTACCTGGGGAAAATTATCATAGACCAAAGAATATTGTAAATTAAGAAATCCATTTATTGGTGTGATCTATTGTTTAATGGAACATAAAAATAGGAAAAAATTCATATTGTTTTATTGTAAGGAACTCATTCTATATAAATAAATGATGGTTCTATATTTTCTATCCATTTGATTGTACATTCTTGAAATCAACAATCATTGTTTAATAAATCAATATGATTATAAAAACTATACTTTATAAAAATAATAATATAAAATCAGATAGGAGAGTATATAACATGTTACATTTATCTATAAAAAATTATTTTACATGATTTAAAATATAAATAATGTAAATTTTTTACAGATGTAACATCATAATATTATTTACTAAGATAACAATGTGAAGGATTTTTCATTATACAAAAGCCGAAATTAATAATATATTTTTAAAACAATCAAAGAAGAAATTTTTTATGAGTTATTTATGTGATTAAACATAATTAAATATGTGATTTTATTCTATATAATAGATTTTAAACATTATTATATAATAATCAAAATATATATAATCATCATACATAAATTTGATGCAGTGATTTCTATACTTGAGGATCATGATATGGATAATATCACACTGCGAAACTCAATAATTTATTTAAAACTTTTTAAATGATATGAGTGGAATATTTTATGATAAAATTATATATATATAGGATGGAAAATTCTGAATCATGGATGTATTGAAAATATTTTGAACAATAGAGGTTTCATGAAGAGGAAACAGACGCCAAATTTGAGGCTGTTTAAATTTAAAATTCAATAACGTATTTCTATAAAATAGTGCATCAATGAAAATGTAAATATCGGGGTAAATATCAAGTCATGTGTTTCAATTTTTGAACATAATAAAAGTTTAAACTAAATTCTATGAGAATGAATATAGTGATGGGATGATGTCAAATACATATGGTTATCATGAAGGAATAAAATGTATTGTGGAATTATTATGGTATTGTTAATAAAACAAAAAACGAAAGAAAGAAATTGATAAAGAAGAATTTATCCTCAAAATATAATATCACAAATTTTTTGAAGAAGATATGTAGGAAAACTGAGGACCTAGAGGATAAATGTAAATTATATTTTTGGTTAAATTAAATATTTCCAAAGAATATTTCAGTGAGAAAAAACATAATTAATATAGTGGTAAACAACCACAAATATTTGATAAAGAAATACATAGTGTTTCAACTAATAATGGACCTCATTGAGTTAATGAAAAAATATTATCCCTTAAATTAAAATATGAATTTTATATTTGGTAATTATTTTGTGATAATAAATTTTTATAAGTGAATATACTGTGATATTTATAACATTCAATTTTTGTACCCATGAATGATAGTATATCATTATTCATTACATGATTCAAGGGTTATGATGACTTGTATTGCAATATAAAATCACATTATAATGAATAAAAAATTAAGGTATTTATATCATTTGTCAATTTAAGGTGAAAATTTATTAAAAAATGATCATCATGTGTTTTTAAAATATATAAATGAACATAAGAGTTAATAAAATCTATTTGATGAAGTTTTATGTAATATACCTTGTTTTTCATTTTATAACATTATGAAGGGAATATAATTTTATATTGTTGGACTAGTAAAATCATGATAGTTGGTTTACAATGAAATTATGAAATTTTAAATTCATCAATGTGTTTTTTAGACTTTGAATGAGGCTCAGAAGTTACCTTAGATGTTTTAGGAGAATGTCTAGGGTTTGGGGCCTAAAATCATAGTTTTGGAAAGGTGAAGCTCATGGTGAATGGTTGGAACATGATTTGTGATGACTATATATCTTAACATTGATACTATTTTTGTTCCGGTGAACCGTTTGAGTAACCTTGTGATATGAATAAGAAAATAGTGTATGGGTCTACAATTTTCTATAGACATGTCCTAATGTTGTTTCATAGTTGAATAACTCTTCAAAATAACTGTGTGAGGATATGGTATATGGGGGATGTCTCATTGCATTATTGGGTGAAATATTTCCAGACCATACAACCTGACCTTAGTGTTTTTGAAATGGGGGAAAATTACCATTTTCCCCTTCAAACCTTAGAAGATAATAATACAATATTCTCTCTCATTTCACATATTAGATACTTATTATATGCTATCCTCTATCTCCCATAATCCATGGGTGTTCTTCCTCATTCTTTGTATGAATTGAAAATCATTGAGTGCGTTCAAATTCTTGATACAATCATTCATCCTCATTTTCCCCCAATGAGTAATATTTCATCTCCCTCTAAACATTTCATATATGGAAAGGTATTTTATTCGAAATTCCACTGGACAATGTATGAATGAAATATTTCTGATATGGCCTTCACTCTATATATGAATAGGGTGACGTGAGAGGCCATATTCACATTGTGGTGTTCCATTTATTTGGGGCATGTTTTAATAGTTATTTTTTAAGGATTTAAACATTTAGTTATAATTTTTGAAATATTTTTTGGACACCATTTCATAGTTCATAGTTAAGGAATGATTTTTTTCATCTATTTTGGTATTCTATTGAGTGTTAGGACCCCATTATAGTGTTCTATAATGTGCTGATGGGGTTTTTGAATTATGAATTATTAACTAAAATTGGTTATTATTTATTTATAAAACAGCGTGTTTTATTAATTAAATATATATTCACAAGAAATAATTAATTCATAATGGTTAGATTGATACATCACTCATCACATCTCAAGTGATCTTTGATGGGCCTTTGTAACTATAGAAATTCCTTGTAAAATAAATTGAAATATTATTAATGGTAGGATATATGTTGATCCTATCGTACTATATTTTTACATGTTTGTGTTTGTATGTGAATTAGATGTCCTTCCATAGATGGTGATTCACTCTATTTATATTCATCATAATTTGTTTTTTATTTAGTTTAATTATATTAGTTTATTGGAAGAACACCTAGGGACACTAACAACCCTTTTGTTCTTGATTCATTCATCGACTAAAGATAATTACAGAGACCAGGATCCACTATAGAGATGCCTCTACAAATGATATGAAATAGAGGATCATATGTAGGGTGGATCCAGATCATTTTGACTTGTAAGGATTCAAATAGTGGTTACATTACTAATGTGTTGACTTGGTGGATCTCAATAAGGATACATTTGATTTCATACGGCCCTCATGGATCTCGAGTATGATAACTCTCTTGAGTGGTGAACTAGGGGGCCTAGTCGAGACAATAATCTTTAAGAGACCCTAAGCTGGTACATCATTGGTTTTTCTAGAAATAATTATCATTTGAAGTAATAACACATTATAAATATGTGAGTATGTGAGGATATGATACTAGTGGTGGGTTAGGCATTTGACCAACCTCAATAATTTATCGTTCTTATATATTGTTACAATTGATTTAGATATGATTGATAGAGTAACTTCTTGGTACATGTATGATAAGAATGATTTGAAATGTTTTCATGGTTAGAATAATTCGGATGTTCACATAGGTCCACCTCTGGATAATTCTTGTTAATAGATACTATTTTTTGAATTCACATCCTCAGTTAGGATTCCTCCCTATATATTGATTTGGAGTGGTTGGTGATGATTTAATTGGAGAACCCTAAAAATATTTTTTTCTGTATTTTCATATCCTCTATGATATAGGGTATTACTAGAGGATTTGAGGTAGTTGAAATATCCACAAGTTATAGATTTTATTTCCATCCTTGAAGATTAATGTTGAACTCGTCTAGAGATAACTTGGGTAATCACTATGGTTGGGTGGACACAACATTACAATATTTCCAAGATCTATCTAGGAATAGGGATACTGAGTCAATTATTTAAAATATTTTTAAATTTTTATTGGATCCATAGAGTATACCTTTATATCTCTCGATGGTCACCACCCTTAGGGATTATCAAAGATGCAATGTTGTGACCAAAACTGTTCAAGGAACTGGGAATCTGACATCAGTCAAATTTCACACATCTTGAGTATTTTAGAATATTTATACTGGATTTATTTAAATTATTTCCAAATATTACCCATAATCCTCCTATATAGTTATTGGAGGTGAGTAAAGGTGAAACTGAGGAAATGAAATATATCCCATTGTAGTGGTGTATCTTTCTCATAAAAACATTTATTCACTATCAAAATCATGTATTTTCAACTAGGATAACAATTCAAAGGATGTACATGAATTATACATTTCTTGAGTGGAATAAAAGTCAACTCAATACAAGAATCACAAAATGTCTAGTCGATATATAACTAAGGATCAATTGAAGGTTTGGATTATTTTCTATTATTCGAATTGGGTCTCAACTAGACTGATCAAATTTCATGATCATACATTATGATATCATGAATTTCAATGAAAACTATTGATTAGTTTATTTCAATATTTTCATTAATATTATTGGTATCCTGGTGAGTATATGACATACACATACACCTCATCATTCTTGCTATGAATGAGACCATGTTAGTGGTTCCCTAATAGGTTTTATACTCACACCCTGATCATCCTTCCATTACAAAAAAATACTCGACTAGAGGTTCACTTAGTTTGATTTATAGGATGTTATGTGGCCAAGGACTGATCGATCATGAAGTATTATATATGTATTCCGAGATAATTTGTGTGGTATGACAAAGTATATGTATTAGATACTAGTCCTGTTATTTTTTCTTTATTACGATATTTGCAAATGGTGATGTGGGAAATTATTTTTATATATATTACATGGACACTTGGGCCATTAACACTTTTCATTTTATATAGTGTTGTTTTTATTTATTAACTCTAAACAACAGGGTTTTACTATTCTGCCTGATTCTTAGTTGTTTTCTTTCTATTTTTATATTCTTGGGTGAGGGTGTAGTCTTTCTCATGTAGCACATTTAGCCTCTCAATAGTTGTTTAAATAATCTAGCATATGGGGAGGAAATCATGAGTCCTAGTAGAGAACTAGCATGGGGAACTAGTTTTTTATAATCTGAGATGGGATGTTACAAAGTTGTATTAGACTAGTTCTTTTTCTGTAGTGTTTCTACGTTAAATATGGTATATAAGAATATTTTTAATATGTTGGATCTTATAATGGATATCATATTAGTACATCGAGAACACTTATTCTAATAAAAATTATTTGTTTACATCGGTATGGAATTTATATTATTATAAGTGATGTTATAATGATATATTATTGTTTATTTGAGTGAAACACATGTGGTGTGGAGTTATCATTTACAATTTATTTCTAACTCTTGTCCTGAGGAAAAGATATCAGTGACTTATTTTTCATCATGGATACAAAAGTAATGTGACATTTTAGGAATAATATTCATTATGTAGGTAGTATATTTTATAGTCATCCTAGTGTATTTTTTCTCTACTAAAGGCATATTCTAATATTTTTATGTGACAAAAAAAGACATAATTTTTTCAAATCTAGGTTCATACTAGAAATCTATATAATTTGTCGCACTTGTATTTTTATTTCCCTATGATGTACGACCATATGTATATATGGTAATTATTCTAATATTGTGAATGATGACTTATTCCTCCATCAATGGAGTTGCGAAAACCCATGTATTCAATAATGAAAATGGTTCCTATGTGCTAGTCCCCTCATGGGGTGTTGTTATTTAGTATGAGTCATTTAATGTGTTAGTGACATCAAATCTAGTGTTTTCCTATATAGCATGGAATGGAAGTGTATAAGGATAGAATATTTGAGTATTATGTGAAAAATATTTATGTTATGATGTTTTGCCAATATTTTTAGTCTTCATTTCTGAACCTCAGTTGTTGATTCCCTTCTAGTAGACCCTTTTTGATGTTTTATTTTTTAGGTGCGATTATCTAAATAATCATAAAAACATTAATGGAATTTTCCCATAAATATTTTCTGTAATATTTCTATTTTTTTTAAATTCATCCAGGGATATATAGTCATATCCTCTAGTACATATATGATAGAAGCATATACGTTTATAGTGAACTAGAACATTTAGGGGGTATTATAATATACAGATTCTTAGAGGGGTTTTTTTTATCCTTTTAATATATATCATGATCCTCATTGGAGTAGTCCCAATAAAGATTATCATAGAGGTTCAAGGCCTCATTAGATGATGTGTGTGAGGTGATGTGTTATGTTTAAGAATTTATAATATACCTTCAGTTATAAGTTACAAATGACTTTCACTTAAATTGGTATCCAATTATATCTTCATGAATGTATTCCTGTATAAATCATTATTGTAAACAATAATTATTAATCCTAGTTTGATAGATATAATATTTCCAAAAATAATACTTTGAATTTGATTTTTTTAATCCCAAAAAATTATTATTTGAATGTAAACTACCACATTTTATGATTTTAGTGGTATTATGAGCATAATAAAAAAATGTTCTATTATGGATTTTAACAATATAAATTATTTATGTATTTCTATAATAAATTTTTTTACCAATCCAAATTGTGATATTATTAATTATTACAATTTTATACATCCTTGGATTTATTTAATTAATATTGACCCAAAGCTAAATCCACCATTTGGTAGCTCAAAACCAACTCATAAGTTTGGCCATGAAAACTATTCAAAAATATAGATCTTTTTTTGGGCCTATATATATATATGATTAGACAACCTATGTAATCTAAAATTTGGAGGGTAGATATTAATGGAATATATTAAAAAAAATTATGGTGGAAATGTGTGATTAGGAATTTTTCAATGATAGTAATTCATAGAAAAATGAGATACATGGAATATGGAGAGTCCGTCTGGCCAGAATAACGTATCAGAGTAAAACATGCATAAATCATTATAAACAGGGCCATATATGCTTACATATAGAGGGTAGATTTATAAGACATATATAAACAATGTTGATTGAGTATTACACATGTGAATCGACTATTTAATGTGTCTAACATGATGTAATTTTCAAAGAAAAATTTTTCTATATAAAAGAAGGAATTCTCTTCTATCCCTATTCATTCCAATCCATCCAGTCGACCACTATCGGATAGGAGGTCACAAGATGTGTTGATTATTTTTGATTTAATTCCTTTAATTTTAATTTTAGTTTTCCTTTCCCAGTAACACATATGCATATTTATTATTCAAGTGTTTCAATCTTCTTCCATATCTCTTTATATTCCATCCGTAATATAATTCTTATATTCTTTTATCATTACATTATGGCCTATTATAATAAAAAATGAGGGATAACCCAAGTATTGGATTGGTGGGTCAGTGGAAATTTCATTTATTCAACACTTAAATTCTAATATCTTTATTCTGTTTGTTATGAGTAAGAGTTATGTGCACGGGTGTGGCGATTTTCCACAAGGAAATAGATCTCAAACTAATTTATATTTTATTATTTAATGTTTCCCTTATTTCAGCTAGATACATGATCTTCATACAATGAAGTGGATTTATTTAGTGGATGAAATGGAAAATGATCCTACCTGGTCCAAAATATGACATAACCTTGTTAGAGTGTTTCATCAACCTTGATTACAGGAGGAGGTGAAATTAGGATTTCTAAATGCATTTGAGATTTCACACTAGTAAATAAATGAATGATAATACATGCATGAGATATCCAAATTGAATTATCAAAATTAATATAATCATAAATAATGGTAATGATATAACCCACGTAACAAACCACAATATCCATGTTCTTTCTTTACTAATCTCATTCTGTCATTTCATGTTAGATTATTCATTTCATTATTTCAATTTTAATTACCTAATTAAATTAAAAAAACATAATATTTAGTTTGTGTCAATTATATTAAGTGAGTGAACAAATGAGAAATCTCATCAAGTAAGACGACCCTAGTCATCCATTATAATTACCTAGGAAAACGTAGAATTATTTTTCACAACCTCTGATATTCGTGAAGAAAAACATGCTCTTTATGTTTTTTTTTGGGTTAAACCATTCACATTTATTATTTATTTATTAATTTTTACAATTCAATTACAAGATCACGTGCATTAATTATTATTATTTTATTTAGTGTTGTGAAATCTAGAATGAATTTAGCAATCTTAATTTCACCTCCTCTTATAATCTAGGTTGATGGAAGACCTCAATCTAGAGCGTTACATCTCCTAGGACATGTCTCCATCATATGTCATTTGATCCCTTGAATGGAAAAACATTATCATATATAGATCTTGTATCTATTATAAGAGAGGGAAATATTTAATAAAATAATAGAAATGAGATTGAGATCAATGTTATGGTGGAAAATCACAATAGTTGTCCATGTAACGACCCAAAATGTTGAATAAATTTTGTTTCCTAGCATTGTGTTTTATTTTATTTTATTTTATACTGAACAGAACTATTTCATTTAATAAAATTAGTATAATTAAAATAATACCATTGGGTTGCGACTATTATATGACCGTTGGTCAATAAGACCGTTGGAAACTAAATGTTGCAATTCATTTCTAAAAATTAAAGTGATCTTAATTAATATAGAAAGAATATTCGATGGCCCCATCCAGTAGTCTCGGGCCGATCGAAGCCCATATAATGGTACTCAGGAAGGAGGTAGCACGTTTGGGCTTTACTCTGGACCAAACCCAAGCCGACCATCATCATGTGATGCTATAATAGAATCACCAACGCGAGAAGTTCAAGCTGATAGAAATCACCACTTGGGTAATGTTGGCGAGCCGCCCCAAGATTCTATCACCCTAGCACACCGTAATCTTTGGTCCTATTTGGTGTTATAAGGGGCTATGTAACCAGTCCATAACTACAATGTGTAATCCTATGATTTTAATAAAAATTGTGATTTCTTCTCATGATGAAGTTTGTGAATTTTTAAATGTCAGGATAAATATAGTATGCATATTATTGATGAATTTTAGACAAAGGATATTTTAAAAATCTTTATGTAAATCATAAATAATTAATAATGTGTAATGATTTTCAAAAAATGGTCTTTTTCAGTTATGTTCAGTGTGAAATTTTGAGTCTAATAGGATCAACATAATTTTTAATGAATAGTAAATTATGAATAGTGATTTTATGCTTATGATTAGTAATGTGACCATATGTATTAATAACTTAACATAAAAAGTATTAATATAATTTAGGCACATTGATTAAAGAATGATATTCAATAAAATAGGTAAATAACTATTTCAGAAATTATTGGTTCTGTATTAGTTTTTTCGGGTGAATAGTGATTTTATTTTAAAATGAAATTTAATATATTTAGAAAATTATTTTCATAAAACTGAGTACATTTTTCAAATTAGATCATCGATATTAGGTTAAGGTGAATTTTGGTGATTTTTCTGAAATAGTTGAATTTTCAGTGAATAGTGTTTGTTTTTAAAAATTAAATTAAAAATATTTAAAAAATCTATTTCATAAAATGGTGTTCTTTTTTGAAATCAAAGCATCGATATTTTGTTGTTGTGAAATTTTGGGATTTTTCTGAAACGTTTGAGTTTTTAGTGAATAGTGTTTTTATTTAAAAACTAAATTAAAAATATTTATAAAAATATTTTCATAAAATGGAGTTGAAATTTAAAATCAGAGCATCGAAACTTGGTTAAGGTGAAATTTTTTGATTTTTCTGAGAAAGTCGATTTTTCGGTGAATAGTGAAAATATAGTTTTTGGGGTTTGGTTGTTTAATGACAACATTAAATATTTAATAATTATGCAATAATTTTGGCCGACATATGAATAGTAAAATAAGGTATGAGGTGTCCTAAGTGGTCAATACCATGGCCCAATAACATGGTCAAGACCATGGTTTTTCCAATCCCTCCGATGAGGTGTCCCTTGGCAATTAATGCTTTGTCCCCATACTTCTCCTATAAATACCAAGCCTTTACCTCATTGACATCATTTCTAAATCCTCCCCCACAATATTCTGTTATCTTAACCTCCCAGGGAGTCCTCCTAAGGTTTCCTCAAGCCTCCCAAGGTCCTGATCTTCATGCTTTCGAAGTTACTCTTCAAGGTAAGGGATTCTTTCACCCTCCTCTTTTAAGTCATTACTTCCTTTATGTTGTGTCTTATAGTTTCCATCTCTTTATGTTGAGGGAATGTTCTTATATGTTCTTATTACTTTCCATTTCATGTCCCAATGATGATAGACCCTTTCATCGCTCATCAACTTGTTTTCAGAATTTTTACGTGACGTTGTTAGGCTGCCGAATTTTTCGTAAAAGAAATCACATATTGTCTTTTCTTTCATGTTTCATTTTTCAAGTGGTATGTAATTCAAACATCCATTCCATGATATTATTCAGTAACCATACTGTATTATGAGTTATTTATGAGTGGTTGACATTTTCCCCCTATCTTCTAAATGTTTTCTAAAACCTTGTTATATAGTCGTTATGCGGCGGGAATTTTTCCCCAAAATTTCTATCTCTTTCTCTCCAGAAATTCTCTGGTTTTATTTATGATAATACTCAGACCTATTTCGTTTCATTGGGTGTTCATAAATATATAATGATGATCTTTTTGATTCTGGAATTTACATACATATAACCCTCACTCCCTTTCCATGGGTTATAAATGACATAATGATCTTATTTTTAAGCTATTTTTAAACGTCACAATTTTGATATGAAAACCATTTCATTGAATCTATTTGGGTATTTTATGAAATGATTGATTGTAATCTATCTGGCTCACATGAATGTAAATACATATTAAGGGTGTGCCCGTATAGCGCCCTAATGCATTGGGTAGATATTTAGTCTCTAGAGATGAAAAGATTTACGATACCTTGGTGAATAACCTTGGTAATTTTTATGATACCTTGGGGACGGACCTTGGTGATATGTTCATGAATGTCTAAATGAAATTATGTAGCCAAATATTCAAGTTATGTTCCATGTTATTTTCATTATGATATGCCTATACTTTCATTGCTCATGTCATTATGATTTTATTCAAGTTCTTATTGATATCACAAGTACATTGATTCCCTTGTTTACCCTTATTGGTCCTTCTGCTCACCCTTTCCTTTGATGTATGTCTCCAAGATATGAGATTCAGTAAATGTACATAAAATTAACCTATTATGAAACCTAACAAGTGATTTAGAAGAATTTTTTATGTTGTTCTCATGTTTTATGTTCCGGATTTTCAAGACACTAGACTTTAAAGATCCTCTGTTTGTAAAATGTAATGAAATGATATGTAATAAAAAGGTGTGATGTCATAATTTGTATCAAATGAATGTTTAGTTATTAATAGAAATTAGGATATGAAAGATTTATGAATAACCCTATAGAAAATATTAAATATATGAAATCTTCATGGTATTTTTTCGAGTATTGAGTATTTTTTTATCAAACAAATACATCCCTATCTGGATACGAGCAGGTAGAGGTGGCTTTGTCACAGATGTACATAGGTGTAAAACCCGAAAACACCGCTTTGAGCTAGACTCGAATGGGAACTGGTACACAAAAACGGGTCTTGCTGCACTCTTGGTTACGACAGTCCTAGGGGATATATTGGGTTAATAGCAAGCTTTTTATTAATCATTATGAATGAATTATAGAAAAAAATGTAATTTTCTAAGCATGAAGTTTTGAGACATAAAATCATTTTTAGTTAAAGGATTCATAAATGAAATAAGTTTCACACAAAGGATCAATTCTTTTAGAAAATGTACCCATCATCTAGGAATACGTTGACGTATTTCATGATGAGTTACCCAAACTGCCCCCATAAAGAGAGGTAGAGTTCTCCATTGAACTCGTACCTGGATCTCATCCGATGTCAAAGCCCCCCAATAGGATGGATAATGTGGAGATAGAGGATTTAAAGAAAAAACTGCTAGATATTTTGGAGAATGGGTTTATCCGACCAAGTGTGCCTCCTTGGAGAGCACCATTTCTCTTTGTGAAGAAGAAGGATGGATCAATGTAGCTATTCATTGATTATAGAGAACTGGATGGGATCACAATGAAGAATAAATACTCTCTTCCAAGAAATTATGACTTATTTGACCAACGTCATGGGACTCAATTCTTCTCTAAGATAGTTCTTTATTCTGGTTATCATCAATTCAGGGTGAAGAATGACAATATTCCAAAAACTACCTCCCAATCATGATATGGGCATTACAAATTTGTTGTTATGCCCTTAAGACTGACTAATGCACCTGCTATTTTTATGGATCAATAATATGTTTATTTTGGAAACATCTGTTTTATCAAATGGATATACTTTGTATAGGAAAATGATTTGGTGATTAAATTATAACGGTTATTTTGGAAGATATTTTCTCTTTTGGAGTTCTATATGCCTAAGGGAAATAAAATACTACATGATTTAAATTGAGGAGGAATGGTTATATTTTTTTTGAAGGAATTTATGTATTCATTATGGAAATGTGGTGAATTGGGTTATTTCTCAAAAATGATGAACCTAGCATAGATAATATGTGAATAGGTTAATTACACTTCAGTATGAGACTTTAATAGTAGTCGATGTTATTTTGAGAAAAATTTTAAGATTTATTGGGGAAGACTATGTGATTAAATCATTCTGAGTTTTGGGTTCCAATATTAGTTTGGATTATTCTGAAGAATTTTAAGGGTGGTTGTGTATTGAATTGTTTTTCTGGAACATTGAGTACTTTTGTTGAATTTTGGAGATTAATAGGCATATTTCTTTTTATGAAGGATTATCCCTTTTGGGGATTATTTGATCTCATACGAACCATTTTAGTTTTTGTTGATGACTAAATACAAGGGAAAAATATAGTTATTCTTTTGTGTATTATTTGATTCTCTAGAAGATTATTCTTGTGCTTTTGATGAGACCAAGTGTTTTTGAATGCTCATTGTTTGGAGAAAAGATTAGTCTTGGTGGAAACTTATTAAGGGATGAAACACAACTTGAAGGTAAATATATTTCTTTATGTTTTTTTTCTATGTAGTAAATGAATTCCTTAAATTTATGAAAAGGAATGTAAAACAAAAACATTGCTAGTTTACGATTCCTACTGGATAATCAAAGATCGTTTAACACATCTTATGTTTGTGATATTCTTGTGGTTAATTTTATCCTATTCATGTTTTCTATCACTCTCCATCAAAACATGACCCTTTGTTTTCTCTTTCATATACATGTTTTAATACATGGAATCCTATTATGGGTTAACTCGGATGACCATTGTACTTCACTTTCTTTCTTTTAAAGTAACAGTTTTACTGACTCTTTTTCCTATGTGGGATTTTCAATGAAATTTCAAAGCCCAATTTTAAAATTTCGAGGATAGAATTTATTAAGGGGGGAAGATTGTAACGACCCGAAATTTCGAATAAATTTTGTTTCCTAACATTGTGTGTTATTTTATTTTAAACTCAACCAAACTATTTAATTTAATAAGATGATTATAATTAAAATAATATCATTGGGTTTTGACTGTTATATGACGGTTGGTAAATAAGGCCTTTAGAAACTAAATGTTGCAATTATTTTCTATCAATACAAGTGATCATAATTAATATAGAAATAAGATTCAATGGCCCCATCTAGTAGTCTCGGGCCAATCGAATCCCACCTGACAGAACTCATGAAGGAGGTAAAACTTTTAGGCTTTTCCCTAGACCAAACCCATGCCGAACATCATCAAGTGAAGCTGGAATGGAATTGCCTTCATGAGAAGTTCATGTTGATAGAAATCACTACTCGGGCAATGTTGGCTGAGCCGCCCCATGATTCTATCACCCTAGCACACCTTACTATTTTTTCATATGCTGGTGTTATAAGAGGCTATGTAACGAGACCGTAACTGCCTTTTGTAACCCTTTGATTTAAATAAAAATTGTGATTTCTTCTAATGATGATCTTTGAGAATTTTCACATATCAGGATAAATATAGTAAACATATTATTGATTAATTTTAGAAAAAGGATATTTAAAAAATATTTATGTAAACCATAAATAATTAATAATGTGTAATGAATTTGAAAAAAATGGTCTTCTACATTTATGTTCAGTAATAAATTTAGAGTCTAATAAGATCAACTTAATTATTGATGAATAGTAAATTATGATTTTTGATTTTATGCTTATGATTAGTAATGTGACCAAATAAATTAAGTAACATCACGTTAAAATTTATTAATATAATTTAGGCACCTTGATTTAGTAATGTGATTCAATAAAATAAGTAAATAATTGTTTCAGAAATTATTGTTTATGTATTAGTTCTTTCGGGATAATAATGTTTTTTATTTAAAAATTAAATTTAAAATATTTACAAAATTATATTTATAAAATGGAGTTCATTTTTGAAATAAGAGCATCAGTATTATGTTAAGGTGAATATATGGGATTTTTCAGAAAGAGTTGAATTTTTAGTGAATAGTGTTTTTATTTAAAAATTAAATTAAAAATATTCAGAATTTTTTTTTCATAAAATTGAGTTTATTTTTGAAATCAGAGCATCGATATTTGGTTGCGGTGAAATTTTGGGATTTTTCTGAAATAGTATAATTTTTAGTGAATAGTGTTTTTATTTAAAAATTAAATTAAAAATATTTAGACAATTATTTTCATAAAATTTAGTTCATTTTTGAAATCAGAGCATCGATATTTGGTTAAGGGGAAATTTTGGGATTGTTCTGAAAAAGTTGAATTTTTGGTGAATAGTGAGAATACAATTTTTTTGTTTTGGGTGTTTAATGACATCATTAAGGATTAAATAATGATGCATTAATTCTGGTCGAATAATGAATAGTAAGATAACATATGAGCTGTCCCATGTGTCCAATACCATGGGAAAATACCATTGGCAAGCCCACGGTTTTTCCAATACCACCAATGAGGTGTCCCTTGGCAATTAATGCTTTATCCCCTAACTTATCCCATAAATACCAAGCCTTTCCCTCATTCAATTCATTTACAAATCCTCCCCAATGAAGTTCTGGTCTCTTTACCTCCCAAGGAGTCCTTCTAAGGGTCCCTCAAGCCTCCCATGGTCCCGACCTTCAAGCTTTCAAAGTTACTCTTCAAGGTAAGGGATTCTTTCACCCTCCTCTTTTAAGGCATGACTTCCTTTATGTTGTGTCTTATATTTTCCATCTCTCTATGTCAAGTTTATGTTCTTATATGTTCTTCTTACTGAAAATTTCATGTAAAAATGATAATAGACCCTTTCTTCTCTCATCAATTTTTATTCTTAATTTTTAAGTGATGTCGTTGGGCTGTAGAATTTTTCGTAAAAGAAATCACATCTTCTCTTTTCTTTCATCTTTCCTTTTTCTATGGTATGCAATTAAATTATCTATACCATGATCTTATTAAGTACCCATACTGTATTATGAGATATTTATGAGTGGGTTTCCCTTGTCCATTCTCTTATAAATGTTATCTAAAACCTTGTTATATAGTCGTTATGCTGCGTAAATTTTGCCTCAAAATTTCTATCTCTTTCTCTCCAGAAATTCGCTGGTTTTATTTTTGTGATTAACCAGACCTATTTCGCTTCATTGGGTGTTCATAAATATATAAATATGATCTATTTGGTTCTTGGAATTGACATACATATAACCCTCACTCCCGTTCCATGGGTTATAAAGCACATAATGATATTATTTTTAAGCTCTTTTTCAACGTCACGATTTTGATATGAAACCCATTTCATTGAACCTATTTGAGTTATATATGAAATGATTGTTTATGATCTATGTGGATCACATGAAAGTAAATACATAAAAAGGGTGATCCCTAATAGTGCTCCAATGCATTTTGTAAAGATTTAATCTCTAGAGATGAAGAGTTTTACGATACCTTGGTGAATTACCTTGGTAATTTTTATGAAACCTTGGGGATGGACCTTGGTGATATGTCCATGAATGTCTAAATGAAATGTTATAGCCACATATTCAAGTTATGTTCCATGTTCTTTTAATTATGATATAAATATACTTCCATTTCTCATGTCATTATGTTTTTATTCAAGTTCTTATTGATATCCCAACTACATTGATACCCTTGTTTACCCTTACGCGGCCTTCTGCTCACCCTTTCCTTTGATGTCTGTCTCCAGGATATGTGATGCAGTAATGTACAGAGTATTAACCTATTATGATGATTTCCAAGTGGTTTAGAAGAATTTTTTATGTTTTTTTCATGTATTATGTTCCTGATTTGCAAGACACTTGACTTTAAAGATCCGCTGTATGTAAAATGTAATGAAAAGTTATATACTAAAAAGGCGGGATGCTATGGTCCACATCACTATTACTATTCAAAAACATAATAAAACATAATAATTTAAGTGCAGATGAAATTAAATTATCACATACCACCCCAAGGCCATGACTCGTGTTCCCTTCTCATTTTCTGGGGTTAGTGGTCATAATGTAATGATATAGAAAAATATGAGTTATATTTGGGAAGAAGGATAATGAGAGATAAAAGAATATACAAACACTTGAATAAAAAATATGAATATGTATTACAAGGGAAAAGAATTAAAATATAATAGAATATAAATAAATCATAAATAACCATCATGGCCTTTTTCCTCCACTCTAATGGTGGTTGACTAGATAGATTGAATGAATTTGGAATGAGGAGCTCTCCTCTTTTTGAAGGCCTTAATTTTTCATCGAAATTTACCATATGTTAGACCCATTAAATGGTAGATTAATGAAAGTAATCCTTCGTGAATTTTGGTAAAACATTATTCAAGGATGCCCCTAATATTTTCATCATATTTGGACATGTTTAGAGAGAGTTATTCCTATTTTAATTTAATACTTTATTATGCCAAAACAGAATACCCATATTCTATATATCTTGTTTTTGATGAATTAATTTACTTGAAAACAGCTGATTCATGTGTGTCCACCTTCATTAATGAAGTTATTATATTTCTTCCACATCCAAACACAAAATTTCCTAGTATTGTGGATGTTTGATCATAATATATAAGGCCATCAAAAACAATATCCAGATCTGTGAAAAGTTTTCAAGAATAACGTTGGACCTAGTTTTGAGCTTCCAGATGGTGGTTTATCATTGGTTCTAGAACAATTAAATGAAACCCAGTACTTATAAAATACATATAAGAATGATTTTTATGTTTTTATCATTATAAAAAAATTAATGGCTGAAGTATAGAAATAATTTAAAACTGTTAAAATATAAAATGGGTTATTTTTCTGGTTAAGCTCAAAATACCAGTAAAATCATAAAATGAGACATTTTACTTCAAAAAAACTTTTTTTTATTTAAAAAATTTATATTCAAAGTATTATTATTTAATATTTTATCTCTATCAATTTCCCAACCCATAATATATGGTTTTCCTCATGTATAAAATCTCAACATGGAATTCAGAGGGCACTAATGTTACCAATATTCAAATTCTCAAAGAATAAAATAAAAAAATTCTATGTCAATTAAAATTATCAAATGTCACATAAAATATCAATTCAATTTCCCATTTTTCAAAGAGACAATCAACTCCTGTATTTTACTTTTCCCTTTTTTAAATGGTGGAACATCTATTCTCATTAATTAAAGTCCCCAATTTATTATTATTAAGCATGTCAAATCATGGATTACCACACATTCCAATCTTTTCTCTCATCACCCATGATAAAATTAATGTGGATTTTTTCTCATATAATGAAAACATTCTCCTTAACCATAAACTTTTTAAGGAACTACTTTTTACAATTTGTAATGAGAGAAAGTCATATAAAATCATGAGGGCTTTTATTGAAGGGTCAAATGTTTCTGATTCTTATGGTTGGTAGGAATTGATTATTTAATAGTAAGTCTCATGGAGAAGGATTATCTCTTATGTACAATTCATGATATCAAAAAGAAATCTGTAATGAATTTATCCCATTAATGTTTAAAATATCACTTTCCTATAAACTCAATGTAAGATCATGACCAAATTAATGCATGATGAATTATTGGTTCACCCTCTTGAATATGATGTTTCAATTTTATACTTTTTTTTCTTTTTCAACGATCAATTTCATTTTTTCATTTTTTGAAATTTATGATTACAATGAACCTCACATCCACCAAGTAAGCACAACTGAAAAAAAATCATAGGTATATTAATTTTGATTTTTTCTCCCGAATCACACCTCATTTTTCTTATTTTTGGGTTCTTTTTTCATTTTCAATTTTTTAAAATTTAATAGGGGAAACAATGGAGTACCATGAATGAAACAACATCCTTAATTTATTCCCACAATAATCACCCCCACCCATTTTCCTTACAATATAAATAATCTATTCTACCCTGATTCCCTTCACCCCCACATTCTTACATTAAAATATCATGTGAATACCAAGATTAGGGTAGTAATGGATAAAAATGTATTGAAACATGGATCATTCCAATAATATCCATTCACGGTCTCTATGAGATAAAGAATGATTGATGTAAAGGTGGACTATAAAGATAAGTGTTTTTCAAGATATTCCTTAATAATTGGAAATGTGTTTTTGATAGTTAGTAGCTTGGAAAAGATTCAATACATGTTCTGGAAGGTGACATTTTCCAAAGACCACTCATGAATTATAATTAATAACATATAGAAAGTACTTATTCTTGGTAATGGGAATTATAACATTGGGTAAATCAATCAAGTCATTATTAATAATAAAAAATCAATTTACAACAATATTCAAAAATTCAATGTAGTAAAAACAGGTAGATACATTTCATTTATATGAATCAAATAATTATCTCAAATCATGAGTCCTTATTTTAATATCCATGATTCACATTAATCATTTTATTATCCATTTTAATCATAAAATCTCATTAACATTGAAATATAAAAAATGGAATCACTGGATTCATAATAAAATCTTGTAACCTAGATAAGCTATTTAATGTATAATTGATGAATGGGAATGAAATTTCTAGTTTAGGGCTCAAATTATATTCTCAGAACAACATTTATAAAGTTTATATGATAATAATTAAACATCTACTCCCTTTAAGAATGAATTATAGTTCTCTTCAATAATTTTTTTTGGGGTCTGACTTTTTTATCATGAACCTACAAAATATAATTACTCAATTTAAAATAACGATCAGGTCATTAAATCTCAAAAATATAAGAGAAATAGGGTTTCATGATGGAATAATAAAAAATGAAATTTAAATCTAAAATCATAAGATTAAAATCGACTGTTCTAGAAAGAAGTTGAAGGATCATTCTTGGTACAGTCCCCCTAGTGGGTCCTAAATTATTACATCCTCCAGAAGGGAAGTACAACTGTTATCCAATATCAGATAGTGGATGAAGGTTCTTTGATTTGAACCACCACATGTGGCTTTCCCGAGCATGTTCTTAATATTCCATGGTGAATAATGGTCAATTGAATGTTTATACTAGATCCATTCTCTTATTAATTATGGATTTCATTCACAGTGGGGGTTGGATGAAGTATAGATCATCCTCATTCTTGGTTGATACTTGTGTAAACTCCTCTTTTTTCTCTAGTTTGAACTCTACATGGTATTTATGAATTAAATGAACAAAGGGTAGGCAAGTAGATATTTCTATAGAAATATAATTTAAATTTTAAAAATCAAAAAAATTATCCCTTTCATAAATTTAAGCCTCTTTCTTGATTTCCACAATCTTATATAATCATATTTCTCCACATGCTATCTAAAATTCATGTTCAATAATGCCATGGATCTCCATGTGGTCCTCAATGGGTGTATGTTCTATTTATTCATCTTCCTCTAATGTAGTGCTAAGATCGAATGAATATAAAAATTCAAAATCAAATTGAATTATACTCAAATAAAAATGTTTTCAATAATAAAATAATTAGTTAAAATAAATATCATCTCCCTGAGTTGGTTCTGGTTCAATCTACTGATCTGTGGTAAGTGTCCCTTGATGTTTTATCTCAAAATATTTAGGAAGGTACTCAGGCTCCTCCATATTTTCATTAAATTCTAATATTTGTTTGGATTCCTCCTCTTTAATTTCTAGAGACAGGTAGAGTAATACATGATCTTATTTTTGTAAGGAATGGGGAGATCATGGTGTACCTCATACTCTTTCCAAAATTATTCTTTATCGTGATTATATATAATACATAGAACTATCGGTTAGTCTTCCACATTATGAATCCAATCTATCTCATTATTATTAACCTGGCGTGGTTTCTAAAATGGTTAGGTTGTTAAGGGTCCTTGATTTGGAAAGGGGGAGCACTCCTCATTTTATAGCCAGGAATTTCCCTTCATAACATACCACATGTGATATCCATTAAATGGTCGATTCATGAAATAAATTCTTCATAAATGTTTTTTCATAAATATATTCCATGTCTCTCTTAGAAATTTCAGCATGTTTTTCACATGTAATGAGAGTTATTCCTGTTTTACTCTGAGACATTATTCTACCCAGACAGACTATCTATATTCCATCTTTTTGGATTAACTTGCATTAATGGAATTGAAAAAATATAACTCATGAATAAAATATTTCATTAATGATGTTCATATATGTAATTCGAATCCACCCTCAAAATGTAAAATGTCTTGGGAGGTCCAATCACGAGATATATTACCAACACCTAATATCACAATATTTGTGAATTGTTTTCAAGTCAAAAAACTGTGATCTTGTTTTAAGATTCTATATAGTGGATTTAACTTTGGTTTTAGAAGAATTAAATGAATCATAAGATGTAGAAAATCCAAATAAGAATGAATTTTATGATTTAGAGTAGTCTAGAAACTGTAATGACTAAAATACAAAAAAAATTAAAATTATTAAAATCCATAATGGTCCATTTTTTCGATAATGCTCAAAATACCACTGAGATCATTAAATGTTGCAGTTGACCTTAAATTAACACATTTTTGGGATAAAAATCATTGGAATTAAATGATTTTTTTTTGAAAATATTATCTATGTCATATGTTTATAGGATCTGACCCCAGTAGGTCGATGTTGTCCATACCTCCCATATAAAGGGTTGATAGGCTCATTGGATAGCATGTCAAGATGGGTTTGTGGATAACACATCATATGATGTTACTCGATTGATAGGATTGAGATATGGGTTTAGGGGGTCGAACCCATAATCATTTTTGAAAAAATGACTTGTAGGACTAGGTTAGATACATAAAGGCCTTAGTTTGAATCAAATCCATGACAATAAATTTTACGTTTGATCAAGTGTAACCTATGCCAGAGGTTAGATCAAGATTATATATTACATTTATGTAGTTATATTAGAATTATGATCATGTTGAGTATAATTTTAGGGAAGTTATGTGGGTATTCAATGTAGGAATGATGGTTACATTGGTTTTTGTTGAATTACCTTAGGTACTAAGATATATAGACAGAGTTCAATTGGTATGCCTATTTGGGAGATCAATCATAGGGGAAAATGTAATAATTTTAGCATCATATTAGAGTTTTATTACATTATAATGGAAAGAGATTACCAGAGTGAATTATGGTCATAGAATAAGACATTGATCAATTGGGGTTATTGATTTTGATGAGAAGATCTTTGAGAGATAATGGATTGATTATACTGAAATCTCAAATATCATAGTCAACATGGCCTTCTGATGTATGACTAACTTGACTATGACTTTGTTGATAATTCTATATGTAGGTTATGTATGATACCATTTAAATTGTAAATCTATGAGTGTCCTAGTGCAATTTGAACATCGATGGTTTAAATTGAACTACAAAGGAAAGGGTTACATAATAATTATAATGATGTGAGAAATACCCCCTATGTTATATGGGACATCGATAATTTATTATTTTTCATGAGATATATATCCTTGGTTGCACATTTAGACATATTTTCAAGAGACATGGTTCTAGGGGTTGGTTTAGAAATCCATTCTTATGTGATGTGAGTATAGCTCAGGATGAGCAATACACACCGATCGATGGAATCAGAGTGGACTATTATTTTGGGATAATAATTGTCTATATCGTGACATTTTCTTGTGTACAATGAGAGATTGATGGCTATATACTGAACTAAATCGAATGATATTGTGGTATGATAGAGGGACTTCTTTCTTTTTCTCCTTGAGTAGTAGTAAAATGGTAATCTATATAGTGGGGAGTGAACCCTTTTCCATTTTAGGGTAGTGAACATCAATACATTTGGGGTTTTAACATTATGATGGTATTGTCGCATTGACTTGGAATATAATATGGGTGATGTTTTAATTAATATTCGGGTATGATAGTGGCTATAGATATTCTGGTTTCTATGTCTGGTGTTGGATGAGCATGTGTTATGATGATAAAGTATTTATTTCCTTAGTTTTATGAAAATGATTATCCAAGGTTGGAGAGTGCAGTGATACCAAAAATTGTATGGTTATTTTGATTTTTGATGTCGGGGATAAATGGAACCCTAAAGTATCATAATTATTCATAAATTCTAGTTGTATATATGAACACTAACTCTAATTGAGTTTGAGAGTGGGAATCAAGCCCAGGATGTCTTCTGATTATACAAGGGTGATCAATAAAAAATGATACAATGATAATGTTATTATATGAAAACGGTTTCGGAAAAGGATATTTCAATATAGAAATTCCATAGGAAGTCAATTACTATTTTCGGTGATTAAATATCGAATAATTTTGGTTTTCATTATGATAAATGCTTCAGGATTGGATTATGGTTTTGAATTGGTTGTTGAAGCTATGAAGTTGTGATAATTGTTTGACAAAGGTGGTTGGATACATTTTTATTTATATATATTTGTTGAAAGTGAGGAACTTCATTAGGAATGTAGTTTGGATGAGGCATGTTTAGTGGAAGGGTCAAAATGGATTTTGAAAAATATTGGTGCATCCTTGTTGAGTTGGTTTGATCATAATTCAAACTTTTGGATCAGTTGAAGGAATGTGATACCTTTACACATTTTTTACATAGAGTGTAAGGTAAAATAATGTTGGGTGTTTCATTTAGATGATAGGTGTGCTTGTTTTTTATAATTCTAACAGTGGTAGTACCATGGTATGAAATTATCCATTTAAAGCTGATCTTATGTATGGGAGGACCATAGGATTGTTATTTGTTAATGTATTCAAATTAGAATGATTTAGTTTATATTATCATGGGTATGTGTTTTATTGATATTTTGATAGAATTTTTGATCCTTGTATTGATTTTTAGTGGTTCTGGTGTCATAAGTTCAAATAGGAATCAATTCGTGCGCTAGAGATTGAGACACACAATACAACCATATGAGTATAAATTATGACCCTAGTATGTCATTTTCATCATTTTGATACCGAAAAAGACATATTTGTGAGGAGATGTGTTACGTTTGGGATGTTTTAAGGCCCAATGTTTTTTTGGGATAACAAGTTCATAATAACCTTGACTTTTTAATTACTAAATGGGTTAAATATTTTTTAGTGATTCAGAATGTAATTCCAAAAGTTGTAATGCTCAATAATTTGTTTTTAGATGTGGAATGAGTCGCAGATTGAAGCATTGAGGTATCACAAGAATACTGGTGGACTAGGGACTAAAATTGGAGGTCTAGAAAGGTGAATCTCATTCCACATGATTGGTACAACATTAAACCAAACTATTTTGACTCTTTGATTAGATTATTTTGTATAGCGGACTGTTTGGAGAAACCATGTGACATGAAAGAGGTATTTCTGAATGGGTTTATAATTTTCTATAGATATGTCACATGGTGGGTTCATGATGGACTAAATGTGTGTCAAAACTAGGTGTGGATGTTGTGTATGGGGCTTTAGAACCACATGGTTTCGAAATATTTTTCTAGATCATGTGTTATAACATAGTGATTGATTAGAATAGAATAAAAATATTTCCCATCCCAACCATAAAGGGTTTTACCCCTATTTTAAACATCATTTCACATAAGAGCTCCTCGACATGCAAAAAATGTTTTCTCCATTCCTATATTTGATTTTTCCTCATTCTTGGTCAAAATTAAATTCCATGGAATTAATTTTAATCATTCACATTATCCTTTAAATATGGTTTCCTCCATTAGGTTATTTTTCCTTATCCTCTATTCTTGGATTCTATTATTATGGTGTTTAGTTCAAATTCAACTAGATCATGGTTGAATTGGATACCGGTGATATATATTTCACAATTCATAGGATGATAGTGAACCAAAGGGTTGTTTATACTTAACCACCCATCATTTAATTATATTTTGTTTCCATAATGATTTTAAAATGGATTTAATGAATCAATTAAAATTATTTATTTTTATATTTTTTCATAGGTAATATTCTATTATTGTGGTTTGAGTTACATGGTATCTTTTTAACAGACATTGGATCATTGTTTTTGTGCAATGGGATCTACATGTGACGTTTTGGGGATTATTTAATTATAGTAAAAAATGGTTTTAATTTTTATAATTCATTGTGGTTTTATTAATTAATTATATTGTTATTATATTATAGAATTACTTATCTTGGTATTGATATATTCCACTTCATATTTGGTGAAATCTTGGAAAGGTCATGGATACAACATCAGATCCTTTGAAAAAAAATGGAATGATTCATAAAGGAAGGTATACCATCACACCATAAATACGGTATTTATGCATGTCTAGGGTAGTATGTGAATTATTGGGGTTTACCATAGGGTTAAAACATATTTCATATTTATTCAAATGTATTTTTTATACGTATAAGTATATTAATTAAATCGATGATTGTCCGGGGTCACAAACAACCAATGTGTGTTGGATTAATTCTTTAACTGGAGAATATCATAGAGACTCAGGATCCCCAATGGGATGCCTCCACTAACAATACGACCTATAAAGTCCCATGTAGTATTTATACAATTAATTCCTCATTGGGATGATATCAAGAGGCATTTCATTACTTACATGTTGACTTATATGACCCCAAGAGTGATGCCTCTTTTTTATGAAAACCTAATGGAACCCAATTAGGATGAATCTCTCGAGTACAAACCTAGGGGACCTAATGAGTTCCCCAAGGAATAACTGACCCTGAGTTGATACATCATGGTAATGGGTAAAGATTCTATTCAGTGGATCCTAGAATTTTTAATATACATGTGATAATGTGATGTTATGGAAGTAGTGGTGGTTTAGGTGTTTGAACACCAACAATATTTTATTATGTTTTTCATTCATCACTATTTATGTATATGTGATTGTTATATGTACTTAATTGTATAAATTAGTTTACTATAATGTGATGTTATTTCATTGTGGGGATTAATATAAGTACTTTCTATGTATAAGTGTTGATCATTCTTTCTAATGTTTTTGATTTCATGAATTTCCATTATCTATTGGTATTCTAACATGTATAGTGATTTAGAGAGGTGGATGTTTTATTTTTCAAAAAACCCCTCCCCCTAGTGTCTCAATATATTTTTTATATGTTCTAAGATATAAGGTATTACTAATGGTTATAAGTTGGGAGGACTTCCCCTAATATATGGTGGTTATTGACAACCTTGAGGATTGTTGTTGATATCCTATAATGATGCCTAAAATACACCTTAGGTCTTGGTGGGTTCCCCATAACTACATTTCCCAGACGTATCAATTAATTGGGATACTAAGTAGTATATTGATTTAACTATGAGTGTCATCATGGATTCAAAAATAATTATTTTATATATTTTTAGATTTATCCCACTTAGGGACTATCCAATGATCTCCATTGAAATTTAACCTAGAAAACTGACATCAGACTTGATGACACATGGCTTGAGAATATTGGCATACATCTCATTATCTTATTTTTAGGATTAACATACACTACCATGAAACCTCCTTTATAATTATTGGATATGAGTATGGGTGAATATAGGTATAGGAAATTCATTTCCCCTTATAGTGATGTATCATGTTCAGAGAATTTTTTGGTAATGTATGAAGCTGGTATTTTCGACAATGATTATAGGCCAATTGATTGATATAATTTATAAATACCAATATTGGAATAACATCATGTTCAATGACAAAATAATTGGATATCATGTCGATTAGGATTATAGACCTAATGATAAATCTAGTGTTTATATCTTTTATTTTATTCCAATTATTTTAAAAATAAAATTAGAATATTTCATGAGATTTCCCATATAAAAACATTACATGGGTCAACCTATTTCATTAATTTAACAATTATTTTTAATTTTTAATTATTTTTATTTTGATGAAATGATCATATGAAAATAAACTATATCTTACTTTATATGTATGGGAACACATTGGTGTTTCACTATTTAGTTTTATACTCCCAACATTCTCTGGTATCCATTTTACTGGGGTACCAAAAAAGATATTCGATTTTATTTACGAATAAGTCGGGCTAAGGATTTTTACTAATAAAATATGAAGGATTAGATATATAAGTGATTATTGGTTATTTAGTATGAATAAAAGTATGTAGTAGATCTTTTTTTACTGTATATATTTATTTCTATATATGTGATCATTCTAGTGGGTGATTAGTTTTCATTTTATGACATGCTCGTTTAGGCAATTATTGCATTTCTTTATATAAAATTTTATTTATATTAGTTGATTAAAAAATCTATTTATTTCATGTTATATATGATTATTAGTTTTTATGCTATTTTTATACTCTGATGTGAGGGTATAGTATCCCTAATTTACTATCATCATACACTGACTACTTTTTAATATCCTCGACAATATGGGGATGCATGCTTCAGGCCTACTAGTAGGTTGGCTTGGGCCACCAGTTTTGTGTAATTTAGGATGGCACGTTCCATTTATAATGCTACCAATAAATATTGATATTATATCATTTTATATTTATATATTATTTCAAGATCACTTGTATATATCTTAAATGGTCGGTGTATCAAAAAGGGAATAATATTTTTATTTTAACTAAAGATAAAAAATCACCAACTTAAAATTGAAATGGTGTTTGTAAATTTTCAAAATTAATTTTTTTTTGTATTTATAAAAAAACCATTACTCTAAATTGGTGATTAGACACAGTGAGTGATAAATCTGAAGAGAATACGAATAAAAAAATACTCAATGAACCCATTATATAAGGGAACAAAAAATAAGTTCATTTTCGAAACTCTATATATTATATAGAGTGGGTTATATTTAATGTAATTAGCCTCTATATTTTAGTATAGAGTAAAAAATAAGTATTGTGATGGGATAATATTTTAGTTCCCCAAAAAAATGAGGCATTGAAGGATGGATGGGTAACCACAAACATTTTAAATCCAAGAAAAAATATAAATAAATATAATTAACAATTATAATATTCTTTAAATTATAATATGGAAAATTATGGATGATGGGGCCCACCCAGAAATATAAAAAAATAACCCTATAAATAATCTAGAGGAAATAATGGAAAATCAGTAATTCTAAATATATTTAGAAGTGGAATAATCATTACCTAGAAATTGTGTTTAAGGTCACACATAATAATAGAGAGAGATAAATTCCTTAGTTTCTGAATATTTTTTCCGTACATGAATTTAAACATATTTCAATTGGAAAATATCTCATTATGTGGGTTAAGATCAATTTATTTAAAAAAAAATCATATCACTTGATTCAAACAGTGTTTGATTCATCAATTTGTATGATAAAAAACAAAAATGCAATGAGCCATACTATTTGAATGGGATTGTTAACAATCTATTAAATATTAAGATAAAATTTAACAATGGTAATGATGATATTTTTCAATATAATAGATGTTTCATAGAATTATTTAATTGTGGAATGATTCTAATAATGATTTTGTTTCAAAGTAATAATTTATTTTAATTTTTCAATGATAATAACTATTGATAAAATTTAATTAAAGAGGAAAATAAATTACCTTATAAGATCATTTTCCACGTGGGGAAATTAATATTATCTAATTACATTGATATTATTCCATACAGCTTCTATAAAATTTAAACTTTAATAGGTTCAAAACATCTAACACATGTATTAAATGGAAATTGATAAACACATGTCATATTTCATAGAAGAAAAAATCATAAAAATATTTTGATTTAGTTCATATATAGATAGTAAAAATCTATTGATTCATAAAAATTATGATGGGGTTATCCTAAATTTTTTTAATGACCTTAGCCATTTTAAATATATTTATTTTTATGAGAAAAATGTTACATGCTCTGATTTAACTCAATAATTTTTATGGAATTGATAAAAATAATGGTGTATATGCTATCAAAATATAATGGTTCTATAATGTTTTAGAATAAAAGAATAAAATCATTGATGAATTTTCTCATTATCATAGAATTATTCATGAATAATCTAATCCATAAAAAAATTAACAATATTCTGTTTCAAAGCAGTTGAATATCTATTTTTTAGATATGGTGGACAACATATTTATAAATAAAGGAGTATCAATTTAATTTTAGAGACTATACATAACCATGGATGTATATATTATAAATATGATATAACAGAGAAATAATTAGATCAACATGCAATATGATTTATAGTTCCAAAATAATCATTTCTCAAAGGGTATTAATGTATTGGTAACCCATGTTTCATAAAAATCAATAAAAACAATTTTTTAAATTTTGATGAGAGACATGAATATTCCTTGGATAAAAAAGGAGGAACGAGTAAATAATAATTCAATAATATTCTTATTAATGAATTAAAAATATAATGTTGTTGTAATGAAAAATAAAAATTCCGTAACACTAACACTACAGGTTGATGATAGAATTGGGGAAACACAAAAAGATTGGGACAATATCTTTGATATTAATTTTATAGGTGTTGATCTGTTTCAAAGTGATTATATTGATATTTCTATTTTTATTTATAATTTTGAAATAGGGGATACTGATAATAAAATAAAAATTCATAGGAATACATTTTAAACTAATAGAAATGGCTTAAAACATAATAAACATTTAGGAGTTCCCATTTTATAAGTTTACTTACATAAAATGTCCCAAAAGGTTATGGATTATCATTTCGATAATAAAAATAGATATCATATACATTAAAATTGATGAATCACCATTATAAGATTGAAAATTGAATTTATATTACTGTTATCAATGAAATAAAAAAATATATGTGAATTAGGTCATTTAAAATAGGCCAAATGAAGATAAGTGAAGTTTCATATTAAAAACCATGTATTGTTTATAATGTATAAACTATAATTTGGAGTATTTATTTTAATGAGATTATTTATCCATAATAGTGATTTAAACTCTCAATATATTCTTTATGATATGTTCTAAAGAGTAATATAATGTTTTCTAACTGAATATATTGTTGGTATTCCTTAAAGGTAAAATTGATTAGGATTTATCTATTGAAAAACATGATAAATTTATCCATAACAGTGGTTGATAATGTGTTTTCATGATAAATATATAAATATATGGGATTTATAAATTTATAAAATCATTTATTTTTAATTTTGATTATAGCTTAAGGTGTTTTAAATTTTTAATGGGAAAAGTGGATTCCGATTTTTTATTAAAATCAATATGCAACAATCTAACTAATTATAATTGATTATGTCAATTAAATTTTTTTATTTGATACTAAAAAAGAGATTCTTCAGAAAATTACTTATTAAATGATGAATATCTTCAAAATACCTTTGAATAATGATATGAAATCAATTTTTTTCCTTTATGAAATAAATATTCATTACTGTATCTCTCATTTACATGATAATTTATATTTTTTTGTTTTGAAATATGTTTGGAGGTGAGGAATCAAGAGTGGACTCACCTCATATATTACTTCATATATAGTTTTATATTGATGAATAATAAATTTCTATGAATCATATTTTATTCTAGAGGATTTATGGAAGGATAATATATTTAAAAATAATAAAACCAGATATCTTATATTCTATCCCATTAACTATAGTATTATAAATAAATTAGAGGGTATTGAATATTATATTCATAAAAATTAATTTATTACATGAAAGGTACTATATATTTAGTATTATGGTATAATAAATGTATATATTTAAATACATTTAGTTATACTGATGAAAAATTATCCAGAGTTATAGGATATCCAGCTATTACTTTTTTTGTGTCCTTTATTTATTAGAGGACATGATTCATTGTAGTCAAAGAAGATAGATTTTATCACTGTTTTATAAAATGAATTATTAGATAATTTTTCATCCAATGTCAAAAACTCAAATTTTTTAGATGATTTTATATGAAATATACACGATGTCAGATGTTTCATAACCACTAGTAATTATTTGTGAAAATCATTGTTCAATTTAAATGTTAGTGTAATTTCTATATCATTTGATGGTAAATAATTTTGGCATCCAATTTATCATAATAATAGTGAATGTGAATGATTGTGATATTTCATTGTTTAATTTATTTATATAGTTAAATTATATTTCTAAATTATATTGAAATTATATTTAGTTCAATTATAAACATATTCATCCAATTTAGGTCATTGGAAACAATTTCATATTAAAAATTGATATAAAAACGTTGTAAATATTTGATCATTTTCCCTTTGAAACCCTTCATTCTCATCATGTTAATGGGATATATTTTAAGATAATTTTTTCAATTATGTGAATTTAATTTATAATAATGTATTCAAAAATTAGAATAACCATCATTTATAACATATAAAAATTTCAACTTAATTTTTTTAAAAATTAATACCAAATGTAATACATAAAATTACACCAGTGAAGGTAAAAATATGTTTACCTAGGGTTCAAACTAAAATGATAATGGTCTAATTTACCAATATATTTGCCTAATATTTATTTTTATACTATTTTACACCATTATAACTATATGGTTTGATAATGGTATATTTTGAAACCTATTGAAAATAAAATACGTGGGAACACTCAATTCTTTTCCAAAAAACAATGTATGTCATATCCCCCACTTATAAAATCCCACCCACTACCCAATCTCTTAAAAACTAAAAAAAATTGATTCATCCAATAAATATACAAACAACTTTCCAATATTCTATAACACATCCAAGTAGACTTTTTTTGTTCAAATCCATTATTGGAATATTTTAGTTAAATACTAGGGAGGATACATGAAGAAGAGGTACTGTTCACTAATGAACATTTTAATTTTATTTCATTCTCCATTAGATTAAATTATTGTTATATCAAGATTATATAATATCCTCAGTATATTCTAGGTAATTATATATTTTTTTTGTATTTGTGATGACATTAAAATATCTCCACTTCCAGGAAATGGGGCACAAATTCATCATTCATGTGTATGGGGGACTACTACCTCAAGTATGAATGTCATTCATTTTTCAATTAAATCTTATCAAGAATGCTGAAAATGATGGATTTATAGATTATATATTGAATTCATGATTTTTATGATGTTATTTGTTTAAATATTATATCACACATGACACCATTATTTATATTTATTCATAATACGATAATGTTGATCATATGTATGGAAGACTACTACATTTTGATGAGATCTGAATTAGTGACACATTTAATGGATTTTCTGTAATGGTTTTAATAAAAATATTTTATATATATTACAAAAAAAATATTTTTAACGATACTATATATCATCTACTTTTCATTTTTTCAATCTAATATGAAAATTGACATTTAATTTATACGTACATATGACATACTATTTCCATGAATGGAGATTTTCAGTTTCCATACCAAAAGTTCATTAAATACCCTAAATAAATATATAATTATTATATATGATATTTATATCATTTATATAATTTTTGATATTATGTAACAATGATCAAATTATGTTTACCACGAATATACCATCTCAATTTTTTTTTAAAAAAACACGGTTATTACCTAAAAGGAACATTAACATGAAATTATTAATAATTGTGTAATAAAAGGTCATAATAAAATCATATATTGAATGATATATATGAATATGTTTCATAAATATTTGTATAATAAACTTATATTTATAATAAATTATGATTTAATGAGTATAATTCAAATCATCAATTAATATTAGAGGATTTTTGTCTCTATTTTTTCTAAGAGACTTATTCCCAATTCAGAACTAATTTATTTTGTGTTATGTATATACTACCCTATGGAATAGTATATCATAAATATACCACATTTAATGATAATTAATGTTTCTATTGTTCTTATTAATTCATGGGGCTTACGATTTAAATGTAACTCAAGCTGTATGTTTTTGTTTGCCTCAATTTTCTTTCTTTGAGATATATGTTATGTTTTGTGCCTATATTCATTCATGAGGTGTATATATAGCCACATTGAAAAGTAATACCATGAATTTATTTATCCTAATGATATTTTATGTTTCATTTTTTGTTATTAATTTATGGTGTTTATGATAAAAAAAGTGAAAAAGAATTTATGTTACAATATCATTATTTTTCATGATTATTTATCATTATGTCTCCAATATTGAAATCTAATAAAATATATATTCAGAATTATCATAAATATTATTATAATATGTTTATTCATCATATAATGAATTTTTGATACAATTTTTCACTCTTCCATACCTTAAATAATTAGTATCCTTTTTAACAAATTATTACATTATTTTTCCCTTTGTCAAAAAATCTATTTTATTCCAAAAATCATGTATAGAAAAATATTATGATTTTTAAAATAAAAGTTTAACCATGATTTATATTATACCAATTGTTTTGGAAGGACTCTTAATTTAATTTTCCAAACAATACTGGTTTTTCTTTTCATGAAAATATTAAATGAATCTACATTTTAAAATTTATGGTATAGACATAAATTTTTAACGTCATGACCGAACATTTCTTCAAACCATAATTTATATGTTTTGAAGGTTATTAAAAATGAAGTTGGTTTTAAATTTTATTGTTTTAAATGATTCTTTTTTCATTTTGTAAACAATATTTTTATCCTAAAATGTGTTAAATTGTTAAAAAAATTATTTTCTATACAAGATTATATCCATTGTTGATACCTATTCCATAATGGGTACGATATCCAATGATACCATTCAAATATTTTCTCTAAATGATTTATGTTTTTATGGAATTATTTTTTGGAACATTTTTTACTTCCAATGTCTCTTACATTATAAAGTGCATATGAAACCAGGTAATTTTCACAGATTATTTTATGATGATATGAATTTGAAAACTCTCTCATTTCTATAGGCTATGATATGATAAAATATTTATGATACCCATTTAATTTAATGTGTATTGATGTTATGAGTGTATATAATCTGTTGGAACACATAAATATTATTTCAATATGATATTTTTGGGACATATATCTCCTACTAATGAATTGGGTAAATATTTATATCTCATGGGATAAACATGGTTTGAATTGGAAGTGTTACTAGTTTAGTATGACATGGTTGTAAGGGGGAGGGAACCTGATTCAGTATGATAGGGTTATAACAAGGAATGAACCCATTTAAGTTAGATGGAATTTTATATATTATTGTCTTGATAGTGATCATTGAGTAATAGTGAAATAATTTTTTATTAATATGTGTATACCATTGACTCTATGTATTGTGCTGATTTCATACTATCATGGCTCATGTTCTTTTATATCTTCATGATTCTTATTTTATCAATATCTCATATTTATTCCATGTATCATGTCTATGATATTGAATTTTTATCATATAAATGATATGAATGTGTTATCATACCATTAATTTCATGTTACACATATGTATCTCCATTGATTACCCATGTGAAGCATCTGAGCACACCGTTCCTTATTTTCCCTTCTCCATGTTTTGATGATACATATTGTGGAATCTATATAAAATATGGGCTCCATTTATGAATAATGTTGTGGGAGATGATATATCTCAATTATTTAATGGTAATTACCTTTTCTTAACAATAAAGTAACAAATCTATATTTTAACTTTGCAATGTGTTTTTTATATATAGATTTTTTAAAAACATGATGTAATGTCTCTTAATGATTATCTATGTATTATAATCCTTGATCTCTATAATTTGTATCAATGAAAAATATTAGTAATCTATTTGAATCTATTATGACAAAACCTTATTGGGATCACTAATGAAATATATATACATATGTTTATGCATGATGCAAATTACAATAAAATTATAGATCTTTGGTAAAGGATAGATTGAGTGGTTTCCTTGAAATACATCGATGAATTGAAAATAAAAGGGGATGTGTATCTAACCTATATTTTCCAAGTGGTAACAACAAAGAAAACAACATATTGTGCTAGACTCCATCTGGAACTGTTGCATGAAAATAGGCCTTCCTACACACCATTTTTGACACTCCAGGGTGATATACTTTCAAAATTAACAAACACTTTATGAACCATCATGAATCATTTAAATTAAATATTACTTTGAATGGAGTTAGTTAAACCTACCATGTCATATATTAGATAAGGTTTAAACATTTTTATATTCTATAAGTGATTTTTAAATATTATATGGTTCCCCAATATTAATACTATTACTGACACTATGTTTTTTTTGTTATTAGGAAATTGGTGGAACCTGAAGGAACCGTGTTAATGATGAGTGTGAAATACCACAATAAAATTATCCTCTTAAGAATATAAATGTCATGGGAGATGTAATAACAAATTCATTGCCATGATCACACTATATTCTTATGTTGTGACCCATTAAAGATATATAAGTGAATAAGTATGTAAAAAATATCGATTTCATCCTTCATGATATGATATCCACCATATATCAGTGATTCTGTTAATCAACTTGTTGTTATGAAATGGATTTGTACTACAAAAAAAATATTTTCCATGATCTATTTTGATGATCAAGAAAATTTTATTTCAGTAGTATACCATTTTTATGGTGAAGTTGGTCGATGGTTGAATCTTATCAAGAATATAATGTTGAATAATGAAACATAGTCCATGGATTAGGGTGAGTTTTAGACCTTATTTTTGAATAATCATTTACCTCATATTCTTCATATGAATATGGAGAAGTAGTTCCTTAAATAAAATTACATGGATGATTAATCTATTGAAACCTATGAAGAATATTTTATAATAATTTTTAGGTACACTTAGGTTATTATAATCCAACATAAAATTAATATTGATCAATTTTACAATTTCATGAAACCAATTCTCCACTGGGAGTTGTACTTAAGATACATCAGTAACTATGAAGAGATTGTTCAATGTTCTATCATGTTGGAAATGGATGTTGGAGTTTTGTATCAATCTCATGGTTTTGACATGAAAATGGATATAAAATTCAAAATTTTAACTAAAATATACAGATTCAAGAAGGTGGTAATTTCTTTATTATCAATATGTGAGATGAAACATGAAGACAGTTTCATTAAGGGGGTGGTAAAGGTTTTATGTCTAGAATGGAATGTAATCAAGATATTGATTACCTATGTGATGGAAAGAAGTTAGATAAAAATAATAATAGTAATAAATGTGAATATAATTAACCTACTTCACTTCAGTTTGTCATGTTTAAGGTGAATAGGAATTATGCAAACCAATTATAAAACCTAAGGGTTAATGATTATTATTGATGTTGATAGCCTCTTAATATTAAGGATAAAATAAATATCATGTGATATCTTTTTCTGATGAGTGGTATGATAATTCCATCCATAAATTTAAACTTATTGTCCACAATATATTTATTAATGTCTTATTGGACATTGTATATTCCCATTTTATTATATCTAAAATATTATAAGGGTATTTTGATTTCATCCAAATTATTAGATGATGAAATAGAAGTGAAAACCCTTAATGTTATGATGATCACATATAACATTTATGATTACTCTCTAATTTAAAATGGATGGAATGTGATTCCTACAAATCATTTCATTCATCCACTAATTGAATTTGATGATATATTGGGAATGGATCGACTTTCACTTCATAAATATGACATCAATTATCATGGGATATCATGTTTGATATTCCAATCCAATCTATAATTTTCAATCAATTTCGTGATATGTATGAACATTCTATTTGGATCACATCCAATTTTTGGTCGTTAATTCGCATTTATAATGGATGTTTAACTCAGGTGATTGGGGAGAAACTTGACATCGATGATATGCCTATTATTTCGGAAATATATTGGTGAAATTATTGAAGAGTTTCTTATTCGTGAATGAAACATCAATTATATTTTTTAATATAACTCAAACATGGTTCTACACTAATTTCATATAATATATATAGAATGGAAACAATTTATATTCTAGTTTTGTATAAGGATCTCTCCAAAAACCATGAAAGTGGAATCATTTGGCCATGTGTGTCACCTTTTGGGGTGCCTATTGTTTTATGTAATGATGGTTTGATGTGACTCTTCATTGATTATCAGGAGTTTAAATTAATCAAAATTAAGAACATGTATCATATTCCCTATATTGATGACTTGTTTGGTTAGATGTGTAAAACAGAATATTTTTTAAGGTGTGACCTTTGTTATGGATATCATCAATTATGTGTCACCAAGGATGATATAAGAAATAAAAAATTCCATAAATGGTATAATTTTTCTATTAGCATTATATATATAATGATTGTTGTCTTTATAAATTTCCTTGATTTTTTATGGTAGTTCTTATAGATAACATACTCAAAGATAATGGAATAGAATTATGACAACATGGGAATTTGACTAAAGACACTATGAATGTAGAATCTATATAAAAAATTTAAAATTTAAATGTGTGGATAGAAAGGATTTATTTTTATGTCATATAAATTCAAGAGAGTGTGTATTATAAGATCAACCAATGATGGAGGCTATTGAATTCTTTCATAGACCAGCCATACTGTCTGTGAACCATAGTTTTCATGCATTAGAAAGATATTATTGATGGATTCTAGATAATTTTTCAGTATTATCTAGTCATATGACCATGTTAACATAGTCATCGAACATATTAGTAAATTATATAATAGTAGAGAAGGGTTTGTATTCACTAGTGATACATCCATGAAGTGAGCAAGATGTGTTATTATGGATAATTTAATGTTTACATATTATTATCCATATCAATTGATGTCTCTTGAGAAAAATTACACAAATCAGGATTTAGAATTAGTTGTACTAATGTTTTTATTTTGGGGGAATTATAATTATGTGGAAAATTATGATATACATACTATTCATAAAGGTTTAAATTATATATTCAAACATTTAGAGTTTAAAATTAACCAAAAAATATAGTAACAGAAAACAAAATATTATATCATCTCGATACATTTGTACCCATAGAATGAGAACATAGTAGTTGATGTTTTGAGGTAAAAGGATCATGATAGCATAGCTATTATTAGTATAAAAAAAGAACCAATATTACCGTATTTTCAATGGATGGATATGGAAATCCATAAGGAAAGGAGAAATTATAATATTTCTCAATTTAATGTTAAACAATCGTTCCATGTGAATAATATATAGGTGTACATGTAATATATAGAGTTGAAAAAGATGGTATGAAATGTCACTGAGTTTGACCATGATCTTGATAGAATAATAAGTTTTAATATGCATGTTTTCATTACTTACATACCATTTTTAAATAATTTTTTGTTAGAATAATCTCATATTTTATCATTATATATACATATGATAAGTATGAAGATGTATAGAAATTTGAGAGAATAATTTGGATGGTTTGGCTTCAAGATAGACATCGTAGTGTTTATATCCCAGTTCCTAGTAAGCGCAAAAGATATGGATAAAAGAAAATAGTATATTGGTATGTTTTATCCATTTCCAATACATGAATGGATGTTTAAATATAACATCGTTTATTTGGTCATTGGAATCCCTAAAAACATCTATAGTGATTAATATTGTCTATGTTGTAGTCAATCACCTTACAATGTTATCAAACTACATTACTACCAGTGAAGAATTATATATGGATAATATTTATAAGATATACATTATAGAAGTGGTAAAAATTCATGGAGTACAATATTCCATTGTTTATGATGATTATCTAAGGATTCTATAAATTTTTAGGTGAAGTATTCAGAAGGTTCTCGCTATAGAGTTGAGTTTTAGGAATGAATCACTTCCTCAAAAAGATGGTAAATTTGAAAGAAAAATTTATTCCCTTGGGTTTAAGTTGAGATCTTTTCCATCATATATTAATGGCTTTTTTATGATCAAAAAATTACAATAGTTGATTGTTTTTACAATAATAGATTTCACTCAAGAATTCAAATGGATCCACATAAATCCCTATTTGGAAATAAATTCAGTACTCTATATTGTTGTAATGTAGATGGAAAAAAATTATTGGTACCTGATACAGCTAAATAAGTTGTAGATTAGTTATAATCCATTTTCCAACACATTAATAGAGCTAAAAATTGATTGAAAAATTATGTTTTGTATCACCGATGTGGTATAGAATTTGTTAATTGTGGTAAGGTGTTTCTAAGAATAATATCTATATAAGAAGTTTATGAGGTTTCTAGAAAAATGGAAACTAATCCCTCGGTATCTTGATAACTTTAAAATTATTGATTTTATTATGAGTGTATCATATATCATAGAATATCCATCAATCCTCTATAAAGTTCATTACATGCATAATGACTCACTATGGAGGATGTATATACCACACCCTTTAGTTGTACTAAACTAAGTGGTTATACATCTGGAACATGATATTTCATATGAGAAATTCCAGGTGGATATTCCATATCATTATAATAAATTTCATTGAAGCAAAACCACTCACGTGTTCAAAGATTTGTGGTTAAACCAACAATTTAAGGAATCTATATGATAACATGATTATAATATAACGTAATAGTATATTCATTTTTGGTGTATTAGACTGAATAATTTTGAGGGAGAAATTTGTTTTAAGATGGGGTAGAATGTAACTACATCATATTTTTTGAATTTATGTCTTCAACTAAATTAAATTTCTATGATGAATTGCATTATACGCAACACTGGATTAGATTGAGTTACACACAACACTATGTTTCAACAATATAATGATATATTATTAACATTGTTTTTTAAAATAGACCGCTATGACCCTACCATTAATCATAATGATATGAATATAAATAACATATTTTTAAATTTTATGTATAATAATTTTAAGAGAATGAAATTATATTGTTAAAAAATATTTTTTTATTAAAGAATTTGGGAAAATTGATTCGTGTTATCATCACAAAGGAGCAAGCAGAGTGGATTGATAAGAAGGGCCGTATTTCCCTTAGAGGCCTCAACAAGGGAATGATTAGTAAGGAGGAATTCAGACAATCTTGGGATAACATGTTGAGTTAATATGAAGGCTTGTTGAAGAACTATCCAGACACTCAGGTAAATTCCATTACGTGGATACTGTTTAAGGATATTGGTTCCAATCAACACAAGTTGTTCATTAAAAAATTTGTTGTTTCTTTTGGTGTTGAAACTGGTAATTTGTGAGGGTTCTCACTTTCCCATTGAAATTGTTTAGAAAATAAAAAAAATTACATTGGAAAATTATATAATATATAATAATATTTTTAAAATAATGTTGATAAAATTATCTATAGTTTTTTTTTTGAATTTTGAACCATTTCATGTTTAATTAATAGTGGAAAAGTTTGAATTTTATATGAAAACATTCTTTTTGTTTAATTTATTTATAAAGTTAATATATATTTAATTTTTATTTAATGTATATTTAGTGAATTATATCGATGGTAATTTAAACATTACAACCCTTTTGTTTTAGCTAATCCCTAACAAGTTCAAATATGAAATTATGTACCGTCATTATATAATACTTATTTTAAGATCAAATCCATCCTAGGAAGGTTTTTGAGTTCAATCCTAATGAGGATACCTGAAGAATAAGTACTACTCATTAATGAGGAGTTGTGATTTATTTATTACTTCACCTAGTGAAATTATTATTATATCATGCTTATATGTTTTCATAATTACATTCAATAACGATATATGATTTTATGTAATGGTCATGACACAGTACCATCTCTACTTTTATCTAATGGGTCAGGAAATCATCATTGGTGTGTGTGGAAGACTATAACATGGTGAACCAATGCCATTTGTTTTTCCATTCCCACATATCAAGTCTGGTCATAATGATGGATTTATAGTTTATATATTTTATTCATTAAATTTATGATTTTCTATGATTATAAAATTATTATACTACAAAATCTTTCATTCTTTCCATTTTATACAAATAAGATGTCGTTGTTCTTGTGTGTGTCGAATGACCACCTCATGAAGTGATGAGATTAATTCATGATTTTCATGGAATATTTTAAGAATGATTTTAATAAAAATTAGTGATATATATTACATAAAATTACTATAGATTGATAATATATATCATATAGTTTTAATATTATTCAATAAGATAAGAAAATTGAAATAAAATTCATGCATATATACAACTCACCTTATCCATAAATTGTGTATTTCATTTTATATCACTAAATTTTAAGAATTAATATAAATATATTTATACTTAATATATATGATATTTATATCATTGTTATTATTTTATAAATTATGGAACTATGATCAATGAAAGAGAACCTGAATTATAACAAATCAAAACCTACATGTAAAAAATTATTTATTACCCAAATATAAACCTTAATGTTGTTTTTTTATTAAATTATAAATAAAATTACATAATGAAATAATATAATGTATAATATATATTAATATTTTTTTCAATGGATTTATTATTATAATATATGTAATTTATAGGAGGTTTGAATGAGTACAATGGAAGTCAAGTCTATTGGAAAAGAGATTTCTAGTCTCCTTCTCATTTCTGAGAGACATATGCCATATTCACAACTCAATTAATTTATGTGGTGTAAATAATACACTATGAAAATATATTTCCATAATCAAACTCAGTTCATTGAAATTAATTTTTCTACTAGTTTTAATATTTCATTGGTCTTATGGTTCAAAAGTTACTCAAGTGTTAAATAATTTTATGTCTCACATTTTATTCTTTTAGATGTATGATACATTATTTAGATATATTCATTTATGTAGTCTATATTCAAAAACATATAAATTTAATATCATAATTATATTCATCATTGTGTTATTTTATGTTTCATTTTATTTTATTCATTCATGGGGAATATTATTCAATGCTGCTAATTTGGAAATGATTTTATTTTACAATCTCATATTTTATCCGTATTGTGTATGATAAGTCTCCTATCATGAAATCAAATGATCTATATCATGATAATTCTCATTAATTTTATTATGCTTTGGATATCATTGAAATCAAAAAATAATGGTAAAATATTTCAATATTTTATACTTAAATATTTTAAAATACTTTATTAATTAAATCCAATATTAATTATATCTTCGGTTAGAAATCAATTTTATTCCCAAACTATGTTTTCAAAAAATGTCTTCAAAATTTTTTTATTAATATATTATGATTATTAAATGAAATTTTACCCATTCGTTACAATATATATTTACTTAAAATTGTTTTAAAATCATTTTTCAAATAAGGCTCGTATAGATTTTATCTACTATGTGACATGAACCATCATTTTAACATGTAATCCCTGAGTGTGATTTTCCTGCATTATTTATGTTTTTATCTTCAAAGATTCATTTAAATATTTTCAATGTTATTTTCAAATTATTTTTTCATAATGCGTAAACATTTAAAATTCTTTTTTTTCAAAGTGGAAAGGTTATTTTCTTCAAAATAACTTTTAATTGATCGATAAAAATTATTTTCCACGTAATATTTCATATAGTAGTGTTTCTTATGCCTTATTTAGGTTATAATCCAAGGATAATATATATATTATTTCCTTGAATGTTTTATAATTTGATGTTGTGATGTTTATGAAACCCATTCCTCTTTATTAAGATATACCTTAACAATATTCTTATGAAACTCGATTATATTCATGGGGTACTATATGATGAAATAAATTTGTGGCCTTTATCTTTTCCACAAGCTACGATATGATGAATTCTTTATGATAACCATTTCACTTGTTGGTTTATTATATTATGAAATTTTATGACCTTTCATTACACGTAAATATTATTTATATTATATAACATGTTGGATAAATATATCCCTCTAATTAATTCAGTAAAAATTTATATCCCATAAAATAAAATGGATATACTATGGAGTGAATCCAATTCCTTGTTATGGGGCTTGAATGTGAGGTGAAACTAATTCTGTAAGATATGGGTGGAATGGGTGGTGAACCTAGTTTAGTAAGATAGAGACAGAACTGGGAGTGACCCTAGTTTAGTAAGAGACATTTTTTTTACTATGATGGCATTTTTAATGTTCATTGAATAATTTGGAAATAATTCTATATTCGAAATTGTATACCAAAAATTAAATATCATATACCAATGTTATCCTCTCATGGATCTTGTAATTTGATTCCCCTATGATTTATATCTTGTGATGTTCCATTCATTATTTCATTACATAAAAGTATAGTCCGTTAAATTAAGGGTATGGTTTTCCAATGTTATTTTAATATACACATACCCTTATGTTTCTGTTATGATTAAGTATCTCCATTGGTAACCCTTAAGGAGTATCTAATCATACCCTTTCTTATGATTCCATTACCCAAGATATGATGATTTGTATTATATGTTCTATTTATAATAAGGGTTATTATTTTTAAGAACATATTGGGATATGTTGTATCTATCTTATAGGACAATTTTTGGTTTTAATGATTCAAAAGGAACTAAAATATTATGGTTCCTGTGCATGTGTTTTTTTTAATATAATGACTATTCATAAAAAAGATGTAATTTCTATATATGAGAAGCATGGATGACCATAGATCGTTTTTATGATTCAAATATTTACAATAAATACAAATGGTTAGATAAAAAAAAATTATACGATTTAAGGTATTTGATAATTGTGGATATTGATGAGTGAAAAAACATCAAATGAAGTTAATTTGAAATCAGGGAGCACATAATAATTAATTTCTGTATAGTTATCAGAGAAATTTAATTTACATTAAGAGGGTAGAGAAAAATAAAAATTATAATTATATACTATGGTTTTTTTAATATAAATATCACATTAGATGCATGTTATGTCTATTTTTATAAGAAAAATCATTTTTGAGAAAAAATGGTTTTTTATTAATAGTTTATCTATTATTGGGTTTGTGGCTATTTGGAGTTGTGTATAAATTGTGAATAATTAGTGAGTTTTTTTTAAATAATATATTCTTTTATATGTCCTAAAAGATATGTTTCTTGATGAATCCAAATAAAATTTTGATGAATTACATTTATAACAACCATTTTAGTAGCTAATTCATTAAAAATATCATAGAACCATGACTTCGATGAATGTTTTAATCACACATATGATGTATTTATGGAAATAATATATGGAGAGCGGAAATGGGGGTACCTAATGTGGGTATTTCAAGAACCCTAATACATTTTAAAAAGTAAAATTGGTATAGACATCATATTATAATGTATAGGGTAATCTAGATAAAATTTGAATTGAGAGATGAAAGATAACTATAGTGTAACACCCTATTTCCATTCTATTAGGATTGTTTAATCCTTTTTCCATATTAAATGGATGATTAGTTCTGAAAAAGAATTCGGATCATACATATAATGGTGACGTTACAATATTAGATTGAATTTTTAACATTAATCAATTTTTTCTACTATTAAACAAACAATTTTGATTCATGTAATGGGTGTACATGTATTATAATGGATTTTGGGTAAAATCCATGAACCAGATACATATTATGATTGTATTACAACTCAGGTAACTTGTTAATGTATTTTAATGTGTAAAAATTGGGTTTTTAATAAAAACTGATTTGTTTTTTGCAGTATTTAAAATCATTTGTTTATAAATAATGTCATGGAATTACACACTATTAACTTTTTTATGGTTGGTTTTTTAGGGTACCACTTGACTTAATTTTCATTTAATTCTTTTACATATCTTATCGCTTTTAACTTAAATGCTCTCATGGGTGATTTTTGGTGATTCCAATCAATAAATATCTCATGGTTCTATGATTGATCACTATTGTGTTTGGGATTCTTCTCCCTAGGTAATTAATCCTTAATTATAATATCTCGTTTTTACTTAGGCTATGGCTTTGGCTATGTATTTATACATGGATTGTTTTTTCTATCAATCCATTTTAGTTAATTAGATCACCATGTCATTCGAAGGGCATTATCATGGGTTATCGAATGAATTATTAAATTAAAATAGGTTTCTACCATGTTGAAGAATGTGTTTTTAAATAATGGGTAGATTTTTTTAATTTCATTACATTTTTGATAATTTCCCAGGGTTTTTCCATTAATTTAAGGGATTACTAGTTTCAATTTTTTTTGGAAAATGATTTTTTTTCAAAATGGGTGTTTCCATTGAAAATGGATATTCTTGATTTCTAATTTTGTTTTAAAACTCTGATGTGGGTTTTATTGGTTTTGAAATTATTTTTAAAAAATAATAACATGGTATTGAAATTTTAATAGGAAAATTTAAAATTGGGAATATTTAGTGAGTGGGGAAATATACATGGGTAGGCATAGTGTTTTATAAACTATTATGTGGTTAATTGTTTAGATATTGATGTGTATGATGTGAAATATTTTGGATCCAACATTATGCCTACATAGTAATTTTAGTGTCTAGTACATAGTGTCCCATAGAATAGAGACCATATGTGAGGTTCTTTTTAATTGGTGGTAATTTTTTCCTTCATTTTATTTATCACGGTTTTTTTCTCATAGTTATTCAAATGAGGTTGTAAAACATATATTTTCATTATAGGTTGTTTCATTAATATGTGTTTACGAATTTACATCTTAATGCATGGATATCCATTCCAGTTTAATCTATTCTAGTTTTCATATTTCTATCTTCAAAATATTAACGGGTTTTATGAAACATGATGCAGAATATTGGAAATGATGTATACTATTTCTGGATTCATAAAAATTTATTATAAAACTATTTTTTTCAATGATATAATTGTTTTATTCTTGATATTTGATATTTTAATGAAACAGAGGTGGTATTGTAATGCTATTTAGATCACACATTAATTTTTCATTTCTGTGTTTGTAGATTTTTTATTATAGATTTAATATAATTTAAAGAGAATTGGGTTGCCTGATTTTGTTTCTTATTGATATCACTATTAGCTAGAGTCGTTATGAAGGTGAATGTTTTCAATGTGGGGACATGAATTAATTTTTTGTTACGTTTTTCTTGGCTCAAATTGTTTATATTATGTATAATATCTATTTTTGTACATAATCCCATGGTTGAATGTATTTTGTTTCTTATATTAAATACTTTATTCTATTTTCCAGTTTTACATATATTATATAATGGGCCTGTTTGAGTGGCCACCTTTTGTTTATCCAGGATGTTCAATTAAATTTTGGAATCAAAGGGATTCTCATCTAATAGTTTGTTACCACATGCTATGATTGTTTCTCCATCATGTGTATATTGGAGTTAGCACGATATGAATTTAGATAGAATGTGTTAAAAGAGGGAATATCCATCTCACATCCATGAAAAAAACCAAGTTACCTTTGGTGGTCAGGGAATATTATTATGTTTAAGACATGATGATTGAGGCTATTTGAAGGAACTGTATGATTTTTTATTTTAATTGACATATTCATATTTATGTTTTTATTTTTTTGTTTCATTAAATTCATAATGTCTTCAAACTTGGTAATCAATACCCGGAGTCAGTCATATGATTTTTAATATTCTTATCACTAATTATTTTTTTTATTTTCTAAAAAAATGTACCCATGAAGACAAATATCAAATCCATGATAAGAAGGTATGATATAGGCTCCATATGATATTCCTTTAGTGGAACATAAAATATAATATTTTTTTCAATGATATTCAGTCTCAAAGTCTGGTTGCTATTGGGATCCTAGGATGTGTAGTAGATCAGGGATCAGAATTTACAAAGAAGAATCCACCCATCATTCAAGTTTTCATATAATCCCATACATTTGAGGGGTTTTACGAGAGTATAAAAATTAACATCATCTTCTTGAAGACTCTTAATGTAACACCCCGAGACTTTATGAATAATATTCTTTTAATTTCATTAATGTCTTGTGTTGTATTCTACACAAAGATTACCTTGCTCTATACGCAACACCGTATTATCTTGCAGTATACGCAACACTATTCTTGGATCGTGTTACACACAATTTTGATAATAGTTATTCTACGCAACATTGAGTATATATATATATATATATATATATTCAATGTATAAATTAAATATGGTTGGATTCTGTTATACGAAACAACGAAGGATTCTTTCACAACACGCAACCCTTACTTGGCTTGCATTACACGCAATCGCGACCATCCTCGATAGTGTGTGTTGTACGCAATACATGGTTTTACTAAACAACGATATATTATTATAATATAATTATAAACTAGCTATTATGAATAGTATTAACAAAATTTTTAATTTTATAACATTATTATTCATCTTACACATTTTCTAGAACATGGTATAAGAACAAAATAAATTTTTCGGGTAAAATAAGTATTTTTCAAAAAATTCAGTTTTGCAGGCTTTTGATGGCGCACACACTTTAAACCTAGTTTTTTACATTTTTATAAGTTCAATTTTAAAAAATAAAATTCTTCTTTGGAATCAAGAAATAAAAATTTACAGTGGATAACTTTTTCGTATTATTATGGTAACTTTGATATTTTGATGAATAGTAAAAACACGCTATATTTTAATGAAAAACAACTTTTTTCATCGTAATTATTTATATAGTTAAATTATAATATTTAATGGTTTTAAAGTATAAATAGAATATATTTTTACCATTTAATATAATGTATGACATTAGCATTGATTTTACATTGAATTCGTAGGTTAAATCAATTCAATCTTTTGCAATGTTTTAAACAAAAACCCGTTTTCATTCGACAACGGGATTAATTTTAATTTAATTTCTGAAACTTCTGTGTATTGAATATGAAAAAATGGATTCCATATTTGGAATCAGTGGGTCCAAATTATGTTAATAGGATACTTTTTATTTTTGAAAATTATGAATAGTTACTACGGTAAATTTTATTTACCTTAGTTAAAGGTAAATCAGGTAATTAAGGGTAAATATAATATTATAAAATTACCCTAACACATGCCAAAATTCTATTGGAAGGCTAAAATTAAACTCATATCAACTAAGGGTCGGATTAGATTCATTTTATGGACTTTTGACCATGAAAATACTTTAATTATTATTAAAACCAAAGAAAGTGACAACGTGTCACTCTCTTAAATCTTATAAGTATAACAATTTTAATTTAGTGATAAAAATCATAGAAATTCAAACATGAATAGTCTCCAGAAATATAATAAAATTATCTACATCATGATAATTTATTTATAATTTTTAGGGATTAAATATTTGTCATTAATAGTGATACATTAATGATACAGAAATTATTTATTAAGTGGAAAATAAGTAATATAGTTTTTATTGAAATAATAATACCCATTAAAAATCCCAAACACCGGAACAAAACTTATTGGTAGTGTATATATACACCTTAATCATCCACTTACCTAATACATAACCGTTTGGATCCTTATAAAAGTGATTAGGACACTTATATTATTTTATTTTAAATGATGCCAAAGTTGGAACCTTCATAATTTAATAAATATAACAATTTAAATATTCTTATTTTAAGATGATAAATTCTAGTAAAAGTATTATTGTGAAAGGTAATAGATTTATATTCATAATAGTATTTTATGTTAAATTTTTATTAAACAAATCAGTATATTAAATAATTATACAAAAATGTTGTAGTAATTATTTTATTAAGAGATAAACCAAATAAATGGTTTTAAAAATAATAAAATAAATATTATATGAACTATTTAATGTGATCCACTAATTTTATAGATACATATGACCTTTTATGAATCTATTAAAGCTTTTATTTTGAACATATATTCTGTATATAGTTTATTTAAATTCAAATAAATGAATAGTGTCAAAATTAACACTATTGTTATTTTATAAAAATAACATATTATAAAATTGTTTAAAAATCACAAAATTATTTAAAAATTATAAATTTAATTTTATATGGTCTATAATCTTATAAAGTAAACAATTAATGAAAATTCACAACAAATAAGTAATTATTTGTTATAGTTTAAAATTTATAATTTTATTACCACAAATAAACTTAAATAGATTAAATAAGGATAAAGCAAAATGATAAAGTTCAAAATAGGATCCAAACATGTCAAAATTTGATTGGATTATGAGATTACAACCCTATCTCATATAATAATCGAATATTAGTCATTTTTGAAGGTTTTTAAGTGGGGTTAGGTTTATTATAAATTAATATTTTTAAGAATTCCAAAGGTGCCCCTCTCCTCCCTTATAAAAGGTCACCTCCTCCCTCTCATACTCACACCAATTTGAGCCTTCAAGCTCGGCCAAACCCTGAAAAATTATCTTCTCCACTTCCCTAGAAACATCTTAGAGGTTCTGGTCTACTTAAAAGTCCAAAATTCGTGCCCTAAGTAGAGGTTTCAAAGAGGCGTATCGAAGAAGAGGTAATTTCTTCTCCCGATTCTTTCAAGATTCTTTCTTCAATATCTTCTTATTTTGTTGTTTCATTATAAAGTAATAAAATCATTATCAATAATATACTTATTTTTTATTATAAATATTAAACAACCCCATTTCACCTTCTATCCATCCTACGGAAAACAAAATCACTGCGCGTGCGTACGTACGAAATATCGTCTCCACGCCGTGGTGTAATCTGTTTTTCCACCAACACCTTACATGGATGGGTATAATGGTGTAAAGAGTAACTAAACATAGTTATTATAACATCATACTGATTCTGATATATTTTATCATCCACTCCAATTCAATTCAATAATTATGGAAACGATATCATCGCTCGTGCGTACGTACAGACTACCGTCTCCACGAGGCGATGAGATTCATTCTCCATGTTAACCATTTAAGAATGATTATAAAGTATATATAAGCAATAATAATGAAATATATGACATTATAAAGCTACTGGATTTATGTATATATGTATTTCATCTACTTAATTCCATTCAACTCAATAAGGAAACGAAAACAGCGTTCATGCGTACGTACGGCCTACCGTCTCCATGAACGGTGTATTTATTTCCTTTTAGAGATCTATTATATATATGTATATTCTGAATATATAATAGATATAAATCATCTTTTATATTCGGGAATTATGTAATCTTGATCTAAGTAATCATATGAATAATTACAAGTCAAAACACGGACGACAAATGAAACGATTTTACCCAAAACACTCTTTAACAAGGAATTTACAAAAGAACGGGTAATATAAAGTCATAAGTAAACCATATATGATATCATAACAATGAATATGATTCTTTAGTAAGTCAATGAAATTATTTAAATCATTTTACAGGAGGTTCGGATACATACGAAGCATATCAGACATAAGGTAAGGGATAATTTTGCAAATCTCATTTTTATCCGAGATTTCTTATTCATAAGTATTTACTGGGGTTATTTCTATCATCCATGTCCATGATTTATAAAAGTGTTTTAATGTATGTTTAAAGTCCTTTTTACCCATTTTTGACTTTTACTATAAGGTATGTAAGGAATAATTCGTTTATTTATGTTACGAGGTATTTTTTTTACTTTTCCAGAAAAAGTATGAGAAGAATGTTTTTTTAACTTATACGGCACGAACGGATTTTTACGGTTTTATAAAGCCTTATTTTCATGAATCTTACTTCAAAAGATTTCATGGCTATTTTAAAAAAATCTTTTTCTTTTAAAATTTCATGACGTTTTGTGAAAAGAAATTGATTTTGAAAAAGAAAGGAAATTTTCCTCAAGAATTCATTTGAAGTGTTTTATCAAAACCATTTTCCATCTAAGATGACATTATTTCATATGTGTATGTTTCAAGTATAAAGTCTCAATGATTTACATGGTTTCACTTTTCTCATTATGAAATGATATCCATTTCTCTTATATGGATTATGTGATGATGGGATGATGTTTATGAAACCCATTTTATTTGTTGGGTTATTATGAATGATGTATGTTTATTTTGTGGCACAAGTAAGAATGATTTCATTATGAGATGGGTGGGACCTATATCTCCCTCCAATGAATTGGGAAAAGATTTAATATCTCATGAGATAGACATGGCTGGAACGGTAAGTTAATCCGGTTCAGTGTTACAGGACTGAAACGAGGAGTGAACTCGATTCAGAATGGGACTTTGTCCACAAAGATGGTCTTGGCAGCAATGCCTTGGCTACTATGGAAATCATTACATGTGTTTAATGGATGCCACAATTACATGTTTTATTTCCATGCTATTTTATCATGGTTTATGTTCCATTATGATCTATGCCTTATGTACTTACATGTTTTATGTCTTTGCTCAATATTTAATGTTTAAACATTATGTTCATGATTTTATGTTCCAATGTATATGGTATGTTTTATTTTATCCATGCTTACCCTTACTAGGCATTTGAGCTCACCCTTTTTTGGTTTTATTTTCCCCCAGGATCAACAGAAAGGTTTTAGGTCAGGAAACAAAAAGTGGAAGATCTTTATGGGAGATGTTGAAGATCTTTCACCACGATTAGAAGATTACGTTCCAAGTTTCCAAAGACACAAAACTATTACGATCCTTATGTGTCTATTTTTGTTATGTATTATGTATTCCACAAAAGTAATGTAATGTCCATGTACGTCAAACTTAGGGTCTCTACAGTTGGTATCATAGGAAAGGTTTAGTCAACATTTGGAAACTAGGATGCGAAAACATTAGTGAGATCCCTAGTGATATTTCTAAGGTATGTCTAGGGATGTACCTAAGGATAAGAATATGTATAGGATATAGTCCTAGAACTATGGTAGCGATCTTATAATTTAACCTAAGATGTTAGATATGGAGGGTGCTCCCCCTTTACTATGTTTTTCTCCCTAGCATGATTTTTTCCTCTCACACTATACTTTTTGGGTTTTTGGAAAATGGATGGAAATAGGAAGATTCATGATAATAGAGGATATGACGGACAATGGAATGATTTTCTTCATGAGAAACCAAATGAAATGGGATCTGGAAGTCCAAACATCGTTATTATGCCTAATCATCAATCTCATAATATGATCAATAATCTCAAATTTGGTAAGTTTCCCGGCTCAGATAATAAGAGAAAGATGGAGTTTCATGATGATCATAGAGGAAATAAAGTTCAATTTCCCTCAGTTAATCGTGTGGGAAGAGGCATCAGGGAGATTGTTTCAAAGGAACTGGAAGATGTGTTGGGTGTGGAAAAGAAGGACACAAAGCCAGTAAGTGCAAAGGAAAGGGTTCAGTTAACACCCTTGACAAGCATAACGGTATTTCTACGTCATCAACAATGATTAGATGTTTTAAATGTGGAATGTACGGGCATTATGAAAACCAATTCCCTAATGGAAAATATCATGAAGAGAATCAGCATGGTCATATGGGTAGTATTCATGTGGATGATGATGAGGAGACTACAAATGATATATGAGCTAAAAGAAGTGTTGAAGCTCAGTCGGTTGTTTTAGAAAGTAGTGGAATGATTGTATATTTATCGAAAGTTATGATGTATAGTTAATGGTACTATGGAATAAAGAATCATCTATGGATTGTTACACTTTTCTTTTTCCTAAATGTATTTGAAAGTATATGTTGAATGGTACCAGTAACCATGGAATGTTATTCAGATACTTTTGTAAAGTAGATGATATGCGCATAATGAAGGAATAAGAAGATAATGAGATGTTCAATTGTATTCATGAGCTCATGATTGATATATGGACTAAGTTCTATCATGGTTTGAGTATATAGAATTTTGAGGATTTTGGTGTGTGGAAAGTGTTAACTTTTAACTGCATTCATGTTTTCACTAAGGTTCAATGGGTATTCATTTTTCAAGAGAATACATGATTAAAGCCTTCGAACGTTTGTAATGTGACCAACAAGACATATCTTATGATATATGGGGATCAACGATTGTATTAACATGCTTCTTATATGAAATCTCTCGTAATCGTTTTCACTATAAAATGACAATGGACTGCAATATTATGGATAAGCCTAAAGATTGGAATGGATTATGTCAGACATAAGTTAGTATTATTTAAGGATAGAACCTTTTTTCGATATTGTTGATGGGATGATATAGTAATGTAGTTTTAGAAAAAGGAAAACCTGCAGGATGTGTGACAGCCCATCGCATCGGACAAGGTTGTGGGAATCAAACCCACAACCGAATTGTGACTGGCCTTTATCTCCTACCACTGGCCTATAGGAAATACCTTGTTAGTAAAAACTACTTTTATTTTATTATGCGGTATATTATATGAAGTATAAGTTCATTTATGTAACCATATACGATTAATCTAACCGTAAGATGGACTTATAACTTTTGCTAAACTTTTGTTTCAAAGAGATGGAATGACCCATCATTCTATCACATGATCTGCTAACACACCACAAATAACAAATTCAACTTCATTTCATTAAGGGATGAAGTGGAAATTGTTCAATCCACGAACAACAGTGAGATTGTACAATAATCATCAAGTATTTCATTTAATTCATCAACTTTACGGAAATGATCTTGAATGCCAAAAATGTTGTCCTAGTTCCCTTATATCCGATGAATCAGATGGTACCTTAGATCATCACAAATCAATAGCTTTGTGATTTTTGGCTTTTTCATAGCCATGTTCTCTACCACTCTCCATCAGAACTTGATGGTTAGATTTTTATTCCATAGCCATATTTTCACTTATGTTCTTCTACGTGGAAACCCAGTGATGAGTTAATTTGGGTAACCGTTACATTTCATACATTAGTTTTTAAATCCATGTTTTGGTATTCCTTTTTACGATGTGGGTTTCTATTAAACAATCTTTCGAGTCGTAAACCATTTATAACCCCGACAAATTTCACGGGAGAAATTCATTTTAAGTGGGGTAGAATGTAACACCCTGAGAATTTATGAAAAATATTTTTTTAATTTCATTAATGTCTTGTGTTGTATGCTACACCAAGATTACCTTGCACTATACGCAGACCCATATTAGCTTGCAGTATACGCAACACTATTCTTGGATCGTGTTACACACAATTTTGATAATAGTTATTCTACGCAACATTGAGTATTTATATATATATATTTAATGTATAAATGAAATGTTTTTGGATTCTGTTATACGAAACAACGAAGGATTCGTTCACAACATTCAACCCTGACTTGGCTTGCATTGCACGCAATCGCGACCTTCCTCGATAGCGTGTGTTTAGAGACCCAAAGCCTGACGTACATGGACATTACATTACTTTTGCGGAATACTTAGTACATAACAAACACACACACACAAGGATCGTAATAGTTTAGTGTCTTTGGAAACTCGGAATATAATCTTCTAATCGTGGTGAAAGATCTTCAACATCTCCCATAAAGATCTTCCCTTTTTTATACCTAAAACAGTTCTTTATATCCCGGGGAAAATAAAACATAAAAGGGTGAGCTCAAATTCTCAGTAATGGTAAACAAAAGAAATATCAATCACATCGTATACACAAGCACATAACTTTTGGAAATCTTAACCTGCAAAAGATATCATAATTTCATAACATGGGATAAATCATGGCAGTGAAATGTAATCACAATAATCATAACATAAAACATTAAACATTGTGGCATACACACATAATCATAGAGACTCATTTCTTTTTAGTCAAGACTCTTTGCCAAGACTATCTTAGTGGACAAAGTCCCTTTCTGAACCGAGTCACCCTCGTTTCAGTCCTGTTTCACTGAACCGGTATAACCTACCATTCCAGCCATGTCTATCTCATGAGATATAAAATCTTTACCCAATGCATTGGAGGGAGATATAGGTCCCACCCATCTCATAATGATACCATTCTTATGTGTGCCACAAAATCACAAATCATACATCATTGCATAACCCATGTAGTAAAAATGGGATTCTTAAACAACATGACATCATAAAACAATTCATATAAGATAAAGGAATTCATAAAAATATTTCCATCACAACATAATCAAATCCATATAATAATAGGGATAGAAACAGAACCCTTTATTATCTTAGATGGAAAATAATTTTGATAAATCACTTGAACTCCATTCTTGAGGAAAATATCCTTTCTACTTCAAAAACACTTTTCATTTCTTAACATGTCATTAAATTATAACTAAAAGAAGTTCATTAAAAATAAACCTGAAAACTTTTAAAGGAAGATTCTTGGAAATAATGTTTTAAAAATCCATACATTCCGTATAAGTTAAAAAAACATTCTTCTCATACTTTTGTCGGAAAAGTCAAAAAGTACCTCTTATGAAAAAAAACGACAAAATATTCCTTTCATATATTTTACTAAAAACTCACCGAAGGGTAAAATTGGATTTAAACAATTGTAGGTGGATGGAAATAATATTACATATTGAGGAAACATGGATGTGGATGATAAAATACACCTCAGTAAATTTCAAAGTATAAACAATCTCGGATAAAAATGAGATTGTGATATTTCCCTTACCTTAGGTCCGATTTGCTTCGTATGTGTCCGAACCTCCTGTATAATGATTTAAATAATGTCATTGAATTATTACAGAATCATATTCATTGTTATTATATCATATATGGTTCACTTATGACATTATATTACCCGTTCTGTTGTAAATTCCATGTTAAAGAAGCGTTTTGGGTAAAATAGTTTTATTTATAGTAGGTGTTTTGACTTGCTGTTCTTGACATTATTATTACTTATATCATGATTTACTTACTTACAGAATATAAAATTTGATTTATATATCATATATATTCAGAATATATATATATATAATAGATAGATAAATTAAATGAAAAACACCGTTCATGGAGACGGTAGTTCGTACGTACGCATGAATGATGTTTTCCTTTCCTTATTGTCTCGAATGGAAGTAAGTAGATGACATACATATATATATATATACATAAATCCAGTAGCTTTATAATGTCATATATTTCATTAATATTTCTTATATATACTTTATAATCATTCTTAAATGGTTAACATGGAGAATGAATCTCATCGCGTCGTGGAGACGGTAGTCCGTACGTACGCACGAGCGATGATATCATTTAAATAATTATTGAATTGAATTGGAGTGGATGATACAATATATCATAATCAATATGATGTTATAATAACTATGTATCGTTATTCTTTACACCATTATACCCATCCATGTAAGGTGGTGGTGGAAAATAGATTACACCACGGCGTGGAGACGGTATTCCGTACGTACGCACGCACGGTGATTTCTTTTTCCATAAGATGGATAGATGGTGAAATAGGGTTGTTTCATACTTATAATAAAATATCAGTATACGAGTGATACTGATGTTATTACTTCATAATGAAACAACCTAAGAAGAAGAAGTGGAAGAAGAAATAAAGATGAAAGAATCGGTAACGGACATTACCTCTTCTTTGAAGTGCTTCTTTGAGACCTCCTTTTAGGGCACTATAATGGGTCTTTGAAGAAGACCAGAACCTCTAGTATGTTTATAGGGAAGTGGAGAAGAGAATTTGGTAGGGGTTGGCCGAGCTTTAAGGATCAAAGTTGTGTGAGGAAGAGAGGGAGGAGATGCCCTTTTATAAGGGAGGAGAGGGGCACCTTTGGAATAATTAAAAATATTATTTTATTATAAAGTCAAGTTCGGGTTTAAATAGCTCTAAATTGATTTATTTCTAGGCTAAGGTGGGGATGGGTAGAAATCCTCTCATCCAATAGAATTTAGACAAGTTTAGTTTCCTATTTTAACCTTATCATTTAGATTTAACATTAAGTTAAATAATTTTACTTTTACCATGTCTTCTTGTGTTCTTACACTATATGGTTAATAAACTTACAATAAGAAGTAAAACGAATCCAAAATTGTTTATTATAAATATATATAACCTTATCCAAGTCATTTGGCCGAACCTTATATTTTTAGGAATAAAATAACAATTAATAATATAATATTTGTTTTAAAAACTATTTTATGTCAAATTTGACACTATTTAGTAATTGATTTTTGGGAAAACCATAACAGAATGATAAATTCTAATGAGGTTAATTAAATCAATACTAACATGTCATATTAACCTGGAAAATTGGTGGCATTCATAAAAAATCTTCAATTACATTTATTTTGGTGTTTATAACATCAATTATGTCAATATTTCATTAATAAGATAATTACTGCATCATCATTGTGTCAAAAATTAATTAAATTATTTGATGTCTAAAAATTACAAATAAAATACCATTATGTAGGAACTCTTTTTAGCTTTCTAATTAATATTTACAATCGAATTTATCTTATGTATAACCCTATATTGAAAATGTTTTAGTAAATAAACTATGATTTTAACTCTTTTAACTCTTCTTTGAATTAAATAATAATAAATGTCCTAATCTAATTAAAGTGGGCCTAAATGGTCATATTTTATTCCTAAGTTTGTTTTTGGTCGAATTACACTTGTCCAATAAAATTAGGACATGTGTTAGGGTTATAATAATATCATTTCTACCCTTAATTACCCTATTTACTTTTAACCGTGGTAAAAAAAGTAAAAAGTTATTATTCACCAAAAAATTATTTTCATCTCATTGAACAACATTTTACTTACTGACATCAACCGTGTCTCTCGAATTTTTGAAATTTCACTCACAGAAGCGGTAATATGAAGTTTTATGAAAAATTCAGTTTTTTTTAACTACCACTTAGTGGTATCACTATTCATCAAAAATTGAAAGTTTTCATAAAAATGCCAAAAATTAGGCCTAAGCTATATTTGATATTATGAACTCAAAAATGATTTCTATTTTACCAAATTCAAAACATATCAGTTGTATTAATTAATTTAAAAATTAATTCCCATCGTCAAAAGGCGTGTTTTTAAGAGATAATAACTATCAAAAGATTGACACTTGTTTATAACTGGTTTAAATGTGAAATTACATCCAATGACCAACATTGTATTAAATTGTAAAAATATATTCTAAATATACTTTAAAACCCCTCAAATTAATAATTTATCACTATTAATTATTTTGATTGAAAAAGTTGTTTTTAATTAAAATTTTGTAATTTTCACTATTCATCAAAATTTGAAAGTTATCCGAAAATCACCAAAATTTCACCCTAAGCTAATTTCGATATTCCGAATCCAAAAATGAAGTCCATTTTGAAAAATAAAACTTAAAAAATTTCAAAAATTGTATATTACTATTCATAACGGCTAGTTTTAATAATATTTTAATAGCATATTGTTGTTTAGCGAAACATGGTGTTGCGTACAACACACGCTATCGTGGAAGGTCGCGATTGCGTGTAATTCAAGCCAGGTCAGAGATGTGTGTTGTGAAAGCTCCTTTTGGTGTAGTGTATAACACAAGACATTAATGAAATTAAAAAGAATATTTTTCATAAAATCTCGAGGTGTTACATTCTACCCCCCTTAAAATGAATTTCACCCTCGAAATTCGTCGGGGTTATAAATGGTTTACTATTCGAAAGTTTCTTTAATCGAAACCAACATCGTAAAAAGGAATACCAAAACCAATTTTTAAAAACAAAAGTATGAAACGTAACGGTTACCCAAATAAACTAATCACTGGGTTTCCACATAGGTGAAAATATGGATATGGAAGAGAAATCTAACCATCATGTTCTGATGGAGAGTGGTAGAGAACATGGCTATGGAAAAGCTAGCAATCACAAAGCCATAAATTTGTTACGATCTAAGGTACCATCTGATTAATCATATATAAGAGCACTAGGACAACATTTTTGGTTTTCATGATCGTTTCCCTAAAGTTGAAGAATTTGAATAAATACTTACTTTATTTTGGTACAATCTCACTATTGTTCATGCCTTGAACAATTTCCACTTCATCTCTTAAATAAATAAAGTTGAATTTGTTACTCGTGAAGTGTTAGCAGATAATGTGATAGAATGACGGGTCATTCCATCTGTCTCAAACAAAAGGTTAGTAAAAGTTATTAAATATACATAAGTCATTCTATAGTGAGATTAATCATATATTTTTCCTAAAATGGACTTATACTTCATATATCATACTTCTTAATATAATAAAACTAGTTTCTACTAAACAGGGACTTCCTGTAGTCCAGTGGTAGGTGATAAATTCCAGTCGCACTTTAGTTGTGGGTTCGATTCCCACAGCCTTGTCCGACGTGATGGGCTGTCGCCCGTCCTGCAGGTTGTCCTTTTTCTAAAACTATATTACTATAACATCCCATCAATAATATCGAAAAAACTTCCATCCTTAAACAATACTAACTTATGTCCAACATAATCCATTCCAATCTTTAGGCTTATCCATAATACTGCAGTCCACTCTCATAACATAGTGAAAACGATTACCAGAGATTTAATACCATCGTTGAACCCCATATATCATAAGATATGTTTTGTTGGTCACATTCCAAACATTCAAAGTCCTTAATCATGTATTCTCTTGAATACCCATTGAACCTTAGTGAAAACATGAATGCAGTTAAAAGTTAACACCTTCCACATACCAAAATCCTCAAAATTCTATATACTCAAAACATGATATCACTTAGTCCTTATATCAATCATGAGCTCATGAATACTGTCAAATATTTCATTTTCTCGTTTTCCCTTCATTATGCGCATATCATTCTTTTCTAAAAATATCTCAATCACTTTCCATGGTTACTGGTACCATAAAATTATTGAAAACCACAATAGACCAATACATAAGTATTCCAATATTCCACGATACTATATACAACACTATTTTGGAATCCCATTACATAAACACTTAATCATTCCTCCACATCGTTGTCATATTCAACATCGCCAATAGTGATCGCATGTGACTTCCCTTTGTCCTTTGCCTTAAGTGGTTGCTCATGTTGATCATCACTAACCCTAGGATTAGGGCATTTATTAGCATAATGCCCCATTTCCTTGCACTTGAAGCATTGATGTGTTGGTGGTGCGTTCTATGCAGTCTTTTCTTTATTCACATCATTAGAAACCCTTTTTCCATTACTTCGACACTCAGCTGCACGATGACCTTCTTTTCCACACTTAAAACATTTTCTAGTCCCTTTAAGACAATCTCCATCATGCATCTTTCCACACTTTGTGCATAAGGAATCATTCATCTTCTTTTCACCATTATTTTGAGATTTCTCCTTGAACTCCATCGTTCGTTTCTTGTCAAAACCATGAGATGGATATTTAACACCAAATTCCATTTCTACCTTGATAGCACAACACACAATTTCTTCATAGCTTCTGAAGTCTCTTATAGCTAATGCCCTTCGAAGACTTGGTTTTAAGCCACTGAAAAATCGATCAACTTAACTTTCAGGTTGATGATAATGCCAGATTCATACCTTGCAAGTCTTGTAAAATTCGCATCGTATATACCAACAGATTCATCATCCTTTTGCTTTAGTTCAAGAAACTCCTTCTCCATCGTTGTTCGAAGGATACGAGGGAAGTACTTACTGAAAAACAAGTTCTTGAACTCGTCCCATTCCATGGACTCAATTTCATCTCTTGGCCTCGTATTCTTGATAAGATTCCACCATTGATCAGCTTCACCTTCCAAACGATATACTGCTAAGATGACTTTATCATGTACATAACATTAAAGAACTGAAAATATCTTTTCAGTGGTACTGATCCATTGTTCATCAACAAGTGGATTGGAAGTCCCACTGAAAGAAGGTGGACGTTTCCTCATGAAGGACTCAATAGAATATTGTTCCCTTCTCTGATCATTTGGAAGTCCAGAATGATTCATAGCTTGTGTAAGTATAGCAATAACATTTTTCACTCCATCTCCCATAACATTTTTTTGTTCAGGAGGAAAATCATTGCATTGTCCACTGCATTGATCAACACAGTTCCTTCGGGTTCCATCCATCGTCTAAAACCCAAAAAGAGTAGTGTGAGAGGCAAAAATCATGATAGGGAAAACAACATAACAAAGGGGGAGTACCCTCAATATCTAACATCTTAGGTTAAATTCTAATATGGTTAGCGCAATTCTAGGACTATAACCTATACGTATACATTACCTTAGAGACATACCTAGATATACCTTAGAAATATCTCTAGGGATCTCACTAAAGTTCTCGCATCCTAGTTTCTAAAGGTTGACTAAACCTTTCCTCTGATACCAAATGTAGAGACCCGAATCCTGACGTACATAGACATTACATTACTTTTTCGGAATACTTAGTACATAACAAAAACACACACACAAGGATCGTAATAGTTTAGTGTCTTTGGAAACTCGGAATATAATCTTCTAATCGTGGTGAAAGATCTTCAACATCTCCCATAAAGATCTTCCTTTTTTTATACCAAAAACATTTCTTTATATCTTGGGGAAAATAAAACATAAAAGGGTGAGCTCAAATGCTCAGTAAGGGTAAACAAAAGAAATATCAATCACATCGTATACACAAGAACATAACTTTTGGAAATCCTAACCTGCAAAATAGATCATAATTTCATAACATGGGATAAATCATGGTAGTGAAATGTAATAACAATAATCATAACATAAAACATTAAACTTTGTGGCATACACACATAATCATAGAGAATCATTTCTTGTTAGTCAAGACTCATTTCCAAGACTATCTTAGTGGACAAAGTCCTTTTCTGAACCGAGTCACCCTCGTTTCAGTCCTGTTTCACTGAACCGGTATAACCTACCATTCCAGCCATGTCTGTCTCATGAGATATAAAATCTTTACCCAATGAATTGGAGGGAGATATAGGTCTCACCCATCTCATAATGATACCATTCTTATGTGTTCCACAAAATCACAAATCATACATCATTTCATAACCCATGTAGTAAAAATGGGATTCTTAAACAACATGACATCATAAAACAATTCATATAAGATAAAGGAATTCATAAAAATATTTCCATCACAACATAATCAAATCCATGTAATAATAGGGATAGAAACAGAACCCTTTATTATCTTAGATAGAAAATAATTTTGATAAATCACTTGAACTCCATTCTTGAGGAAAATATCCTTTCTACTTCAAAAACACATTTCATTTCTTAACAAGTCATAAAATTATAACTAAAAGAAGTTGATTAAAAATAAACCTGAAAACTTTTAAAATAAGCTTCTTGGAAATAATGTTTTAAAAATCCATTCATGCCGTATAAGTTAAAAAAACATTCTTCTCATACTTTTGTTGGAAAAGTCAAAAAGTACCTCGTATGAAAAAAATGGCAAAAGATTCCTTTCATATCTTTTACTAAAGACTCACCAAAGGGTAAAATTGGATTTAAAAAATTGTAGGTGGATGGAAATAATATTACATATTGAGGAAACATGGATGTGGATGATAAAATACACCCCAGTAAATTTCAAAGTATAAACAATCTCGGATAAAAATGAGATTGTGATATTTCCCTTACCTTAGGTCTGATTTGCTTCATATGTGTCCGAACCTCCTGTATAATGATTTAAATAATGTCATTGACTTATTAAAGAATCGTATTAATTGTTATGATATCATATATGGTTCACTTATGACTTTATATTACCCGTTCTGTTGTAAATTCCATGTTAAATAAGCGTTTTGGGTAAAATCGTTTTACTTATCGTAGGTGTTTTGAATTGTTGTTCTTGAAATTATTATTACTTATATCATGATTTACTTACTTCTAGAATATAAAATATGATTTATATATAATAAATATTCAGTATATATAAATATATATAATAGATAGATAAATTAAATGAAAAACATCGTTCATGGAGACGGTAGTCCATACGTACGCATGAATGATGTTTTCCTTTCCTTATTGTCTTGAATGGAAGTAAGTAGATGACATACATATATATATATAAATAAATCCAGTAGCTTTATAATGTCATATATTTCATTATTATTTCTTATATATACTTTATAATCATTCTTAAATGGTTAACATGGAGAATGAATCTTATCGCGTCGTGGAGACGGTAGTCCGTACGTACGCACGAGCGATGATATCATTTCCATAATTATTGATTTGAATTGGAGTGGATGGTAAAATATATCAGAATCAATATGATTTTATAATAACTATGTATAGTTATTCTTTACACCATTATACCCATCCATGTAAGGTGGTGGTGGAAAATAGATTACACCACGACGTGGAGACGGTATTCCGTACGTACGCACGCACGGTGATTTCTTTTTCCATAAGATGGATAGATGGTGAAATAGGGTTGTTTCATACTTATAATAACATATAAGTATATCAGTGATACTGATGTTATTACTTCATAATTAAACAACCGAAGAAGAAGAAGTGGAAGAGGAAATAAAGATGAAAGAATCGGTAACAGACATTACCTCTTCTTTGAAGTGCTTCTTTGAGACCTCCTTTTAGGGCACTAAAATGGGTATTTTAAGAAGACCAGAACCTCTAGGATGTTTCTAGGGAAGTGGAGAAGAGAAGTTGGCATGGGTTGGCTGAGCTTGAAGGCTTAAAGTTGTGTGAGGAAGAGAGGGAGGAGGTGCCCTTTTATAAGGGAGGAGAGGGGCACCTTTGGAATAAATAAAAAATATTATTTTATTATAAAGTCAAGTTCGGTTTTAAATATCTCTAAATTGATATATTTCTTGGATAAGGTGGGGATGGGTAGAAATCCTCCCATACAATATAATTTAGACAAGTTTAGGTTCCTATTTTAACCATACCATTTAGATTTAACATTAAGTTAAATAATTTTACTTTTACCATGTCTTCTGGTGTTCTTACACTACAAGGTTAATAAAATTACTATAAGAAGCCAAACGAACCCTAAATTGTTTATTATTAATATATATAACCTTATCTAAGTCATTTGGCCGAACCTTATATTTTTATGAATAAAATAACAATTAGTAATATAATATTTGTTTTAAAAACTATTTTATGTCAATTTTGACACTATTTAGTAAATGATTTTTGTGAAAATCATAACAGAATTATAAATTCTAAAAAAGTTAATTAAATAAATAATAACATTTCATATTAACCTAGAAAATTAGTGGAATTCATAAAACGTCTTATATTACATTTATTTTGGTATTTATAACATCAATTATGTCAATATTTTATTAATAAGATAATTACTGCATCATCATTGTGTCATAAATAAATTAAATTATTTGATGTGTAAAAATTACAAATAAAATACCATTATATAGGAAATCTTTTTAGATTTCTAATTAATATTTACAATCGAATTTATCTTATGTATAACCCTATATTAAAAATGTTTTAGTAAATTTAACTCTTTTAACTCTTCTTTGAATTAAATAATAATAAATGTCATAATCTAATTCAAGTGGGCCTAAATGGTCATATTTTATTCCTAAGTTTGTTTTTGATCGAATTAAACTTGTCCATTAGAATTATGACATGTGTTAGGGTAATAATAATATCATTTCTACCCTTAATTACCCTATTTACTTTTAACCGTGGTAAAAAAAAGTAAAAAGTTACTATTCACAAAAATATTTTTTTCATCTCATTGAACCAAATTTTACTTACTGACATCAACCGTGTCTCTCAAATTTTTTAAATTCCACTCACAGAAGCGGTAAAATTATGTTTTATGAAAAATTCAGTTTTTTTAACTACCAGTTAGTGGTTTCACTATTCATCAAAAATTGAAAGTTTTCAGAAAAATGCCAAAAATTAGGCCAAAGCTATATTTTATATTATGAACTCAAAAATGATTTATATTTTACCAAATTAAAAACATATCAGTTGCATTAAATAATTTAAAAATTAATTCCCATCATCAAAAGGCGTGTTTTTAAGAGATAATAACTATCAAAAGATTGACACTTGTTTATAACTGGTTTAAATGTGAAATTACATCCAATAACCAGCATTGTATTAAATTGTAAAAATATATTCTAAATATACATTAAAACCACTCAAATTAATAATTTATCACTATTAATTATTTCGATTGAAAAAGTTGTTTTTAATTAAAATTTTGTAATTTTCACTATTCATCAAAATATGAAAGTTATCTGAAAACCACCAAAATTTCACCCTAAGCTAATTTCGATATTACGAATCCAAAAATGAAGTCCATTTTGAATAATAAAACTTAAAAACTTTCAAAAAGTGGTTATTACTATTCATAACGGCTAGTTTTAATAATATTTTAATAGCATATTGTTGTTTAGCGAAACTTGGTGTTGCGTACAACACACGCTATCGTGGAAGGTCGCGATTGCGTGTAATTCAAGCCAGGTCAGAGATGTGTCTTTTGAAAGCTCCTTTTGGTGTAGTGTATAACACAAGACATTAATGAAATTAAAAAGAATATTTTTCATTAAATCTCGGGGTGTTACAGTGTGTTGTAGGCAATACCAGGTTTTACTAAACAACGATATATTATTATAATATTATTATGAACTAGCCGTTATGAATAGTATTAAATTTTTTTTGAATTTTATAACATTATTATTCATCTAAAACATTTTCTAGAACATGGTATAAGAACAAAATAAATTTTTCTGGTAAAATAAGTATTTTTCAAAAAATGCAGTTTTGCCGCCTTTTAATGGAAAACCCACTTTAAATTTAGTTTTTGACATTTTTATAAGTTCAATTTGACAAAATAAATTTCTTATTTTTAATTAAGAAATAAAAATTTACTTTGGATACATTTTTCGTATTATTCTGGTAACTTTCAAATTTTGATGAATAGTAAAAACACGCTATATTTTAATGAAAAAAGCATTATTCATCGTAATAATTTATATGGTTAAATTATAATATTGAATGGTTTTAAAGTATAAATAGAATATATTTTTACCATTTAATATAATTTATGTCATTATCATTGATTTTACATTGAATTCGTTGGTTAAATCAATTCAATCTTTTGCAATGTTTTAAACAAAAACCCGTTTTCATTCGACAACGAGATTAATTTTAATTTAATTTCTGCAACTTCTGTGTATTGAATTTGAAAAAATTGATTCCATATTTGGAATCAGTGGGTCCAAATTATGTTAATAGGCTACTTTTTATTTTTGGGAATTATGAATAGTAACTACGGTAAATTTTATTTACCATAGTTAAAGGTAAATCGGGTAATTAAAGATAAATATAATATTATAAAATTACCATAACACATGCCAAAATTCTATTGGATGGCTAAAAGTAAACCCATATCAACTAAGGGTCGGATTAGATTCATTTTATGGACTTTTGACAATGAAAATAATTTAATTATTATTAAAACCAAAGAAAGTGACAACTTGTCACTCTCTTAAATCTTATAAGTATAATAATTTTAATTTAGTGATAAACATCATAAAACTTCGAACATGAATAGTCTCAAGAAATATAATAAAATTTTCTACATCATGATAATTTATTTATAATTTTTAGCAATTAAATAATTGTCATTAATTGTGATACATTAATGATACAGAAATTATTTATTAAGAGGAAAATAAGTAATATAGTTTTTATTAAAATAATAATACCCATTAAAAGGCCCACGAACCTGACCAAAACTTATTGGTAGTGTATATATACACCTTAATCATCCAATTACCTAATATATATCTGTTTGAATCCTTATAAAATTGATTATGACACTTATATTATTTTATTTTAAATGATGCCAAAGTTGTCACCTTCATAATTTAATAAATATAAAAATTTAACTATTTTTATTTTAAGATGATAAATTTGAGTAAAAGTATTATTGTGAAAGGTAATATATTTATCTTCATCATGGGATTTTATTTTAAATTTTTATGCAACAAATCTGTATATTAAATAATTATACAAAAATGTTGTAGTAATTAGTTTATTGAGAGATAAACCAAATAAATGGTTTTAAAAATAATAAAATAAATATTATATGAACTATTTAATGTGATCCACTAATTTTATAGATACATATGACCCTTTATGAATCTATTAATGCTTTTAGTTTGAACATATATTCTGTATATATTTTATTTAAATTCAAATAAATGAATAGTGTCAAAATTGACACTATTGTTATTTTATAAAAATAACATATTATAAAATTGTTTAAAAATCACAAAAATATTTAAAAATTATAAATTTAAATTTATATGGTCTATAATGTTATAATGTAAACAAATATGGAAAATTCACAACAAAAAAGTAATTATTTGTTATAATTTAAAATTTAGAATTTTATTACCAAAAATAAAATTAAATAGATTAAATAAGGATAAATCAAAATGATAAGGTTTCAAATAAGACCCAAACATGTCTAAATTTGATTTGTTGATGAGATTACAACCCTATCTCATCTAATCTTCTAATATTATTCATTTTCGGTGGTTTTTAAGTAGGGTTAGATTTATTATAAATTAATATTTTTTATGAATTCCAAAGGTGCCCCTCGCCTCCCTTATAAAAGGGCACCTCATCCCTCTCCTCGTCACACCAATTTGAGCTTCAAGATCTGCCAACCCCTTCCAAATCAGCTTCTCCACTTCCCCTATAAACATCCTAGAGGTTCTTGTCTACTTTAAAGACCAATCTTAGTGCCCTAAGAGGAGGTTTCAAAGTGGCGTATCAAAGAAGAGCTAATTTCTTCTCCCGATTCTTCCAAGCTTCTTTGTTCAACTTATTCTTATTTAGTTGTTTCATTATAAAGTAATAAAATAAGTATCACTAATATACTTATTTTTTATTATAAATATGAAACAACCCCATTTCACCTTCTATCCATCCTACAGAAAACAAAATCACCGCGCGTGCATACGTACGGAATACCATCTCCACGCCGTGGTGTAATCTGTTTTTCCACCAACACCATACATGGATGGGTATAATGGTGTAAAGAATAACTATACATAGTTATTATAACATCATACTGATTCTTATATATTGTATCATCCACTCCAATTCAATTCAATAATTATGGAAACGATATCATCGCTCGTGCGTACGTACGGACTACCGTCTCCACGACGCGATGAGATTCATTCTCCATGTTAACCTTTTAAGAATGATGATAAAGTATATATAAGCAATAATAATGAAATATATGACATTATAAATCTACTTTATGTATGTATATATGTATGTCATCGACTTAATTCCATTCAACTCAATAAGGAAACGAAAACAGATTTTATGCGTACGTACGGCCTACCGTCTCAATGAACGGTGTACTTCTTTCCACTTATCGATCTATTATATATATGTATATTCTGAATATATATTATATATAAATAATGTTTTATATTCTGGAATTATGTAATAGTGATCTAAGTAATCATATGAATAATTACAAGTCAAAACACGGACAACAAATGAAACGATTTTACCCAAAACACGATTTAACATGGAATTTACAAAAAACAGATAATATAAAGTCATAAGTGAACCATATATGATATCATAAAAATGAATATGATTATGTAATAAGTCAATGACATTATTTAAATCATTATACAGGAGGTTCAGATACATACGAAGAATATCGAACATAAGGTAAGGGATAATGTTGCAAATCTCATTTTTATCTGAGATTGCTTATTCGTAAGTATTTACTGGGGTTATTTCTATCATCCATGTCAATGATTTATAAAAGTGTTTTCATGTATGTTTAAAGGCCTTTTTACCCATTTTTGACTTTTACTACAAGGTAGGTAAGGAATATTTCTTTTATTTACGTTACGAGGAATTTTTTTTACTTTTTCGGAAAAAGTACGAGAAGAATGTTTTTTAACTTATACGGCATGAACAGATTTTTACGGTTTTATAAATCCTTATTTTCATGAAGCTTCCTCAAAAAGATTTCATGACTATTTTAAAAAAAATCTTTTTCTTTTAAAATTTCATGACGTTTTGTGAAATGAAATTGATTTTGAAAAAGAAAGGAAATTTTCTTCAAGAATTCATTTCAAGTGTTTTATCAAAACCATTTTCCATCTCTGATGATATTATTTCATATGTGTATGTATCAAGTATAAAGTCTCAATTATTTACATGGTTTCACTTTTTTCAATATGAAGTGATATCCATTTCTCTTATATAGATTATGTGATGATGGGATGATTTTTATGAAACCCATTTTATTTGTTGGGTTATTATGAATGATGTATGTTAATTTTGTGGCACAAGTAAGAATTATTTCATTATGAGATGCATGGGACCTATATCTCCCTCCAATTCATTGGGTAAAGATTTTATATCTCATGAGATAGACATGGCTGGAACGGTAAGTTAATCCGGTTCAGTGTTACAGGACTGAAACGAGGAGTGAACTCGATTCAGAATGGGACTTTGTCCACTAAGATGGTCTTGGCAGCAATGCCTTGGTTACTATGGAAATCATTACATGTGCTTAATGGATGCCACAATTACATGTTTTATTCCCATGCTATTTTAACATGTCTTATGTTCCATTATGATCTATGCCTTATGTACTTCCATGTTTTATGTCGTTGCTCAAGATTTTAATGTTTAAACATTATGTTCATGTTTTTAAGTTCCAATGTATATGGTATGTTTTATTTTATCCATGCTTACCCTTACTAAGCATTTGAGCTCACCATTTTTATGTTTTATTTTCCCCCCGGATCAAAAGAAAGGTTTTAGGTTAGGAAACAAAAAGTGGATGTTCTTTATGGGAGATGTTGAAGATCTTTCACCACGATTAGAAGATTACGTTCCAAGTTTCCAAAGACACAAAACTATTACGATCCTTGTGTGTCTGTTTTTGTTATGTATTAAGTATTCTGCAAAAGTAATGGAATGTCCATGTACGTCAAGCTTAGGGTCTCTACAGTTGGTATCAGAGGAAAGGTTTAGTCAACCTTTGGAAACTAGGATGCGAAAACGTTAGTGAGATCCCTAGAGATATTTCTGAGGTATGTCTAGGGATGCACCTAAGGATAAGAATACGTATAGGATATAGTCCTAGAACTATGGTAGTGATATTAGAATTTAACCTAAGATGTTATATATTGAGGGTTCTCCCCCATTACTATGTTGTTTTCCCTAGCATGATTTTTTCCTCTCACACTATTATTTTGGGGTTTTAGAAAATGGATGGAAACAGGAAGATTCATGATAATGGAGGATATGACGGACAATGGAATGATTTTCTTCATGAGAAGCCAAATGAAATGGGATCTAGAAGTCCAAACATCGTTATTATTCCTAATCAGCAATCTCATAATATGATCAATAATCTCAACTTTGGTAAGTTTCCCGACTTAGACAATAAGAGAAATATGGAGTTTAATGATGATCATAGAGGAAAGAATGTTCAAATTCCCTCATGTAAATCATGTGGGAAGAGGCATCAGGGAGATTGCTTCAAAGGAACTGGAAGATGATTTGTGTGTGGAAAAGAAGGACACAAAGCCAGTAAGTGAAAATAAATAGGTTCAGTTAACACCATGGACAAGGATAATGGTATTTCTACGACATCAACAATGATTAGATGTTTTAAATGTGGAGTGTACGGGCATTATGCAAACCAATGCCCTAATGGAAAATATCATGAAGAGAATCATCATGGTCATATGGGTAGTATTTATGTGGATGATGATGAGGAGACTACAAATGATATATGAGCTGAAAGAAGTGTTGAAGCTCAGTCGGTTGTTTTAGAAGGTAGTGGAATGATTGTATATTTATCGAGAGTTATGTTGTATAGTTAATGGTACTGTGGAATAAAAATCATCTAAGGATTGTTACACTTTTCTTTTTCCTAAAAGTATTTGAAAGTATATGTTGAATGGTACTAGTAGCCATGGAATGTTATTCAGATATTTTTTTAAAGTAGATGATATGCGCATAATCAAATAATAAGAAGATAATGAGATGTTTGATTGTATTCATGAGCTCATGATTGATATAAGGACTAAGTGTTATCATGGTTTGATTATATAGAATTTTGAGTATTTTGGTGTGTGGAAGGTGTTAACTTTTAACTGCATTCATGTTTTCACTAAGGTTCAATGTGTATTCATTTTTCAAGAGAATACATGATTAAAGCCTTCTAATGTTTGTAATGTGACCAACAAGACATATCTTATGATATATGGGGATCAACGATGGTATTAACAAGCTTCTTATATGAAATCTCTGGTAATTGTTTTCACTATAATATGAAAATGGACTGCAATATTATGGATATGCCTAAAGATTGGAATGGATTATTTCAGACATAAGTTAGTATTGTTTAAGGATAGAACCTTTTTTTGATATTATTGATGGGATGATATAGTAATGTAGTTTTAGAAAAAGGAAAACATTCAGGATGGGCGACAAACCATCGCGTCGGACAAGGTTGTGGGAATCAAAACCACAACCGAATTGTGACTGGCCTTTATCGCCTACCACTGGCCTACAGGAAGTCCCTGGTTAGTAGAAACTAGTTTTATTTTATTAAGTGGTATGATATATGAAGTATAAGTTCATTTTTGGAACCATATACGATTAATCTAACCATAAGATGGACTTATAAATTTCGCTAACCTTTTGTTTGAAAGAGATGGAATGACCCATAATTCTATCACATGATCTGCTAACACATCACGAATAACAAATTCAACTTCATTTCTTTAAGGGATGAAGTTGAAATTGTTCAAATCACAAACAACAGTTAGATTGTACCAAAATAATTCAATTATTTCTTTTAATGCATCAACTTTAGGGAAATGATCTTGAAAACCAAAAATGTTTTCCTATTTCCCTTATATCCAATGAATCAGATGGTACCTTATATCATCACAAATCAATAGCTTTGTGATTATTGGCTTTTTCATAGCCATGTTCTCTACCACTCTCCATTAAAATTTGATGGTAAGATTTTTATTCCATATCCATATTTTCACCTATGTTCTCCTACGTGGAAACCCAGTGATGAGTTAATTTGGGTAACCATTACATTTCATACATTAGTTTTTAAAGCCATGTTTTGGTATTCCTTTTTACGATGTGGGTTTCTATTAAACAAACCTTTGAGTAGTAAACCATTTATAACCCTGATGAATTTCGAGGGCGAAATTTATTTTAAGGGGGGTAGAATGTAACACCCCGAGATTTTATGAAAAATATTCTCTATATTTCATTAATGTCTTGTGTTGTATGCTACACCAAGATTACCTTGCACTATACACAGACCCGTATTTGCTTGCAGTATACGCAACACTATTCTTGGATCGTGTTACACACAATTTTGATAATAGTTATTCTACGCAACATTGAGTATATATATATATATATTAAATGTATAAATGAAATATGGTTGGATTATGTTATACGAAACAACCAAGGATTCTTTCACAACATTCAACCCTGACTTGGCTTGCATTGCACGCAATCGTGACCTTCCTCGATAGCGTGTGTTGTACGCAATACCGGGTTTTACTAAACAATGATATATTATTATAATATTATTATGAATTAGCCGTTTTGAAAAGTATTAACTAAATTTTGAATTATATAACATTATTATCTATCATAGACATTTTCTAGAACATGGTATAAGAACAAAATAAATTTTTCGGGTAAAATATGTATTATTCAAAAAATGCAGTTTTGCCACCTTTTGATGGAACACCCAATATAAATCTAGTTTCTGAAATTTTTATAAGTTAAATTTGACAAAATAAAATTCTTCTTTGGAATCATGAAATAAAAATTTACTTTGGATAAATGTTTCGTATTATTTTGGTAACTTTTATATTTTGATGAATAGTAAAAACCTGCTATATTTTAATGAAAAACAACTTTTTTCATCGTAATAATTTATATGGTTACATTATAATATTGAATGGTTTTAAAGTATAAATAGAATATATTTTTACCATTTAATATAATGTATGTCATTAGCATTGATTTTACATTGAATTCGTAGGTTAAATCAATTCAATCTTTTGCAATGTTTTACACAAAAACCCGTTTTCATTCGACAACGGGATTAATTTTAATTTAATTTCTGCAACTTCTGTGTATTGAATTTGAATAAATGGATTACATATTTGGAATCAGTGGGTCCAAATTATGTTAATAGGTTACTTTTTATTTTTGGGAATTATGAATAGTAACTACGGTAAATTTTATTTACCATAGGTAAAGATAAATAGGGTAATTAAGGGTAAATATAATATTATCAAATTACCCTAACACATGCCAAAATTATATTGTATGGCTAAAAGTAAACCCATATCATCTAATGGTCGGATTAGATTCATTTTATGGACTTTTCACCATGAAAATAATTTAATTATTATTAAAACCCAAGAAAGTGACAACATGTCACTCTCTTAAATCTTATAAGTATAATAATTGTAATTTAGTGATAAACATCATAAAAATTCGAACATGAATAGTCTCAAGAAAGCTAATAAAATTATCTACATCGTGATAATTTATTTAGAATTTTTAGGGATTAAATAATGGTCATTAATGGTGATACATTAATGATACAGAAATTATTTATTAAGTGGAAAATAAGTAATATAGTTTTTATTGAAATAATAATACCCATTAAAAGGCTCACGAACCTGACCAAAACTTATTGGTAGTGTATATATACACCTTAAGCATCCAATTACCTAATATATAACCGTTTGGATCCTTATAAAATTGATTATGACACTTATATTATTTTATTTTAAATGATGCCAAAGTTGTCACCTTCATAATTTAATAAATATAACAATTTAAATATTTTTATTTCAATATGAAAAATTCTAGTAAAAGTATTATTGTGAAAGTTAATAGATTTATCTTCATCATATGATTTTATTTTAAATTTTTATTCAACAAATCTGTATATTAAATAATTATACAAAAATGTTGTAGTAGTTATTTTATTAAAAGATAAACCAAATAAATGGTTTTACAAATAATAAAATAAATAATATATGAACTATTTAATGTGATCCACTAATTTTATAGACACATATGACCTTTTACGATTCTATTAAAGTTTTTATTTCAAACAGATATTCTGTATATATTTTATTTAAATTTAAATAATTGAATAGTGTCAAAATTGACACTATTGTTATTTTATAAAAATAACATATTATAAAATTGTTTAAAAATCACAAAAATATTTAAAAATTATAAATTGAAATTTATATGGTTTATAATGTTATTAAGTAAATAATTATGGAAAATTCACAACACATAAGTAATTATTTGTTATAATTTAAAATTTAGAATTTTATTACCACAAATAAACTTAAATAGATTAAATAAAGATAAATCAAAATGATAAGGTTTAAAATAAAATCCAAACATGTCTAAATTTGATTGGATGATGAGATTACAACCCTATCTCATATAATCTTCGAATATGAGTCATTTTTGGAGGTTTTTATGTAGGGTTATATTTATTATTAATTAATATTTTTAAGAATTCCAAAGGTGCCCCTCGCCTCCCTTATAAAAGGGCACCTCATCCCTCTCCTCTTCAAACCACATTGAGCATTCATGATCGGCCAACCCCTGCCAAATTATCTTCTCCAATTCCCTAGAAACATCCTAGAGGTTTTGGTCTACTTTAAAGACCAATCTTAGTGCCCTAAGAGGAGATTTCAAAGAGGCGTATCGAAGAAGAGGTAGTTTCTTCTCCCGATTCGTTCAGGCTTCTTTCTTCAACTTCTTCTTATTTAGTTGTTTCATTATAAAGTAATAAAATAAGTATCAGAAATATACTTATTTTTTATTATAAATATGAAACAACCCCATTTCACCTTCTATCCATCCTACGGAAAACAAAATCATTGCGCGTGCGTACATACGGAATACCATCTCCACGCCGTGGCGTAATCTGTTTTTCCACCAACACCTTACATGGATGGGAATAATGGTGTAAAGAATAACTATACATAGTTATTATAACATCATACTGATTCTTATATATTGTATCTTCCACTCCAATTGAATTCAATAATTATGGAATCGATATCATCGCTCGTGCGTACATATGGACTACCGTCTCCACGACGCGATGAGATTCATTCTCCATGTTATCCATTTAAGAATGATTATAAAGTATATATAAGCAATAATAATGAAATATATGACATTATAAAGCTACTTGATTTATGTATATATGTATGTCATCTCATTAATTCCATTCAACTCAATAAGGAAACGAAAACAGCGTTCACGCGTACGTACGGCCTACCGTCTCCATGAACGATGTATTTCTTTCCATTTATAGATCTATTATATATATGTATATTCTGAATATTTGTTATAAAGAAATCATGTTTTATATTCTGGAATTATTTAATCGTGATCTATGTAATCATGTGAATAATTACAAATCAAAACACGGATGACAAATGAAACGATTTTACCCAAAACACTCTTTAACATGGAATTTACAAAAGAACAGGTAATATAAAGTCATAAGTGAACCATATATGATATTATAACAATGAATATGATTATTTAATAAGTCAATGACATTATTTAAATCATTATACAGAAGGTTCAGATACATACGAAGCATATCAGACATAAGGTAAGGGATAATTTAGCAAATCTCATTTTTATCCGAGATTGCTTATTCGTAAGTATTTACTGGGGTTATTTCTATCATCCATGTCCATGATTTATAAAAGTGTTTCCATGTCTGCTTAAAGCCCTTTTTACCCATTTTTGACTTTTACTAGAAGGTATGTAAGGAATCTTTGTTTTATTTACGTTACGAGGTATTTTTTTTACTTTTCCGGAAAAAGTACGAGGAGAATGTTTTTTTAACTTTTACTGCACGAACAGATTTTTACGGTTTTATAAAGCCTTATTTACATGAAGCTTCCTCCAAATTATTTCATGAATATTTTAAAAAAAATCTTTTTCTTTTAAAATTTCATGACGTTTTGTGAAAAGAAATTTATTTTGAAAAAGAAAGGAAATTTTCCTCAAGAATTCATTTCAAGTGTTTTATCAAAACCATTTTCCATCTAAGATGACATTATTTCATATGTGTATGTTTCAAGTATAATGTCTCAGTGATTTACATGGTTTCACTTTTCTCATTATGAAATGATATCCATTTCTCTTATATGGATTATGTGATGATGGGATGATGTTTATGAAACCCATTTTATTTGTTGGGTTATTATGAATGATGTATGTTTATTTTGTGGCACAAGTAAGAATGATTTCATTATGAGATGTGTGGGACCTATATATCCCTCCAATGAATTGGGTAAATATTATATATCTCATGAGATAGACATGGCTGGAACGGTAAGTTAATCTGGTTCAGTGTTACAGGACTGAAATGAGGAGTGAACTCGATTCAGAATGGGACTTTGTCCACTAAGATGGTATTGGCAGCAATGCCTTGGCTACTATGGAAATAATTACATGTGCTTAATGGATGCCACAATTACATGTTTTATTCACATGCTATTTTATCATGGTTTATGTTCCATTATGATCTATGCCTTATGTACTTCCATGTTTTATGTCGTTGATCAAGATTTTAATGTTTAAACATTATGTTCTTTTTTTTATGTTCCAATGTATATGGTATGTTTTATTTTATCCATGCTTACCCTTACTGAGCATTTGAGCTCACCCTTTTTATGTTTTATTTTCCCCCAGGATCAAAAGAAAGGTTTTAGTTCAGGAAACAAAAAGTGGAAGATCTTTATGGGAGATGTTGAAGATCTTTCACCATGATTAGAAGATTACGTTCCAAGTTTCCAAAGACACAAAACTATTACGGTCCTTGTGTGTCTGTTTTTGTTATGTATTAATTATTCCGCAAAAGTAATGTAATGTCCATGTACGTCAAGCATATGTTCTCTACAGTTGGTATCAGAGGAAAGGTTTAGTCAACCCTTGCAAACTAGGATGCGAAAACGTTAGTGAGATCCCTAGAGATATTTCTAAGGTATGTCTAGGGATGTACCTAAGGATAAGAATACACATAGGATATAGTCCTAGAACTATGGCAGTGATCTTAGAATTTAACCTAAGATGTTAGATATTGAGGGTGCTCCCCCTTTACTATGTTGTTTTCCCTATCATGATTTTTTCCTCTCACACTATTCTTTTTGGGTTTTATAAAATTGATGGAAACATGAAGATTCATGATAATAGAGGATATGACGGACAATGGAATGATTTTCTTCATGAGAAACCAAATGAAATGGGATCTGGAAGTCCATACATTGTTATTATGCCTAATCAGCAATCTCATAATATGATCAATAATCTCAACTTTGGTAAGATTCCCAACTCAGATTATAAGATAAAGATGGAGTTTCATGATGATCATAGAGGAAAGAAAGTTCAATTTACCTCATGTAAATCGTGTGGGAAGAGGCATCAGGGAGATTGTTTCAAAGGAACTGGAAGATGCTTTGGGTGTGGAAAAGAAGGACACAAAGTCAGTAAGTGCAAAGGAAACGGTTAAGTTAACACCATGGACAAGGATAATGGTACTTCTATTACATCAACAATGATTAGATGTTTTAAATTTGGAATGTACGGGCATTATGAAAACCAATGCCCTAATGGAAAATATCATGCAGAGAATCAGCAGGGTCATAGGGGTAGTATTTATGTGGATGATGATGAGGAGACTACAAATGATATATGAGCTGAAAGAAGTGTTGAAGCTCAGTCGGTTGTTTTCGAAGGTAGTGGAGTGATTGTATATTTATCTAGAGTTATGTTGTATAGTTAATGGTACTATGGAATAAAGAATCATCTAAGGATTGTTAAACTTTTCTTTTTCCTAAAAGTATTTGAAAGTATATGTTGAATGGTACCAGTAACCATGGAATTTTATTCAGATATTATTGTAAAGTAGATGATATGCGCATAATGAAAGAATAAGAAGATAATGATATTTTTTATTGTATTCATGAGCTCATGATTGATATAAGGACTAAGTGCTATCATGGTTTGAGTATATAGAATTTTGAGGATTTTGGTGTGTGGAAAGTGTTAACTTTTAACTGCATTCATGTTTTCACTAAGGTTCAATGGGTATTCATTTTTCGAGAGAATACATGATTAAAGCCTTCAAACGTTTGTAATGTGACCAACAAGACATATCTTATGATATATGGGGATCAACTATGGTATTAACATGCTTCTTATATGAAATCTCTGGTAATCATTTTCACTATAATATGACAATGGACTGCAATATAATGGATAAGCCTAAAGATTAGAATGGATTATGTCGGACATAAGTTATTATTGTTTAAGGATAGAACCTTTTTTCGATATTATTGATGGGATAATATAGTAATGTAGTTTTAGAAAAAGGAAAATATGCAAGATGGGCGACAACCCATCGAGTCGGACAAGGCTCTGGGAATCGAACCCACAACCGAATTGCGACTGGCCTTTATCGCCTACCACTGGCCTACAGGAAGTCCCTGGTTAGTAGAAACTAGTTTTATTTTATTAAGCGGTATGATATATGAAGTATAATTTCATTTTTGGAAACATATACGATTAATCTAACCATAATATGGACTTATAACTTTTGCTAACCTTTTGTTTGAAAGAGATGGAATGACCCATCATTCTATCACATGATCTGCTAACACATCACAAATAACAAATTCAACTTCATTTCTTTAAGGGATGAAGTGGAAATTGTTCAATTCACGAACAACAGTGAGATTGTACCAAAATCATGCAAGTATTTCTTTTAATTCATCAACTTTTGGGAAATGATCTTGAAAGCCAAAAATGTTGTCCTAGTTCCCTTATATCCGATGAATCATATGGTACCTCAGATCATCACAAATCAATAGCTTTGTGATTTTTGGCTTTTTCATAGCCATGTTCTCTACCACTCTCCATCAGAACTTAATGGTTAGATTTTTATTCCATATCCATATTTTCACCTATGTTCTCCTACGTGGAAACCCATTGATGAGTTAATTTGGGTAACCGTTACATTTCATACTTTAGTTTTTAAAGCCATGTTTTGGTATTCGTTTTTACGATGTGGGTTTCTATTAAACAAACTTTCGAGTAGTAAACCATTTATAACCCCGACGAATTTCGAGGGCGAAATTCATTTAAAGGGGGGTAGAATGTAACACCCCAAGATTTTATGAAAAGTATTCTTTTAATTTCATTAATTTCTTCTGTTGTATGATACACCAAGATTACCTTGCACTATACGCAGACTCGTATTAGCTTGCAGTATACGCACCACTATTGTTGGATCGTGTTACACACAATTTTGATAATAGTTATTCTATGCAACATTGAGTATATATATATATATATATTTTCAATGTATAAATTAAATATGGTTGGATTCTGTTATACGAAACAATGAAGGATTCTTTCACAACATTCAACCCTGACTTGGCTTGCATTGCACGCAATCGCGACCTTCCTCGATAGCGTGTGTTGTACGCAATACCAGGTTTTACTAAACAACGATATATTATTATAATATTATTATGAACTACCCGTTATGAATAGTATTAACTAAATTTTGAATTTTATAACATTATTATTCATCTTAAACATTTTCTAGAACATGGTATAAGAACAAAATAAATTTTTCGGGTAAAATAAGTATTTTTCAAAAAAATGCAGTTTTGCCGCCTTTTGATGGAACACCCACATTAAATCTAGTTTTTGACATTTTTATAAGTTCAATTTGACAAAATAAAATTATTCTTTAGAATCAAGAAATAAAAATTTACTTTGGATAAATTTTTCATATTATTCTGCTAACTTTCATATTTTGATAAATAGTAAAAACACGCTATATTTTAATGAGAAACAACTTTTTTCATCGTAAAAATATATATGGATAAATTATAATATTCAATGGTTTTAAAATATAAATACAATATATTTTTACCATTTAATATAATGTATGTCATTAACATTGATTTTACATTGAATTCGTAGGTTAAATCAATTCAATCTTTTGCAATGTTTTAAACAAAAACCCATTTTCATTCGACAACGGGATTAATTTTAATTTAATTTCTGCAACTTCTGTGTATTGAATTTGAAAAAATGGATTCCATATTTTTAATCAGTGGGTCCAAATTATGTTAATATGCTACTTTTTATTTTTGGGAATTATGAATAGTAACTACGGTAAATTTTATTTAACATAGTTAAAGGTAAATCGAGTAATTAAGGGTAAATCTAATATTATACAATTACCCTAACACTTGAAAAAATTCTATTGGATGGCTAAAGGTAACCCCATATCAACTAAGGGTCGGATTAGATTCATTTTATGGACTTTTGACTATGAAAATAATTTAATTATTATTAAAACCAAAGAAGGTGACAACATGTCACTCTCTTAAATCTTATAAGTATAATAATTTTAATTTAGTGATAAGTATCATTAAACTTAGAAAATTAATAGTCTCAAGAAATCTAATAAAATTATCTACATTATGATAATTTATTTAGAATTTTTAGGGATTAAATAATTGTCATTAATTGTGATACATTAATGATACAGAAATTATTTATTAAGGGGAAAATAAGTAATATAGTTTTTATTGAAATAATAATATCAATTAAAAGACCCAAGAACCTGACCAAAACTTATTTTTAGTGTATATATACACTTTAAGCATCCAATTACATAATATATAACCGTTTGGATTCTTATAAAAGTGATTATGACACTTATATTATTTTATTTTAAATGATGCCAAAGTTGTCACCTTCATAATTTAATAAATATAACAATTTAAATATTGTTATTTTAAGATGATAAATTCGATTAAAAGTATTATTGTGAAATATAATAGATTTATATTAATAATAGGATTTTATTTTAAATTTGTATACAAAAAATATGTATATTAAATAATTATACAAAAATGTTGTAGTAATTATTTTATTAAGAGATAAACCAAATAAATGGCTTTAAAAATAATAAAATAAATATTATATGAACTATTTAATGTGATCCACTAATTTTATAGATACATATGACATTTTATAAATCTATTTAAGCTTTTAGTTCGAATATATATTCTGTATATATTTTATTTAAATTCAAATAAATGAATAGTGTCAAAATTGACACTATTGTTATTTTATAAAAATAACATATTATAAAATTGTTTAAAAATCAAAAAAATATTTAAAAATTATAAATTTAAATTTATATGGTCTATAATGTTATAAAGTAAAAAATTATGGAAAATTCACAACAAATAAGTAATTTTTTGTAATAATTTAAAATTTAGAATTTTATTACCACAAATAATATTAAATAGATTAAATAAAGATAAATCAAAATGACAAGGTTTAAAATAAGAACCAAACATGTATAAATTTGCTTTTTTGATGAGATTACAACCCTATCTCATCTAATCTTCAAATATGAGTCATTTTTGGAGGTTTTTACGTAGGATTAGATTTATTATAAATTAATATTTTTAAGAATTCCAGAGGTGCCCCTCACCTCCCTTATAAAGGGAACCTCATCCCTCTCATCCTCACACCAATTTGAGCCTTCATGATCGGCCAACCCCTGAAAAATTATCTTCTCCACTTCCCTAGAAACATTCTAGAGTTTCTGGTCTATTTTAAAGACCAATCTTAGTGCCCTAAGAGGAGGTTTCAAAGAGGCGTATCGAAGAAGAGGTAATTTCTTCTCCCGATTCTTTCAAGCTTCTTTCTTCAACTTCTTCTTATTTAGTTGTTTCGTTATAATGTTATAAAATCAGTATCACTAATATAATGATTTTTTATTATAAATATTAAACAACCCCATTTCACCTTCTATCCATCCTATGGAAAACAAAATCACCGCGCGTGCGTACGTACGGAATACCATCTTCCCGCCTTGGTGTAATCTGTTTTTCCACCAACACCGTACATGGATGGGTATAATGGTGTAAAGAATAACTATACATAGTTATTATAACATCATACAATTTCTGATATATTGTATCATCCACTCCAATTCAATTCAATAATTATGGAAACGATATCATCGCTCGTGCGTATGTACGGACTACCGTCTCCACGACGCGATGAGATTCATTATCCATGTTAATCATTTAAGAATGATTATAAAGTATATATAAGAAATAATAATGAAATATATGACATTATAAATCTACATGATTTATGTATATATGTATGTCATCTACTTAATTCCATTCAACTCAATAAGGAAACGAAAATAGCGTTCATGTGTACGTACGACCTACTGTCTCCATGAATGGTGTATTTCTTTCCATTTATCGATCTATTATATATATGTATATTCTGAATATATATTATATATAAATCATGTTTTATATTCTGGAATTATGTAATCGTGGTCTACATAATTATATGAATAATTACAAGTCAAAACATGGACGACAAATGAAACGATTTTACCCAAAACACACTTTAACATGGAATTTAAAAAAGAACGGGTAATATAAAGTCATAAGTGAACCCTATATTATATCATAACAATGAATATGATTTTGTAATAAGTCAATGTCATTATTTAAATCATTATACAGGAGGTTCAGATACATATGAAGAATATCAAACATAAGGTAAGTGATAATTTTGCAAATCTAATTTTTATCCGAGATTGCTTATTCGTAAGTATTTACTAGGGTTATTTCTATCATCCATGTCCATGATTTAAAAAAGTGTTTTTCGGTATGTTTAAAGTCCTTTTTACCCATTTTTTACTTTTACTACAAGGTATGTAAGGAATCTTTCTTTTATTTACGTTACGAGGTATTTTTTTTACTTTTCCAGAAAAAGTATGAGAAGAATGTTTTTTTAACTTATACGGCACGAACGGATTTTTACGGTTTTATAAAGCCTTATTTTCATGAAGCTTCCTCCAAAATATTTCATTAATATTTTTAAAAAATCTTTTTCTTTTAAAATTTCATGACGTTTTGTGAAAAGAAATTGATTTTGAAAAAGAAAGGAAATATTCCTCAAGAATACATTTCAAGTGTTTTATCAAAACCATTTGCCATCTAAGATGACATTATTTCATATGTGTATGTTTCAAGTATAAAGTCTCAATGATTTACATGGTTTCAGTTTTCTCATTATGAAATGATATCCATTTCTCTAATATGGATTATGTGATGATGGGATGATGTTTATGAACCCCATTTTATTTGTTGGGTTATTATGAATGATGTATGTTTATTTTGTGGCACAAGTAATAATGATTTCATTATGAGATGGGTGGGACCTATATCTCCCTCCAATTAATTGGGTAAAGATTTTATATCTCATGAGATAGACATGGCTGGAACGGTAAGTTAATCCGGTTCAGTATTAAAGGAATTAAACGAGGAGTGAACTCGATTGAGAATGGGACTTTGTCCACTAAGATGGTCTTGGCAGTAATGCCTTGGCTACTATGGAAATCATTACATGTGCTTAATGGATTCCACAATTACATGTTTTATTCCAATGCTATTTTATCATGGTTTATGTTCCATTATGATCTATGCCTTATGTACTTCAATGTTTTATGTCGTTTCTCAAGATGTTAATGTTTAAACATTATGTTCATGTTTTTAAGTTCCAATGCATATGGTATGTTTTATTTTATCCATGCTTACCCTTACTGAGAATTTGAGCTCACCCTTTTTATGTTTTATTTTCCCCCAGGATCAAAAGAAAGGTTTTAGGTCAGGAAACAAAAAGTGTAAGATATTTATGGGAGATGTTGAAGATCTTTCAGCACGATTAGAAGATTACGTTCCATGTTTCCAAAGACACTAAAATATTACAGTCCTTGTGTGTCTGTTTTTGTTATGTTTTAAGTATTCCGCAAAAGTAATGTAATGTATATGTACGTCAAGCTTAGGGTATCTACACTTAATGTCTCTAAGGGGGTTTTTTTCTTTTATATTCCATTGGGAAGAAAATATTGGGACTATATTTATCATGTTATCTGTAATGATAATATTACCAAGAATCCCTTAAAGAAAATAATTAACTAGTAGCTATATCATGAGACATTGTCTATCACGATGACTCGGGAGTGTCTGTCCATATAATTATAGGATGATAATATTCTAGGTTATTCTTCCTATTTTACTGAGTCGGTTTATCTGGAAATGGATATTCACCCTAATGATTACCTGAATGCTCAATGGATAGAGTTAGGACTGAGGTTAAATATTTAGTTATTTTTTATACTCATGTTCCTTCTAAGAATTGTATATTTTATTGAGAAGGATTATTTAGATGTGGTAGAGATATCATGGATGATAGGTTTGTGTGGAGCTTTAGTTTGTTAAATGGTTATCCATGGTGTATATTCTGGCTATAATAAAAATCCAAAGAGTGGTCAGTTTTCTTCAGTTCCATTTTCATGTGTGATGAGAGGAAAATTATAGATTTTATTCTACCGGTGATGAAGATGAAGTCGTACCAACACAAATAATATAGATGATCCTAGGACTTTTCATCTTTTTGGACATTCTAGACATCTGATATGCATGTATGATTGTCACCTATCAACCGTTCAATGTTCTGATGCTCTGCTAATGTGTACAGCATCACTCGGGTCGAATCCTCAGCAATGATACATTTTAAATAGTCGATTGTTTTCAGTTGATTGTATTTTGATTATGGGGTTTTGTTTGAAGGGAATAATTGAAATGAATGATTGATTTAACAAATTGATAATTATTTGGGTGAGTTAATTTTTAGGGAGTTAAGCTTCTGATATCCTTGAACATTTCTTTATATGGCATTTAAATTAACATCCACTTTACAAGATATCGTTGATTGGAATTCCTAAATCTTAAGGTTTTAATCCAATACTTAACGTAACTTACTGTTTTAATCTAATATATATCATGTTTATGGTAGTGTATTTATTGTTAAAATAATCAATGGAAACCACACGTTAAACAAAACGTGCATTAATCCTTGACATGTTAAGTCTAACATACACAATGTTAAATTAAAGAATATTCATCAAGAAAATACTCTCAATCACTTAACATCCCTAATTTTTGACTCACCCCAATAATAGATTTACTCAGCAATTTTGGTGTTTAATGATATTGTTATAATGATTATGGTGATAAATTAAGAGGATAAGAAAAATAAAGAGATATGAAAATAGTGGTGCATCGAACACACACACATACGATCACTGATGATAATTAAAAATAGACTTTCAATTGAATGAGGAAGAAAAATAAGGGAAAGGGATTCAACTGTAATTAACCTATTTTAAGAACATTAATATGAAACTATAGATGTTGGATGATAATACGTGATATTGAAGAAGAAAGTTGCATTAAAACAGAATTACAAAGAAAGAGATTTACAAGATTACAAAAATGAAGAACACAAATGTAAATGAAAACAAAGATAAGAGGAAAGGTCCCCCAAGTAAAAACATGAGCATGGAAGGTCCTCCCAATCCTTTGGAAGAGTCTTGGTCATGAAAACATATCCTTCTTTGCTCTGAAATTCCAACTCCTTGCAAGGAGAGGATGATGATGTATTTATATCCCAAGGAAGTGGACTTTTTGAATTCCCAATCGGTCCCTCCACTTGGCTCGACGATTTGGGAATCCAAATAGCTGAATATAGAGATATATCCTTCTTAAAAGTTGTAGTTGAAAATGTTTTCTGATCTCCCTAAAAGGTTTGAGTCATCTGGACCTATGGTGCCAAATATATGTTAGTTTCATTAAAAAAAGTTAAACTATCCATTTCAATCCATGCTTTTTTAGGGCCAAAATGCGAATAGATTTTAGAATAGTAATATGCCTCAAAATCCGAATTCTTACTTTCAAAAATTCATCAACCTATATATCCTATTTCAAACTGAAAATGTTTATATTTATTTGATGAATAGATTTGGATACAAGTCATGAATACTGTACTGATTTTAATTCTTGTCCAGAATGGTGGGCTGAGATTAAATGAATCAGTTGAGCACCTTGTATTTGGATTTGGGCCTTGAAATTTTTATCCAAGACCCCTTCCCTTGTCCCCATAACCATTGAGGAGAATGAAGGTATTTGGACTTCCTAGTTGATCCCAGATATTAAATCTTCATGGATGGTCATGTTTCTTCACAGATTATGTAGTCCTTTTGTGGTCCATATGGGCCTTAAATTGGAAAAATTGGCCAATGATCCCGTAAAATGAAATGTTGGATATTGAATTAGGAATTAAAAAAATTAAGAACCACGCAATTTGGATCTGTATGGTGATAGGTATTAATAAAATAGTATACTAACTCAATTTGAATACTTCTAAAAATGCTCAAAAATTATTCTTAGTATTAAAACATTAATATTTCACACAAATTATGCACATTTCAAATAAAATAAGTGAAGGGAGTATATAATAAGTAATGAAAATAATAATAAAATCAACACCCCCACACTTAGTCTTGTGAATGTCCTCATGTTAAACATAAATAAAAACATTACAAAATCATTTTCACTCACCAACAAATATTTTAATATTGTTTTCTCCAATCAGAGGAGGTTTAGACTATTTCACTCATCCATATTGAATTACTCCTCAAATTTTTACAGAAATATTGTTCAAAAAACCATTCATTTTTTCACGCTCATATTTAGAAATGGAAAATGTGGACACTCAAAACTCACACCTCTCCAGAGGATATAATTCATTTGTCGAGGTTCACTCTCTCACCAACCAAAAGCGAAATTCTTATAGTTCGAAAGAGCTCTCAGCTTCCACTCCCAATCCAAAGTGCACAAGAATCAATAGGTCTATTGAAGGGGTTTTTCTGTGGCTATTGTACAATAGGAAGATGATATTCAAAAGATAAGAAAAAGGGGGTAAAACACAATAATGGAAAAAGCAATGAATAATATTTTTGAAATAAAGTATGGAAAGAAATCAAAACAGGTATTTACAAGGGAACACTTGTGTGAATAAACAGAAAAATGTGGAAGAAAATTCAACGGGAATGAGAAGATTAAATATTTACAAAACAAAAAACATCTCCCAATTACATAAGTGTTATTTCATTTCTTTACTTCATTTATTTGAATTTTTCGAAAGGTTAACTTGAAAAAGATCTGACAATCATATCCCAACCCATGTTTGATATCCTCAAGACACTAATTTTAATAGTTATAACAAGTTCAATGGTTGAGGAAGAGTGATTTCTGACATACCCATGACACAACCCATTTTTTTGATTTTTTTCATCATTTTTCCTTTTTTTGAACACTTTTCAGTAACATTTACAGAATTAAATAAATGTAAGTACATTATATTCCACCAAAAATCACTGAATGAAATCCTCTCCCCCACCCTAAAATGGATTCTTTCCCTTAATCATATGATAACATGGTGAAATCAACAAAGGGGACCCAAAATAAAATCCATTCCCCCACACACATAATTTTTAACAATAAATATGCAATGAAAAATCCATGTTGATATTGGGTGGGATTAGGTATTGGTCTTGTAATGTTTCCAATAAAGAAAAGGTTTTCATAGGTTCTAAGGGGATTTCAAAAGGAGGATTAATTTAAGGATAATGGGAGGCTATTTGGCTATTTTGATTCTCATGTGGTTAATTAAATCCCTCTATCATATTAATGAACACTAAAGAAGAAAATTGAGCTAGAATGTCCACAAAATCATGATTCAAAAATAGAGGTGAAAAAACACTCATTTTGAGAAGATGACCATAGGTAGCCTTAGCATGAAAGCTAATGTTGGTTCTCACAGTTGGGGAAATTAATTTTCCAAATAAAAAAATGAGCATTCAAAATTTGATGGTTTTGATACAAAATTATTTATCCAAAGTCATGAAAAAATACAAAATATTTGAGATTAAAACATACATGTTGACCCCCAAAAATTGTTGAACAAATTTTCAAAACTTGATCGTGAGTAAACATGACAGTTTAAATTTTTTTCATTTTGTATGATTCTTTTTATTATTTTTTATTGTTTTTTTAGTTTTTATTAAGGAAACACTCACAATAATGAGAAAGATAAAAATAAAGGGTTTGAAAAGGAGAGTGGTAAAATAAATGAATGACATAGGAAGTACATGAAAGAGGTAAATAGAGGAAGAGAGAGAGAGAGAGAGTTAAATGGAAAGAGGTGCCCCACTGTTTGGATTTGGTGGGTTACCATCTGCATCTAGTGGTGTATCGACTACAAAAGTTGGGGATCTAATGGAAGTCGATGTTGATATAGGATTGTGTTTCCTCTCATGGTGATGCTTTAACCGATGTCCATTAAACGTGAATGTCCTTTTGAAAGAGGGGTCTTAGACATGCAATGCACCAAATGGGTAAACATTAGTAATAACAAAAGGACTTTCTCAATGAGAATTATGATTACCTAGGTGAAGCCAAAATTGATAATTAAAGAGAATTACCTTTTTATCATCATAGAATAGAATTCTCAGGATGTTTTTGTCATGGAGTGCCTTGGACTTTTCTTTGTAGAGATTAGAATTCTCGTAATAGTCAAGTCTAAGCTCCTCCAGTTCAGCGAATTGTAACTATATTTCATCACCAGATTTTTCACAATCAGAATTACTGGTTTTCACAGCCCAAAAAGACTTATGTTGGATTTAAACTGGTAGATGACATTCTTTACTAAAAACTACCCTAAAAGGAGACATCCCAATAGGTGTTTTATAGGCAGTCTGATAAGCAAAATGTGCTTCACCAAGTAGTTCATGCCAGTATTTTTTTGTGTTTTTTATAATTCTTTCAAGCACTCTATTCACTTCTATATTAAAAATTTCATCTATTCCATTTGTTTGGCGGTGACATAATGTTTACGTTTTATGTACAATGACATTATTTTTCAAAAGAGATTGTATGGTTTTATTATAAAAATGGGTTCCTATGTCACTGATCAAGGCACGAGGTGTGCCAAATCTTTGGAAGATGTGTGTCATTAAGAACTCACTAACAGTATGTGAATCATCGTTTCTAGTGGGCTTTCCCTCGACCCACCTAGAAACATAATCAACCATAAGAAGAATGTATGAAAATCCATTGTAAGGGGTGAATAGTCCCATGAAATCAATGCCCCAAATATCAAAGATATCATAGAAAAATAAATGCTTTTGGGGCATTTCATTTCTCTTGGGAATTATGCCAAATATTTGGCAAGTGGGACATGATTCACAGAACTCATGTGAGTCCTTGAACAGTGAAGGCCAGAAGAATACAGAGTCTAGAACGATTCATGTAGAGACCCGAAGCCTGACGTACATGGACATTACATTACTTTTGCGGAACACTTAGTACATAACAAAATCAAACACACACAACGATTGTAATAGTTTAGTGTCTTTTGAAACTCAGAATATAATCTTCTAATCGTGGTGAAAGATCTTCAACATCTCTCATAAAGATCTTCCTTTTTTTATACCAAAAACCTTTCTTTATATCCTGGGGAAAAGAAAACATAAAAGGGTGAGCTCAAATGCTCAGTAAGGGTAAACAAAAGAAATATCAATCACACCGTATACACAAGCACATAACTTTTGGAAATCTTAACCTGCAAAAGAGATCATAATTTCATAACATGGGATAAATCATGGCAGTGAAATTTAATCACAATAATCATAACTTAAAACATTAAACTTTGTGGCATACACACATAATCATAGAGAATCATTTCTTGTTAGTCAAGACTCATTGCCATGACTATCTTAGTGGAAAAAGTCCCTTTCTGAACCGAGTCACCCTCGTTTCAGTCCTGTTTCACTGAACCAGTATAACCTACCATTCCATCCATGTCTATCTCATGAGATATAAAATCTTTACCCAATGAATTTGAGGTAGATATAGGTCCCACCCATCTCATAATGATACCATTCTTATGTGTGCCACAAATTCACAAATCATACATCATTGCATAACTCATGTAGTAAAAATGGGATTCTTAAACAACATGACATCACAAAACAATTCATATAATATAAAGGAATTCATAAAAATATTTCCATCACAACATAATCAAATCCATGTAATAATAGGGATAGAAACAGAACCCTTTATTATAGTAGATGGAAAATAATTTTTATAAATCACTTAAACTCCATTCTTGAGGAAAATATCCTTTCTACTTCAAAAACACTTTTCATTTGTTAACATGTCATAAAATTATAACTAAAATAAGTTAATTAAAAATAAACCTGAAAACTTTTAAAGGAAGCTTCTTGGAAATATTTTTTTAAAAATCCATTCATGCCGTATAAGTTTATAAAAACATTCTTCTCATACTTTTGTCGGAAAAGTCAAAAAGTACCTCGTATGAAAAAAAACGACAAAAGATTTCATTCATATCTTTTACTAAAAACTCACCGAAGGGTAAAATTGGATTTAAACAATTGTAGGTGGATGGAAATAATATTACATATTGAGGAAACATGGATGTGGATGATAAAATACACCCTAGTAAATTTCAAAGTATAAACAATCTCGGATAAAAATGAGATTGTGATATTTAACTTACCTTAGGTTCGATTTGCTTCGTATGTGTCCGAACCTCCTGTATAATGATTTAAATAATGTCATTGACTTATTAAAGAATCATATTAATTGTTATGATATCATATATGGTTCACTTATGACTTTATATTACCCGTTCTGTTGTAAATTCCATGTTAAAGAAGTGTTTTGGGTAAAATCGTTTTATTTATCGTAGGTGTTTTGAATTGTTGTTCTTGACATTATTATTACTTATATCATGATTTACTTACTTATAGAATATAAAATATGATTTATATATCATATATATTCAGTATATATATATATAATAGATAGATAAATTAAATGAAAAACACCATTCATGGAGACGGTAGTTCGTACGTATGCATGAACGATGTTTTCCTTTCCTTATTGTCTTGAATGGAAGTAAGTAGATGACATACATATATATATACATAAATCCAGTAGCATTATAATGTCATATATTTCATTATTGTTTCTTATATATACTTTATAATCATTCTTAAATGGTTAACATGGAGAATGAATCTCATCGCGTCGTGGAGACGGTAGTCCGTACGTACGCACGAGCGATGATATCATTTCCATAATTATTGAATGGAATTCGAGTGGATGATACAATATATCAGAATAAATATGATGTTATAATAACTATGTATAGTTATTATTTACACCATTATACCCATTCATGTAAGGTGGTGGTGGAAAATAGATTACACCACGGCGTGGAGACGGTATTCCGTACGTACGCACGCAGGTGATTTCTTTTTCCGTAAGATGGATAGATGGTGAAATAGGGTTGTTTCATACATATAATAACATATCCGTATATGAGTGATACTGATGTTATTACTTCATAATGAAACAACCTAAGAAGAATAAGTGGAAGAAGAAATAAAGATGAAAGAATCGGTAACAGATATTACCTCTTCTTTGAAGGGCTTCTTTGAGACCTCCTTTTAGGGCACTAAAATGGGTCTTTGAAGAAGACCAGAACCTCTAGGATGTTTCTAGGGAAGTGGAGAAGATAATTTGGCAGGGGTTGGCCAATCTTGAAGGCTCAATGTTGTGTGAGTAAGAGAGGGAGGAGGTGCCCTTTTATAATGGAGGAGAGGGGCACCTTTGGAATAACAAAAAATATTATTTTATTATAAAGTCAAGTTCTGTTTTAAATAGCTCTAAATTGATTTATTTCTAGGCTAAGGTGGGTATGGGTAGAAATCCTCTCATCCAATATAATTTAGAAAAGTTTATGTTCCTATTTTAACCTTATCATTTAGATTTAACATTAAGTTAAATAATTTTACTTTTACCATGTCTTCTTGTATTCTTACACTATAAGGTTAATAAACTTTCTATAAGGAGCCAAACGAACCCTAAATTGTTTATTATTAACATATATAACATTATCTAAGTCATTTGGCTCAACCTTATATTTTTAGGAATAAAACAACAATTAATAATATAATATTTGTTTTAACAACTATTTTCTGTCAATTTTGACACTATTTAGTAATTGATTTTTGTGAAAATCATAACAGAATGATAAATTCTAAAAACGTTAATTAAATCAATACTAACATGTCATATTAACCTATAAAATTATTGGAATTCAGAAAAAGTCTTAAATTACATTTATTTTGGTATTTATAACATCAATTATGTCAATATTTCATTAATAAGATACTTAATGCATCATCTTTGTGTCATAAATAAATTAAATTATTTGATGTCTAAAAATTACAAATAAAATACCATTATTTAGGAAAGCTTTTTAGATTTCGGATTAATATTTACAATCGAATTTATCTTGTGTATAACCCTATATTAAAAATGTTTTAGTAAATAAACTTTGATTTTAACTCTTTTAACTCTTCTTTAAATTAAATAATAATAAATGTCCTAATCTGATTCAAGTGGGCCTAAATGGTCATATTTTATTCCTAAGATTGTTTCTGGTCGAATTACACTTGTCCAATAGAATTAGAACATGTGTTAGGGTAATAATAATATCATTTCTACCCTTAATTATCCTATTTACTTTTAACCGTGGTAAAAAAAAGTAAAAAATTACTATTCACCAAAAAATTATTTTCATCTCATTGAACCACATTTTACTTACTGACATCAACCTTGTATCTCTAATTTTTGAAATTCCACTCACAGAAGTGGTAAAATTATGTTTTATGAAAAATTCAGTTTTTTTAACTACCACTTAGTGGTTTCACTATTCATCAAAAATTGAAAGTTTTGAGAAAAATGCCAAAAATTAGGCCTAAGCTATATTTGATATTATGAACTCAAAAATGATTTCTATTTTACCAAATTCAAAACATATCAGTTGCATTAATTAATTTAAAAATTAATTCCCGTCGTCAAAAGGCGTGTTTTTAAGAGATAATAACTATCAAAAGATTGACACTTGTTTATAACTGGTTTAAATGTGAAATTACATCCAATGACCAACATTGTATTAAATTGTAAAAATATATTCTAAATATACTTTAAAAACAATCAAATTAATAATTTATCACTATTATTTATTTCGATTGAAAAAGTTTTTTTTAATTAAAATTTGTAATTTTCACTATTCATCAAAATATGAAAGTTATCCGAAAATCACCAAAATTTCACCCTAAGCTTACTTCGATATTCCGAATCCAAAAATGAAGTCCATTTTGAAAAATAAAACTTACAAAATTTCAAAAAGTGGTTATTACTATTCATAACGGCTAGTTTTAATAATATTTTAATAGCATATTGTTGTTTAGCGAAACTTAGTGTTGCGTATAACACACACTATCGTGGAAGGTCGCGATTACGTGTAATTCAAGCCAGGTCATAGATGTGTGTTGTGAAAGCTCCTTTTGGTGTAGTGTATAACACAAGACATTAATGAAATTAAAAATAATATTTTTCATAAAATCTCGGGGTGTTACATTCTACCCCCCTTAAAATGAATTTCGACCTCAAAATTCGCCGGGGTTATAAATGGTTTACTATTCGAAAGATTCTTTAATCAAAACCCACATCATAAAAAGGAATACCAAAACCAATTTTTAAAAACAAAAGTATGAAACATAACGGTTACCCAAACAAACTAATCACTAGGTTTCCACATAGGTGAAAATATGGATATGGAAGAGAAATCTAACCATCATGTTCTGATGGAGAGTGGTAGAGAACATGGCTATGGAAAAGCTAGAAATCACGAAGCCATAAATTTGTGATGATCTAAGGTACCATCTGATTAATCATATATAAGAGCACTAGGACAATATTTTTGGTTTTCAAGATCGTTTCCCTAAAGTGGAAGAATTTGAATAAATACTTACTTTATTTTGGTACAATCTCACTGTTGTTCGTGCCTTGAACAATTTCCACTTCATCTCTTAAATAAATGAAGTTGAATTTGTTATTCGTGAAGTGTTAGCAGATCATGTGATAGAATGATGGGTCATTCCATCTGTCTCAAACAAAAGGTTAGCAAAAGTTATTAAATATACATAAGTCATTCTATAGTGAGATTAATCATATATGGTTCCTAAAATAGACTTATACTTCATATATCATACTGTTTAATATAATAAAACCAGTTTCTACTAAACAGGGACTTCCTGTAGGCCAGTGGTAGGTGATAAATGCCAGTCGCACTTCGGTTGTGGGTTCGATTCCCACAGGCTTGTCCAACGCGATGGGCTGTCGCCCGTCCTGCAGGTTGTCCTTTTTCTAAAACTATATTACTATAACATCCCATCAATAATATCGAAAAAACTTCTATCCTTAAACAATACTAACTTATGTCCAACATAATCCATTCCAATCTTTAGGCTTATCCATAATACTGCAGTCCACTCTCATAACATAGTGAAATTGATTACCAGAGATTTAATACCATCGTTGAACCCCATATATCATAAGATATGTTTTGTTGGTCAAATTCCAAATATTCAAAGTCCTTAATCATGTATTCTCTTGAATAACCATTGAACCTTAGTGAAAACATGAAAGCAGTTAAAAGTTAACACCTTCCACATACCAAAATCCTCAAAATTCTATATACTCAAACCATGATATCACTTAGTCCTTATATCAATCATGAGCTCATGTATACTGTCAAATATTTCATTTTCTCGTTTTCCCTTCATTATGCGCATATCATTCTTTTTTTAAAAATATCTCAATCACTTTCCATGGTTACTGGTACCATAAAAATATTGAAAACCACAATAGACCAATACATAAGTATTCCAATATTCCACAATACTATATACAACACTATTTTGAAATCCCATTGCATAAACACGTAATCATTCTTCCACATCATTGTCATATCCAACATCGCCAATAGTGATCGCATGTGACTTCCCTTTGTCCTTTTCCTTAAGTGGTTGCTCATGTTGATCATCACTAACCCTTGGATTAGGGCATTTATTAGCATAATGCCCCATTTCCTTTCACTTGAAGCATTGAAGTGTTGGTGGTGCGTTCTCTGCAGTCTTTTCTTTATTCACATCATCAGAAACCCTTTTTCCATTACTTCGACACTCACCTGCTCGATGACTTTCTTTTCCACACTTAAAACATTTTCTAGTCCCTTTAAGACAATCTCCACCATGCTTCTTTCCACACTTTGTGCATAAGGAAACATTCATCTTCATTTCACCATTATTTTGAGATTTCTCCTTGAACTCCATCTTTTGTTTCTTGTCAAAACCATGAGATTGATATGTAACACCAACTTCCATTTCTACCTTGATAGCACAATGCACAATTTCTTCATAGCTACTGAAGTCTCTTATAGCTAATTCCCTTCAAAGACTTGGTTTTAAGCCACTGAAAAATCGATCAACTTTACTTTCAGGTTGGATGATAATGCTAGATGCATACCTTGCAAGTCTTGTAAAATTTGCTTCGTATATACCAACAGATTCATCATCCTTTTGCTTTTGTTCAAGAAACTCCTTCTCCATCTTTGTTCGAAGGATACGGGGGAAGTACTTACTGAAAAACAAGTTCTTGAACTCATCCCATTCCATGGACTCAATTTCATCTATTGGCCTCGTATTCTTGATAAGATTCCACCATTGATCAGCTTTACCTTCCAAACGATATACTGCTAAGATGACTTTATCATGTTCAGAACATTGAAGAACTGAAAATATCTTTTCAGTGGTACTGATCCATTGTTTAGAAACAAGTGGATCGAAAGTCCCACTGAAAGAAGGTGGACGTTGCCTAATGAAGGACTCAATAGAATATTGTTCCCTTATCTGCTCATTTGGAAGTCCAGAATGATTCATAGCTTGTGTAAGTATAGCAATAATATTTTTCACTCCATGTCCCATAACATTTGTTTGTACAGGAGGACAATCATTTCATTGTCCATTGCATTGATCAACACGGTTCCTTTGAGTTCCATCCATCGTCTAAAACCCAAAAAGAATAGTGTGAGAGGCAAAAATCATGATAGGGAAAACAACATAATAAAGGGGGAGTACCCTCAATATCTAACATCTTAGGTCAAATTCTAATATTGTTAGAGAAATTCTAGGACTATAACCTATACGTATACTTAACCTTAGAGACAACGCTAGACATACCTTAGAAATATCTCTAGGGATCTCACTAATGTTCTCGCATCCTAGTTTCCAAATGTTGACTAAACCTTTCCTCTGATACTAACTGTAGAGACCCGAAGCCTGACGTACATGGACATTACATTACTTTTGCGGAATACATAGTACATAACAAAAACACACACACAAGGATCGTAATAGTTTAGTGTCTTTGGAAACTCGGAATATAATCTTCTAATCGTGGTAAAAGATCTTCAACATCTCCCATAAAGATCTTCCTTTTTTTATACCTAAAACCTTTATTTATATCCTGGGGAAAAGAAAACATAAAAGGGTGAGCTCAAATTCTCAGTAAGGGTAAACAAAAGAAATATCAATCACATCGTATACACAAGCACATAACTTTTGGAAATCTTAACCTGCAAAAGAGATCATAATTTCATAACATGGGATAAATAATGGCAGTGAAATGTAATCACAATAATCAAAACATTAAACATTAAACTTTGTGGCATACACACATAATCATAGAAAATCATTTCTTGTTAGTCAAGACTCATTGCCAAGACTATCATAGTGGACAAAGTCCCTTTCTGAACCGAGTCACCCTCGTTTCAATCCTGTTTCACTGAACCGGTTCAACCTACCATTCCATCCATGTCTATCTGATGAGATATAAAATCTTTACCCAATGCATTGGAGGGAGATATAGGTCCCACCCATCTCATAATGATGCCATTCTTATGTGTGCCACCAAATCACAAATCATACATCATTGCATAACCCATGTAGTAAAAATGGGATTCTTAAATGACATGACATCATAAAACAATTCATATAAGATAAAGGAATTCATAAAAATATTTCCATCACAACATAATCAAATCCATGTAATAATAGGGATAGAAACAGAACCCTTTATTATCTTAGATGGAAAATAATTTTGATAAATCACTTAAACTCCATTCTTGAGGAAAATTTTCTTTCTACTTCAAAAACACATTTCATTTCTTAACATGTAATAAAATTATACCTAAAAGAAGTTGATTAAAAATAAACCTGAAAACTTTTAAAGGAAGCTTCTTGGAAATAATGTTTTAAAAATCCATTCATGCCGTATAAGTTAAAAAAACATTCTTCTCACACTTTTGTTGGAAAAGTCAAAAAGTACCAAGTATGAAAAAAAATGACAAAAGATTCCTTTCATATCTTTTACTAAAAACTCACCGAAGGGTAAAATTAGATTTAAAAAATTGTAGGTGGATGGAAATAATATAACATATTTAGGAAACATGGATGTGGATGATAAAATACACCCTAGAAAATTTCAAAGTATAAACAATCTCGGATAAAAATGAGATTGTGATATTTCCCGTACCTTAGGTTCGATTTTCTTCGTATGTGTCCGAACCTCCTGTATAATGATTTAAATAATGTCATTGACTTATTACAGAATCATATGCATTGTTATGATATCATATATGGTTCACTTATGACTTCATATTACCCGTTTTGTTGTAAATTCCATGTTAAAGAAGCGTTTTGGGTAAAATTGTTTTATTTATCGTAGGTGTTTTGACTTGCTGTTCTTGACATTATTATTACTTATATCATGATTTACTTACTTCCAGAATATAAAATATGATTTATATATCATATATATTCAGTATATATATATATAATAGATAGATTAATTAAATGAAAAACACCGTTCATGGAGACGGTAGTCCGTACGTACGCATGAACGATGTTTTCCTTTACTTATTGTCTTGAATAAAAGTAAGTAGATGACATAAATATATATCTATACATTAATACAGTAGCTTTATAATGTCATATATTTCATTATTATTTCTTATATATACTTTATAATCATTCTTAAATGGTTAACATGGAGAATGAATCTCATCGCGTCGTGGAGACGGTAGTCCGTACGTACGCACGAGCGATGATATCATTTCCATAATTATTTAATTGAATTGGAGTGGATGATACAATATATAAGAATCAATATTATGTTATAATAACTATGTATAGTTATTCTTTACACCATTATACCCATCCATGTAAGGTGGTGGTGGAAAATAGATTACACCACGGCGTGGAGACTGTATTCCATACGTACGCACGCATGGTGATTTATTTTTCCGTAAGATGGATAGATGGTGAAATAGGGTTGTTTCATACTTATAATAACATATCAGTATATGAGTGATACTGATGTTATTACTTCATAATGAAACAACCTAAGAAGAATAAGTGGAAGAAGAAATAAAGATGAAAGAATCGGTAACGGACATTACCTCTTCTTTGAAGTGCTTCTTTGAGACCTCCTTTTAGGGCACTAAAATGGGTCTTTGAAGAAGACCCGAACCTCTAGGATGTTTCTAGGGAATTGGAGAAGAGAATTTGGCAGGGGATGGCCGAGCTTGAAGGCTCAATGTTGTGTGAGGAAGAGAGGGAGGAGGTGCCCTTTTATAAGGGTGGAGAGGGTCACCTTTGGAATAACTAAAAATATTATTTTATTATAAAGTCAAGTTCGGTTTTAAATAGCTCAAAATTGATTTATTTATAGGCTAAGGTGGGGATGTGTAGAAATCCTCTCATCCAATAGAATTTAGACAAGTTTAGGTTCCTATTTTAACCTTATCATTTAGATTTAACATTAAGTTAAATAATTTTACTTTTACCATGTCTTCTTGTGTTCTTACACTATAAGGTTAATAAACATACTATAAGAAGCCAAAAGAACCCTAAATTGTTTATTAATAATATATATAACCTTATATAAGTCATTTGGCCGAACCGTATATTTTTAGGAATAAAATAACAATTAATAATATAATATTTGTTTTAAAAACTATTTTATGTCAATTTTGACACTATTTAGTAATTGATTTTTGTGAAAATCATAACAGAATGATAAATTCTAAAATAGTTAATTAAATCAATACTAACATGTCATATTAACCTATAAAATTAGTGGAATTCATAAAAAGTCTTAAATTACATTTATTTTGGTATTTATAACATCAATTATGTCAATATTTCATTAATAAGATAATTACTGCATCATCTTTGTGTCATAAATAAATTAAATTATTTGATGTCTAACAATTAAAAATAAAATACCATTATGTAGGAAATCTTTTTATATTTCCAATTAATATTTAAAATCGAATTTATCTTATGTATAACCCTATATTAAAAATGTTTTAGTAAATAAACTTTGATTTTAACTCTTTTAACTCTTCTTTGAATTAAATAATAATAAATGTCCTAATCTAATTAAAGTGGGCCTAAATGGTCATATTTTATTCCTAAGTTTGTTTTTGGTCGAATTACACTTGTCCAATAGAATTAGGACATGTGTTAGGGTAATAATAATATCATTTCTACCCTTAATTAACCTATTTACTTTTAACCGTGGTAAAAAAAGTAAAAAGTTACTATTCACCAAAAACTTATTTTCATCTCATTGAACCACATACTACTTACTGACATCAACCGTGTCTCTCGAATTTTTGAAATTCCACTCACAGAAGCGGTAAAATTAAGTTTTATGAAAAATTTAGTTTTTTTAACTACCACTTAGTGGTTTCACTATTCATCAAAAATTATAAGTTTTTAGAAAAATGCAAAAAATTATGCCTAAGCTATATTTGATATTATGAACTCAAAAATTATTTCTATTTTACCAAATTAAAAAGATATCAGTTGCATTAATTAATTTAAAAATTAATTCCCATCGTCAAAAGGTGTGTTTTTAAGAGATAATAACTATCAAAAGATTGACAGTGGTTTATAACTGGTTTAAATGTGAAATTACATCCAATGACCAACATTGTATTAAATTGTAAAAATATATTCTAAATTTACTTTAAAACCACTCAAATTAATAATTTATCACTATTAATTATTTCGATTGAAAAATTTGTTTTTAATTAAAATTTTGTAATTTTCACAATTCATCAAAATATGAAAGTTATCCGAAAATCACCAAAATTTCACCCTAAGCTAATTTCGATATTCTGAATCCAAAAATGAAGTCCATTTTGAAAAATAAAACTTACAAAATTTCAAAAAGAGGTTATTACTATTCATAACGGCTAGTTTTAATAATATTTTAATAGCATATTGTTGTTTAACGAAGCTTGGTGTTGCGTACAACACACGCTATCGTGGAAGGTCGCGATTGCGTGTAATTCAAGCCAGGTCAGAGATGTGTGTTGTGAAAGCTCCTTTTGGTGTAGTGTATAACACAATAAATTAATGAAATTAAAAATAATATTTTTCATAAAATCTCGTGGTGTTACAATTCGATGGGTCCTTTGTGGTCCAAAGTGGCCACCACCAGGCATTAAGTGACATAATAGTAAGATGGAAGACTGTTCATTTCCATAAACCCATGTCATTATTACCATGCTAGCTCCAGTTTTCCAAATTTTATTTTCATCCCAAAAATTGTATTTTGAATCACTTTTCAACTTCATTTTTTTCTTTTGAATGATTTTCAGGAAAAAAACCAGAAACCAAGTAATTTACAATTTGGTCTTAACATTGTATTTTTGGAGTAAGAGATGAATGGTTCTCAGTTGGAAATTCTGTATCAATTATTTCAAAATGTGAAGAATTAGAAATTTTACTCAGGTGATCATCCACATGTTTCTCATTTCCTGGCCTATCTTTTATTCCAAGGTCAAACTCTTAGATCGTTAGGATCCATATTAATAGCCTTATTTTGGAATCACTTTTCTTGAGTAAGAACCTTATAAAGGAATGGACTGTGAAGATGATGATTTTGGCACCTAATCGATAGGGCCAAAATTTTTGTAAGGCAAAAACCACTTCTAAAAGATCCATTTCAGAAACAGTGTAGTGAGATTGAGTTTTCTCCAATGTTTTTTAGGCCTAATAGATGATATAAGGAAAGTTTTCTCTTCATTGTCAAAGAACAGCCCCAACAGCTCTATCAGAAGCATCACACATCAAATCAAAGGGTAAGGACCAATCTGGGGGTTGGATTATTGGGGAAGATGTAATATCAGTTTTTATTTCAATGAAGTCTCTCTTTAAAACCTCATCTAAATGGAAATTGACATCATTTTTGAGAAACTGAGTGAGTGGGAGGGAAATTTTACTGATGTTATGGATGAATTGCTGATAGAAAATGGCATGACAAAGGAATGAACAGATGTATCGAATAGAAGTGGGTTCAGGAAGTGATTGGATCACTTCAATTTTGGTAGGATTAACTTCAATACCTTATTTTGAAACTATGTTCCATAGAACAATCCCAATTGCAACCATAAAGTGACATTTTTTAAAATTTATCACAAGGTTACACTTGATACAATTATGAATGACTAGAGAGAGGGAATTCAAGAAAGGTTCAAATGGCTCACCATAAATGGTAAAGTCATCCATAAAGACTTCCATGAATTGTTCAATGAATTTAGAAAAGAGACTCATCATACACCTGTTGAATGTTTCAGGAGAATTGCAAAGGCCATAAGGCATTCTCTTATATATATATGTTCTAAAGGGGCAAGTGAAAGTAGACTTTTCATGGTCTTGATTTGCGATTCGGATTTTGAGGTAGCCAGTGTATCCATAATGAAAGAAATAATGTGACTTTACAACTAATTATTCTAGAATTTGATCTAGGAATGGAAGAGTGTAGTGATCTTTTCTTGTTTCAACATTCAATTTCCTATATTCGATGCACACATTCCATTTTTTCATCACTCGAGATGTGACTACCACCCCATGTTCATTTGTGACAACAGTTATCCCACCCTTCTTAAGTACAACATGAATTGTACTAACCCATTCACTATTAGAAATTTGATAGAAAATACCATCTTGAAGAAGATTGGTGATCTTTTCCCTAACTACCTCATGTATGAGTGGATTGAGTCTTCTTTGTGGTTGTTTAATTGGTTTGAATGATTCCACAAGATAGATGTGATGCATGCAAAGAGCAGGGTTGATTCCTGTTATGTCATCTAGGGTCCACCCTAAGGCCTTTTTGTTTTCCTATAACACCTGAACAAGTTTGGACTACTCAGTTTTGGTAATTGAATAAGATATAATTAAAGTAAAAGAGTTTTAATGGAAAATTAATCCGTATTTTAGGTGTTCAGGAAGAGGTTTTAGATCATTATCATCTCTCATTTGTGGGTTAGACCTCTCAGTAATTGATGAAGAGACTTTAGTTGCTTCAAAATCATTTTCCTTAATACTGTCCAAGGTGCAGGAGTAGAGATCATAGATGATGTGGGATTCAAGAGAGTTTTCAATATCCTCTAGATTGATAGAGTCTATGAACTAGTGGTAAACATCAGCTTTACCATTTATGACTTGGTTAATCATGTTGCAGATTTCACAAGATACTTTTTAATCAGAATAGGATAAACATGATGGAATGTGGTTAAATTGACTCTTAGAAGTGTCCTCGGAAGCATGGATTAAAAATATATATTAATCCTCTGATGGGTATCGTATGGCTTGGAAAATGTTGAATTTGGCATGTTGTTCACCAAATTCCATGGATAAGATGCCTGAATAGAAATAAATTTTGGTTCTAGCAGCCATGAGGAATGGTCTTCCTATAATTAAGGGATATTGAGAAGTGTTTGTCTCACCTTCCATGTTATGGACATCGAAATTAGGTTAGAAGATAAGATCATTAACATGAACAAGGACATATTCAATTATACCCTTAGGACATGAAGTGCTTCGATTGGCTAACTGAATGAAAAACCTGTTTGAATTAAGGGGCCTAGACCAATATTGGAGAATGTGGATTTGGGCATGTCATTAATTGAGTCTCTTAAGTCTATGAGTGCATCATCAAAGATAGAACTTCCAATTTGGCATGAATCTGTAAGGGTCCCTGTATGTTTTCACTTTATGGGAATAGACTGATGGGTGGAAACATTTTCAAAGGTCCTATGTTGCCTCTTGTGGGTGCAGAATTCCTTAAGAAACTTGGCATACTTAGGGATTTTTTTTATGAAATATAAGAGAGGAATGTTGACTTCAACATGTCTAAACATGTCGAGCATTTCAGTATCATATCCAAATGACTACATTGGCATAGAGATATCATTTCGAAAAGGAATTGGATTCCTATGTAGAATAGAAGGAGGCGAGGGAATGGATTTAGATTCCTTTTCATGATTATTTTTCTGTCATTTTCTATGTAAATATTCAAAGGAGGGTTGGAGGACTTATCTTGAGGCATATCAATTTTCTCTCCCTATATATGTGAAATTGAATTTACATTACCCTTGGGGTTGGGTAATGGTTTAGTTGGGAGTTGGGAAGAATTAGATTGTTGCTGCTGACTAATGTGGGATGCAAGTTCACCAATATGGGTTTCAATGTTCTTGAGACTAGGATGAAAGAAGGAGTCAAGATCTTCAGAAGCACTTTCCCATGGTTGCTTGGATGAAGTGGCTTGTCCCTGATTTAGATTACCTGGATTTTGGTTTTTGGTAAAGAGATTGTATTGGTTTTGGAATTGGGAAGGCTCACTAGGATAATGGAATCCAAGAGGAGGATTGTTCCTTTTATGTTGAGGAACAGAAGGATAAAGCTGTTAGAAGTTACAAACACCTTTACCAAATTGGTATTGGTTTGGCACTTCAGGAGAGAATTAAAGGGGATGAGATACAGGATTCCCATACATCATGTTAGGGTTATATATAGAAGAGAAAAGCTCCGAATGGGGTTGGTTGAAGTTTCTAACAAACAAACCTGATTATGGAGGGTTTTTGCTCCTCTAAGCATATGCTGCATTGAGATCCATTGGTCCAAATTAATAAGATTGATCCTCTTGATGTTTTGGACATGTGTTATTTGGATGAGATGGAGATTTTTAGATTCCAAAATTTTTGACAGGTCCAGGAATCATTGATTGTGGTGAATACGAGGTTGGTGATTCGGATGCCCCAACTAGTTGTCGCAAAAGACCTGTAAGTTCACTCATCCACTCTATCATCTTGTTTGGATCTATCAATTGATTATATTGGGCTTATTTTAATTGATAATGTCCTCGAGTTTGGATTTATTGTGTGTTTTCATCCATGTTTCTTTTAGGACCTCTTGCATGTACAAGAGTTTTATCAACAAGAGCACCACCAATTATGGCATCAATGAGAGTTCTATGCATAGTCTATAACCCCTCATAGAAGTATTGGATCAAGAGTTGGTAAGGTATTTGGTGATTTGGGCAGGTTGCAATAATATTTTTTTACCTCTCCCAGAATTCATGGACTAATTCACTTGGTAACTGACGGATAAAACTTATTTTTTTTCTGATAGAATCAATACGAGAAGCAGGAAATAATTTCGCTAAGAAGAGTCACTCCATGTCCTTCCATGTGCATATGGAACCAGGAGGAATAATGTAAATCCATGACATGGCAGATTCAGCTATGAAAAAATGTAATGCTCGGAGTTTGATTTGTTCCTTAGAAACCCCTGGACGCTTCATGATAGAGCACATCACGTGGAACTCTTTAAGGTGGAGATGTGGATCCTCACTGGCTAGCCCAGGGAAATGATTGAGAAAATGAATCAAACCCAATATGAGTTTGTTGTCAGCTTCTATGATTGGATATTGAATACCAAAAGGTTGGTAATTCATATTAGGGGAATCAAGTCATATGAGTGTTTTTCCCTAGGATTGGCCATATATAATTCAATTTCTTAGAGGACAATAGGTTCTTGAATTATTTCATTTTGTCATATGTTCCTCTTATGTTGGCGAAATTTTCAGTAAATTTCAGGGTCCAAAAAATCTGAGGGATTTTTTTGGGAGGCTACGGGGAATTCAGAGAGATTTTCGAAGGAAAATGAAGACATTTATTCATTGTGTTTTTTCATTTTATGAATTTTATGAGAAGGTGTGTTTTTCTTTGTGTTTTATTAATCAGCTTTTTTAAAATTATGTTTTTATAATAAAAAAACTAATGACTACTCAAAGCACCATCCCCAGTAAGAGTGCCATTTGAAATTCACAGACGATTTTTTCTTATCGACTGGTCAAAGTTTCGATGCTCTACTAATGTGAATAGCAGCACTCGGGTCGAATCTTCGGTGATGATAGTTTTTAAATATTCGATTGTTTTTAGTTGATTTTATTTTGATTAGGGGGTTTGTTTGTAGAGATTAATTTAAATAATTTATTGATAATAATTAATTTAACAAATTTATAAGGATTTGGGTGAGTTCATATTTAGGGAGTTAAGCTTGTGATATCCTTGAACATTGCTTTATATTGAATTTAAATTAACACCCACTTTACAAGATGACGTTGATTGGAATTCCAAATTATTAATGCATTATTCCAAGCCTAAGACATAACCTAGGGTTCTTAATATAAATTAGATCATGTTGATGGTATTGTATTTATGATTCAAATAATCCATGGAAACCACATGTTAAACAAAACAAGTCATTAATCTATGACATGTTAAATCCAACATACACAATGTTAAATTAAAGAATATTCATCGAGAAAATACTCTCAATCACTTAAAATACATAAATTTTGACTCACACCAATAATAGATTTAATCATCTATTTGGGTGTTTAAAAATCTGGTTATAAGTATTATGATGATTAATTAAGAAGAGAATAAAAAGAATGAGATATGAAAAGAGTGGTGCGTCGAACACACACACACGAACAATGATGATAATTAAAAATGGACGTTCAATTGAATGAGGAAGAAAAATAAGGGAAAATGATTCAACATTATTTATAATATTTTAAGAAAATTAATATGAAACTATAGAAGGTGGACGAGAATAAGAGATATTTAAGAAGAAACTTGCATTAAAATAGAATTACAAAGAAAGGGACTTAAAACATTAAAAAAATGAAGAACACAAAAGTAAAGGTAAACAATTAAAAGAGGAAAGGTCTCTCAAGTAAAACAATGAGTATGGAAGGTCCTCCCAAGCCTCTGGAAGAGCCTTCGTCGTGCTATCCTATCCTCCTTTTCTCTCAAATGCCAACTCCTTCAAGGATAGGAGGGGGATGTATTTATAGCCCAAGGAAGTGGACTGTTGGCATCCCCAATCTATCCCTCCACATGGAACAATAATTTGTACATCCAGATAGCCGAATCTAGTGATATATAGTTCTTCAAAGTTGTATATAATAATTTTTTCCAACTTTTACCAAATGTTGGAGTCATTTGGACATATGGAGCAATCGTTATGGCGGTTTGATTAAACAAAGTTAAACTATCCATTTCAATCCATTCTTTTTCTATGGCCAAACAATGAATGGATTTTGGAATAGTAATTTTCCTACAAATATTAATTTGTTCTTCAACAAAGTCTAACACCTATATCTCCTCTTTCACAGTGAAAATTCCCAGCTTTATTTGAGAAATATATTAGGATACATGTCTTGAATACTGTACTGATTTTAATTCCCGTCAAGAATGGTGTGATGAGTTTAAATGAATCAGTTTGGCCCATTTATTTTGGATATGGGCTTTGAAATTTTTATCCAATATTCCTTACATCTCCCCCTGAACCTTTTAGGAGAAAGAAATCATTTGGAATTCCTAATTATTCCCAATAATAAAATCTTCATGGTTGGTCCATTTTCATCACAGAATTTGTAGGCCTTCATGTGTGGTCCATATGGGCCATCAAATTTAAAAATTGTCCCATGATCCCTTCTATTGAAATGTTGGATATTAAATTAAGAATCCTAAAAAATAAGAACCTCACAATTTGAATTAGTTGTGTGATAGTTATAAATAAAATAGTAAACTTACTTAATTGGACTACTTCTAAAAATGCCTATAAATTATACTTAGTATTAAAACATTAATATTTCACAAAAAATATGCACATTTCATAAAAAACAATGAAAGTTAGAATATAATAAGTCATGAAAAAATTAATAACATCAACATCTATATCATTTTTGTTAAATAATTACTTTGAGAAGTATGGAATTTTATATTTTACCTAGGATCTGTAATTTCATATAGATTCATCCAAGGTCGGTGGGTGTAATCCTTGGGCCAACAGATATGATCATGTATAATACCGAATAACTCTATGTGTAAGAGTATATTCAAGATGAATCTAAATCAAGGCTAGATACTATTGGAGGTATGTTATTTATATTTTATTATATTGGGTTATCTTTGTTTTAAATATGTGATACTCTTTCTTTTATATCATATAATCTAGTATACATGTTGGGATTTCATTCATAACTTATTCCATTCTTCATGGATCTTTTCAAACATTTGGGAAAGAGGTCGGAATAAGGTTTCTGATGTACCACATGTCAGGTGATGTTGGTTGACATTATGGTGGATTGGGAAATCCTAGTGCATGATCATGACATCAAAGAGATGATTATCATAATGGATTTGTTGATTTGTGTCTTGGACTAGTTATATTGTCATCATCATCAGGATTAGTCAAAATCTTCTAATGGGTTTAGTCAGATATTATAGGGTCACCGAGTCTCTAGATATGGAATTATAGCACCAGTTGTTCCTTCTAGTATGGTAATATTGTTTCAGATTTCATTAATTTTTCTTGATTCGGTTTACAAATAATGGGGAGGAAAAATTATAGAATATTGTAATGAATACCATAGGGTCATTCCAGATGACTTTTCTGGTTTTCCTCCACAGATATAGGTGTAGCTTACTATTCACATACTCCCTAATATGTTTCTTATTTCTATTTCATCCTACTATATAAAACCTGCTGAGTTAGTGGAACATAAGTTCCATCATGAGAACTTAGAGGAAAAGGGATTTATTCATAATATATTGCCACCACGAGCTTCACTTGTGCTCTTTGAAATGGTGGAATAAGGAATCCATTGATTTTTTATTCATTATAAAATGTTGAATAAGATTACCTATAAAAACAAATATGATTTTATATTTCATCTTAATCTATTTAATTAGTTTAAAGGGGTTTAATGGGTTTGTAATATTGACATGTGGTTAGAGTACGACTAGTTGAGAGTTGAAAATATGATATATATATATATATATATGATAGAGTTTAGGTGTTGATATGGGAATTCGATGTTTTTAATTATTCCACTTGTTGTCAATAATGATCTTATGGTGTTTAATTCATTGATGAAGCTGATCATTCATTTTTTCTTAGACTATTTTGTTTTTCGGTTCATAGATGATATTTTGGTCTTCCCTATATAAGAGAAGGATCCCAAGGAAAATATGGATATAATTCATTGAACATGAATAAAATTAATCACTAAGGAAATATATCCAAGTGATATTTTTGGTATTTGGGAACAGAAATATTTGATCCATTTGTTATCTATGAGGGGAATCTGAGTAGATCAAGAAAAGGTACCTACAGTCTTTTCCAAGTATCAGCTCAAAATTGGGTTTTATATCTAAATATTCTTGAGTTTTACTAGTTACTATAGATTACTTGTTCATGATAACTCCATGATAACTTATTCAATGATAGATTTGACACATAAGGGTGTAAAGATTGAACGGAATGAATAGTGTCACTTATATTTTTAGGATATGAATTTGACAATGACTTTATCACTAGTTTTGATTCATTAAGTGTGGGGATTGGGTTATGATTTTTTTGTGATTCTATTTTTTATGGGATTGGGAAGTTAATTGATTAATAAGAAACATTTGTGCCTTATGGCACTCACCTGTTACCCTTTAATGTGATGAACTACCCTTCCCATGATCTTCAGTTCTAAGTGGTTATGAATTCACTCAAAACATGGTGTCAATATCTTTTTGGGTAGAATATTATAGTTAATTCAGATCATGAGATCCTAAATAAAATTTTATCTCAGTGGGATATTAATTTTTTATAAAGACATTGTGTATAGTATCATTAGAATTTTGATATTCGTATTTATTATAATATTTGGAATGGGAATTTTTTTTCGGATTCATTGACATGAAAATAACTAACACAAGCTATCAAAGAATCAGTTGATAACTAGTCCTTAATGTGTATATTTGATAATTTGATCATGGATTTGGGATAGGCTGGTGGATTTTTTTGGCTTAAATGAGGGTGTACACATACGTAGATGAGTAGTTTCTTCTTAATAAGACAACTGGCACTGAGTTCCATTCCTTTAGTGAAATCCCTTATGGTGGAGAGACATTAGGTGAGTGTTTATGGTAACTTAGTGGATCTTTTTTCATTTATTTTAGGTTAGTTGTTATATTTTACCTATGGTCTGAGTTGGTGGATAATGTAAAATATTTTTGATGGTCTATTCACCCTCGGGATACCATGATATATCATTATTTAGGATATCATTATTGGTGGATGGGAATGGGGTTGTCTATTGGAGATTTTATTTCATGATATCTCTCTTTCCATTTAATTATTGTATAATACGAGAGACCTATTGGTTTGATGCATCCCTCCCCAATTCTAGTATGGATCTTGATTGAGATTTTGATATATAGTTTCATTAGTTTTAAACAAAAACATGTTTAAAATATTTTTAATTAGGTGATAAAAACTATTTCAAGAAATCAGATCATTTCATACCTATCAAAGAGATGATGAAAGTGGAATAGTTTGGTGACATGTATGTAATAGAGATTTGTAGAATCCATGGGGTACCTTCTAATGTAGTGTCTAATAGGGATACAAGGTGCACATATAGATTATGTAAATGATTGTAGGAGGTCATGGGTTCCTAGAATAAATTAATAACAACATGTCTATCATATATGGGTGTAGACACAAAGTCAGATATTCAGGTTTGAGAAGATATTCTATGGGCTTAGATTCCTTTTGTCAAATTATATTGGGAAAAGAATTTACATTTAGTTTATTTTTCCAATAAAAATTGTTATCAGTCATCATTATAGATGGTCCCCTTAATGACTATGTATGAGAAGCCATATAGATCCCCCTTTTGTTGGGAAGAGTTGGGATAATGGTCTTTGGTTGGGCCCAGTGTTGTTCAGGAGATGACAATGATAGTTCAGTTGAACCAAATTAATTTTATCACAGTATGTAGTCATCAAAAATATTTTTTGGACTATATTTATTGGACTATGGAGTTTGAGGATGGTGATGTGGACTTTCTAAATGCTTCACTAAGCTTGGAACATTGTTAGTTGGGTATGTTGGGTTAGTTGGAACTGAGGCTTTGTGGGCCTTATTGATAACATTGATCAAATAGGGAAGTTGACTTATAGATAAGGATTATTGTCTATATTTACTTCTATTCACGAAATGTTTCATGTTCCTCAGTTGATGAGATATACATTAGATCATAACTATGAGATTATATGGTATTGTTATGATTTTGATCCTGATACCACTTGGGTTGACTAGCTAGTTCAAATTATGGATCGTTATGATTATGTAGTGAATTGTAATATGATCTCCATGTTCTGGGTACTGTGGTAGTCCAGACATGATATTCATAAGACATGGGATTGGGAGGTATTGATGAGGTAGTACCGGCCTTATATTTTTTCATATCTAGTATGATGAGGTATTTTTTTTTGGGAAATGGTGTTTATGGATGAGAGATTATAAAAAATTATTTAATTTCATAAATGTATGTTTAATTTTTTTTGTTTTTCTTTTTAAATTGGTTGATAAATGGTGAAAAGAAATTGTGAGGGTACTTATAATGATGATGTTTGTTAATTTTTTTTAATTTTCATCTTGAACTAGTAGTTTCTACTATTCTCTGATGAATTTCACACTATGTAATTATAGTACCCACCATCTAATCGACACTGGGTAGCATTCATGAACAAGATACATAGAATGAGTGGTTCACAAATAGTGTAATAGGTTCACTTTTATAAAGGAAATGTTTTGGTATTTATTAAAAAGTTATGGGTTTTTTCAACATATATGAGATTCATGGATTTCATGACATAAATGGAATTATATGACATGTAATTATAGAGGGATGGGTTTTAATATATCTTTTATGATGAATTTTCATCAAATGCATTGGAATCCCTTTTTAATCATTTATTAAAGTCTCTCATGGTCTATTTTGGGTGACTCCCTCCTATATGGATGTAACACCCCGAGATTTTATGAAAAATATTCTTTTTAATTTCATTAATGTCTTGTGTTGTACGCTACACCAAAAGGAGCTCGCACAACACGCATCTTTGAATTGCCTTGCATTACACGTAATCACGGCCTTCCTCGATAGCATGTGTAGTACGCAATACCGAGTATCACTAAACAACGATATGCTATTAAAATACTATTAAAATATTCGTTATGAATAGTAATAACCACCTTTTAAAATTTTAGAAATTTTATATTTAAAAATGGAATTCATTTGTGGATTCGGAATTTCGAAATTAGCTTAGGGTGAAATTTTGGTATGTTTCGGATAACTTTTATCTTCTGATGAATAGTGAAAATTACTAAATTTTAATTAAAAACAACTTTTTTAGTCAAAATAATTAATAGTGATAAATTATTAATTTTAGTGGTTTTAAAGTATATTTAGAACATATTTTTACAATTTAATACAATGTTGGTCATTGGATGTAATTTCACATTTAAACCAGATATAAACAAGTGTCAAGCTTTTGATAGTTATTATCTCTTAAAAACACGCTATTTGTTTTGACGACGAGAATAAATTTTTAAATTAGTTAATCTAACTGATATGTTTTGAATTTGATAAAATAGACATCATTATTTAATTCATAATATCAAATATAGCTTAGGCCTAATTTTTGGTATTTTTCTGCAAACATTCATTTTTTGATGAATAGTGAAACCACTAAGTGGTAGTTAAAAAAAACTGAATTTTTCATAAAACTTAATTTTACCGCATTTGTGAGTGGAATTTCGAAAATTCGAGAGACAAGGATAATATCAAGGACTAAAATGTGGTTTAATGAGATGAATATAATTTTTGGTGAATAGTAACTTTTTACATTTTTTACCACGGTTAAAAGTAAATAGGGTAATTAAAGATAAAAATGATATTATTATTACCCTAACACATGTCCTAATTCAATTGGACAAGTGTAATTCGACCAAAAACAACCTTAGGAATAAAATATGACCATTTAGTCCCACTTGGAATAGATTAGGACATTTATTATTAATTTATTTAAAGAAGGGTTAAAATAGTTAAAATCAAAGTTTAATAAGTAAATAATTCTTAATATAGGGTTATACATAAGATAAATTCGACTATAAATATTCATTAGAAAGATAAAATTATTTCCTACATAATGATATTTTATTTTTATTTTTAGAGTTTAAATAAGTTAATTTATGTATGACATAATGATGATGTAGTAAATATCTTATTAATGAAATATTGACATAATTGATGTTATAAATACCCAAATAAATGTAATTTGAGACTTTTTATGAATTCAAAAACTTTTATATGTTAATATGACATGTTAGTGTTGATTTAATTAACTTTTTTCGAACAAATCAGTCTGTTATGATTTTTACAAAAATCAATTACCAAATAGTGTCAAAATTGATATAAAATAGTTTTTAAAACAAATATTATATTATTAATTGTTATTATATTCCTAAAAATCTAAGGATCGGACAAATGACATAGATAAGGTTTTATGTATTAATAATAAACAACTTGGGGTTCTTTTGGCTTGTTATAGTAAGTTTATTAACCTTATAGTGTAAGAACACAAAATGACACGGTAAAAGTAAAATTATCTAACTTAAAGTTAAAACTAAATGATAAGGTTAAAATAGTAAACTAAACTTGTCCAAATTCTATTTAATGATAGTATTGCGATCCATCCCCACCTTATATTCGAAATAACTCAATTTGGAGCTATTAAAAACCAAATTTGACTTTATAATAAAATAATAGTGTTAGTTATTCCAAAGGTGCCCCTCTCCTCCCTTATAAAAGGGCACTTCCTCCCTCTCTTCCTCACACCACTTTGAGCCTTCAAGCTCGGCAAACCCCTAAAAAATTATCTTCTCCACTTCCCTATCAACATCATAGAGGTTCTGGTCCTCCTCAAAGTCCAATTTTAATGCCCTAAAAGGAGATCTCAAAGAGGCGTTTCAAAGAAGAGGTAATGTCTGTTACCGATTCTTTCAACTTTATTTCTTATTCCATTTCTTCTTCATAGGTTGTTTAATTTTGAAGTAATAACATCAGTATCACTCATATACTGATATGTTATTATAAGTATGAAACAACCCTATTTCACCATCTATCCATCCTACGGAAAATGAAATCACCGCGCGTGCGTACCTATGGAATACCGTCTCCACGCCGTGGTGAAATCTATTTTCCACCACCACCTTACTTAGATGGGTATAATGGTGTAAATAATAACTATATATGATTATTTTAAATGGATAGTGATTCTGAAATAGTATACATACACTCCAATACAGCCCCACGATCATGAGAATGATATCATCGCTCGTGTGTACGTACGGACTACTGTCTACACGACGCGATGAGATTCATTCTCCACTTTAACCATTTAAGAATGATTATAAAGTATATATAAGAAATAATAAATAAATATATGACATTATAAAGCTACTCGATTAATGTATATATGTATTTCATCTACTTAATTCCATTCAACTCAATAAGATAACGAAAACAGCGTTCATGCGTACGTACGACCTAACGTCTCCATGGACGGTGTATTTATTTCCATTTACTTATTTATTATATATATGTATATTCTGAATATATATTATATATAAATCATGTTTTATATTCTGGAATTAATTAATCATGATCTATGTAATCATATGAATAATTACAAGTCAAAATACGGATGACAAATGAAACAATTTTACCCAAAACGCTCTTTAACATTGAATTTACAAAAGAATGGGTAAACTAAAGTCATAATTGAACCATATATGATTCCATAACAGTGAGTATGATTCTGGAATAAGTCAATGACATTATTTAAATCATTATACATGAGGTTCAGACACTTACGAAGCAAATCGGACCTAAGGTAAGGGAAATATCACAATCTCATTTTATCCGAGATTGTTTATACTTTAGTATTTACTGGGGTGTATTTTATCATCCAAATCCATGTTTCCTCAATATGTAATATTATTTCCATCCACCTAAAATTTTTTAAATCCAATTTTACCCTTTGGTGAGTTTTTAGTAAAGGATATTAAAGGAATGTTTTTTCGTTTTCGTACGAGGCACTTTTTGACTTTTCCGACAAAAGTATGAGAAGAATGTTTTTTAACTTATACGGCATTAATGGATTTTTTAAAACATTATTTCGAAGAAGTTTGCTTTACAGGTTTTCAATTATATTTTTAGACAACTTCTTTTAGTTTAAAATTGTATGAAATGTTAAAAAAGTAAAATGTTTTTGAAGTAGAAAGGATATTTTCCTCAAGAATGGAGTTCAAGTGTTTTATCAAAATTATTTTACATCTAAGATAATATAGGGTTCTGTTTTTATCCATATTATTAAATTGATTTTATTATGTTGCGATGGAATTATTTTTATGAATTCCTTTATCTTATATGAATTGTTTGATGATGTCACGATGTTTAAGATTCCCATTTTTATTACATGGGTTATGAAATGATGTATGATTTATGATTTTGTGGCACGCATAAGAATGGTATCATTATGAGATGGGTGGGACCTATATCTCCCTCCAATGAATTGGGTAAAGATTTTATTTATCATGAGATAGACATGGCTGGAATGGTAGGTTATACAGGTTCAGTGAAACAGGACTGAAACGAGGAGTGATCTCTGTTCAGAAAGGGAATTTTTCCACTAAGATAGTCTTGGGAATGAGTCTTGACTAAAGAGAAATGATTCTCTATGATTATGTGTGTATGCCACAAAGTTTCATGTTTTATGTTATGATTATTGGGATTTCATTTCACTACTATGATTTATCCCATGTTATGAAATTATGCTCTCTTTTGCAGGTTAAGATTTCCAAAATGTTATGTTCTTATGAATATTATGTGATTGATATTTATTTTGTTTACCCTTACTGAGCAATTGATCTCACCCTTTTATGTTTTATTTTCCCCAAGATATAAATAAAGGTTTTAGGTAAAAAAAGGAAGATATTTTTGGGAGATGTTGAAGATCTTTCCCCACGATTAGAAGATTATATTCCGAGTTTCCAAAGACAGTAAACTATTAGGATCCTTGTGTGTGTGTGTTTTTGTTATGCACTAAGTATTCCGAAAAAGTAATGTAATGTCCATGTACGTCAAGTTTCAGGTCTCTAAAGTTGGTATCAGAAGGAAGTTTTAGTCATCCTTTGGAAACTAGGACGCGAAAATGTTAGTGAGATCCCTAGAGATATTTCTAAGGTATGTCTAGGGATGTCCCTAACGATAAGTATACGTATAGGATATAGTCCTAGAATTATGGTAACGATATTAGATTAAATAAAAGATGTTATATATTGAAGTTACTCCCCCTTTATTATGATTTTTTCTTCTCACACTATTCTTTTTGGGTTTTAGAAAATTGTTGGGAACAAGATGATTCACGATAATGGAGGATATAATGGACAATTGAATGATATTATTCATGAGCAACCAAATGAAATGGGATTTGGAAGTCCAAAAATCATTATTATGCCAAATCAGCAATCTCATAATATGATCAATAAAGTAAAATTTGGTAAGTTTCCTGACTTGGCTAATAAGAGAAAGATGGAGTTTCATGATGATCATAGAGGAAAGAAAGTTCAATTTCCCCTATGTAAATCATGTGGGAAGAGGCATCAAGGAGAATGTTTCAAAGGAACTGGAAGATGCTTTGGGTGTGGAAAAGAAGGACACAAATCCAGTAGGTTGAAAGGAAAAGGTTCAGTTAACACTAGGGATGAGGATAATGGTATTTCTACGACATCAACAATGGTTAAATGTTTTAAATGTGGAATGTACGGGCATTATGCAAACCAATGCCCTAAGGGAAAGTCTCATGAAGAGAATCAGTTTGTTCATACAGGTAGTATTTATGTTTTTGGTGATGAAGAGACTACAAATGATATGTGAGATGAAAGAATTGTTGAAGCTCGGTCAATGGTTTAAGAATTTAGTGGAATGATTACATGTTTATCATGTGTAATGTTTTATAAGTAATCTCATGGTACTATGGAATAAAGATACATCTAAGGATTGTTACAGTGTTGTATTTCCTTGAGTTTTGAAAGTGTATGATTAATGGTACCATTATCCATGAAAGGTTATTCAGATATTTTTGGAATGTAGATGATATGCGCATAATGAAGGGATAAGTAGAAAATTAAATGTTTGATAGTATTCATGAGCTCATAACTGATATAAGGAGAAGGTTATATCATGGTTTGAGTATATAGAATGTTTGGATTTTGGTATGTGGAAAGAGTTAACTTTTGACTGCATTCATGTTTTCACTAAGGTTCAATGGGTATTCATTCCTCAAGAGAATACATGATTAAGGTATTCACATGTTTGTAATTTGACCAACAATTCATATCTTATTATATAAGGGGATCAATGATGGTATTAAAACATGGTAAAAATTTTCACTATATTAAAAGAGTGGACTGCAGTATTATGGATAAGCCTAATGATTGGAATGGATTATGTTGGAAATAAGTTAGTATTGTTTAAGGATAAATTTTTTTTTATATTGTTGATGGGATGTTATAGTAATATAGCTTTAGAAAAAGGACAACCTGCAGGATGAGCGACAGCCCATCACGTCGGACAAGGCTGTGGGAATCGAACCCACAACCGAAGTGCGACTAGCCATTATCACCTACCACTGGCCTACAGGAAGTCCCTGGTTAGTAGAAACCAGATTTATTTTATTAACCGGTATGATATATGAAGTATAAGTTCATTTTTGGAACCATATACGATTAATCTAACCATAAGATGGACTTATAACTTTTGATAACCTTTTTTTGAAATAGATGGAATGACCCATCCTTCTATCACATGATCTACTAACACATCACGAATAAAAAATTCAACTTCAATTCTTGAAGGGATGAAGTGGAAATTTCTCAATTCACGAACAACAGTGAGATTGTACCAAAAACATGTAAGTATTTCTTTTAATTCATCAACTTTAGGGAAATGATCTTGAAAACCAAAAATGTTGTCCTAGTGCTCTTATATCTGATGAATCAGAAGGTACCTTAGATCGTCACAAATTAATGGCTTTGTGATTGCTGGCTTTTCCATAGCCATGTTCTCTACCACTCTCCATCAGAACATGATGGTTAGATTTTTCTTCCATATCCACATTTTCACCTATGTTCTCCTACGTGGAAACCCAGTGATGAGTTAATTTGGGTAACCGTTACATCTCATACTTTAGTTTTGAAAGCCATGTTTTTGTATTCCTTTTTACAATGTGGGTTTCTATTAAAGAAACTTTTGAGTAGTAAACCATTTATAACCCCAATTAATTTCGAGGGCGAAATTCATTTTAAGGGGGGTAGAATGTAACACCCCGAGATTTTATGAAAAATATTCTTTTTAATTTTATGAATGTCTTGTGTTGTACGCTACACCAAAAGGAGCTTGCACAACACACTTCTTTGACTTTCAATGCATTACACGCAATCGATACCTTCCTCGATAGCGTGTGTAGTACGCAATACCGAGTTTCACTAAACAACAATATGCTATTAAAATACTATTAAAACTAGCCATTATGAATAGTTATAACCACCTTTTAAAATTTTAGAAATTTTATCTCTCAAAATGGACTTCATTTTTGGATTTTGAATATCGAAATTAGCTTAAGGTGAAATTTTGGTACGTTTTGGATAACTTTCATATTCTGATGAATAGTGAAAATTACTAAATTTTAATTAAAAACAAATTTTTTAATAAAAATAATTAATAGTGATAAATTATTAATTTGAGTGGTTTTAAATTATATTTAGAATATATTTTTACAATTTAATACAATGTTGGTCATTGGATGTAATTTCACATTTAAACTAGATATAAACAAGTGTCAATCTTTTGATATTTATTATCTCTTAAAAACACGCTATTTGTTTTGACGATGGGAATTAATTTTTAAATTAGTTAATGTAACTGAAATGTTTTGAATTTGATAAAATAGAAATCATTTTTGAATTCATAATATCAAATATATCTTAGGCCTAATTTTTGGTATTTTTCTGGAATCTTTCATTTTTTGATGAATAGTGAAACCACTAAGAGGTAGTTAAAAAAAACTGAATTTTTCATAAAACTTAATTTTACCACTTCTGTGAGTGGAATTTCGAAAATCCGAGAGACATGGTTAATATAAAGGACTAAAATGTGGTTCAATGAGATGAAAATAATTTTTTGTGAATAGTAACTTTTTACTTTTTTTTTACCACGGTTAAAAGTAAATAGGGTAATTAAGGGTTAAAATGATATTATTATTACCCTAACACATGTCATATTTCTATTGGAAAATTTTAATTAGACCAAAAACAACCTTAGGAATAAAATATGACCATTTAGGCCCACTTGGAATAGATTAGGACATTTATTATTAATTTATTTAAAGAAGGGTTAAAATAGTTAAAATCAAAGTTTAATAAGTAAATAATTTTTAATATAGGGTTATACATAAGATAAATTCGACTATAAATATTAATTAGAAAGATAAAATGATTTCCTACATAATGATAGTTTATTTGTAATTTTTAGACTTTAAATAATTTAATTTAGTTATGACACAATGATGATGCAGTAAATTTCTTATTAATGAACTATTGACATAATTGATGTTATAAATACCCAAATAAAAGTAATTTGAGACTTTTTATGAATTCCAAAAATTTTATATGTTAATATGACATGTTATTGTTGATTTAATTAACTTTTTTAGAACTAATCATTCTGTTATGAATTTTACAAAAATCAATTACCAAATAGTTTCAAAATAGACATAAAATAGTTTTTAAAAAAATTATTATATTATTAATTGTTATTATATTCCTAAAAATCTAAGGTCCGGCCAAATGACTTAGATAAGGTTATATATATTACTAATATACAACTTGGGGTTCTTTTGGCTTGTTATAGTATGTTTATTAGCCTTATAGTGTAAGAACACAAAAAGACACGGTAAAAGTAAAATTATCTAACTTAAAGTTAAAACTAAATGATAAGGTTAAAATAGTAAATTAAACTTTTCCAAATTCTATTGGATGATAGGATATAGACCCAAACCCACCTTAGCTTATAAATAACTAAATTTGGAGCTATTAAAAACCGAATTTGACTTTATAATAAAATAATAGTTTTAGTTATTCCAAAGGTTCCCCTCTCCTCCCTTATAAAAGGGCACTTCCTCCATCTCTTCCTCACACCACATTGAGCCTTCAAGCTCGGGAATCCCCTGAAAAATTATCTTCTCCACTTCCCTAGAAACATCATAGAGGTTTTGGTCTTCCTAAAAGGCCAATTTTAATTCCCTAAAAGGAGATCTCAAAGAGGCGCTTCAAAGAAGAGGTAATGTCCGTTTCCAATTCATTCAGCTTTATTTCTTCTTCCACATCTTCTTCTTAGGTTGTTTCATTTTGAAGTAATAACATCAGTATAACTCATATAATGATATGTTATTATATGTATGAAACAACCCTATTTCACCATCTATCCATCCTACGGAAAACGAAATCACCGCGCGTGCGTACGTACAGAATATCGTCTCCACGCCGTGGTGAAATATATTTTCCACCACCACCTTACTTGGATGGGTATAATGGTGTAAATAATAACTATATATGATTATTATAAAGTGATATTGATTCTTAAATAGTATACATACACTCCAATACATCCCCATGATCATGAGAACGATATCATCGCTCGTGCGTACGTACGGACTACCGTCTCCACGACGCGATGAGATTCATTCTCCACTTTAACCATTTATGAATGATTATAAAGTATATATAAGAAATAATAATTAAATATATGACATTATAAAGCTACTGGATTTATTTATATATGTAAGTCATCTACTTAATTCTATTCAACTCAATAAGTAAACGAAAACAGCGTTCATGCGTACGTACGGCCTACCGTCTCCATGAACGGTGTATTTCTTTCCATTTACTGATTTATTATATATATGTATATTCTGAATATATATTATATATAAATAATGTTTTATATTCTGGAATTAAGTAATCATGATCTATGTAATCATATGAATAATTACAAGTCAAAACACGGATGACAAATGAAACAATTTTACCCAAAACGCTCTTTAACATGGAATTTACAAAAGAATGGATAAAATAAAGTCATATGTGAACCATATATGATACCATAACAGTGAGTATGGTTCTGGAATAAGTCAATGACATTATTTAAATCATTATACAGGAGGTTCAGACACTTACGAAGCAAATCGGACCTAAGGTAAGGGAAATATCACAATCTCATTTTATCTGAGATTAGTTATACTTTAGTATTTACCGGGGTGTATTTTATCATACAGATCCATGTTTCCTCAATATGTAATATTATTTCCATCAAACTAAAATTTTTTAAATCCAATTTTACCCTTTGGTGAGTTTTTAGCAAAGGATATGAAGGGAATCTTTTGTCGTTTTTCGTACGAGGTACTTTTTGACTTTTCTGACAAAAGAATGAGAAGAATGTTTTTTTAACTTATACGGAATGAATGGATTTTTTAAAACATTATTTCCAAGAATATTCCTTTACAAGTTTTCAAGTATATTTTTAAAAAACTTATTTTAGTTTAAAATTGTATGACATGTTAAAAAAGGAAAATGTTTTTGAAGTAGAAAGGATATTTTCCTCATGAATGGAGTTCAAGTGTTTTATCAAAATTATTTTCCATCTAAGATAATATTGGGTTCTGTTTTTATACCTATTCTTACATTGATTTGATTATGTTTCGATGGAATTATTTTTATGAATTCCTTTATCTTATATGAATTGTATGATGATGTCACAATGTTTAAGATTCCCATTTTTATTACATGGGTTATGAAATGATGTATGATTTATGATTTTGTGGCACACATAAGAATGATATCATTATGAGATGGGTTGGACATATATCTCACTCCAATTCATTGGGTAAAGATTTTATATCTCATGAGATAGACATGGCTGGAACGGTAGGTTATACCAGTTCAGTGAAACAGGACTGAAACGAGGAGTGAACTCGGTTCAGAAAGGGACTTTGTCCACTAAGATAGTCTTGGAAATGAGTCTTGACTAATAAGAAATGATTCTCCATGATTATGTGTGTATGCCAAAAAGTTTCATGATTTAAGTTATGATTATTAGGATTTCATTTCACTACTATGATTTATCTCATGTTATAAAATTATGCTCTCTTTTGCAGGATAAAATTTCCAAAATGTTATGTTCTTATGAATATGTTGTGATTGATATTTCTTCTGTTTTCCCTTACTGAGCATTTGAGATCACCCTTTTATGTTTTATTTTCACCAGGATATAAAGAAAGGTTTTAGGTAAAAAAGGAAGATCTTTTTGGGAGATGTTGAAGATCTTTCACCATGATTAGAAGATTATATTCTGAGTTTCCAAAGACACTAAACTATTACGATCCTTGTGTGTGTGTTTTTGTTATGTACTAAGTATTCTGCAAAAGTAATGTAATGTCCATGTACGTCATGCTTCGGGTCTCTACAATGGAACAATTCATTTTGTAATTAATCACCATTATGGTTGGGATTCCTACCTGTGGTTATGTTATTATTCTAGATCTTATATTATTTTTGGTACTTATATGGATTTAGAAATGGATTTGTGTTTGGATACTTTATTAAATCAATCCATGTAAAATTCTTTTTATTCCTTGTCTTTCTAAAGTTATTCTCTTTGTTTCTAGTCACTGTTGCCGAAAGAAGCTAGTTTTAACCTTTTTTGAGGTTGGATTTTCTATAAAAGTTGTAAATTTTTGGAATTTCATGTTATTCTTAATAAAATCCTTTTTGGTTAATCATTTATTTGATGTGATAACTGGATTCAAATGATTTCTTGGAAATGGAAAATATGTTCACAGTTGGGGTTTTCGTTGAAAATAGATTTTTATTGTTTGGAAATGGGGTCTCAAACATAAATGTTGATTGGCTTCGATATGATTTTTTTTCAAAGTTTGACCATATTTTTATAAAATTATATGTAAAATTGAACATAGGAATCTTTTATTGAATAATTAAAGTGTATTTGGTATCCTTATAGTGTTTTAAAACACCAGGATGTAACATTTTATAATATCAAATTGTAAGACTCGATTTCTGGTTGACCTAACATTATGCCTATTTAGTACTTTTTGTGTATGGTAAACAATGTCCCAGTGTTTATATCCTATATTTGAGGATATTTTCCAATTTTTTTTATTTATCACTATATGTGTTTATCATGGAATGTTGCTCATATTATTTTGTACAAGTTTGTATCATATAAGATTGTTTTATAATTTGTTTTATAGATATGATTATAAATGTAAAACCCATGATTCATGGATATTTAATTCCATTTTATATCTTAGCCTTTTCAAATTTCTTATTTTAGAATATTAAATAAAATGATAAATTGTAATATTATTTATAAATTCGATTTATTTATAAAAATTCATCATATTATTTTTAAATTGTTTTGATGTTTTATATTCATGATATTAGACCATGTGTAGAAACTATAGTGGTATCCTTTTGGGATTTGTATTATACCCCAATTATTCCTTTTAGTGTTTTTAGATATTTAATTTGTGGATTAAGGTAATGGAAAAAACATCTTGTATCATGATTTCTTATATGGTTCCTATTTATTTCAGTTTGGGATGGTCTAGTGGTGACTGTTTGTAATATAAGGACTTGAATTACCTCCCTGTTTATCCTGTATTGGATTGGATTGTATGTATTTTTTCTTATCTCTTAAATTTCAATATTTTTATATGGTTTTATGCCTTTTTTACTTATATTCAATGCTTGTTTTTACTATCCTATTTAACCAATATTTCAAGATGGGTCGGTTTCGGTGTCTTGTCTAGTTATCTTGGGTTGGTTCTTTATACACTGTCAATCATTCATAAAATAGGAACATGGAACCCATTTTGAGAAATTAAATTCATGTATTAATTTTTTTAATTACTAGGGAATATATATCCACATTTATATTATATATTAAAAATAAAAAATGGGATCTTTTAGGGAAACCAGTTAGTGGTGGTGACTTTTCTATAAAATTAATTTGAGTTTCATGCAAAAGGTATGGAAAAATATAATGAAACATAAAGGAATTCATATAGTCATTTGTGGGTGAAATCGGTAGAGGATATAGATTAGAACATAGACAAAAACAATGTTTCATAGAAAATGTAAATGTTTTCTACTGCAGGTGAAAAATAGAATCAAATTTTTATTGATATTTTATATTTATAGTTAGTTCATATACATGTAGATTGAAGCCATATACTATTATCATTGAATTCACATATTAATAAATAAATAATAACCTTAATATTTAGATCAAAATCATTTTTGAATATTGATTAAATAATTGGTATCAAGAGTTATTATACCTTTTATTCTACATTGTGTCAGGTTTGTATTTCATAATATTTCCCCCATTATCAAATAATTACAATCAAAATCCAATAACATAAATCATTTAAAATTCTATATTTACTGAGATTTGGTTTTTTGGGAAACCATATATTCCTCTTTATTGTGATATTGTATCGTTATATCCCTTTATCCCTCAGATAAAAAATTCATCCATTGGGACACCACAATAAAATTTTATGTTCAACTCCATTGGATGACATATAGTAATCTATTTTCCAAATAGAATATTTTTTTATAAATTTTATTATATTCCAAATGATCCTTCTAAAAAAAATTTATTTTTTCAGTAATAGGGCACTCAATAAATTTATAACTACATTCATCAATGTTAATTTTCAATAATTAATAAGTTAGTATTTTATACTAATAATATAGAAAAAGTAATTTTATAATTTAATTTTAGAATCATATATTAAATTGAATCGTTTTTGTTATAGGATATAACAATCAAATCATCTTTTCAGTTCTAACCACCAATATGAACAATGCAATGAATAAATTGGTCGTTACATAAATCATGGGTCATTAAAATAGATTTTATATATATTTTCAATTTTCCCAACATTTTTCTAATTCTATTATAATAAAATGGGAAACATATTAAAATGGATTGAATAAAAATAAACATTATTTTTATAAAAAAATAATTTTATCTTCATAATATTTTATTATTTACAAAACATTTGTGATGATATATCAGAATTTGGAACAAACATATAATTTGAATGATAAAAAATCTATACCCCCATATATTTGCAGTCTATAAATCCATTTGAAAATGTTCATTGAAAATAACCTTTACACCAATAATATTTGAAAAGTGTAGAGCAAAAAATACAAATGACTGATTAGAGAAACAAAAATATATTTATTGAAAACCATATTGTAATAAATGGGTTATAAAGTATGAAATAAAGAATATTAAATTTAAATTTTTATTCTATAATTAAAATATCCATCATGGTTTTCATTAAGGTTGGACTTGGGGTTAGGGGATTCACATATATAAAAAAATGGATTTTATTCCCTCCTTACCCATCATTCGTTCATTAACTATATATATATTATAATATATTTTCCCTTATTTTTGTAAATTACATAACTTTAACTTTTTTCTTGCAGGTTTATTCAGTAAATTATACTTTTCATTCTTATACATATTTACGCCAACGTATTACTTGTACATAAGGGAAATTTCTCGATTTCAAATTCATTCTGATTTATTTATCCAAAAAATATTATTTTATTCTATAATTTTTCTTTAAAAAATTATTAAATCTATATAAAATTTACCTTTCTACTTTAATGAAAATAATGTTCCATTACATATTTATAAATATATGTTTTTCCTTACATTAAATTTTGATAAGGTGTTAATCTTCCAAATGTCAATTTTCTTCAATTACATCTGATATATTGTTTATATTCACTTATATAATGTCTATTAAAATTTTCTTAATGTATAACTATATTTTACCCCTTTATTTTTTTGATATTAACTTTTTTATAACCTATATTATAGAATAATCATTCATAGTTTATGATTTTATTAAAGACATCTCAATTCATATCATTTTCTTTCACTTTTAGAGTATAATCCCTCTCTCTCATATATATTGAAACAATCATGATATATACATTTTAAATACCTTCTAAAATATTCTCCCATTATTTTATGGATAAAAATATTTTATAACTATCCTTCAAATCATTTCATTTTTGTTTAAATATACAATGTATTCCTGAAAAAAGGCCATACATTATTAGGTTTCATGTATTATTTCACTACCATATATATACCCCTATGATTTGAAGTAATTCTAATTTTGGAAAAAATAATTATTATTACCTCATTTTATTAAAATAATATAAATTTATATTATTTGTCAAATTTTTTTATCAATTTAAAAAAAAACATGTGTTAATAGATTTAATTTAAAATTATTCATTATCCAAATTCAATATTATTAAAAAAATTAATTCATCATTATCCTTGTTTGAAAATTGTACTATAATCCATTGTAAAAATATTATTCCATTCTCATCCAATTTGGATATTTACATGTATCAACACTGTTACCTATTTATTGATTCTTGCAGAATACCCAAAAATGTTGATATATGAATTATCATTCCCCAAATTAATTTTATTACTGTTTCATAATTTTCCATCTCTAGGCTCTTATATAATTAACATTTTTACTCAATGAATGTAAATATTACCAGTTATCCCCTTTTCACAGGGAATTAAATTCCAATCCACCTTTAACATGTTATATCATTATTATTTCCTACTATATGTCCTCACTATAAAGTTACCTCAATATAACATTTCTCCGTACTCATTATTTTAACAGGATATCTACCCACATCTTCCAATTCCATTAATTTAATGAATATATTTTCTATGATGCATAGACATTTATTTTCTATTATTATATTTTTTGTCAAATAAATCATCAATATCAAAATTATTATTATGCTATGTAGTAGTTATACGTATACCATTTACATTTATGTTGGTTATCATATTTATGATTACTGTATCCTTTTATTCTATATCACAAACATATCTATTTATAAGTCATAATGTTATATTATATTATTGAATTATATATCCTTATAATTAATTTGTGAAAGGTTTCTAACTCATGGGATTGTTACATGTCAATATAATTCATTTATTTTTTAAAACTATGATATTCATGAAGATAATTAAACTATCCTTTTCAACTATTTATCTAATCATGGATGTAAAACCAGATTTGATTATTTTTAATTTTTATTATGGTATATATCATGTTCTAATGATTTGTATCATGTTCCAAATAAGATGTTGTTTCATGTACTTAATTATAAACCAATATAATATATTTATTTTTTATTTTCTTATCATATGATAAATTATTATCATATGCTATAAAATAATATAAATTGATATCAAGATATACTAAATTTATGTCATGTTCCATGAATCTAATTTTATTTTCCTATTTGAGGTGTTTTTATAACACAATTTAATTATTTTATGTCCAAAAGTGATCATAGGTGACAATGTGATCTTAATGAACTTGTATTATGATGTGGCTAAGGATTTCATTATATTTATTCTATAGTATTATGTATTTATGTACTATATTTATTTTCTAAAAATTATTATTAGAGTATTATCTGATGTTTCTTTTGGGTCCTGGATATCAAGTCAAATAGATCTATTGGATAGGTCATAATCAATTATAGTACACCATTACTTTTTTAAAAGATAGGTCATGTTATACCATTGATGGTGATGGTTTTGTTTTATATAAATAATTTAGATGATTAGATATTGACCCTTACTTCAATGTATTTCTCAATAGAGTCAATTTAATTATTCATGTTTCAGTTACTAGTTATACACATCTTGTCACACCAGGATTTCTAAAAAAAATACTTATTTTTATATTTTTTTGGATTTTTAAAATCTAGTGAAAGTGCAGGATTTTCCCGATTCAATTTTTTTACAATCTACTGATAAATGAATATTTTAGGAATGGTGGTGTCCGACGTACAGGTGGGGCACGGTCGAAGCAGCACAACTTTTCCGGGGTCGCCGTGCGACCTCACCTGGTTCACCGGACAACCTACCCGATGATCCACTAATGAAATAAGATGAATTAAAAACGGTTCTAATAATAATAATATTATTAATTTTATTAGAAATTATTAATATTATTATTATTATTATTCATAGTTTTAAGAATATAGATTTTATTATGTTATAATTATTAATATGGTCAACAATTTATTAAGTCATTTTGTATAATTGTTATTAAAAAATTGTCAATGTCATTAATTGTATTAATATCATCACCATAAATTATTTGTATTATCATCATTAATTATTATCATTAGGATTGTCAAAATTTTAATTAAAAATAATATAATTATAATTATCCTTGAGGGTATAATTTTTAAAGAGCTATTATTATTATTATTATTATTTTATCATTATTATTATTGTATTATTAATTTTATTTATTTTAGTATTATTAATATTATTATAATTTATTTCCATTAATTTTAATTTGCTTTCATTTTGTTTGTTTTTGTGCTAGGTTATGCGCTACCCCTTTCCCCCCTCTCCCCGTCATGGCACACCCCCTTACCCCACTCTTCTTTTCACACTACCGCTTCCCACGCGGGACCACTACCTCATACACCAGCCTTCTGCTTGGAATCCCACTAGACACCCCCATGATCCCCTCGATTTTCTTCTATCTCACACCCGACCCCGTAGCTCCCGACCAACTTCCTCCCTCGTGATATCCACTGAACCAGTCGCCTCTTGGCTGGACTTCTTCCTTTGTCTGGTGATCCCCGATGCCCCTGATCTATCCAACCCTTTTCCCCATCTTCTTTACACCATGTACCCCCTCTCAGACCCACACAGACCCCTCCTAGCAACTCCCCCCGGCCATCTTCGGACCAGCCATCATCGCCCTCTCCCGACCAGTCGTCGCTCGACATCAAACAACCATGGTTGGTGGCCTCTTTTTCCCTTCCGTCGAATCCCAGATCTGATAAACGATATCCCCTCAATTTGAGTTTCCTTCTCTTTTGATCATGAATTTCGGTTTTTCAACGAGTTTGGTCTTATTTGGGTTCTATTTTGATTCATTTCGGTTCAAATTCTTGATTTAGGGTTCAATTCGGTCTTTGTGTGGTGTGTTCATGGATTGATTGGAGTTTCACACCAATTTATTTTAAATTCATCATCGACGGTAGGTGGTTTCACGCCTTAGCACCATTGGATAATTTTATTATTCTTAGTTTAATTTAGAAATGTGTTTCTTGGTTTCATTTTGTGGTGTGTATAATATTTTTCAAATGGTTAGTGTGTTCTGTTAGTTAGAATAAAATTTATGATTTAAGGAAATGGAAATGTTTGGTGTTGTTTTGATTCAATGTTTTAAAAATGGGTTTTAGAGGTTGTTTGTGTAGTGTTTTTTGGTTGTGTAAAACGTGATTTATAAATATTTTTACATGTGTGTGTGATGAGATTTCATTTTCTTCTAGAAATGCTTGTACCTTTTTTTGGTCTTATTGTGGAAATTTACAAAAAAGTATAAACAATAGTTTTCGGGGTGAGAATGAGGTTTTATAAGGGTTGGGATGTGTGAGTTACTTTAAAATGGTTTTTGAATGTATAAACTTGTGTGCTTTGAAGTGAGATCTTGTGGCATGTGGTTGAAGTTTTCATTTTTCATAAATTTAGAAATGGTTTGTTTAAGTGGTTTTTTGGAAGTGAAACATGGTTGGAAGGATTTTTGTGGATGTTTGTTTGATGTGAAATGCGTTTTCAAAGCCTTCGAGGATTGTGTATATTTAGATGGTGATTTTTGAAGGAAAATGTGTCACTTTGGGTGTGTTTCCTTGTCATGCACATTTGAATTTAAATTGAAAATTATTCAAATAATGGAAAACATGTTTTTATATCATTACCTTGAGAATTTGGTTCTAAAGTCACATCCCTATATAGGATCAACCAGAATTTGGTGTAACATTTTCTTGGATTATTTTGAAATGATTTACCAAATAGTTTAAATGCTTTATTGATTTTTTATGGCGTGAAAGTGGGGTTTTGGAAGATTTATGTGTGCAATTGTTTTTTTAAAGTAGTATGTTTATATAAATTGAGATATTTTTCTTGGTGTAAACCCTCTTTACATCACAAGGTGGTGTTTTATTATGTCAACCCTTATTGTGTAAATAAATATTTTTTTCTCTGTTGTTCAAATTGTTTATGTTTCTCTTTGGGTGTTTCCAAATGGGGATTTTAGAAATTTTATGTGATGAAAAAGTTGTTTTGGAAAGGTATTTTGGTGTGCGTGTGTTTTTGAAATGGTGATGGTGTATGAAAGTGGAGGATTTTTGTTTGTGATGTCCTGTTGGGTGTGCGATATGTGAATGTGATACATGATGTGAATATTAAATTTCCCTGATCACAAAATGGGGAATATTGGGTACCTAGGTGGGCAGATTAGGACTAGTATGCTAGATGACACATGAGTGGTTCTTCCTAATTTCATCTGCCATGATTGACGGAACAAAACTAACTAAACTATTGTGATTTTTGGTGACCACTAGTATGTGGATGTGTTTCACTACATGTGTCTATTTCACAAGATGGTTGCTTATTATAGCTATTATTCCACATTTACACTAAGGTACAATGTCTCTAACGCATCGCACATACATGCTAATTTAGAGGATTTTACCTGCAGTTCTTTACTATTCATGTGGTGGTGCCTTCCATCGGCATACTGAGGACCCTTGAGTATGTGAATTCCCTTTATAACTTTTTTACTTCCATTTTAAATTAGTATTTCTAAAATGGTTTTTCTTTCTATGCTCTTTCATATCCATTTTCAGCATTAAAATGTTTCTATTAAAAACAATGAGTTTTTAAGTTATGGATTCAAATAACCATGTTAAATTATCTCTTAGGTTTTGTGGCATGGAATATTTTTTCTGGGTGACATTATACTGGGCATTTTTCTCACACCATACATACACCTTTGGGTGTATGAAAACCTTGATTCTTGTATCTTCCAGGTTGTGACACCATGCTTAGTTATGATGGGTCTGGCTATTTATGGTCTTCAGTTTGAGGTTTGTATTTTGTGTTTTGGTTATATATGTTTGTTTTTGTGCACTTTGGGGTTTTAGATGAATTTTAAACATTGAACCTGTTTATAGTTTGAATGTGTGATTGGTGGTTTGTTTCCAGTTTCAGTTTGTCTATCTAGTTAGTTTTTTTTCTTTTTTTTTTAGGGTAAATTGTTCCCATATGTTAATCATAATACCTGGGCACTTCTGCTAGACCATGGAGATCGGGAACGCCATTCGGGTCATATTGCGGTCCGGGTCGGCGCCAGGTCTGATCACGACCCGGCTTACTTCATGACATAAATGGTATCAAATCCATGTTTTTCCTCAAGGGTTTAATTTTTTTGGGATAGAGTTTGGGTAGACCAAAGTTGAGGGCGTCAGAATGTGATGGTCTGGCTACGATTAGGGTGTCTGGCAAACTCATATCATGGAGGGACTCGAGTTACCAATGTAAGTTGAGGTATGTATGAGTCTTTGATCCTTACGGTTAATCATGTTTAGGGGAAATGAAAAGGGAGTATGATCAGGGGTCCTAATGAGCACACAGTGTCCGGTAAGCCTTATGGAGCTAGGGACATTGTACTAGAATACTATTTGTGGAAGTGGTGTGACTGGCGTATGACCTCAAACCATATGTCTCAGTCACCCGCTGACAATAGTCTCCTCTTGCATCATTCCTCGTCTCTTTGTTCTGAATTCATGGAAATCTCGTTTGTATGTAAACAATAATTTTTTTTAATAATCGGTGGTTTTGTGTTTTTTCCTTATATTTTGGAATGTTGGATGTGGGGCATTTTGAGTTGATAATCCTTTTTGAATAATTTTTGTCTTGAGTTAGAATTTTTATTTGTTTATTGGCATGAAAATGTGTGGTTAGTTAATTCTTTTGAATACTGCTTCAGGAAGCCCTTGCATTGGTACCCCTCCACGTTTAGTGTTTTTTTTGTGATATGTCTTGTCCATTGGACCAATTTGACACAGTCCATGGTTTTATTTATTGACTAGATCACACCCCCCCATAAAGCATTAACATGTGGTTGAAGTGTGGCCATGGGTAATTCTCCTTTGAATGACCCTCCAGTTAATTAAATAACAGACTCTCCCTTTTGAGTAATATTGAAATATCTATCCAATTTTCCTTTTTGATTAAGAGGATCCTCTTGCATCAGGATGAAATATGTTATGGGAGTTTAGGGGTGTATTGGTCTCTTTGGGTTATCTAAGTCATCAAGTAGGATGTTTTCCATTGTTGTGTTTGAAGGTTCCCCTGGAAAAACTGAAATGGATTCCAGCTGGGAAGGGTGAAGGTAGTTGGGAATTATCAGTGCTAACCGATGGCTTGAGAGTCTTTTAGTTCCCTAATCATCCATATAAGTCATGTTAGGCGATGATTTTCAGTGTCATGTTCTCATACAGTGTGACAAAGGGTGATAAAAATGCACCATTTTAGCTCTTGTGTTTGTAAATGTTCCATGTGGGATCAATTGAATGTTTTGAAGTGTTGCATTTTCTGGTGTTATCTTGGTTGCGGTGTGGATTCATGTGACACCAAAAGAAGAAGCTTCGTTTCAGAGCCTTCAATACCTTACTGTAAGGCATGGAATGATTCAAACATCAGTTCTCTAGCCATAGGTCTCAGAGTGAAGTTGTCATTTGGTCAGGAACCCTGGGAATGTATTGGACCCTAACATTATTTTTTTCATCGATACTAAAGGTTCAGGAGGTATAAATTGTTTTATGTGGTCGTTCTATTCCTAATGACTCATTTCGGTGCATGGGGTTTCTCGTGGCTATGAGGAGTCATGGTCATCTCATTACCTTAAAGCCATGGGGGTTGCGTCCCAATGGATGTAATCGCTTTTGGCCGTCCCTATGGGATATGTTAGGGAAAATTAGTCTCAATGTTGAATGGTGTTCATCGAGTGATGTTGAGATGTTGATTTGTCTTAGGATGTGGTTTTGACGCCCTTTGGATGGGCCCCGCCCTCCCTTCCCATTTGGTGGGTTGTTGGGTTAGTGCCAGAAAGCCTATGAGTTCTTGTATTTTTTTGGTGCCAACGGTTGTGAGACACATTTATGGTCTTTCTCACACTCTCGAGAAATAAACTGATGATAACCTATTCATATAGTGGGGAGTCCTCCCAGGCCTCCCCATGTCAGTTTACCAATCTCGTCTCAAGTTTCATTAGGTATCTAATGGTGGAGAGCCCCTTGGGATTCCCCATGTTGACCTTTTGGTTCTATTTCTAATTATTGCTTGTTGATAAGTGATAAGAGTGTTCCTCATATATGGTTTGACCTAGTTTATTCAATCTATCCAAATGGTTTGGTTTTTTTAATAGTGTTTGAGATGTTTTGGCTTGTGAAGAATGTTTCTGTGGGTGTGAGGGTTCCTTTCCTTGATTAGCCAACTAGAGGCATTCTAGCTCTTTGGGGCATGTGGCACATATTAGAAAGTCTTTTTAGTGTTTTTTAGTTTTCTTTCAGTCACTTTCTCTGAGCACGATGCTTTTGCCTCTATTCACATTCTTTCTGGGGGGATCCTCTTCTAACCTTAACAGGGTTTTGTTTTCTACTTTTTACTTCAATCATAGTTGTGGATTTCCAAGGATGGAAAGGGATAAGGTGGGAAGAATCGTCACACCCAGATTTCAAATAAAAATTATTTATTATTTTAATTATTTTTATTCTCTTTTTCAAATCTTTGACGAAGTGTGGGCTGTGCATGATTAAAATGTTTTACTTTCTGCTGATAAGAGAATAATTTAGGCGTGGTGGTGTCCAACACATGAGCGGGGCATGGTCGAAGCTGTGTGACTTCGCCTTGGTCACCATGAGACCACACCCAGTTCACCGCACGCCCTACCCGATGGACACCTAATGAAATAATATGAAGTAATAATGGTTCTAATAACAATAATAATGTCATTTGAGATTATTATTATTATTATTATTAATGTTAAGAATATAGATATTATTATATTATTGTTATTAATATTATTTCCACTTTATTAAGTCAATATTTTTATAATTGTTATTACAAAATTATCAAATTCATTAATGGTATTAATATTATAACCATAAATTATTATTATCATCATCATTAATTATTATCATTATAATTGATAAATTTTTAATTAATAATATTATCATTATAATTATCCATGAGGGTATAATTTTTATGAAGATATTATTATTATTCCTATTTTATTTTATCGTTATTATTATTGTTATGGTTCCTTTATTATTATTATTATTAATTTATATTTTTTTCTTTTCATTTTCTTGTGCTAGGTTTGCGCTACCCCCTTTCCCCATATCCCCATCATAGAAAACCCCCTTACCCCCTCTTCCATTCACACTACCCCCTCCCACGCTGGACCACCACCTCATATTCCTGCCTCCTTTTCGGAATCCATCTAGACATCCCCCGATCCCCTAGGCTTTCAGCTATCTTACAACTGACCCCGCAGATCCCAATCGGCTTCCTCACTCGTGCCATCGGTCGGACCAGTTACCTCCTGGCAAACCACCTTCCTCTATCCAGTGAACCTCGCTGCCATCTGCTCTGTCCAACCCTTATCCCCATCTCATTCGCACTATGTCCCCCTACTCGGACATGCACAGACCCCTGTTGGCGACCCCCCCTGGCCAGCATTGGACCACTCGTCGTTGCCCTCTCCCAGCCAGCCGTCGCCCAACATCAAACACCCATGGTCAGTGGCATTTTCCCCCATTTTCGCAATGCCTCGGTCCGATGACCGCTACCCCCTCATGTTGAGTTTCCTTCCCTTTTCATCTGTATTTTTGGTTGTTCAGCGAGTTGGGTCTTTTTAGTGTTCGATTTTGATTTGTTTTGGTTTTAATTCATGTTTTAAGATTCAATTAGATCTTTGTTTGGTGGATTCTTGGTTTGATTAAAGTTTCTCACGATTTTTTTGGAAATTAAGTGTCAAAGGTATGTGGTTCCATGCCTTAGCACTATCAGATAATTTTATTATGCTTAGTTGAATTTAGAAACGTATTTCTTGGTTTCATTTTGTGGTGATTATTCTTTTTTTAGAATTTTTTGTGTGTTTGTTAGTTACAAATAAAATTCTTGATTTAATGAAATGTAAATGTTTTGTTTGATTTTTATTCAATGTTTTAAAAATGGATTTTAGGGGTTGTTTGGGTAGTGTTTTTTTGGTTGTGTGAAAAATGATTTATAAATATTTGGACATGCGTGTGTGATGAGAATTTTTTTCTATTAGAAATGGTTGTACCTTTCAATTTTTTATTATTGTGGTAATTTCAAAAAATGCTTAAACAATTGTTTTTGGGATTTGAATGAGGTTTTAGAATGGTTGGGATGTGTGAGGGATTTTAAAATGTATTTTTTCATGTAAAAACTTGTGTTCTTCGAAGTGAGGTCTTGTGGCATGTGGTTGAGATTTTATCTTTTTTATAAATTAAAAAATGGGTTGTTTAAGTGTTTTTTCGGATGCGAAACATAGTTGGAAGGATTTTTTTGGTTTTTTGTTAGGTGAAAAATTTGTTTTCAAAGCATTCAAGGAGTGTATATTTAGATGGTGATTTTCAAAGAAAAATGAGTCACATTTGGCGTGTAGCCTTGTCGTGCACATTTGATTTTATATTGAAAATTGTTTGAATAATGGAAAACATGTTTTGATATCATTACCGTGAGCATTTTGTTCTAAAGGGACGTCCCTATATGGGATAAGGTGGCTTTTAGTGTAATGTTTTCTTGGTATAATTTGAAATGATTTAACAAACAATATAAATGATTTATTGATTTATTGAGATGGCACAAAAGTGGTGTTTTGGAAGATTTGTGTGGGCTTTTGTTTTTTTAAAGTAGTATATTTATATAAAATGAGACAATTTATTAGGTTTAAACCCTCTTTGCATCACATGGTGGTGTTTTTTTGTCAACCCTTATTGTGTAATTTAATATTATTTTCTAAGTTGTGGAAATTTGTTATGTTTCTCTCTGGGTGTTTCCAAATGGGGATTTGAGAAATGATAAATTAACGACAAATATTTTTGGAAAGGTAATTTGGTGTGTGTGTGTGTTTCTGAAATGGTGATTGGATATGAAAGTGGTGGCTTTTTGTGTGTGATTGCATGTTTGTTGGGTGATATATGAAAGTGATACATTATGGGAATGTAAAATTTTTTTGAGAAAAAAAAGGGAATCTTGGGTACCTAGGTGGGAGGATTAGGACTAGTACACTAGATGATAGCGAGTGGTTCATCCTGGTTTCATCTAGCCAGATTGACATTACAACACTAACTAAACTTTTTTGATTGTTGGATACCACAAGTTTATAGATGTTTTTCCCTACTAGTGGCTTGTGCGTGAAAGCATTAGTTATTGTGGCTCTTATGCCACATTTACATTGAGGTACGATGTCTCTAGCTCACCACACATACTATTTACATTAGAATATTTTTCCCGCGGTTCTCTAATATTCATGATGTGGAGCCTTTCGTCAGCATAAAGAGGACCACATGAGTAAGTGCATGTTCTTTATAAATTATCTCATCCATTTTAATGTAGTATTTGGGAAGGGGTTTTTCATTATGTGTTATTTCCATTCTATTTTCATCATCTAAATGTTTTTCATAAAAACAAAACATTTTTAATGTATGGTTTCAAATAAGAAAGTTAAATTATCTCTTAGGTGTTCTGGCATGGAATCTTTGTATTGGGTGACATTCTACTAGGCCTTTCACTCAGACCATGCATACACCTTTGGGTGTATGAACACCTTGATTCTTGTGTATTCCAGGTTGTTACATAGTACTTAGTGATGGTGGGTCCGGTTGTAGATGGTCTTCGCTTGGAGGTTGGTATGGGAGTTTTCGTTCTCTATCTTTTTTGTTGTGCACATTGGGTTTTTAGTTGAATTGTAGACTGTGAACCTGTTTATGGTTTAAAGGTGTGTTTTTATATTTGTTTCCAGTTTCAGGTTTTCTATCTGTTAAGTTGTTTTTCTCTCTTTTATTTCGGGTAAACCATCCCCACAAGTTACTCTTTATACCCGGGATCTTGTGCTAGCCCTTGGGGATCGAGAATGCCCTTCGGGCCATGTCACGGACTGGTTCAGGAATCGCGTCGGATGGCGACCCAACCTGGTTTGTGACACATCCCCACAAATCCCTTTACCATCACTATCCTAAGGTAGATGATAGTTAATTAATTCACTTTATACCTTGTACGTTTGAACATCATTATGTTTGAGAATATGAGTTATCATTATGAAAGACAAAGAAACATTGAGAATGTTCGGAATCTATAAATATCTTCCTCAGGAAACATTATAGTTGAATCCTATATTAACCATATAGGGCATCCAATTATTAAAACATATGGTATCCCCCAGTATGTTTACACAGAATCTTATACTCAATGTATATGTAATATTCAACAAATTTATAATAAAATCCTATATTATCACTAGAGGATACTGATTCTTGCTACATGAGTCATCCCATTTTCATCACACAGTGAATCATTGTCGTGTACCAAAATACATATATGGATCATCACCAAAGGTATTTTATTTTTAGTGCACAATTTCATCCTTATGACATTAAGAATAACGAAATTTCCTTCTTCTATTTTTTATATCAAATATATGATATCATCTTGTTTATTAATGTTATAAATATTACACCAAAAAATATGAATTGTTTTTCTAGACCATGACTCATAAGCTGCATTAAAATAAAATGTATGGGAAAATTAAATTATTAGTATAAGAAAATCTCATAGAACCCCCTAAAAAACAATTATTTGAAAAGAATACTCACTTATGCAGGTTCATGTAATTTCCAAATCATGTATATTTCTTAGTTATAGTATATTATGTTTATTGTATAGTCCTCATTGTAGAAATATTTTGAGTAATAATATTTTTATTGCAAAAGGATTCAAATTCAAGGGTAAACAAACTCATCCCCATGATCACTGGAATATAAAGAAAGGTAATTTTTTTCCATTTGGAATAAAATAATAAAAAAATGATTAATTGTTTCATATTTTTTGATATATATGACATTATTTTTCAAATATATTTTAATCATAATAATGATATACCCTTAATATTTATATCCAATAATTATAGTTCGTTTATGATCAAATAAATACATATAAACTAATTATAAAGCTTAAATAGTTTAGAATTTACTTTTATATTTAAAGATAATTATTTTTCATACCAAAGTTATAAGTTTCATCGACTCTAGTTGAATTAAGTATATTTTTAGTATATCTATAATTATTCTTTTGGTAGAATATTTATTTAAATTAAAAAATTTAATGTTTCCAAATATCTTATTCCATAACAAAGATAATTATTACATTAAAAATAAAAAATATATTAATATTAATTTATTTATTCTATGTGGAGAGTGTAATAATTATGAATCTAAGAAGTTTATAAAAATAAATTACATTCATAACATTGAGTAATAAAATTATGTATCCTGAAGATCAGAAGATATCCATCAACACATTACATATGTATTTTGATAATGATATAAATAATTCTTAAAACATATAAATTATTTGAAAATAATTTTTTTCAACAAATTAAATATCATATATTAGGATGATTTCACCGTATGTAATGTCTTTAAAAGTGACAAGTCCACCTATTAATTTATTTGGATTCATATAATTAAAATTTTATTATCTAATATATCAAACTCAACCACTATCCATATACCATTTTTTCTTCTTAATAGTAATCAATTCCATTTCCTAAAAAAGAATATCTAGTTTATGGTATCAATACATGTTTTGATTCAGATAAATTAACAAATAAAATTTTGAAAAACCAAATTTATGAAAATATTTTCTGTTTTACATCATTTAGTTTATATATGAAAAATATATCTAAAAACAGAAATGTTTTTAAAATAATATATACTACAAAAAACTCCTCTAGGGAACATTGAAAAATAATTATAAATTATATACCCAAAATATTTTGACTCATAATATAGTATAACATATGTTTTAATAAATTTATTTTATTTTTTTAAAGATATTAATATTCTAAAATTTTAATCTAATTAATATTTAATGAATTTAATATTAGATATATTTTTCAATATATAAAAAACCCTAGATTTTTTTTGTATAATAAAATTTATATTATCAAAATTTTCATGTTAAAAATTTTGATCAACTAAGATACAATAAATTAAATCAAACAATATTAATTTTTTTTAAATTCCTAAATATTATTTTCAAAATCTTTTATTTTATTTAATATATTTTTGATTATTTCAAGGAACAGTTCAACATTCATTATTTTTTTAATAGGTACATATCTATCCATTGAAACTATTATAGGTAATGTTTCTTCATATCCAATGAATTGGAATTTTCAAAATTCAAAGGATTATATTTTCATATTTCAATGATGTTGAATAAGAATATTCAATATTATATGTGAATTTCGAATCCTGAAAATAATTTATTTGATGTTATATAGTTATATTTTACCTAATGTATTTCCATTACAAGAAATTTTAGAAATTAATACACCATTATTATAAAATTACATTCCACAATAACCTAAATAAGTCTTTTAAGATGTTTCACCTATAATAGAACTACATGTGTCTATAAATATAAAAAAATTCACTCCTTTGATTTTAGAATAACTAGAATCCAGACATATTTTCATCTTAATTTTTGGACAATCAGGTAAAATATGAACTTTTCTCCTTACATTAATTAAAATGTATTCTTGATGATATATTTTTAGTATTCACATAAATCTAATGAAAATTCCATAAACACATCTTACAGAAATGTTTATGTAGAGACCCGAAGCTTGACGTACATTGACATTACATTACTTTTGCGGAATACTTAGTACATAACAAAAACACACACACAAGGATCGTAATAGTTTAGTGTATTTGGAAACTCGGAACGTAATCTTCTAATCGTGGTGAAAGATCTTCAATATCTCCCATAAAGATCTTCCCTTTTTTTAACCTAAAACCTTTCTTTATATCCTGGGGAAAAGAAAACATAAAAGGGTGAGCTCAAATGATCAGTAAGGGTAAACAAAAGAAATATCAATCACATCATATACATAAGCACATAACTATTGGAAATCTTAACCTGCAAAAGAGATCATAATTTAATAACATGGGGTAAATCATGGCAGTGAAATGTAATCACAATAATCATAACATAAAACATGGAACTTTGTGGCATTCACACATAATCATAGATAATCATTTCTTTTTAGTCAAGACTCATTGCCAAGACTATCTTAGTGGACAAAGTCCCTTTCTGAATCGAGTAACCCTCGTTTCAGTCCTGTTTCACTGAACCGGTATAACCTACCATTCCAGCCATGTCTATCTCATGAGATATAAAATCTTTACCTAATGCATTGGAGGGAGATATAGGTCCCACCCATCTCATAATGATACCATTCTTATGTGTGCCACAAAATCATAAATCATACATCATTTCGTAACCCATGTAGTAAAAATGGGATTCGTAAACATCATGACATCATAAAACAATTCATATAAGATAAAGGAATTCATAAAAATAATTCCATCACAACATAACCAAATCAATGTAATAATATGGATAGAAACAGAACCCTATGTTATCTTAGATGGAAAATAATTTTGATAAAATACTTGAAATGAATTCTTGAGGAAAATATCCTTTCTTCTTCAAAATCAATTTATTTTCACAAAACGTCATGCAATTTTAAATGAAATAGATTTTATTGAAAATAGTCATGAAATCTTTTGGAGGAAGCTTCATGAAAATAAGGCTTTATAAAACCGTAAAAATCCGTTTGTGCCGTATAAGTTAAAAAAACATTCTTCTCGTACTTTTGTCGGAAAAGTCAAAAAGTACCTTGTACGAAAACGACAAAAGATTCCTTTCACATCATTTACAAAAAAACTCACCGAAGGGTAAAATTGGATATAAACTATTTTAGAAGGATATAAATATTACATATTGAGGAAACATGGATGTGGATGATAAAATACACCCCAGTAATTACCAAAGTAAAAACAATCTCGGATAAAAGTGAGATTGTGATATTTCCCTTACCTTAGGTCCGAATTGCTTTGTACGTGTCCGAAACTCCTGTATAATGATTTAAATCATGTTATTGACTTATTCCATAATCATATTCACTGTTATTATATCATATATGGTACTCTTATGACTTTATATTACCCGTTCTTTTGTAAATTAATGTTAAAGTAGCGTTTCGGGTAAAATCGTCTCATTTGTCGTTCGTTTTTTTAACTTGTAATTATTCATATGATTACTTAGATCATGATTACTTAATTCTAGAATATAAAACATGATATATATATATATTCAGAATATACATATATAATAAATCAGTAAATGGAAAGAAATACACCGTTCATGGAGACGGTAGTCCATACGTACGCATGAACGCTGTTTTCGTTTCCTTATTGAATTGAATGGAATTAAGTAGATGACATACATATAAATAATTCCAGTATCATTATTAGGTCATATATTTCATTATTACTTATTATATATACTTTATAATCATTCATTAATGGTTAATCATTGAGAATGAATCTCATCGCGTCGTGGAGACGGTAGTCCGTACGTACGCACGAGCGATGATATCGTTCCCATGGTCGTGGAATTGCATTGAAGTGTATTTATACTATTTCAGTATCAATATAAATTTATAATAATCATATATAGTTACTCATTAAACCATTATACCCATCCTTGTAAGGTGGTGGTGGAAAATAGATTACACCACGGCGTGGAGACGGTATTCCGTACGTACGCACGCGCGGTGATTTCATTTTTTCCGTTGGATGGATAGAAGGTGAATTAGGGTTGTTTCATATTTATAATAACATATAAGTATGTAAGTAACACTGATGTTATTACTTTATTATGAAACAACTATATAAGAAGAAGTTGAAGAAAAAAGAAATTGAAAAGATCGGTAATGGTTATTACCTCTTCTTTGAAACGCCTCTTTGAATCCTCCACTTAGGGAACTAATATTTGTCTTTGAAGAAGACCAGGACCTCTAGGATTATTTTAGTGAAGTGGAGAAGGGATTTTGGCAAAGGTTGGCCGAGCTTGAGTGCTCAAATTGGTGTGAGGAGGAAGGGGGAGGAGGTGTCCTTTTATAAGGGAAGAGAGGGGCACCTTATGAATTCTTAAAAATATTAATTTATAATAAATCTAACCCCACTTAAAAACCTCCAAAAATGACTCATATTTAAAGATGAGATGAGATAGGGTTGTAATCCCATCAACCAATCAAATTTAGACATGTTTGGATCTTATTTTAAACCTTATCATTTTGATTTATCCTTATTTAATCTATTTAAGTTTATTTGTGGTAATAAAATTCTAAATTTTAAATTATAACAAATAATTACTTATTCGTTGTGAATTTTCCATAATTGTTTACTTAATAACATTATAGACCATATAAATATAAATTTTTAATTTTTAAATATTTTTTTGATTTTTAAACAATTTTATAATATGTTATTTTTGTAAAATAACAATAGTGTCAATTTTGACACTATTCATTTATTTGAATTTAAATAAAATATATACAGAAGATATGTTCGAAATAAAAGCTTTAATATATTAATAAAAGGTCATATGTATCTATAAAATTAGTGTATCACATTAAATAGTTCATATAATATTTATTTTTTTATTTTCAACACCATTTATTTGGTTTATCTCTTAATAAAATAATTACTACATCATTTTTGTATAATTATTTAATATACTTATTTTTTGTATAAAAATTTAAACTAAAATCCTATGATGAAGATAAATATATTACCTTTCACAATAATACTTTTACTCGAATTTATCATCTTAAAATCACAATATTTAAATTGTTGTATTTATTAAATTATGAAGGTGACAACTTTGGAATCATTTAAAATAAAATAATATAAGGGTCATAATCGCTTTTATAAGGCTCCAAATGGTCAAATATTCGACCATGGGATGATTATGGTTTACATATACATGACCAATAAGTTTTGGTTAGGTATTTGTGCATTTTATGGTCACTATTAGTTAAAAAAACAATATTCTTGATTTTTCACTAGATAAACAATTTCTGCATCACCATTGTGTCATAATTAATGATAATTATATAATACCTAAAAATTATAAATAAATTTATTTGATGTAGATAATTTCATTATATTTCTGGAGACTATTCATGTTCAAAGTTTCATGAAGTTTATCACTAAATTAAAATTGATATACTTATAAAATTTAAGAGAGTGACATGTTGTCACTTTCTTTGGTTTCAATAATAATTAAGTTATTTTCATGGACAAATGTCCATTAAATGATTCTAATCAGACCCTTAAGTGATATGGGTCTACTTTTATTCATCCAATAGGATTTTGACATTTGTTAGGGTAATTTTAAAATATTATATTTACCCTTAATTACCCGATTTACCTTTAACTATGGTAAATAAAATTTACCGTAGTTACTATTCATAATTCCCAAAAATAAAAAGTAGATTATTAACATAATTTGGACCCACTGATTCCAAATATTGAATCCATTTTTTTAAAATTCCATACACAGAAGTTGCAGAAATTAAATTAAAATTAATCTCGTTGTCGAATAAAAACGGGTTTTTGTTTAAAACATTGCAAAAGATTGAATTGATTTAACCTAAGAATTCAAGGTAAAATCAATGCTAATGACATACATTATATTAAATGGTAAAAATATATTCTATTTATACTTTAAAACCATTAAATATTATAATTTAACCACATAAGATATTACGATGAAAAAAGTTGTTTTTAATTAAAATATAGCGTGTTTTTACTATTCATTAAAATATGAAAGTTATCGGAAAAATATCAAAACTTTATCTAATGTAAATTTTTATATCCTGATTCAAAATATGAATATTATTTTGTCAAATTAAACATATAAACATGTCAAAAACTATATTTAATGTGGGTGCGCCATCAAAAGGCGGTAAAACTGCATTTTTTGAAAAATACTTATTTTACCCGAAAAATTTATTTTGTTTTTATACCATGATATAGAAATGTGTAAGATGAATAATAATGTTATAAAATTCAAAATTAAGTTAATACTATTCATAACGGCTAGTTCATGACAATATTATAATAATATAACATTGTTTATTAAAACCCGGTATTGCGTACAACACACGCTATCGAGGAAGGTCGCGATTGCGTGTAATGCAAGGCAAGTCAAGGATGTGTGTTGTGCACGCTCCTTTTGGTGTAGCGTACAACACAAGACATTAATAAAATTAAAAAGATTAGTTTTCATAAAATCTCGGGCTGTTACATTCTACCCCCCTTAAAATGAATTTCGCCCTCGAAATTCGTCGGGGTTATAAATGGTTTACTATTTGAAAGTTTCTTTGATAGAAACCCACATCGTAAAAAGGAATACCAAAACTTATCTTTAAAAACAAATGTATGAAACGTAACGGTTACCCAAATAAACTAATCACTGGGTTTCCACATAGGTGAAAATATGGATATGGAAGAGAAATTTAACCATCATGTTCTGATGGAGAGTGGTAGAGAACATGGCTATGGAAAAGCTAGCAATCACAAAGCCATAAATTTGTGATGATCTAGGGTACCATCTGATTCATCGGATATAAGGGCACTAGGACAACATTTTTTGTTTTCAAGATCATTTCAAAAAAGTTGAAAATTTGAATTAGAATAAATACTTACTTTATTTTGGTAAAATCTCACTATTGTTCGTGCCTTGAACAATTTCCACTTCATCTCTTAAATAAATGAAGTTGAATTTGTTATTTGTGAAGTGTTAGCAGATCATGTGATAGAATGACGGGTCATTCCATCTGTCTCAAACAAAAGGTTATTTAAGTCATTCTATAGTGAGATTAATCATATATGGTTCCTAAAATGGACTTTATACTTCATATATCATACTAATTAATATAATAAAACTAGTTTCTACTAAATAGGGACTTCCTGTAGGCCAGTGGTAGGCAATAAAGGCCAGTCGCACTTCGGTTGTGGGTACGATTCCCACATCCTTGTCCGACGCGATGGGCTGTCGCCCGTCCCGTAGGTTGTCCTTTTTCTAAAACTATATTACTATAACATCCCATCAATAATATCGAGAAAACTTCGATCCTTAAACAATACTAACTTATGTCCAACATAATCCATTCCAATCTGAAGTCCACTCTCATAACATAGTGAAAACGATTACCAGAGATTTAACACCATCGTCGATCCCCATATATCATAAGATATGTTTTGTTGGTCACATTCCAAACATTCAAAGTCCTTAATCATGTATTCTCTTGAATACCTTAGTGAAAACATGAATACAATTAAACTTTAACACTTTCCACGTACCAAAATCCTCAAAATTCTATATACTCAAACCATGATATCACTTAGTCCTTATATCAATCATGAGCTCATGAATAATGTTAAAAATTTCATTTTCTCATTTTCCCTTCATTATGCGCATATCATCTTATTTCCAAAAATATCTCAATCACTTTGAATACCACATTAGACCAATACATAAATATTCCAATACTCCATGATACAATATTATTTTGGAATCCCATTACATAAACACTTAATCATTCCACCACATCGTTGTCATATTCAACATCGCCAATAGTGATCGCATGTGACTTCCCTTTTTCCTTTGCCTTCAGTGGTTTCTCATGTTGATCATCACTAACCCTTGGATTAGGGCATTTATTAGAATAATGCCCCATTTCCTTGCACTTGAAGCATTGAAGTGTTGGTGGTGCATTCTCTACAGTGTTTGCTTTATTCACATCATTAGAAACCCTTTTTCCATTACTTCGACACTCAGCTGCTCGGTGACCTTCTTTTCCACACTTAAAACATTTTCTAGTCCCTTTAAGACAATATCCACCATGCTTCTTTCCACACTTTGTGCATAAGGAAACATTCATCTTCTTTTCACCATTATTCTGAGATTTCTCCTTGAACTCCATCTTTCGTTTTTTGTCAAAACCATGAGATGGATATGTAACACCAACTTCCATTTCTACCTTGATAGCACAACACAAAATTTATTCATAGCTACTGAAGTCTCTTATAGCTAATGCCCTTCGAAGACTTGGTTTTAAGCCACTGAAAAATCGATCAACTTTACTTTCAGGTTGGATGATAATGCCAAATGCATACCTTGCAATTCCTGTAAAATTCGCTTCGTATATACCAACAGATTCTTCATCCTTTTGCTTTAGTTCAAGAAACTCCTTCTCCATCTTTGTTCGAAGAATACGAGGGAAGTACTTATTGAAAAATAAGTTCTTGAACTCGTCCCATTCCATGGACTCAATTTCATCTCTTTGCCTTGTATTCTTGATAAGATTCCACCATTGATCAGCTTCACCTTCTAAACGATATACTGCTAAGATGACTTTATCATGTTCAGAACATTGAAGAACTGAAAATATCTTTTCAGTGGTACTGATCCATTGTTCAGCAACAAGTGGATCAGAAGACCCACTGAAAGAAGGTGGACGTTGCCTCATGAAGGACTCAATAGAATATTGTTCCCTTCTCTGCTCATTTGGATTTCCAGAATGATTCATAGCTTGTGTAAGTATAGAAATAAGATTTTTCACTCCATCTCCCATAACATTAGTTTGTTCAAGAGGACAATCATTGCATTGTCCATTGCATTGATCAACACGGTTCCTTCGGGTTCCAGCCATCGTCTAAAACCCAAAAAGAATAGTGTGAGAGGCAAAAATCATGCTAGGGAAAACAACATAATAAAGGGGGAGTACCTTCAATATCTAACATCTTAGGTTTAATTATATGATCGTTAGCGTAATTCTAGTACTATAACCTATACGTATACTTAACCTTAGAGACATCCCTAGACATACCTTAGAAATATCTCTAGGGATCTCACTAACGTTTTCTCATCCTAGTTTCCAAATGTTGACTAAACCTTTCCTCTGATACCAACTGTGGAGACCCAAAGCTTGACGTACATTGACATTACATTACTTTTGCAGAATACTTAGTACATAACAAAAACACACACACAAGGATCGTAATAGTTTAGTGTCTTTGGAAACTCGGAACGTAACCTTCTAATCGTGGTGAAATATCTTCAATATCTCCCATAAAGATCTTCCCTTTTTATAAACCTAAAACCTTTCTTTATATCCTGGGGAAAAGAAAACATAAATGGGTGAGCTCAAATGCTCATTAAGGGTAAACAAAAGAAATATCAATCACATCATATACATAAGCACATAACTATTGGAAATCTTAACCTGCAAAAGAGATCATAATTTCATAACATGGGGTAAATCATGGCAGTGAAATGTAATCAAAATAATCATAACATATAACATGGAACTTTGTGGCATTCACACATAATCATAGATAATCATTTCTTGTTAGTCAAGACTCATTTCCAAGAATATCTTAGTGGACAATGTCCCTTTCTGAATCGAGTAACCCTCGTTTCAGTCCTGTTTCACTGAACCGGTATAACCTACCATTCCAGCCATGTCTATCTCATGAGAAATAAAATCTTTACCCAATGCATTGGAGGGAGATATAGGTCCCACCCATCTCATAATGATACCATTCTTATGTGTGCCACAAAACCATAAATCATACATCATTCCGTAACCCATGTAGTAAAAATGGGATTCGTAAACATCGTGACATCATAAAACAATTCAAATAAGATAAAGGAATTCATAAAAATAATTCCATCACAACATAAACAAATCAATGTAATAATATGGATAGAAACAGAACCCTATCTTATCTTAGATGGAAAATAATTTTGATAAAATATTTGAAATGAATTCTTGAGGAAAATATCCTTTCTTTTTCAAAATCCATTTCTTTTCACAAAACGTCATGCAATTTTAAAAGAAATAGTTTTTATTGAAAATAGTCATGAAATCTTTTGGAGGAAGCTTCATGAAAATAAGGCTTTATAAAACCGTAAAAATCCGTTCGTGACGTATAAGTTAAAAAAAAATTCTTCTCGTACTTTTGTCGGAAAAGTCAAAAAGTACCTTGTATGAAAACGACAAAAGATTCCTTTCATATCATTTACAAAAAAACTCACCGAAGGGTAAAATTGGATATAAACTATTTTAGAAGGATATAAATATTACATATTGAGAAAACATGGATGTGGATGATAAAATAAACCCCAGTAATTACCAAAGTAAAAACAATCTCGGATAAAAGTGAGATTGTGATATTTCCCTTACCTTAGGTCCGACTTGCTTTGTACGTGTCTGAAACTCCTGTATAATGATTTAAATCATGTTATTGACTAATTCCAGAATCATATTCATTGTTATTATATCATATATGGTACTCTTATGACTTTATATTACCCGTTCTTTTGTAAATTCATGTTAAAGTAGCGTTTCGGGTAAAATCGTCTCATTTGTCGTTCGTGTTTTTAACTTGTAATTATTCATATGATTACATAGATCATGATTACTTAATTCCAGAATATAAAACATGATATATATATTTATATATTTAGAATATACATATATAATAAATCTTTAAATGGAATGAAATACACCGTTCATGGAGACGGTAGTCCATACGTACGCATGAACGTTGTTTTCATTTCCTTGTTGAATTGAATGGAATTAAGTAGATGACATACATATAAATAATTCCAGTATCATTATTAGGTCATATATTTAATTAGTACTTATTATATATACTTTATAATCATTCATTAATGGTTAATCATTGAGAATGAATCTCATCGCGTCGTGGAGACGGTAGTCCGTACGTACGCACGAGCTATGATATCGTTCCCATGGTCATGGAATTGCGTTGAAGTGTATTTATACTATTTCAGTATCAATATCAATTTATAATAATCAAATATAGTTACTCATTAAACCATTATACCCATCCTTGTAAGGTGGTGGTGGAAAATAGATTACACCACGGCGTGGAGACGGTATTCCGTACGTACGCACGCGCGGTGATTTCATTTTTTCCGTAGGATGGGTAGAAGGTGAATTAGGGTTGTTTCATATTTATAATAACATATCAGTATGTAAGTAATACTGATGTTATTACTTTGTTATGAAACAACTAAAGAAGAAGAAGTTGACAAAGAAAGAAATTGAAAAGATCGGTAATGGTTATTACCTCTTCTTTGAAACACCTCTTTGAATCCTCCACTTAGGGAACTAAGATTGGTCTTTGAAGAAGACCAGGACCTCTAGGATTATTCTAGGGAAGTGGAGAAGGGATTTTGGCAGAGGTTGGCAGAGATTGAGAGCTCAAATTGGTGTGAGGAGGAAGGGGGAGGAGGTGTCCTTTTATAAGGGAGGAGAGGGGCACCTTAGGAATTCTTAAAAATATTAATTTATAATAAATCTAACCCCACTTAAAAACCTCCAAAAATGACTCATATTCGAAGATTAGATGAGATAGGGTTGTAATAGTATCAACCAATCAAATTTAGACATGTTTGGATCTTATTTTAAACCTTATCATTTTGATTTATCCTTATTTAATCTATTTAAGTTTATTTGTGGTAATAAAATTCTAAATTTTAAATTATTACAAATAAGTACTTATTCGTTGTGAATTTTCCATAATTGTTTACTTTATAACATTATAGACCATATAAATAAAAATTTTTAATTTTTAAATATTTTTGTGATTTTTAAACAATTTTATAATATGTTATTTTTGTAAAATAACAATAGTGTCAATTTTGACACTATTCATTTATTTGAATTTAAATAAAATATATACAGAAGATATGTTCGAAATAAAAGCTTTAATATATTAATAAAAGGTCATATGTATCTATAAAATTAGTGTATCACATTAAATAGTTCATATAATATTTATTTTATTATTTTTAAAACCATTTATTTGGTTTATCTCTTAATAAAATAATTACTACGTCATTTTTGTATAATTATTTAATATACTTATTTGTTGTATAAAAATTTAAAATAAAATCCTATGATGAAGATAAATATATTACCCTTCACAATAATACTTTTACTAGAATTTATCATCTTAAAATCACAATATTTAAATTGTTGTATTTATTAAATTATGAAGGTGACAACTTTGGCTTCATTTAAAATAAAATAATATAAGGGTCATAATCGCTTTTATAAGGCTCCAAATGGTAAAATATTCTACTATTGGATTCTTATGGTTTACATTTACATTAACAATAAGTTTTGGTTAGGTATTTGTGCATTTTATGGTCACTATTAGTTTAAAAAAACAATATTCTTGATTTTTCACTAGATAAACAATTTCTGTATCACTATTGTGTCATAATTAATGATAATTATTTAATCCCTAAAAATTATAAATAAATTTAAATGATGTAGATAATTTCATTAGATTTATGGAGACTATTCATGTTCGAAGTTTCATGAAGTTTATCACTAAATTAAAATTAATATACTTATAAAATTTAAGAGAGTGACATGTTGTCACTTTCTTTGGTTTTAATAATAATTAAGTTATTTTCATGGAAAAATGTCCATTAAATGTTTCTAATCCGACCCTTAGGTGATATTGGTCGACGTTTAGTCATCCAATAGGATTTTGACATTTGTTAGGGTAATTTTAAAATATTATATTTACCCTTAATTACCCGATTTACCTTTAATTATGGTAAATAAAATTTACCGTAGTTACTATTCATAATTCCCAAAAATAAAAAGTAGATTATTAACATAATTTGGACCCACTGATTCCAAATATGGAATCCATTTTTTTAAAATTACATACACAGAAGTTGCATAAATTAAATTAAAATTAATCCCGTTGTCGAATAAAAACGGGTTTTTGTTTAAAACATTGCAAAAGATTGAATTGATTTAACCTACGAATTCAAAGTAAAATCATTGCTAATGACATAAATTATATTAAATGGTAAAAATATATTCTATTTATACTTTAAAACCATTCAATATTATAATTTAACCACATAAGATATTATGATGAAAAAAGTTTTTTTTAATTAAAATATAGCGTGTTTTTACTATTCATTAAAATATGAAAGTTATCGGAAAAATATCAAAACTTTATCTAATGTAAATTTTTATATCCTGATTCAAAAGAAGAATATTATTTTGTCAAATTAAACATATAAACATGTCAAAAACTATATTTAATGTGGGTGCGCCATCAAAAGGCGGTAAAACTGCATTTTTTTAAAAATACTTATTTTACCCGAAAATTTTATTGTGTTCTTATACCATGTTCTAGAAATGTGTAAGATGAATAATAATGTTATAAAATTTAAAATTTAGTTAATACTATTCATAACGGCTATTTCATGACAATATTATTATAATATAACATTGTTTATTAAAACCCGGTATTGCGTACAACACACGCTATCGAGGAAGGTCGTGATTGCGTGTAATGCAAGGCAAGTCAAGGATGTGTGTTGTGCAAACTCCTTTTGGTGTAGCGTACAACACAAGACATTAATAAAATTAAAAAGAATAGTTTTCATAAAATCTCGGGCTGTTACAGTTTATTCATTTGTCTTCCAATTTTTTCATGTTTATAACTTTTCACATCCTAATAAATTTTAATGGAATTCGTACATTTCCTATTTAAAAAAACTATTTTTAGATGTATTATCAAATGTAATAATGTTAATATAATATAATTTTCTTTAGAATTTAGTATTATCCCATTATTCATTTACCATTTTAATCATCTCTTTTTTACTCTAACTTCATTTTTCATTTTTTTTCTAATTAGTGCATCAAAACATAAATGTTTTGATTGTTTGGTTTTGACAATTTATCTCTTCTTGGAATATAAATTTTTAGGCATAATATAAAAAATCCACCCTATGAAATGATCATCATATAAATCATTTATAAATAAATTTTATATAACATTTAAAATAGAATTGTTTTTCTTTATTTGAGTTATTTTTTCTCTAGGATGGAAGTCAATGGTTTAAAAAATATATCACTACATATCTCTATGATTTCCCAAAACTATATATGTTACAAAATTTGAAATTTCAACTGTTTCCCTATTTTAATTTTTTATTTAAAAAGTTTATATATATATGTGTGTGTGTGTGTGTTCCAGATCAAAAACATCATATATTAATATGAAAATTGTAGTATACATGATATTTTATGTTTTTTCATGATAAAATATAACAATGTTTTTAAATTGAACATTTATATTTTTTATCATTCTATTAATGTTTTCAGAACTAGTGTTAAAGATAATGGATTTCAAAAACACATCGGTAATCATAACCAGATCATTATAAAATAGTTTGTATAGTCAAATTTATGTTTTTTATTATTCCAGTTGGTACTGTTGTCATAAGATAATATATTTCCTCTAAAGAAATAGTTATTATGTGTAAAATGTTTCGAAAAAATTATAAACTAATATGAATTATAAAATAGAGTAAATTCATATAAATAAATCATATATTCATTTGAAATAATTCTTTAATTATTAATTATATCTTGAGGATTGATAGGTAAAAATAAACAAGTGGGTGGGGGTATAAAGGTTCTTTAAAGAAAATATTCTCAGCTTCTATAAGTATTATGTGGATTTTTTCTATTACCAATCAAACCCATGATCAGAGAGTCAAAATTATAAATTTTATAAAACATTTCACAATAACATCAATAACTGGATTTATATTTTACTTATTACTAATGAAAGTGTTATGTGAATAGAAAATACAAAAAAAACATAGAGTTTTTGTTAAAAAAAATACATATTTATAAGGATATTATTTCAAAAAAATTAACCAATGAATATAGTAGATCTATGTCTCATAATTATTAACCTATGAAATGATATAGTAAAACACATTCATGATTTAATTCATCATAAAAATATTTTGTACTCTTTAAATAAAAATGAAAATTGTTTTCACTAAAATATTTTAATATCAGGTTTTATTTTAACGGTTAATATCTAAATATGAGATTTATAATTATAAAAAAATTTCTTTAATGATCATATAAAAATATAATTTCATTGACATTTTGGGATTTTCTGAAAATATTGATTTTTCAGTAAATAATGAAGAATATCCATTTTTCTAAAAAAATATATCATGTTAAATAATTTATGTAAAATAAAATTATCTTTATGTATTGAATATAATTAAAATTAGCATAGTAAATTTTATTTTAATATATTCCACATAATTGTTTTTGAAATTTTTAAATATTAGACATCATTATAATATTGATATTGAGTATAATGGGGTCAAATCCTATTTTTTATTGTTAGAGAAAATTCCACATTCTATGTCGGTATAGGAGGACCCATTACACTGCCCATAGTACTATATAAAAGATTCATGTATTATGCCTTTGTAAACACATTCCCATGTGATGCCTACATCATCACCCCCAATGTTGGTGCATGGATCAGCTCTTACATGGTAAATCCCCCATTGGGTTTTCCAAAAATAATATCCTATTCTTTTTGGAATGAGTTAAATTTAATTTAATGATAATATATAATTAAATAATTATTTTTATTCATAAATGATTATTATTATAAATAGAGAAAATATAAAATCAGTTTTTATTGAAAAATATAAATATTGAAAAATTGATTTTTCATGGTTTCTTTTGTTTTGTTGTAAATTTATTTATACTAAATTTGTGAATAATTTGGTTAAATTAAATTCATATACAGTGTCAGCATAATTTACATTTTCTCCTATGGTGATAACTTTTTATTACTTTAATTAACTGTGAAAATAGTTTAAATTAATTTCTATAGTTAAGGTGCCACACAGAGACCCGTATCACATCTAAGTCAGTTCGTGGACCAGTGGGTAACATTACCTCACCCGCGTCTCCCCATATTCTAGAGTATACTGATTAGTAGTGAAGGTCTTGCGAGGTGATATTGAGGGGACAATACCCTCTTATCAGAGTTGCACATGGGTATAAATGTGTATAGGTAAAAGACAACATTCAAAGCAGCAAATAAATATTTGACATCAGTAGAGGAAAATATAAATAATAGACAAGTAGTGAATGTAAATATTCATCAATTTAATTATAGTGTCCAACACCAAATTATCGAAAAAATGAATGCATGTCATTGTGATGATACATACTGAAAGCAGTTAACAATACAACTTGTTTGACAACCCAGTAAAATAATAATGGAAATACAGCAATGCCCCATGGTCGGTCTCCATAAGAATACTGAGATTTAGCTCGATCCCTTGCTCTTAACTCCCATACACAAAGAGTGTAGTTTAAGAAATCAATTACTATATGTAGTCCTGTTATTAATAAATGTCTACTCGGGTACACTAGTGAAATGAAATCCCGATTAGGGTATAAGATATAAATCTCAGTAGGCCATCACCACCATTATCTAACCAATTACAGACAATGAATAGTAAATTAAAAAAGGATTCATATAAAATAATGGTGTGTGATTGCAATTAAAACTAAAAAATTGGTCTGGGTTCCTAAATGGACACCCATCCTATACCAACTGCTTTATCCTATTCCGTAAATATAAAATGAGTACCTGTTGGAAGGATGATGTATATTTACATATAAAAAGTCTAGAAAACTGAAGGAAAACTAAAAGGAAACATACCCCAAAGCCAGTTCTTAAACATCAGGTCAAATATATGTATTAACAAAGAGTGTCACATGACATTAGAAAGGTGTCACAAACCACAAGGGAAACCAAACATCATCGTTATTATCTGTATGTTCAAGTTGTAGAGTTGGAGTTCAAACCTGTCTTAAAATGCATCACCATCGTACGTCTTTCATATTACCTAATTCCACCGAGCCTGTATAAGGTTATCATTAGAAAGACCAAGTATCACAAGGGGCATGACATTACCATGCGCTTGTCCTATTATCACACATAAGGGCTTCAGTATCACCCAAGCCTTATCATAGCCACTTTTACAATAAGCCCATCCTTGATAATCCCTTCGGAAACCAGTATCACTCATAAATATTTAGAAAGCCCAGGGGAACCAAAAAACATCTATATTATGACTATATTCATGTTGCAGAGTCGGAGTCTGAGCCCATTCCAAAAGGTATCATTTTTCTATATCCATAAAATTACCCAACACCACAGATCCCGTCCAAGGAATTCTTTCAAAAGACCATGTATTTCTCAGGGCACGGAATTACAGTTAGCTTATCCTGGTATCACATTGAAGGGGTTGATTATCACCCGAGACATGGCATAGAAACATTTCCAATGAGTCCCTACATGGTAATCCCATTGGGAACTGATATCACTCATAGGTGTTTAGAAATCCCTGGGAACCCAAACATCATCTTCACTATCTAATGTGAATAATTTTAGAATGCAGATGAAACCACCAGAATAGGGAATCATAATTTAGGACTTGCAGGTACAATAGGTTGTAAAAAAAGCATATGTCAAATACATTCTTCATTTATTGGCTATTAATGACATTTAATAGTAAAATCTAACCAACTTTTCCAAGAATGGAATTCAACTCAAACGATCTCGTTAAAATTATATATTTAAAAACAAGGAATTAGGACCTTTTGGTGGGGAACAACCAAATGGAGTTTCTAAAAGGGAAGTCAAAAACCCTGAACGGGTTTCAGCATATGAGATGGTAACAACGACTCTATTTAACAATCCAGACAATTTAATATGTGATAAAAATTCATTACTTGAAGGTTGAAATGAAAGCAAAAATATGGACATGACATAAGAGATGAAGTATAGATGATAGGGTAGAACTATATACTGGTCATCCTAATTAAAAGTTGACTCACATACTTAGGAGGTGTCTTGGGTCTTCTTTCATTTTTCAATGAAACAACATCATTTAGATATATCCAAGGAGAGTCATGTATACGTATGTCATTTAAAAGTTATATTTTCAAGCATAAAGAGTCATATGACATTAAGGAAAGAAATCATAAAATTATACTACTAAATTTTTATCTTAAAGAAAAATCACCTCCATTGGAAGAGTTTTATTAGAAAAAAAGTAATTACATTATAAAACAATTCATTTAGTGTTATTTAACATTTATTTTAAAACTCACTCAACACTAAACGAAAGTAACATTCCAAGAAACTAAAATGAATTATAAATCATCACTGTGATCTTTTTCTAACAGCGTTCCTCTGTTGGAGGGGTTTTTTATAACACAATGAATTTTATATCAAGAAACCATTTATCACATTTAAAACTTTTATCAGAAAATCAGACTACATTCTCATTAAAACAGATGTTAATCTATACATCCATTCATTAAGAAAAAAATAATAAAAAGAGGATAAGAAATTTATTAAAAATATTAATTGATTCATTCTTTAAATTAAAAGGCAAAATAATGGGATCATGCCTCAAAGTGGATCTAGCTGTCCACTTAGGCTCTTGAAGCTTTCTAACTAATGTCTGTGGCACCAACACTAAGCATACACACTTTCAAATGCATGTAAAGACCTCTAGAGCCTATGCACACACACCCATAGCTATGAATATGTGAAAAGGAATAATTATAAATATTCTTCTATTCATATTCCAGTCTCCACTAACCTACACATTCAATTTTAACATATATAGTTAGGAACATCATTCCCCATGAATTTATAAAAACTACCATTCATGGATATACATGTAATAGGTAATCATATATATATATATAAATACAATCCTATGAATATACAGGTGAGTCAACTATGACTCGATGAATCAAAACCAACGAGTAGGGATCAATGCACTACCTAAAGGATACTAGAAACCTTAAAAAACAAAAAGGATTCTACATAACCAGTGTAAAAACAATCAGCGACATTAAATCCTTACCTCAGTTGGCGGTGGAGAACCGAATCCAACCAAACCGACAAGAAACAATCCGACTCCCTACCAAAAACATAATATCGTTTCAGAAACAATCAAATCCACAAATAAAAGTGGTGTTAAAAAAGTAAAAAAAAACAAAAACTCACCTTAGGATAAAGTCAGCAGACTGAAACGCACCGAACTTCGACAACATCAGGGTAGTTGATGTAACACTAACCAAGGAGTCACAATGAATCCTTTCCATTCTCTATAACCGGTAGAACACAAAAATAGGAATCACTCCCCAACCTAGGGTGTTCATCCAAACAACATAGGGAGACGAGAACACCTAAAATCGACCTGAAACGTAGAGCATGAGGAGAGGAAACCCTTACCTTGCAGCGATGAACAAGAAATTGAGGATAAAACCAGACAAGACGATTGATTCCAGGTGGCTGGAGGGGAGGCATCAAACACCCATGGGAGTTTGGATGGGGTATTGTATGCTTCTAGGGAATAAGCCATGGGTTGGTCACACCATTGGAGGGTTTGACTGAGGAAGATCACAAGGAAAGAGGTCTGAGTATAGAGGGTGCCTGCGGAAAGGGAGTTCCAAAAGGGGCTAGTGACATGGTTGAAACATGGGGGAAGGAGGGATCATGTGAGGATGATGGGGAGACCCACATTGGGTCTTCTCCTAAAAAAATAAAAGTAATTGAATTAAAAATTAAACGTAAAATAATAATAATAATAATAATAGTAATATTATTATTATTATTATCATCCTTAAAATATTTATTTATTATTTCATTAATTTTCCATTTAACATCAATTAATTCATTTTCATTTTAAATTTAATATTTAATTAATTCACATTCTTTAAAAAAAACATTGTGGGTGTTCTGACTCTCAGAAAAACGTTTCTATGATTCATTTTTAACACAACGTGCCATGTTATTGGGAAAATTTAATTTATAGAGATTTTTCATCCTTTTCAAAACATAGAACATTACAACCTTCGCACATTATATCTTATTATCTCAGGTAAGCCTTTAGAAATGATGTATACATCACCCGACCTATAAGGGTCACGAAAAACTTGCACAGATGGTCTTGTTGCCTCTCTGAACACACTACGTGCATTCAAGAATTGGTTTGAAAAGATGCACATAAGCCATTAAAATATCAGCCAATGATCACTTCCAAATGAAATACTACCTGGATACTTATCCAATCCCTTTTTAGAGAAAAACACGACTACATATTTATCTCATTAAAAATATGGTAAAAGATACATCCCACCATAGGTGTTAAAATTAGAAGGAGGAAAAATTCCCTATCAACCATAAATCCCATGTCGAGATAGCTTTTTATTAAAGGCCCATGGTCGACACAAATCGCAATTCCACCCTAAGGAAACTCCAGGAGATACATAAAATATCCTTACATGATGGTTTAAATGAGGACCCCACTACATGGTCCTTTCCCAAGACATTTATATTTATTCACATTTATCATTTGTTCAAACATTTACAAGGATTAAAATAAATATCTTGTACCCATTTTAAAACAAACACTAGATACATGATTTAGCTAATTCACATGGGCCAATGCATGTAAATAAAAGAATCTGACACTATGCACAAAAATATAACACATAAACATGGAACATTAATAATATAGACATGCTAATAAGCACAAAATCATGATACAAAGAAAACATGACAGTAAATTGGTAGCATGAAAATAGGATAGCATGATACGTAAATATAAGACATGGCATACATTCACGGAACTCAATTTTAATTAAAACTAAAACAAAAATGCAACTACATGGCATGAAACTCTCCAGGGAATGTATATTTCAATGTTCTTAATATGATGTGTGTTATGTTTTATCCCTGCCTTAATTGGCCAGTGGAAAAACACCATAAATTCCATAAATTAATAATCAGTTGAAATTACACCAATAACTCGAGGTGAAATCATATCAACTGTACAATCAAAATTCCTGAACATCAATTTCCCACCCTAGCCACTTGGTAAATTCCCATACATGGGGTGATCATTCTCATCAATGACTATTAACCAAGAGAAGATACATTATGAATCTCTTGTATAATAAACCAATACACTAAGTACAAGGAAAAGAACTTCTGATACAACTTTGTCACATACCAACCAATTTCACCTCTAAGACGGTTGCTAGAACGGTGGGTAACATGACTTGAAGTGCATCTCCCCATTCGCCAGAGCCTGTTGACTAGTAGCGAGGGACTCTGGATGTGGTATTGGATAGTCTATACACTCTTATCATTTTTTCACATCGCTATAACAGAATATAGGTCAAATATAATAGCAGAAGAAGAAAATATATATTTGCTAGCATTAGAAGAAAATAGAAGTAATTGACAAGCAGCGAAACACATTATTTAAAAATTTAATAAAATTTTACAAATCCAAATTACACAACAGATGAATTTATATCATGATGATGATACGTACTAAATGTTGTAAACAATACATCTTGTTTGAAAACCTAGTACAATAACAATGAAACGATAGAAATGACACACGATCAATCTCCTTGAGCTTTCAGAGCTATTTCCTGGTCCCATGCTCTTTACTCCCGACCTCAAACAAAAAACATATGAAATCAATTATCGTTAGTAGTCCTACGAACAAGAAAATTTTAATTGGATACCCAGTGTAATGGAGGCCTGCGTAGGGTGTGAGATATGAATCTCAGTAGGCCGACACCATCAGTGTCTAACCCATTCTAGAAAATGAATTGTAAATTAAAAAGGGTTCCATATGAAATAATGGCGTGTGATAGCAATTAAAACTATAAACTCGGTATGGGTTCATAAACAGACACCCTTCTCATACCACCTGCTTTGACCTTATCTAAAAATCGGAAACGAGTACCTCTATGAAGAAGTATGTATATTTATATATTAAAAAAGAAAGAAAAATGAAGGCAATCAAAGAGGAAACTTACCATAAATTCAGTTATTTATCTCCAGGTCTAATATATGTATCCACAATGACTATAATAGGACATCATAAAGGGGTCACAATGAATAGGGAAACCAAATATCATCTTTTTTATCATTATGTTCATGTTTTTGAGTCAAATTCCAAACCCATCCCAAAAGGTATGGCTTTGGTAAACCCTCAAAATTACCCAATACCATTGAACCTATCCATGGAAATGTATCAAAATACCATGTATCGCCCAAGGCATATAATTACCATGATTCCATCTCGGTATCACAGAGAACGGGTCGAGTATCACCTCAGGCTTGGAATAGACACTTTTCCAATGAGTATGTACTAAATAATCCCTCTTGGAACAGGTATCACACATCGGTATTTAGAAAGCCTAGTGGAACAAAACAAGATCCTTATTATTATTATGTTCATGTTATAAAGTTGGAGACTGAGATCATCCCAAATGGTATCATTTTGATATATCATTTTAATTACCCAATACAACCAAGCCCATACAAGACAATATTTTGAATGACCATGTGTCGCTCGGGGCATGGCCTTACCATGAGGCTTTCCCAGTATCACACAGATGGGGTCAAGTATCACCCGAGTCTTGGCGTAGCCACATTGATAATGAATCTCTCCTCTATAATCCCTTTCGGCATCGGTATAACTCATATTTATTTAGAAATCCCAGGGAATCCAAACAAAATCATCATTGACTCAATCAAATATGTTAAGAATGGAGGTCAAACCACTAGAACTGGGAAAAACAATTGGGCACATGAATGTACAATAGAATGTAAATAAAATCATATGGCCTTATCATGCATTAATGATAGGTTATTAATGACATAAAATATTATAAGCTAACCAACTTGTTCTTGTATTGAATTCAACTCAAATGATACAATTTAATTTATAACATAAAGAACAAGGAAAGAGTTAATTTAGGAGGGGAACACACAAAAGCGGTGTCCAAGAGTGAATGTGAACACCTTGAACATGATTCAAAATTAATGAATGAAAAATCGGATTTGTTGGAAAAAATAGTAATTTTAAAAAACCGATAACATGGTATTTTCGGAACGTTGCAATGAGATTCACAAACATGCAACATGACATAAGTGATGAAGTGAGGACAAGAGGGTAGACACCCTCTACCGGTCATCCTAATTAAAATCTTAGTCACACACATAGGAGGTGTCTTGGGTATTCTGTCATTTTTCAATCAAACAATATCGTTTAGAAATATACAAGATGATTAATGTACAATAATGTCATATAACAAATATATTGTCAAGCATAAAGAGTCATAAGACATTATGGAAGCTAAGCATATAAGTCTACTACTAAATTTTTATCTTAAAGACTGCTCTCCTGCATTGAAATAGTTTTATTAGAAAACATGTCATTACATTATCAAAAAATTAATTTAGGGATATTTATCATTTATTTTAAAACTAATTCAGCACTAAAAGAAAGTAATAATCAATGTAACTAAAAAATAATCATAAATTATCACTATGGGATTTCACAGACAGTGAACCTCCATTGGAGGGGTTTTATTATAAAACCATGAATTTCTTATCAAGAAATAATTTATCACATTTAAAACATATATTAGGAATCAGCATAAATTCTAATTAAAAGTGAAGTTAATGTATAGTTTATTTCATCATATAAAAACTAATAAAAGTGTAGTAAGAAATTTATTTAAAATATTAATTGACAAATTCATTAATATAAAAAGAAAATGGAATGGAATCCTACCTCAATGTGGTTCCTAAACATCCACATTATCTCTTGAATCATTCTATCTAATGGTTCTTACTCCCCCACAAAGTATAAACTCTTTCACATACATGCAAGGACACCTAAACCATATGCACACACCTGAATGACCATGGGTATGTGCAAGGGGATCCTTACATATATTCTTATATGCTTATGCCCATATCCACTCACCTACAAATGAACTTTTCATATACATAAATAGGAACAGTTATCCCCAAGCACGTTAAAACACTACCAGGCATGAATATATGTGTAACGAGGGAACCAATATTTATATAAATACATACTTATGCATATGTGGGAGGCTTTCTCTTTACTCGGCGACTCGAAAACAATGAGAAGAGATCAAAACACTAATTATATAATACTAGGAACCTTAAAAAACATAAAGGATGATACATAACCAGTGCGGAACCAACCATCAGCATTAAAGCCTTACCTCGGTTGGTGGTGGAGGACCAAATCCACAAAAACCAACACTAAATGATCCAACACCCTATGAAAAACATATCATGGAGTAAAAACACAGAAATAACCAAACAGAAAAGGTGTGAAACATGTGAAAACTACAAAAACTCACCTCAGGTTAATGTTGGAAGATCGAAATTCATCCAACTACCTTGCCTTTAGCAACATTTTTTGGAACATAAACCAATGAGTCCCAAGGAATCTTTAACAAAACATAAAATCGGTATAACATAAATATCATAATCAAAACCTTTCCTATGGTGTTTCACAGAACCACATAGATAGACGGGAAGGAAAAAAATTTATCGGAAACAAAGGTCATGAGGAGAAAAAAACACTTACATTGGGGAAACAAAAGTGAAATCGAGGATAAATCAAGCCAAAACTGGAATTTAATGAGGCCATAGGGTAGACAACATGTGGCTATGGGAGTTCGGTCGAGGGCTCACTTGCTGTAGGGGAATCAGTCAAGGGTGGGTCACACAATGGGGGGGGGGTCCGACTGTGGAACCTCTCAATGAAGGATGTCTTTCCATGGATGTTGTGTGCTACAAGGGAGATCCAAAGGGGCTGCCAGCATGGTTTACAAAAGGGGCAGTAGGGCTTGCGTGAGGAAGAAAAGGATACCCTCTTTTAGGTCTTATCCTAAAAAAGAATCCTTTTTAAAATAAAAAAAGAAAAATTAATTAAAATAAAAAACATAAATATACAAATAAAAATAATAAAAATAATATTATTATCATCATTAAAAAATTTATTTATTTTTTCTTTAATTTTTTCATTTATCTTCAATTAATTCGTTTTCATTTTAAATTTCAAATTTAATTAATTCAAATTCTTTTAAAAGGAACACACATTGAGGATGTTGTGACTCTCATAAAAACATTTCGATGCATCGTTTTAAAAACGTCATGCCCAGCTAATGGGAAAAATATAATTTTCTCTGCATTTTCACCCAGTTCAAAATGTGGGTTGTTACATCAAGTAAGAATATGGTTACCAAAGGGGTGAAAATAAACATATAATATATAAATTGACCCAAAAACATGTCTAAAATATATTTTATTGTAATAGTTAGAACATATGACGTATAATACTATATAATTATCAATACTTACACTTCTATATTGTAAAAAATGTGGGTACACCATTTTCTATGAAAACATTTCATGTGTTCCACAATATATACATATAAAAGGAAACAACATCACCTCTGTTATTCAAGAATTAGTACCCTTTTCATTAATCCTCGTCCATCCAAAATAAAATTTCAAATTCAATTACCTTATCCTACAATCCATTGATTCTTCATAATGAATTTCTAGGAATATAATCTTTCCAATTCTATATTAGTAGACAGAGAAGAGGTAAAATTATTAACTATGAATTTTTGTGTTATCATTTATTCCACCTCCTTAAAATCCCAATTAATTTAGATTATATAATAAAACAGTTGCCTCTAATATACTTATATCTTACTATGTTAAATCGATTACATATTTCATTATCCTCTTCCCTCAAAATAGAAATGATAATGACGCTCGTGTGTTTGGAGGACTACTGCCTACCAAACCGATGCGACATATATTCCATTATCACCTATGAGGTTTGGATATGATGATTGATAAAAAGTACATATATGAAATTAATAACACATTTATACATCTACATCCATTATATAGGGGATATGATAACATCACTCATTTTTAATGTGGAGTACCACCTCCCGAAGAGATGTGATTCCCTTTTGAGTAATAATTTATTTTGAATGTGATAACCATAATGTTAAAGAATATATGTTATATAAATAGAATAATTATTATATTTTCAGAATATTTGTCATTACAAAAATATAATTTGTCATTTTATTTGTTACCTTTTTACTCACTGAAAAAAAAACTAACGTTGTTCATGTACTTGAGGACTACTTCCATCATGAAGTGATGTGACTCTCTTTTCATCACCCAACCATTGAGATAATATATATAAGAATAATAAATGAAATAAAATGTTATAAATTATGTTTTGATAATTATTGATGTATAAATATTACTTATATAATTGACATAATGATTGTTTAAAAATGGAAACAATACACTTGCGTACGCATGGAATACTATTTCCACGATAATGATGATGTTAATTTTTCATAAACATATTTCATTATTTTACTTAAAATTTTAATTTTTGTATATATATTTTAATTATTTCATGGATATTATTTTGGATATTTTTAAATAGATACGCTTTGACCATAGTCAACCTACAAAAGTCATTTTTGACATATTTTTCAAATATCATTAAAACATCCAACAAAAACAAAATTTATTATGTAATTATATATAACATGGTAATAAGTGAAATAAGCGGAATAATAATCCATAAATATTTCATAAAAAATTATTTAATTAACGTAATTTTATTATTATGAAATACAATTAATATATGTGATTATTTAGACTCAGTATATGGGACTTCATCACAATTTTCAATCGATCAGGCATATTTTGACATTATGAACAAATATTTTTATGAGGGGTATATAAAAACCCATTATCATGTAATTTAATGAATTGACCTTTAATCATTTAATTTTTTTAAAATATTTATTCAATTATGAGGCTTATGATTCCAATATTTCAAGGTTTTATGGGATATTTCTTTGTATCATATTCTCTATTAGTGTTTCCTTACAACATAATATCTCGCATTTACATGATTTTAAAATGATTTTAAAAATAAAATCATAAAGAAATAAATTTTTTATAAATTTTATTTTATTTTTTTACAATATTTTAATGGTTATCAAAATGATATTTTTCAAAGCTTTATACTGAAAATTTTGCGAAACATCAAAATGAATATTCAATTTTAAACCTATATATCGAAAATGACTTTTCTGCCATTACAAAAATTATTTTATTTATAAATTCCATTAAATGATTTCATGTTTCCTTAAATGAAAAAAATGATTTCTCTTTTCTCGGAATTTTTTTATTTAATTTTCTATGGGTTTTTTTGATATATAAATGTTTTTTCATGTGGGTCTACATGGGCTTTATATTTGATAGAGAATTTTGAGAAGATATCCTGTCTATTCATTCTAACAATTAGGGTACTCCTATGGTGGGAATTATCATGCCAGTTTTGTTAAATACCTGTCCTTTTATGTAGAAGGAACACAACCAACAAGGATCATTGGAGAATGTTCGGGCATGCTAAAATTTCTTGAGGCTTGTTAACATTAAAATGTATCTGTACTTTCTTAACTACACGAAATTGGTGTGGTTAGAGTTTTATATAAAAATTATGTAACATTATTAGTCTTGGGTAGACTAGGGTGGTTAATGTTGAAGAATCATGGGATACCGTGGGTGGTAATGGCTTGGTGACCGATTAATGGTAGTGCATCGACCGATGAATTCATGTTTATTCAAAAGTGTTGAATGGTAGTGGTTTAGTCATTTTCATATTTATAAACAATAAAATCCTCTCATTTCACTCTATTTTAGTGTCTATTATGTCTCTATCCTGACATCGTGTAACTACAATAATAGAGCAACAGTCCTATACCAGACTAAAGTCTAAAAGTTTATGTGTAATATCAATCTCATTTCACATTGAACGCATGTTTATTATCAAAGCATGGCTGGTCTTAAGTGACCCATGGATTCACATGTACAATTTACTTAATTAAACTCTTATACACCATATGTTTCTTCTGGCTTGACCAATAGACCAATGATGCTATGTTATCACTCAACACACTAATATGGATGTTATGTCTTTTTACCAATGTCTCAGTAATAAAAATCAATTATAGAAAACCTTAGGTTTGTTCCATATACACCCTTCATGCCAATACGTGGTAATCTGAGACTTGTTGTCAGGATCAATGATTCTTAAATCAAAGAACATCACCAAAAGTTATGTATGGACTTGGTATACACGTTCCTAGTAAAGGTGAGGAACCTTGGAAGAAGGTATCACAATTGATTTTGTAAAACACTGGCCGTCTATGATGATCACCTTCTTGAGTATTCATCAAGTGTGGATCAACTAGTTGCCTCCCTTGTTAAATTGAGTGATCAGTGAAGGGTCGTATTTGGCACATCCTCAGATTACAAGATTATTGTTTGTATCGACCATGTATTTTCCTGAAAAGATAGATCGACAAGGGCATTGATGTCAATGGGGAATTGACCGTTATATATTTTGTGAAATCACACAAGAATCATATCCAGAATTCTAAAGGGTGTGTCTTGTAGTAAATTCTGATGGTGGAAGGTTCTATGACTCATAATTTTCTCCTTTATAATGTTAAATCTTATGGTGGAAAGTACCATTAGCCCGATGTTTAATGAGATGATGATGTGGATGTGTCACTAACTAAATAGGATCAAGTAAGCGTCATAATGGTGTTTTGACTAGAAATTGAGCATTAGATAAGATCTTAATTTCTTATATATCACTAGCCTAACCTATTTTTGAACATGCATTAGGCATTTGGATATGCAACAAGAGGTTTTGTGTGGTACTTTACTCTCCTTGTCAGTTAGGATAAGGTTACATTGTTCCTGAATGCTTCTTAGGCGTGTGAAGTTCTATGGTTGGGAGGTTATAATGTCCCATGTTGTGAACTAGATGAAAAACCAAAGAAAATTAAAATTTTCTATTAACTGGGATGGATGGTTATAAAACCTAGCATCAGATTTTTTTTTCCGATAGGTGACACAATGATGTTTCTTTTAAATTAATTGAATTAAATTAATTAGATTAAAATTAAAATGAAAAAAATTAAATGAAGGGTAAAAACCATATTTTTCAATTTGAAATATTCAATGAAATATTTTCAGAGATAGATGTTGAGTCATCATGGGATTCCAAGGCCCTTAGACTCACATTTTTTGGTAGAATAAAGATATTTTATATATTTATTCATACACATATACATTTTTAAAAAATGAAATATCGCTGAAACAGTGTATCCTATAAGAAATCTTAAACCACCGTTAGGTCTGGACGATCTGTTTTACCCTAGATAGGGTATAACATTGATGCGTATTGGGTGATTGACGACATCGCACGTGATAATAACCTCTTTATTTTTAATTAATTTATCATTCCATTTTTTATATAATAAATAATAATTTTCCCAGAAACGGTGTATCTTACAAGAAATATGATACCATTTTTAAGCCCAGAATGTGGGGTTTAATCTAGGTAGGTTATAATATTTGTGACCTTCAGAGGTTTTTTCTATTCTCAGATGAAGATACATTATTTGGTTATAAATATTTTATTAGAATTTAGAAATAATAATAATAAATTTTTTATAAATATTATTATTTGTGTTGAAATAAAAATGAAAATATACTTCCATAATTACTATATTATGATGTGGTTTTATGAATAAGTGGGAAATGAAATAATTGTGATATTTTAGACTATTAAAATTAAATAAAAATGCCTATTAAGTATTACTTTAATACTGGATATCTCATTTTTTAATGTTAGTTTTTTAAAATGTTTATGATGTCATTTTTGGGTTGTATTAAATAATAATAATTTTTATAATTTTTATTATTATTAGATTGAGAAAAAAACAAAGGTGTATATATAATGTATATATATACATATTCGGGTGTATATATATGTATATACATATGTGTGTGTGTGTGTATTTATATATATAACATGTATATATATGGCTGGATAATTATTATTGGGTTCTATAAAATATTATTAATTGTCCAATATAAATGTTATTTATTGGTTAATTTTTTAACTTCATAGTTTTAATGAAAATTTATATTGAAATATTAATGGACATAATTATGACCTAGATTTTCCAATAATAAAAAAACATTGCTGTTATTATTATTATTATTAAATTGGGAGAATAATATTGTTTTATATATATATATATACGTGGAATATATATATATATATGTGTGTGTGTGTGTGTGTGTGAGTGTGCGTAGGTATAAATATATATATCTACTTTAACATGGATCATTTTTCGGGTACCAAGAAACTATTAATTTATTGAAATAATTTCATGATCATTATATAAATTAATACATCTCTCTCTAGCGCATGGTTCTGGTAATAATAATTAAAATGTTTTAAAAGGAAAAAAAATAAATGTAAAGAAATAAAAATAGATGAAAAATGAATGAATATAAATAATTAAATAAAATGTGGATGTGGGAATAGAAAAAATAATTAAACATTTTATTAACCTTCTTTATTTTTATTATTTTTCCCTCTTTTCCATATTATTTTTTTATTTTGTTTTTATATCACATTTTTTATATTTTTTTATTTTTTACTTTTTCCTTATTTCAGTCCTTTCTATTTTGTTTCAATTCTATCCCTCTCTTCCCATGTGCGCCATGCCCCCCTCTTCTCTATGTGGTGCGCCACCCCCCTTTTCCCACTTCGGAAGCCTACTGCATTTCTGATTCTTGTATGTTTTCAACTCAGTCAGATGCACTGTGAATCTCTAGATAAGGAAATTCTTCTATATCATGAATCTTGACTATCATCCACTCTCTATCATGTGATCTTCAATGGATGACTTTTAAAAGAAATTGGAGTATTTCCTTAATCCTCTAATTTCTCCTATCTTAGGTCAAATCAAAGGCTATTACAGGGCATGGGATATACTATGACTATGAGGAAGATTTACTAATACATCTCCCATCATTTCATTGTGTCTTTTAGATCTCACGTTGTGCCACTCGTCAGTGTCTACCAGTTATATTCAATTTTTCCAATTATAATTTATTTAAACTAATTAGTTTGACTATTGAAACCTTGTTTGAGATGAACTATATTGTTCATGTCACTCTAACATCATTGGATACCCCTTTAGGTGTGGTGATGTAATTGGTCTCAATTCTTTTTCCCCCAAATAAATAATTTAGTAATTTTTTTATATTGCGAGACCCCAATTTGGTTGTCTATTAAACCAAATAAATTATTTAGGATAATTATGAACCATGAATTTTTGGGTTTTTTTTTTTTTTTCTTAATGATTTTCTTATTAAAAAGTATTACGGTGACATTCTATTATAAAATAGATAAAAAAATTCCCACATTTACTGTTATATTATTATCGATAAGAATGTTTGGCATGAATGATCAGGATATATGTGGAACATTTTTTCTTAACTGGTTTTGTTATAATTATAAATTCATACTGTGTGATATTTGGTTCCTTTAAATCTAGTTAAATTCAGGATGGTGATAAAATGTGGTTTTTGTATTAAAGAACACACATTGACTTTGCATTACTGATTGGTTACCACACTAAGCACTGTAAAGGAGATGTCTTAGTATTTTAGAGATGATGGTATCCCTGGGTTTCATATATAATCAGGAGTGATACTGATTCCCTAAAGGATAATTGAGGGTTTCCCCTGGTCAGTCTCATAATCCTGGAAAAATAAATGATGCTCTCCTTCCACATTATGTTGGCAGGTCACATTGGATGATGATGAAATGTCGTATCAGAGTAGATCAGGATGCAGAAAACACAATGAATTCTCTCGATCATTGGAATGTGTGTTATTTATAAAAACAATGAAAAATCAAATTAAGACACATCAACTAGGGATTTGATTCTTTTTGTAAACTGTTTGGGTATCTCTATCATTTTTCTTTGATCTTCACTAATTGTGGAATGTTGCATGCCCCTGGGTATATAAACTTCTTTATTGTCAAATTTTTTTGATCCCTATATTTATGTTCTTGATCATAGTCCATGAAAGTTTTTCTAAACATATTAAAATTTTGGTTTTCGTTCCCTTCCCCATATATTATTCACATTCTTCACTAGTAGGAACCTTGGTCCCTTTCTGACTTTTCTGAGAAATAATGAGGCCCATCAGACCCCTTAAATAGAAACAGATCGAGAAAACAAACATAGACCAATGATATATGAATAGATTTGGAATCTTTAAAAGGAAAAGATGTTTGTTTTGTTGATTTTAGATCATGTAATCAACAATATAAGGCCTGGGTGCATGCAGAACAAAAAATTGAAACATTAATGGATGAACAATATTTATTTTCAGTGAGAGATGGCAGTAATCTGTGACGCAAAAATAGATCGATAAAATTCGGGAAGATTAGAGGTGGGAACTATGGAGGAATTAACTAATTCAACACATGGGGAGTAGATAAAAATTTCTCATGAATACCGAACTGCTTTCCATGTAGTCGGATGAACACACAATGTGTATCCTCCTTAGTGGTGGCAATTAGGATTTCAAAAAACATAAGGATGACATTGAATTTTACCCTCCAACAAATTGTTTACCCCTTCCCTACATGAGAACCCATGCAATGGATGATAAATAAAGGAGCATGTGTGGAATTATAAACAAGGTCTTATACCCATGTACATTGACATGGGGTCTGATAAAATACATGGATTATAAGACATGACTGACTCTCGGTACCATAGACACAACATGTATCTCACCTACATAGTGTATACTACTAAATGGGATAGGATTCATGTACCGATTAAATACAATTCAAGTAAATGGAGTGGGACCACATTCTATATGGGTCCCATCTAGTAAAGACACATAAAGTCCATTTAAATTTTTTTAAAATTATTTGGGTTTATTAGAAGTCTTATAAAATTGAGTGCATGTGATTTGCTGGTATAGTGTGCTGGAGGTGGAATTTTGAACATTTTTTAAGGTACGTTCAGTAAACGTACAAGTGGAATTTTTTATGTTTTAAATTGGTGCTTGGAATTTGTAATCTAGGACCACCGTTGAATCCAGAGCACCGAGATTTGCTTAAGGGAAGACTCACAATGATCGAAATTAGTTAGGAGACAAAGGTAAATTCTGGACATTACAACAAAACAATAACCTAACAAACATATCTTATTTTATTTCTATAACTATTGAGTGGTGGTGGCATGCCCCATGAATTGTCAAAAAAATTAATGGATTGAATCTTCTGCATTTTAACCTGGACGTCGTAACGGTAAATTCAGTTCATAAATGTACTTCATTAATGTTATGAAAAACATTTCGACCCTCTGTCTATTTAATATAAGCTCATGCATAGGATTTTGGCATAAAGGCGAGGATCCTATGATGAAGTGTTGTAGTGACATTCACCAAGGAACAGAATCATGGATAGAAATGTCGGAGGAATCGAATCGGGAACATCGAATGCTAGAGTCTTCTCTATGTGAATATTCTCCTTCCACGACCAAAACATCTCCAACAAAATCTATGGAAGGTGGTTTATTAATTAGAGAATATATTTTATGAATTGAAACCACTTATAATAATGCTAACGTGGAGGGTACATGCCAAATAAACAAGGCCATACCCTTCACCTCTTTGTTCATGTTGCGTTCTTTGGGGGAAAAATTACAACATGATAGAAAGTGGAAATTGGTAGGCACACAATGACAAAGACATCTAGGGAGGCCTGTAGGCAAGTATGAAAGGATGAACATACCACCGGAGCCCACCTGATGGCAAGTGGATGTTCCTCCATGGAGGCACTAAAACGACAGCACCAAAAAATAGCAACGACAGGAAAAGGTGCTGTCGTCCATTGAAATAGGTGGCGCCACTCGATTCCTTGGAGAACGGACAAGCGGCCAGCTCTAGGGAGACCATCAAGGAGTGAGGCGGTGTGCTATCATGCATCATAGGGAGCAGGGTACTGCTATGAAGCCGCGATGAAGGAGGGGACCCACTTCATTTCGGTTCTGCTGGTGACTAGGCAGCACCACCTAGTGCTGCTATTTAAATATCCGAACATCTCTTTGAGCCGTTAGTGTGGCTAACCGCACGACCCTGGCGCGGGTCATGTCGGTCAGTGGGCTGATCCTCCGTAGCCCTGTCTAGTCGAGGAGGGCCAGGCCGTTCAATGGCCTAGTGTCCTATTAAGCTGAGCCTGACCCGACCCATCATAATGGGTTGGTTCAGGGTGGGCCGGGTTGGTCTGATCTGGCAGACCAGACTTGGACCCCTCTCAGTCCCTAATATTCTCAAAACATTGTGTCTTGCGAACCAAACATCCATTTGATGAACCGTCTATGATGCTGTGTTACAAGGAGTGAGGCGATATTTCTTATGATACATTATCATTGTTTTAGAGAAAATTAGAGTATGTCTAGGTTGGATCATCCCCGAATCCAACCGGGCCCTTGGCACTAAAATGAAAATAACATACAGACTGGGCTTTCTGTTGACACACTGTCTATTGCGTTGAACACTTATAAAGCGACAGATCATTTGGTAACTTATTCGTGGGACTTCTTGATGGTTGAAAATTGACTAATGTCTTGAGGAGTAGCTTCTCCTATAATCAAGAATTCTATGAGTGGGAATCTAGTGTCAAGCTGTGAGATGGAGGTGGGAGACAGATTATACCGAGGATAGTACCGAGTGATCCTATGTGTGTCAACACCTAGAGATTTTGTGTGGGTATATGCCCAGTGATCTTGTGTGGGTCAGTGCGAAGAGATTTTGTGTGGATCATCTCATAGCGATCTTATGTGGAAAAGCACCTAGAGATCATGTGAGGATCAGCACCTAGTGATCCTGTGTGGAATAACAACAAGTTACCATGTGTGGATCAGCAACTAACGACCATGTTTGGATCAGCACCTAGCGATCATGTGTGGATCATAACCAAGAGATCCTATGTGGACGAGAACCTATCAATACTATGTGTGTCTTGCGGGTGTTATTACTTATCGATCATGGGATGGTCAGATCCTATGTGGGTCAAGGTGGGGTAGTACCTATCGATCCTTTGTGGGTCAGACTTTGTATGGTCAGTATCAGTGCCTCTTGAAAGAATAAATTCATATTTTTTTACGACTAATCATATTTACAAATGTACTTTAGTTATTCCTAGTTTGATATAAGACTTTTTATTTGTGCTTTGTGTTTGAGAAAACACCTTTTTGTTTTCCTTTATGTACTTATGACATACATTCAGGGGTCTCAAGGTCCCTACAATGTATTGTTATACTCACCCCTACACAGTCTTCACCCGCACCTTGTTGTGGCTTGTGCAGATGATGAGAAACCATGACTGAGACTCGACGAGCTAGGACCTAACGGTGGATGGAAATGATGATTGACATAGAGATATGTCGAGAAAAGTTATACTTTCGCATTAGGTAGGATCCATAGTGGACGATATCAATAGTTGTTTTCTATTTTTAGTTGTAGTTTTATCTTTTCAGTTGGGCTTGTATTCTGACCCCTTTACATTCAGTACACACCATTACTAATACAGTTTTACATGGTGGTTAAATCTTGTTGTGTTGTTGGAATATGTTTTTGAATAGTTTTAATGGAAATTCCTTCCTCTTTCAGGGATATGCCTTTCTTGTGCTGGTCTCCAACCCCTAGCCAATGGAAGGCGGGTTTGGTGTAGTCATGGCTCGGGTCCTGGGGGATAGGTCGTGACAAAATGGTATCAGAGGAGTCGGTTCTAACAATGAACTAATACTATGATATTTCCAGTAGATAAATTGTGTCATCTTTTTTGACTGTGGGTTTCAGTTCAGGGTATCCAGTGTTGGTGCGGCGGCCGATGTATCCATACAACATGACCCAAAATTCTGATTTCTGACTTAGTTAATGAAAACACTAATTTGTTGTGTTTTGGAAATGTTTTTTACTTCGATATCGTTTGAGTCATCTCATGAGGTATAACATATTGACCATGGCTGACCTATTTATTTTCAGAATACCACTGTATAGAAATCTAGACAGGATTCTTGAGAGAGTACACAATTACGGCCCATTGAGTGACGAGGCTTCAATCCAGGGTCCACATAATGTGTTAGCTCATTCTGGTGGTGCACAAGAAGAACCACCACCCATTGGGAAATAGTTTCTTCTATCCCCACTGGTAGATGATTCATTTCTACTAAGTAGGTTGTACGAGTTATAGTAGTATAGGCCTCCTAGGATTCAAGGTGAAGAAGATCCGTAGGTAGCTGAGGACTGGTTGGAGGCTCTGGCACAAGTTTTCTACCTAGTTGGGACATCAGCAGAGCAGATGGAGATCCCAACTGCTAGAATTTTCCATGGAATGATAGCAATATGGCGGAGCTTGATTCTCCAGTTACATGACATAGCAACCCTCTCCTAGATGGACACTGAGAACCTATTCAGGGAAGAGTTCGTCCCAACAACACTACGCTCTGTGGCTATTTAGGAGGTGATGCACTTATAGTAGGGAAGCGTAATAGTAGCCCAGTACTCGGCGAGATTCACTGACCTCTCGTGATACTCCACAAACATTGTATTAGGCCCATTATTTTGGGCCCATACAATTGGGAATAGTCTCCAGTGGGAGATCAGAGTGTCGATGATATCGATGAATATCATGTCGCATGATGGAGTGATCGAGCGAGCATTGTTGGCTGAGAGATTCTTAGATGAGCAGGCACCAATGGTGAGAGCCACCACCGGATCACAGGCTTTCGAGTAACCTATAGGAGGTATTAGGAGGATGATGTAGAGGTCTATGTGGGCTAGACCCTCCAGTGGATGACCTCGGGATGCAGGATCGGAGGTGCAGAGCTTGCGATGTAGAAGTGGCCAGTTGGGAGGCAGAGTCTGCTTCACGTGCGGTGGGCCGGGCCATATGGATTGCGACTATCTGACCCACCATATGAATGATCGCCATATGGTTGAGGGACTTCCGAGGTAGAGGTAGAGATTCTAAAAAGGATGTTCATAGAGCGGAATACGTGGTAGAGGAGCAGGCCATGCTGTAGGTGGTGGGTGGAGATTTGAGGTCATACTGCCACCACAACCAGGTGTTCCACCCCAATGGTAGGGAGAAGGTGGATAGGGGTGAGAACATCTACATGCAGTAGAGGACAACAACCACAATGCCCTGAAGATTATTAGAGGTATGATATGTGTCTGTTCCACTCATGTTGTAGTACTTATCGACAGATGCTTCAGTCACTCTTTCATTTCAATGACAGTTGTTCAGAGCTCTGATATTCTTATGGAGTCATTGACTCAATCCTTGTGATCATAGACTTCTATGGGAGAGGATTTGAAGATTACACATTGGTGCAGGTAGTGTGATCTCACTCTAGGAGGTGTGATCTTCAGTTAGGATCTAATATTAGAAGCATTGAGGCCTTATGACGACATCATGGGTATGGAATGGAAATCCACAATCCATGCTCAGATCGACTATTTTAGGCATAATGTATTGTGTGTCTGTGAGGATGGGATTCAGTTTACCTTCACTTGTGATAAGGAAACCATTGCTACATAGGATGTACTATCTCAAGGGAGGGTGTGGCTAAATACTCATTAGTTGGCTAGACTCACCCTCGGAGAAGATGACATGAGGATTCTGAGTTATACTGTAGTGGTGGACCAGTATGCTGATGTCTTCCCTGATGATGTTCCGGGACTACCTCCTCGTAGAGAGGTAGACTTTCACAACACGCATTACCGAGGGATGACACTGATATCTACACCAGTATATCAGATGACTCCAATGGAGCCTCGTGAGCTAAGGGTAATGTTGGAGGACTTGCATTGAAAGGGGTTCGTAAGGCCTAGGGTGTCTCTATGACAATACCTGATCATGTTTGCCAAGAAGGCATATGAGAGTCTATGTTTTTGTGTGGACTATCAGCACCAGAACCAGGTGACCGTTAAGAACAAGTATCCACATCTGAGGATCGATGATCTATTTGAACAGCTGAATGGAGCTCATTGGTTTTCAAAGATAGACCTCCGATCAGACTATTACTAACTCAGGTTACAGGAAGAGGACGTACCAAATAAATCATTCAAATGTTTGTATGGGCATTATGAGTTCTTGGTGATTCCTTTTGGCATGACCAACACCCCATTAGTGTTCATGGGGCTCATGAACAGAATCTTCCAGCCATACCACGATCACTTCGTGGTGGTCATCATTTAATAAAACATGGTATACTTGGCATCAGAGGAGGAGAATTCCAGGCACCTAAAGATAGTTCTGGATAAACTTCAAGAGCCCCTAAATTATGAAATTATTTATAAGTGACATTTTGGGATAAATAATTCCACTTCAATGATAACGTTATCTTGGAAGCTATAGTCACAGTGGATCTAGAAAATATAGAGGCAGTTCTTGCTTAATATCCAACCAGGAGTGTGACTGAGGTGCATAGTTTCCTGGGATTGGTTGGGAACTACTGGATATTTGTACCTAACTTCTATAGGGTAGAGGAACCCCTTCCAGCCTTGAAAAAATAAGGGAAAACCATTCATGTGGATGAAGAAGTTCTAGGAGAGTTTTCATAAGATGAGGTAGAGACTAACGAGTGCCCCCATTTGGAGGCATCCAGAAGAGGGTGTTTGGTATGTAGTCTAAAACGATGCATGAGGGACCAGAATAGGTTTTTTCATGATGTAGGACAGAGTGGTGAATGCCTATGGATCATGATAGTTGAGACTACATGAGAAGAACTATGCTACCCATAACTTAGAGTCAGCAGTTGTGGTATTTTCACTGAAGATGTGGCAACACTACATGATGTGTGAACGATTTACTGTTTACTCTAATCACAATAGTCTCATGTATATCTTCTCACAGAATGGCCAAACATTTATACAACAATGACGGCTAGAGTTCCACCTGGACTAGGACATTGAGATATTTTACACTACTGGGAAGGGGAATATAGTTGTAGACACACTCAGTAAGAGATCTGGTCTACAACAACTAAGTGAGGTGACAGAGCAGCTAGCTACATTTCATATATTATTATAGGATGGAGATATATCCACATAACTCTTGACTATGACTTCCACTCCCCTAATTCTATAGTGATCTTGGGAGGCACACCTTGGGGATGTTGATTGTGAGGCCAGATGTGCTCATATATCCTTAGAAAAGGCTCCTGAAGAATTTTATGAAGGTTGGGAGAATGTTGAACTCTTCAGAGGACACACGATGTTACACGTGACACTATGAGAGGAGGTGTTGAGGGAGTTCCATACATCTCTTTTAGGTGTACATCCTGTAGTGGAAAACATGTACCAAGACATCTGGCATCAGTACTAGTTTCTAGGGATGAATATAGTAGTGGCATAGTTTTTTCCCAATGCCTCACTTATAAGCATGTGAAGGCTGAGCATTAGGTACCAGTGGGCTTATATCATCCACTTGAGGTACCAGAGTGGAAGTGGGATGGTATCTCCATGGAAATTGTGACCAGGATACCCTGTATGTCCAGGGGCCAGGATTTCATCTGGGTGATTGTTGACTGACTCACCATGTCGACCCACATTATACCCATCTGAGGGTAGGGATCAGTAGAGGGCTTGTGACACCTCTATGTGTAATAGATTGTACGAATATACAGGGTTTCAACAATGATCATCTTGAATCGTGAAAAAAAATTTACATCCCTGTTGTGTAAGGGATTGCAAGGGGCTTTTGGTACTCAGCTATGCTTGAGCATAGTCTTCCATCCTTAGAATGAAGGTCAGACGGAGCATACCATAAGTAGACTAAAGGAAATGTTGCGTGCATGTGACCAATATTTTGGCTGCAGTTGGGAGGACCAACTTCCCCTAGTGGAGTTCACATACAACAACAGTTATCACTCGACCATCAGCATGGCTCTGTTTAAGGATTTGTACGAACAACCTTGTTGATCACCTCTTTGCTGGATAGACCCATGAGTGTCAACACATAGGGATCTAGAGTTGGTAGATGTTACCACGGTAAAGGAATGGATCATATAAGAGTGGTTGAAGACTGCACAGAGACATAAATCCTATTATTCCGACAAGAGAAAGACACCCTTGGAGATTGAGGAGGGAGACCATGTCTTCCTACGGGTCTCATCATGACGAGGATTACAGAGTTTTGGCTGGGGTGTCACACTATCTCCAAGGCTCATCGGACCTTTAAAAATCCTCAGAAGAGTAGGCAATGTGGCGTATAGTCTAGCACTTCCCCCACAAATGCATCAAGTCCTTAATGTATTCCACATGTTGTAACTGAGGTGATACGTTCATGATCCATCACATGTTACCAATTGGGGACATATGGACATCGATGATGGGAGACATTTTCAGAGTTCCCAGAGGAGATAGAGGATCAAAATGAGTGGGTCCTTTTTAAACAGCTGATTCCTTTGATATGTGTTTGTTGGTAGCATGAGAATCATTAAGAGATCACATGGGAGAAGGAGGTTCAGATACATGCTCAGTACCCCCATATATTTACCATGTTTTGTTTTATCTTTTAGGGACTAAAATCCCAAAGGTGGGGAGAATTTAAAGACCCATAAATTCAATGTAATTTTTTTAAAATATTTTAAATTAATTCATGTATGTGAAAACTGACAATGCGTGATTCTGAGGAACAGTGTGTCGAGAATAGAATTTTGATCATTTTTAAGGTACGTTTAGTAAATGTACGGGCAATATTTTCTAACATTTGAACCAGTTCTTAGAATAGAAATACGGCAATACCGTTGAATCTGATGTGCCGAAATTCACATAAAGGAAACTTCAATTCATCCGTAGTAGTTCGGTACAAATAGATAAATTTTGGAAATTACAAAAAAAACAACATAACAAGGTTATTTTAGTTATTTTCTATAACTACTGATTAGTTGTGGAAGGACCGATGACTTTTCAATCAATTTAATGGGTTCTGTATTCTGTTATGTATCATTGATCTTGTAACATTAAATTTTCATCATAAATGAACCACACCAATATCATTAAAACACATTTGGATCATCTGTCTATTTAATAGAAGCTCATTCATATTATTTTGGCACGAAGTTGAGGAACCTACGACGAAGTGTTTCGATTACTACCATCGAGGATTGGAAGCTTGGAAGACAATGTCGGAGGAATAAAATCAGGAACTAAGAACGTTTTCAGCTTTTTCATGCATGTATTCTCCTTCCACCACTGTGATATATGCAATGAAATATGATTTTGGGGGTTTATTTATTAAATATTATCTTTGATTAATTGAATAATATCTCACATGTTATAGTTCTAACGTAGAGGGTGTGGGCCAAATGAACAAGGCCAGAACCTCTCCCGATTCTTTCATAATGAGTTCTTTGGTGAACAAATTACCAAATCGAGGGAAAAAGGATACTGGGAGGCACGCAGTGATGGAGGCATCCCAGGAGGCCTATAGGATTGTCCAAAAGGAATAACAGACCAACGGAGCCCACCGTATTGCCCACAAAAGTCCACTAGCACAAAACCAACATGGAGGCATAGGTGATCGACATTATAATGTGATGATGGAGGCCGACGCTCACTGGCCATGAAGGTAGGTGGCACCGCTCAGCTACACGGCGGACGGACAGGCGGTCCACTCTTGGCCGACCACTGAGGGGGGAGGCGGCTCACTCTCACATGCCGTGGTGAGCAGGGAATGGAAAAAAAGCCTTTGAAAATGAGGGTACTTTGTCCCTATTGGTCTCGTGGGTGACGAGGTGGCACCACCTAGTGCCTCCATTTAAATATATGAATGGCTCTTTAAGTTCTTCGGGTGCCGGACTACTCGGCTCACGCAAGATGACGGGCCGAGCCGCCGCAGCCCGACCCAGTCGGGGAGGGCTGGGCTGGTCTGCAGCCCAGCGGGTTGAGCCCTCTATAGCCCAACCCAACTAAGTAGAGTTGGGTTAACCCAAACAGGTTCGGTCCGGACTCAAACACCTCTCAGACCCTTATACACTCAAAAGCCTTATACTGTGAACCAGATGTCGGTTTGACAAACCATCTATGGTGTTGGGATACATGGAGATAAATGATGCATTTGATATACTAAATGAGTGTTTTGGTGAAAATTGGAGTATGGCTAGGTTGGATCGACCCCGAATCCAACTAGTCCATCAGCTCTAAAATGTCAATAACATACAGACCGAGTGTCCAGTTGACATTTCGTCTATTGCATTGGAACCCTTATAACATGATAGATCATTTGGTAACATCTTCCTGAGACTTTGTTCCGGTTGAAAAACGACTGATGGCATGATGAAAAGTTTCATTTGTAATCATGTGTGTTATGAGTTTCAATCCAGTGGATGACTGTGAGATGGAGGTGGGAGACCAATCATATGGAGGTTAGTACCGAGTGATCATGTGTGTGTTTGCACTTAGTGATCCTATTTGGTTCAGCACCTAGCAATCTGATGTGGGTCAATACCATGTGATCCTTTGTGGATCATCACCGTACGACCCTATGTGGATGAGCATCTAGCAACCCTATGTGGATCAACACCAAGCGATCATGTGTGGATCAAAACCTAGCAATCTTGTGTGGATCATCACCTATCGATCCTATGTGGGTCTTGAGGGGGTTAGTACCAATCGATTCTGGATGGGTCAAATTCTAGGTGGGTCAACGTGGGTTAGTACCAATCAATCCAGTCTGGTTCACACTCCATATGGTTAGCAGTAATGACTCTTGATAGAATAAGATGATCAACCTTTTCAACTATTCGTATGTACATCTCTACTTTAGTTATACCTAGTTTGAGTTAGCTGTTTTTATTTTTGATTTGTGTTTGATATCATTCTTTAAGGTTTTACTTTTAGGAATTATGATAGACCTTCGGTGGTCTTGGGGTACCTACTACATATTTTTATACTCACCCCTGCATGGGCTTTACCCGCACCTTGATGTGTCTTGTACAGGAGACTGGCATCCTTGACTGAAACATAGGGAGGTATGACCTGATAGTGGATAGTGGTGACAGTTGAAATGGAGAGATATGGAGATGAGTTGTACCTACCCTTCATGTAGGATCTTTGGTGGAAGATCTCAAGAGAGGATTTCTATTTTCAGTTGATGTTGTATCTTTTCAGTTGGGTTTGTATTCTAGCACCATTACTTTCATTACACACATTTACTGCTGTAGTTTCACTTCATGGTTACATCCTTTTGTGTTCATGGACTATGTGTTTGTATGTTATTAAAGGCAATGCCTTCCCATTTTAGAGATACACATTTCATGTGCTAGTCTCCAACCCCTGGCCTATGAAAGGCGAGGTTGGGGTAGTCATGACTCGGGCCTCGGGGTATGAGTCATGACACCTATCATGTCATGTACCCCTTGACCTATATTGATTTATATTCATGGTTTTGTATCACCTTCATTTGAACTTATATATTGTATTATAGGTATATTATATATTTTTTTGTTCCACTTATAATGTTATGGTTCAATCAGTTGTGCATTAAGAGATATGATGTGAAAATTTGTAGTCACAATACTTACTATGGTGACACCCAATTAAGGTAGTTATTACGCATGATTACTAGGGGATTATTCTGAGTTGAAACCCCCTATCAGATAGGGCATAGGTCCTTGATGATAAGATTGGACCCCCCCCCCCCCATCAGCATGGGCATGAATACTCTACAACTAACTTATATGTGGAACCACTAAATTACTATGGATTTTGTTGTCGAGGAATAAAGAGGAACACCCCTATGTTACATGGGTTTGGGTCCTCGAAATTTAAGTGGAACCCCAAATCAGATACAATGTGTTGCCTCGATGACTTGAGTGGAATCCCCCGCTCACACATAGGTTTAGGTCCTCAACATATACAGTAAAAGACCCCATCAACAAGGACACAATTCTTCTTCAACCGAGTGGGACCCCTTATCATCATAGTATGTGGGTCCTAATGAAACTAGAGTGGAACCCCACATCGACATGGACATAGGTCCTCTATAAATATTATTAGAGTGGACCCCCCCCCCCCCAATACACTAGGGAATGAGTCCTCTACTCCGATTTGATGACCCCTCGACTGTACGACATAGTGAAGAGACATGGATTATCATGGATGAGTACTTATATGAAGATGATTTTGTTATTCAGCATCAATGATGGACATTTGGAACTATTGGACACTCTTCTTCCTATGATAATCTATAAGAAAGATATCCATTTACTATCTCGTTTGAGATTCACTTGACAATGTATATATATATTCTGTTATAGACACATATTTTATTTGGTCACTCTCTTTATATGAGAGGCATAAATGCATGAGGTATGACACATGGTATCTATGATTAACTTTTCATGGTTGGATATGTCTACTCACTTACAATACGTTGTTAAGATTCGATCACTAGTTCATCTATTCAACGTTTTGAGCTCGTTATTCTTGTAAGATATTGATTTTACTATTTGATGGGTTGAGCTATCCTCATTGAATTTACATTGCATCTATTATATCTCTATCCTATTTAATCTCTTCTACCCCCTTTATCATTCAGGGTGTCTAACTGGCTATGTATATACTCACCCATGTACGTGATTTTCCCACTCATGTCAGTTATAATGAAGACGATGCACAGTTAGGCGGTAACATCTGAGTAACATAGGGATATTGGGTTCTTTTGAATACCTATGGTGGTCGTAGTTTGGGATTCCTGTGTGGGGTTCCCTTAATAGTTTTTTTGGGTTTTTTCAGGTTGGGACATATTTCAAGATGGGAGTTTATTTTTCCCATTTAATTATCATTTTTCACACCCATGCAGTTGTATTGTCTATAGGTTATTCATGATAGTTTATTTTATATTTATGTTTCAGAATTTACTCGTTCTCTCTGTACTAGTGCATCATGATCGATGTGTGTGTGCATACATGAACATAGTAAATGGAATCTTGATGTTATTTATTCCTTCAACATTCATCACAACCAATTTCCTATAGAGACGGGAATAAGGTAGATGAAGTTCGAGCCTCGACTTGGGTTAGGTCATGAAAAATTGGTATCATATAAATTCCATTACATGGGATGTTGCATAGCCTATCCCTCCTTAAGTGGATTTGGCTGGGTTTATGGAAATAGATTCAAAGTGTCTCGAGTTTGTCTCTCCAGCCAGGGAGTCTATTGATGGTGTGGGTGGTTGACGTATCCATTCAGTATGTTCTGGACTACATATATCATGACCATACATGCCGATACATTTATTGATGGGTTCAATGGTACATTAATCAATTAGGATTGATTATTTGATTGTACTTATAGTTTCAGATTCCCATTTTGAATGTTATATATATATATATATATATATATATATTCTCAGATAGTTGTGGTATATCATTATAAATAACATGACGCCTCTACAACAACATCAATATTGGATACCAATTTGGTTCATAATGGTGATTAAATGAATGATGATTCCTCAATTTAGTGTCCATCCTGTGACCCCGACCTCTTGGTGGGATGGTATCAGCACCTCCAAAAATCAAGTAGCAGAATGTAATATTAGATTAGGTTGAGGATGCATGGAGACTTAGAGTGCTACACCAGTTCTAATTCTAGAGGCTATTGAGGTTCCACAGTGAACCAGATTCTCAGGAAATAGAGAATTGGATCGATTTGATGGTCTGTATCATCAGGATTTCTTTGACACTGATGCATTTGGTGGTAGTGCTGGAATCTAGCATTTTCCATGGAGCATCTGGGCATTAGTAGAGTCTCATTATGTAGATTCATGATTTAGTTGTCACTCTCATGGACTATCTTCCAAAATTAGATATGTTAGTAGTGGTACCCCTCCATCCTACACTCAGTTCGGATTCTATAGCTTCTAGAGATGAACTAGGGAGGTTTGATGCTGGATGAGTTCATGGTGATGTTTGAAAACATCATACAGTACTCCCTTGACATGATCCAGGATGGCTAATTCTGAGCATGGATGATTGAGTAAGGACACCATCAAAATATATGAGACATAGTTGTACCATTGTGTACCCAAGCCTATGTCAGGGTGATGAAGTAGGTACCAGTGATTGATATATTTACATTTGATGGATGTCTACTAGATGGAGCTAGTAGTGGGAACCATAGAAGTTAGTCTCCTGCAAGAGCTATCAGATTCGATGAACTGTGGTCTTAGCGTATGAGATTGTACAATGATCAAAATCAGTCATATGGTCATGTAAAGCATAGAGAACCTTGTAATCGTGGGTAGGTATTAAGATTCAATTGTGATGAGTGAGGTTTCATGGAATGACATTTCCCAACACGTTGTACATATTAGAACATGTAGAAATCTTATGGACCTCCAAATTATAGGCAATATTCTGATAAAGTATCACTCTATAGATGAAGAGTGGTCCCTAGGGAGGTGGAGCTAGAAGAGGAGAATGATCTGATATAGGTGGTGGAGGCTGCAATTAGATCTTTCCACCACCACTTCCTGGTGGCCCCATCAAGCTTCTGGAGGAGGAAGTTGGGGACATGGAAAATTAATATTTGAAGGTTTATGTTATTGTATAGCATGATATGATCAGAGGTATGATCTATATATATATTACTCTTGATTATTTATTAGTAGAAATAGATTATTGTCATTCCATTAGGTCTATACCTCTGGTGCAATATGTGAATCTCCCATTTGAGGTGCTAACCCAATAGCTTCATATTAAGGATATTATAAGAAACACAAATCATGTATATTTTATTTTTGGGTATTAAAATCATTCCTTTCATGGAGATAGGTTCATGTATGACCTTTTGGTCATCATGATGGAACCCTATGACATCATCTTGGGAATCAATTTGTTGTAGATGGTCCAATATTTTATTGACTATCACCACAGACAAGTCATATGCCTACACAATAATGAGAGTACACACTACTTCTATAGAATGAGAGATCTCATGGAAATGAATGAGGGTTTTTTTGATTAGGAGGCTACAGCCAATCCCACAAATGTTAATGAGTCTATCCCTAGGTACAATAGTATCTTTAGTCATCTGTGTTATTTTATGTGGGGAGGATCACATGGAAATATTCAAAAGAAATCATTTGACTACCTCTATTGTGGGTGATGATACTTTTCATTGACATTAAACCCAACACCACATTATTATCTTATGAAGAATATCATATCACCCCTAACGAGCTTCGAGAGATTTGATTTTATTTAAAAGAACTTTGAAAAAAAGGATTCATCATACAAAATGTGTCCCTCTAGGAAGATCAGGTGTTGTTCATGAAAAATATAGATAGGATCTTGAAGCTTTTTGTGTATTATCATCACTTGAAACTGGTAAAAAAAATACCCCTTACAGAGGATTGGTGGCCTATTTCACCGGTTATGAGGCACAAGATGTTTTTGGAAGATCAATCTAAGGTCCATCAACCACAATTTGATGGTTAGTGATGATTATTTTCCATAGTTTGAATTGTAATGTTACTAAATATATTATGAGTTCATAGTGATGCACTTTGGGGTAGATATTCCTCTTCCATGTTTACGGTTTTGATGAACAAGATTATCTAGACATACATGGACTAGTTTTTTGTTGTATCCATTGGTAAAATACACATCTATTCTACATTAAAGGAGGATCATGCATATCACGATTGGATGCTTCATGAATTATTCAAGATCACTCTCTAGGTGATAGTTTTTGATTCATGAGGTTTTACGTTCTTGGAATGTAATTTCGGACCATCGTTTAGTCATGGAACCATTGAAGATCAATCCAGTTCTTACTAGGGAGTGACCCAAGAGTATGTTAGGGGTGTTCATAATTCTTTGTTTGGACTGTTATTATAAGAGCTGTTTGAATATGTATCTAGAATTTCAATCCATTTGACTGAACTAATGCGAAAAAGGATGTCTTCTACCTTGTATGAGAAGTGTTACATGGGCATTGAAGAGATGAGGCGGAGGCTAAAGAGTTCATTATTGTTGAGACTACCAAAAGAAGGTAAGAAATATGTAGTGTATTATAATTCCTCAAGAGCTATTCTCATCTATGTTTCGATATAGCAGTAGGCAATTATTCTATATGGGTCGAGGTAGTTGAGACCTCATTAGAGGAACTATGTGACACCTGATATAGATCTGACAGTGGTATTATTCATCGTATTAATGTAGAAGAACAACCATCTAGTTGAGTGATTTATGGTTTACTTAGACTACCAATGTCTCAGGTATGTCTTCATGTGTAGATACATGAACCTGAGGCAACGGACCCGGTTGGAAATCCTACGAGACATTACATTTGAAATAGTATATACTCCACGGAAGGGAAAGATTTTAGCATATTCCCTTAGTAAGAAGTCTCATTCGTTCTTAGTGTAGTATTCTTTGAAGATGTTAGACCCCTTGCAGCTAACCCATGTGGAGTAGGAGGGTACATGTTTTCTATAGTCGATAGTATTGACTCATCTTTTTTTAGAGAATGTGAGAGACTCTAGGCTAGGAAAAATTAACTCTGAGTTCATACATGATTTGATATTCACAGATGAATAAAAAATGGATATTATGAAGGAGGAAATCATATCATTTAGTTGCAGTGGAATACAATGGTTCCAACAACATTGCGGGAGGAGGTGTTGTGATAGTTCTATTATGCTGCCCTTATTGTACATCTTGATATGGAGATGATATACCAAGAAGTAATGTTGAATTTTTGGATTTCTTTCATAATACTAAGTGTATATGGGTTTGTATCTTGGTGCCTCACATGTCATTTGGTGAAAGATGAGTACCTTGTTCTAGAAAAACTGTTGTATCCCCTTAATATGGTGAAGTGGAAATGTGACCACATATCTATGGGATTGTTATAGGGATTCCATTCATAGAAAAGGGCCATGAAGCCAAATAGGTGATAATTGTCTAACTAAAAATGTTTGGACACTTATATATATTTGGTAACCGATTTTGAAGTAGATTTTTGGTATATTATACGTAAGGTAGATTATTCTCCTCGATAGGGTGACCTTTATTATTGTCTCTGGTTTGACACTCTATTTACATCATAATTTTGGAGATGTATGGAAAGGAATTTTTTACCCAAAGAGGATGAGAATAGATATTCAACCCTAGAGTGTTGGGACGACTGAGCATGCTATTTATGTGTTGGAATATATGCTATGTTCTTACATGTTAGAATTTTTTTTTGAAGTGTGGAGGATCACTATCCCACTGTAAATTTTGTGTACCACAACAACCACCACTCTACTATATGCATGGAAAAATTTGAGTCCCTGTATGGAATAAACTATAAGCCACCATTGTTCTTCAAAGAGATCATTGAGGTATCTCTTGTGTTCCCATATATGGTCATGGTGACAATATGGAAGGTCCATGTCATTTGTGAGAGGATGAGGATGTCTTGGAGAAGTCAAAAAATATTCCATAGATCTCTTTCATGGGCCCTTAGTGGTTGAATATCGAGACCACATTTTTCATAGAGTCTCCTAATTATAATGATTTAGAATGTTCGTATAGGGAGGTATGTTATCTCCAAGGTTCATCAGGACATTCATGATCATGCAAAAGGTCAGATAGGTTTCATACAACATCTCCCTACACCTACATCTGGAGCGGGTTCACGACATCATCGATGTGTCACACATGAAGAGATACCTGCCTAACACCAAAGACTTCGTTGACTAGGGATAGGTGGGAAGTGATGATAGAGCCATTTTTATTAAGAATCTAGTGGTTATTGAGGATCGACATGAAAGTAAAATTCATTGATAGACCATCCTCTTGTTTCACACTTTATGGAAATTATGGAATGTATAAGGGAGTTCCTAGGAGTGGGGGAGATAGGTGCTAACTCAGTATCCCAAGTTATATACATGGTATATAATTTCTGGGATGAAGATATTGATGGATGAAATGATTTAATACCATTTTTCCTTGGAATAATTTTAAATATACATATATATTTTAAGGGCGAGGTGCTAAGATAGTGTGCGATTCTGAGGCTCAGTGTGCCTGGAGTTTATTTTTTAAAAAAATTAAACATATTTTATATTATAATGGTACATCTTCATAATCAAAATGGGATAAATTTTATACTGATTCTAAAATTGGTAATATGATACCATAGTTGAGTCTAAAATGTGGTGTTTAACATAGGGGCGACATAAAATGCATCAGCACATGGAATCCACACTTCTTTCTCATTGGCAGTATGTTCAGTGAAATAAAAAAATAAAAAATTAAATTATTCAAAAAATAAATTAATTATATACATGTTAATGCATATATATTCTACTAGGGTTAGCCTCATAATCTTGGAATCTTCGAAGACTCCCTCCTTCCTCCTTTCAATGGAAGATCACATTAGACGATGACATGATACCAGATCGGAGCAGATAAAGATTCAATGAATGTAACAACTTATATTAATCAATGGATAGTGTGTTCTTCATAAAAAATGATCTAAAATCTATTTCGTACTCATTTATTGGCTGTTTATGCCCTTTTTTTAAATAGTTTGATCAAATCCTTCCTTTTTATTGGATCTGTGCCAATTGTTCCCAATTGCATTCACCCTAGTACATAAAATTATTAATTTTGAATTATATTATAACCCTTGGTGCCCTTTCATGATCGCTAGATAAATATACATTTCCAATGGTGATTTACCTTTTTTTTATTTTCACCCTCGTTGATCATGTTCTTTATTTGTTGGACCCCTTGGCCCTACATTGAATTTCTCAAGTGGTAACGGGGATGATCGAACACCCGACACCCCGACGGATCAAGAAAAACAAATAATGGATCAATGATGTGTGAATGGATTTAGTGTCAATGTGAGGAAAAAATGTTTATTTTGGTGATTTTATATCAAGGAATTTGTGGTAGAAGGCTCATTCTCATGCGAAAATAACAATGATGCCTCGAAAGAAAAATAGAGTGGATTTCTGATGTATGATGGTTAGAATCTATACTCCAAGACGAGATCAATAATATTTTAGAAGAATATATGCAAGATATATAGAGGAATGATATGATTCAACACATGAAATGTAGATCTATATTTATAGTGAAAACTCAATTACACATCATGTAGTGGGATGAACACATGGTATATATGTCCTCATCGACGACAACAAGAGTTTCAGAAAACACAAGGATTACATGTCATGTATCCATCATACACGTTTGTTTCCTTAACCATTATGGAACCCATGTGAGGGAACACGTGGACATGAGCTTTTGTATAATTACATGGCCTGGTACACGTCCATGTACCCAGGTACACAAACACAATGTCTATTACACAGACATGAACAAAACGACATAGACCAGTCCTGGTTATCCTTGATAGGTCATGTAGTCCATATACACGACTTGTAATATAAAATTGTATTAGAGTCGTGGTCCATCTTTGGACATGGTTTTCAGAATAGAGGGACCAAATGTTTTGTGTCCCCCCCCCCCCACATTGTGTACCTGTTGACCTCCTTTGAAATTTTTTGAAGGGTTTGTATCTACATTATTTGACCTCGCATTTAGTTGTCTGTGTTTCATTTAATGAGTTATCATTCATATAGAACACAATGGTGGCCTAGATTTTAGCTTTAGAGATACAATGAGATGTTTTCTGGGAATTAATCTTACTAAGACAATGACCAATGACATCATTGATCAAGTAGGGATTTCAAAAGTCTTCTTCCAAGTGGAACCCCCATATCTGATACTAAGAAAGTCCTTGGTTATTAGTGTGGAAACACCTATCATAATTGGAATGGTTCATCTATAGCTTAATTCCATGTGGAACTCCCCTTCTGTACTATGGATAGTTACCTCGATGATTAGAGTGGAACCCCATTTGGTACCGGGGTGAGGGTCCTTGTCATTGGACTAGAACACCCTATCAAATTTGTTGTGGGTCATCCATGACTAGAGTGGATCTACTTGTCGCACCCGGGCATAAATGCTTGATATATATTTTGGACACCCCATTAGTATGTGTACAGGTCCGCTTCTTAATGATTAGACCCCCACCCCAAAGGGAATATGGCATTTTTCCTCATGATACTATAGTGGAACCCACCATAGACATGAACATAGGTCCTTTAAGGATATTATACGAGTGGAACCCCCTGATCTACAAGGGCGTAAGTCCTGTACTTTGAGTTGGTTTCCCATCAACTATGAGGAATAGTGAAAAGTTGTGTGTTTTCTTGGATGGTTATATCCTGGGAGACGCGTGAGATGTTGGGCATTAATGATTTACTTTTGGAACTACTGTTTACTCATCTTCATGGGATGAGCTATGATCTGTGTGCATACAGGTATGTAGTTAAAGGCCTCTCCTATTTAGTTATGTCATCATAACTTCTCTCCACACCTTGGACTATGGGGGTGGGATCAGGGTATTTTCAGATCAAACCCCGACATGGGTCATATTTTTAAAGATATCTTCTTCCTTCCTCATATAGTTACCAATGATCAAGAGGGTAGAGAATAATATTTGGGCCCCTATAAGGTACATTCTCCATAAATATCATTTTACTTTTACTAATAATTATAAATAAACTTGGGGGATGAAAACCACATATGGTTCTTTCACATGTTCCTACACTTAACCATATTATATTAAATATTTGTTAGTTATCAAAAAACATGTGGTGGAAGACATGGCCTCCAAAGAGTATGTTCTCCATTAGTCTTATGATATCTCAATTTTTCACCTAAATTGAATTATTAACAAGTCAAATTATAACTTAAGAATATAATATAATTAAATTATTCTACATATACATTTTTCAAATATCTCAGTCTAGTGTTGACATTAAAATGTTGAAAAAACTATAACATGGCTATTGGGTATCCATTGTTCACCATATGATGCTCAAATACATCGTTCAAACAATAGATAATTAAATCTGATAATTTAATATTCTAGTCATCTCTTGTTAATATATATAAATATATACATACTCATAAAATATGATTAATATAGATTTTATGTTATCAAATTATACATATATAGAATACTTTATATTAAAGTGTCCTATATACATTTCTTTATTCAATTGTACGTGCCTTACATTTACACATTTAAACATTATTCATCACGATTTAAATTTTTTTTGATGAATGGTCATTAATAATACCATTAATAATTTCAAATTACACAATGGTATAATATATTTTAGTTCATAAATATAATTGTGTATCCTTAACAAACATCAGAACGTTTTTTAAGTTCATTATATTTTTTTAATTCATAAATTTGTTAGTAATGTGTTTTCCCTATTCTTAATTTCCATTATACTCTACTATAGTAAAACATGTATATTATTATATTTTAAAAATATATGATAATTTTTCAGTATAGTTTTATAACTTTCTACCTCCCTAATTTTACATAAAGATTTTTCCATGAGTTAATTATTCCATGAAACATCCAATGCTCAGCTAACTCAATCTTATGTTCTATTATCAAAACCCATATCAAATTCAAATCAACAAGAATTTTTAACATCAACTCTAAATATTATGATATTTATTTCATTAAATAATATGAATTCTATGACTTATTAATCGTACAAACTCTTATGATAGTTTGTCCCACATATCTAATATATCGTTAATGTATTATAAATACAATATAAAAAAACATCCACAACCAATTATTCTATTGTTAATATAAATATCCTATACTCATAAAATATTGAAAAATATTGGATTACTAAACATCAAACAGAATTTTTTTCTGTTAGAGTATGTTACACATACAAGTAACTGGGATTTATTGGATGTTTCAAAAATTATAGTTAGAAAACTTTTTTATATGAGTATTTAAATTAATTTGTTTTTTCCATAGGACTATTATAGAATCAAAATATTATCTTCATGAAATTATAAATGAATTTACCAATACTAAATGATATTCATATAGTTTGTAGATTTATTGAATTCATATTATGTTCATTAAGTGTAATATATTTTGTATGAATTTTTATATAATTATAATTTTTTCCAAGTATAATGATCACATAAATATTTTTTAAATTGTAAAATCCAAATTTTCATTGAATTTAGACCATATAAAGTAACATATGAAATTATAAAATTCGTTAAAATGTTTAATCGAATCATCAATGTTTATTCTCCTGACATAGGGAATCCTTATCATTCAAAATTTTAAACATCACCAATACATCCTATACCATGGGTGTATCTACGAGAAGTGATATCATCAAAAAGTATATCTATATTGATTCAATCTTATGACTAAATTATCATCTTGATGTTCATCATGTTGCTCTTGAGAAGACATCATACATCACGGAAACAATCTACAGAACTCTGAGCAGCTTTCATTAATTTTCACATAATCCCAGATAAAAAACAATTAGATTTATATACTATAGTCCATTAATTCCTCTATAATTTATTCTTATTGGCCATACATCATCAATATAATTAATTTAGAAATTTAAATTTACTCTTCAGGGATAACATTCTCTAATATTTTATCTTTAAATGATTTATGATCTAATATAATATTATGAAACATTATCTTCTACATCCTAATTTATTTCTATCCTTCAAATCCAATTTTATATGTATATAATTTTTAAAAATAAAACACCCTTCATCAATACCGATTTTGGATATTTAGTGTTATATAGTCTCACCACTAAATGATATTTTCTAACCCAAGGATATCATCTTTCAAAAACCTAATTCTTAATAAATTGATAAGAATTTTTATGGATAATTTTATAAAAAATGAGATCATTGGGGTTTTTTGTTATATTTATGTATTTCAATAAACAATATGATATTTTCATCCCTTGTAATGATTAGTACATTATGTTTGAGAATTTTATATTATTAAATAAAATAATTCTTACATGTGGTAAGTAATGTCAGAATATAAATTATTAAATATTCAATTTGACATTAGAATTATTGAAATATATTATTTTATATTAATGTGTACCATGTTGCTTGTACATTCATTAATGCATATAAAAATAGATACAATTACTAAACAAAAGCATATATTGTATGAAAAAAATATCAAGATCAAGATAATGATAATTTCTTATTATTGTGTATTTAAAATTTATAAAAATTTTATAATATATAGTTTACCTTTACTGCATACGTATGACCATAAAATAACTAGTATTCATGTTAGGAAATGTTTATTAAAATTATTTAGGTATCTCAAAGATGTGTCACTAAAAAATTTAAAAACATAATTTGGTATAATTAAATAAAATTATTGAAAATGAAATGTTATTTATATATTTTTAAAATTAAACTTCATTATTTGTATACATGAATGAATAATGTAATTATAATTCTCATTATAAAGTCCACTTAATTAAAAACTATGCGATAATAATTTTTTTTAATTTTACAATCAATATATGCATTATAAGGTATCAAGTTAGAGGTAACATGGAATTCATGAGTTATATATATATTATAGGATAACTAAATTAAAATTAATTGAATATAATTAATTATCCATAATAGACTTCAAATATTACACAAAATTTTATAAAATATGAATAATAGTTTTTTTTACCATCCATGATCTTGGTTTTTAATATATGATATTTTGACATCATAATATTTCAATGTGCAATTTTATAAATTTCATCCATAAAAAATAAAAAGTTTGGAAGTAATTTATTTTATATTTTTTTTCAAAATTACTCAGTGATACATTTTAATCATATCACTAAATTAATTACATTCATTTTTTATGTATATTTGTTTATAAATTAAATTATTCAATTTATAAAGGAATACCAAATTGAATTAACGCATAAAGATAATAAAAAAATAATTATTTTGTTTCTTCATCATAGATCATTTCCTATTACCTAGAAATAAAATCTATTAAATTAAAACATATATAGTTTGTTAATTAACACAAGTATGTAACATGAATTTAACAAGTGAATCTATCATATAGGGTTCTATTATAAATACCAAGGACATAAAAAATACTATTATAAATGATACAAAATTAAAAATAATATTGAATTATTTTAAAAGATTAATTGAGAATTTTTGTTCCCTAATATTTCCTATATCCATAGAGAGTGGAAAAGGATGAGTTATGGGACAATAATTTTAAAAAAAACTACAGTATTCGACAATATTATTCCTTAGTAACTATGAACGACACCCTATTAGTTAGGGTAGATATAAAATAATAAATGTAATAATAGACAGATTAATGAAATATTAAAAGTTTCAAAAAAATGGGATAATCCTAGTTTAAAATGTGCTTAAGCAGATAAAGAAACAAATATCACTTTTTTGTTTTAATAATTAGAGCGGTTCACATATAAACTCTTGGATTATAACCCCAAATACATGAAAGTAAACTACTCTCCTTACAATATGGAATGTATTACTTCTAAAATAGTTTATTTATCCCCCATGAAGTAAAAATGTTTTGGAATCAATAGTTTTGTATTGATATGCTACACCTATTTTTTTGAATAACTCTATCTGAGTTTCTTAGAAAGAGTATCTAAAATCATTAAACTCTCCATAATCTTCATTCTTAAATTAGTTGGTAATTCCACTTATTCATTTTTTTAATAATTGAATTTTTATTCCCTTTTTTTATCTATTTTCTGGCTATACATATCTTACAAATATAGTAATTATATAATACTCAATATCTCATCCAATTCTAGAGAAAATATTAAATCTTTCTAACAGTCTTATTTTTTGGGAAATCTCATATAAATTGATAGAATGGTTTGAATCCTTACTTTATGATTATTTATATTATTATCTTCTTAAAATATATATATACATCTCATTGGAATCCTGATTTTAAAATAAAGATTTCATATATCTATTTTCTTTGTTATAGAAAAACCATCTAATTTAGTAAAAATGGTCCCCACAGGATTAATTATTCATCCAATAAAATATACACAACTCTTTCCATGAATCATTTTTTAATAATAATCCCATCTCAATCTATTACACCTACCATGTTTTCTATCATGTTTTTAATGAGTTTGTTTTTTCTAAAATGTAATATTTATAAAAAACAACCTTAGACACTTAAAAAATAAATATAAAATTATAGATTGAATATTACTTGAAATAGGGGTTTTTAATTTCGAATTAAACATGGTTTTATGAAAAATCATATTTTAAGAACGATAAAATATTCATGTGACATATCTTGTTCATTAGTATTAATGAATGTTAATATATATTATTCTGTATAATGTTCTCCCAAAAAAATATAAGGATTAAAAAATAACATGAAGGTCTATATAAATCATACTATGTCATGTCACAACCTTATGATAATCCCAAAATAACCATATGGGGTGTTTTATAATCCATATGTGAATCACAAACCCATAATATGTGGTCTGGTCTCTTCCTTAAGAGGTAGCACTGTAAACATATGACGATATGATCCAATTGTATATAGAAATAAACCAAATATATGATATATAATAACGAATCCTATGTGGATGATAAAACAATATTATGGGGAAAATAAAGAGAGATATAAGGGAAAAACCAACCTTATGGATAATTGAAAAAAAAATTGAGAGTACTCATGTGGCATGTCTTAACCGTACATTCTATTTTCTCATTCATACATACATGGAAACATCCTTTTAAATTAAAAAAATTCATGAAACATATTTCAAGATATAAAATGTGGCGTTATCAAACTAAAATGATATTCATTGTCGATAACTTCTATATTATTTTCAACAAACAAAACTTTATTATAAATCTCTTAGGATTGTTGAAGAAAATATCCTTCTATTGGTTTGTTGAAAAAAATCTTATAGTTTTAAAAAATTATCAAAAGAGAAACTCTAGATCCAACCAGATATATTTAGAGACACATCTTAGTCCAATTTCTTTAATGAACTATATTATTCCCATTACATTATTTCAATCATACATTAGTAAATCTATGTGTGGTAAATAATACATAAAGGAAGTGACTCTCATGAACCGAAGTATGGATCATAAGGCACTTCAATACTTTTCAAATTCATTTATTAGCAACTAAAATTACCAATTAATACTTAATTAAATCTTCCACACCTTTTAAATAATTGAACCAATTACTCAAAAATAAATTCTCATTATATTTTTAATAAATCAAATGTTTGCATTTATACATGTAGATAAATGAATGCTAGAATGATAAACATATAATAAAATATAGAGATTAAAATTACCCATATAAATATCCTTCGGTAATGGTTGTCCCTAATCCAATACATCATATTGGTGGAAACTGTTAGAATGGATGAACCGTCTGATTGTTTTAAAATTCTTCCATAACTAGGGAGTTTTTCGTAATATTAAACACTTGTTGTTTTGTTGACACATACTAAAATATGTCATTTAGCTCACAAACCAACCAATTATATTAAGAATATAATAACTTTTCCAAAAATCTCCAATATAATAGTACTCTAGCTCCATTAATACCACCTATGTAGTAAATCCACTATTATTTTTCTCAATTTTTTTTATGTTTTTTTGTGATACGTACTAGTTAATTTATTAAATATTCCCACGTTCCACAAAAATTATACATTTGGACTCCATAATTTTTGTTACACGCTAAAGGTTTCATTTATTCAAATTTTATTAGGATGATTAACCATGGAATATAACTTCTTCATCAATATAATTGAACTTATAATTATTCCCTTTATTGATAATAAAATTATTATTTAAGAAATCATCAATGTAATTGAGTGTGTTTTTATTTCCATAGCACATCTCTATGTTTTAAATCATGTCAATGAGAAAAAGTATGTTTTTATTTGTTGTATGAATTAATTATATCACAACCTTATTCCAATGGGTCTGAAATAAGTTATTTTCTATATAAATTATTCATGTAATGTTATTGATAATACAATTAATTCGCTCAATGAATCAATTTTATTGGGGATGGTTTAATAAGTCCAAAAATATGAAATATTCAATTAGTTTCAAGTAACTCATATACTAAATTATTATCAAACTCTTTATAATTATTATTTCATTTTGATAAGAAAATTTAACGTAACATTTTCCTCTCAAAATATCATTATCGAGTGATGCACTAGAGAAAAATAATATTTTTCTACAATAACCATTATATATACTATATTAATTTAATCTTCAATGTAAGGTACAATATAGAAATTCCAAACCATTTCATTGAATTCCATCAGCCAAAACACATCCATGTGCTCTATTATAAGTACTTTTTATGGATTTTTCTTTTTGGGATTGTAGTTCACTCAAACAATTAACCCATTTTGAAATGTATGAAAATTTTGTGTTTAAAGTCATTAAAATGTTGATATTTCTTGATATCCATAATTTCTATCCTAATACTAGAATGTTTCTCTTATCAAATTGATATTCCACTAATTCAATAATTTATTTTAGATATAATCGGATGAAAATAATGTATCCTATAATAAATTAACACGATATAGTTTTACGTTGGTGTACAATCCTTGTAAACATATAGTACCATATTTTCCTTCTAGGTTGTATTTATTTTTTTATGATGTTCATTTCTTATCTTACATACCCAAATTTACACTGAAAATGTTTTCTCTAACTAATTTAATATAATAAGATAACATCCATGAATTTATTTTAAATTCCATATATATTTTCTTTTTGTAGCTAATGAAATTCATCTACTCATCATTGAAAAAATTATATCTCTTTATTTTTTATATTTTCTATTGGGAAAAAGATATTAAATCCCATAATATGGAAATTTCACCAGTTACAAAAAATCAACATTAAAAATCAATCTATTTACTTCAAAATCATTTCAATAATTTTTGGCTTTAACATCTATTTTCTTATTCAATAATAACTATCAGTTCACCAATAATGATAATGGACGAGAATTGTATTCATTGGTTTCCGTATATCCTTTAACGGTTTTGGGACTAAAAAATAATAATTATATTTCATGATATATTTTGTAGTCGCCTACTAGTGATATCAATTTATCTGAGTCTCTTTTTTTGTTGTATTTGACCACATGATGAAAAATTAATGTCGATATCCCCAAAACAATAAAAATAATAACAATAATAATTGTATTTAGATTATTAAATTCACCATATATATTTTCTATTACATTATACCTAAAATAACTCATTGGAATGAGTAACACATATTTAGAATACACCTTCTATAAAATTCATAATGTCAAATTTAAATTGTCATATTTTTACCGAGTGTCATATGAAATATCCTTTGATTTTTATAATGGTAAATATTTTTTTTGTGGTGTTGGAACACGAAATATTGTTTTCATGGTATCTGATTGATTTAATATTTTGATAGAATTTTTTTCCATTATCTCTAAAAAATCCATGGTATCGTAAAAACTTCTTAATTTAAAATCTCACGAATGAGCATGGAAAGATAAAAGGAAAAATCACTATAATTAATTGATACCAAATAAGGAGTAATGATCTATCCTTAACTGTGAAAAATATATTTACACATAGAATAATATCCCTTGAGATCCTATAATCTTTTGATATATTCATTCAATTTTTGATGCCATCAACTAGCTAGGACTAATCTTCCACATTCAGGATCATCTCATATATTTTTATTTCTAAAATTTTCATATTTGTGCTTTTTGACCTCTAAAGTCTGTTTTGATCTCTACCCAACTAGTTTGCGGATATAATTTTTTGAATCATCTAAAAAACATTAAATTCAATTGTTTTACAAATCCATATGTAATTTTATTCCAAGTGTGCCTCTATTTAATCTTATATATCTAATTTTCCATCAATTATAGCATCATCACCATTATTTTCATATACATAATTCTTATCTACATTGAATATAAATGACAATTTATATATCCATATATAGTACATGACCTCATTCAAGTCTTATTTTTCAGAAGCAGACAATTATTTTTTATATACAATCTTTTTCATGATGAATTTTTCTTAACATTTCATCTTGATTCACATGAGTTTTAATAATATCTACATTTTTTATTGATATTACTAATTAAAAAATATCTATATAATACTAGAAATAATTTTCCCAAAATGTTTACATATAAATCAAGAGTGATTAATATTTCCCTATATATTTCATTTCCCCTCATGTGATTATAATAATTAAATAGAGTCAACTCATCATCATCTTCCCCATTAGGATCCTCCCTCCATAAATTCTTCATAATAAATATAAATACAATTTTGACATAATTCTATAATGGTACATACTCATTATCACTACTCAAAATTTCAGATATCAAAAAGTGTGGTGTGTAATGTATCAAACATTACCTCTTTAAAATCATTATTTTTATATACAAAATACTTTTTATTGAATCATGTATGTAATATTTTCTGAAAATATTTTAATATTTTTTATATTTTGAATGAACATTCCAAGTACATACATGTCATCCATAATATAATTACACAAATAAATGAACTCATGAAATGAATCAATTTGGATTAGATAAAAATTATCATAAATGTTCTATAAAAAATAAAGAGTTTACTTTTGGTCTTCTAAAATAAATTCATAAATATTAAGAATGATTTCCAAAATCAAATAATAGTTTTCTTAGGGAATAACCATTATATATAATGTTATTTTCAATGATCTACATATTGAATTAATTTTTATAGATTCCAAATACAAATCATTAAGATCTCTTTTATATAGATATCCACCTTCAATATTGGTCATGACTATATAAATACTTTATATATACACATATATCAATACTGACTAACAATAATTTGCTTTAAAATTCTATATTTGTGGATTTTTATAGCCAAAAAAAATCAAATCACTTTATGATTGTACCATTTTTTCATAAAATTAATAAATTCAGAGAAAAATATCTATTATACATAGTTTGATACAAATATTTAGTCCCAAAAGGGTCTTACACCTTCGTTTTGGAGAGGGATGAAATATGCTATGTTAATCTTTTTAGTGTTACCCATATTAATGATCATGTTCTATATTTATTATTCAAATAATTATCATTCTCCTAGTTCATATGAAATAATTAATGAAATTGAATAAATATGCTTCAAATGATACATTGTTCACTCATTTAGTATAATAAAAGGGGAATATATAGAAATGTTCCTACGAATGTGAAGTACTAATTATCACAACTTTTTGGTTACACTCTCTAGTGTGGTCATACTATCCCTCCCTGTTTCAAACCATATATATAGAAAATTATCATTTATAACCAGATAACATAGAATACCATGATCCTATTTTATTTTATTATCTTCAATGAATAAATATTTCTGTTACATTAAAATTGGTGGTTCAATGTAACATAAATTTTCCATCAGAATAAATCTATATCAACATCTAGTGAGAGAGGATATTAGATCACCTAACTCTATTTATTATTCTTTAAATAATGTTTCTTTAGTTCCTCATATTCATTTTATATATATCTAAACAGTGTACTCATTATACTTCCATCCCTTCTAGTCATGTTATACTAGAAAATAATCTCTCCAAATGAATCTATTTTTTTAAGAACATGGTATATATAAACATAGTATTTCTATCTCTATTTCATATTTTTGTTTAATACCATACTTATTTCATAGAGAATATTTAATCATTAATTTTTTAATATTTAAATTCAAATATATTTTAAAACTGGATTCCTACCATTTAGTTGACGATTCATTTAAAATAGGCTTGTCAACTCTCTCATTTAGACACTAGAAAAAGTTTTTGCCCATAATAGGAAGAATAATCATTTATTTATGAATTCATAATTAATCGCAAGATCTACTAATATTTCAAAAAATTCATTATTAAAAATAAAAAAAATCATAGTTTATCCATTATTCATGTTTATTGCATAGTTTTTTATGATTTGGTTTGCATGGAAAGATTCATAGAAAAAAAAATATCAATAATAATAAATGTAATATAAATATTATTTATTTAATATCCATTAAATCATGGAATAATTATTTTCACTCAAATCTTGTCACAATTATAACCTAGTGTTGTGAATGATAAAATTAGCACGTGACTACTGCTCTATAAACATTTGAATCTTGGTGAACTTCTGCTAAACCATATAATTCTTTTCCAAATAATACGGTGATCATGAAAACTACTTATAAATTCCCAAATCAAATTTATAAGGTCTAATATCAACATTATAATAAGGTCACACCAACCTTAGAAGGACATATACTAACCTCAAGAGAAGTTAATACGAACCATATGATGTATTATCCCTACACTGTGGAGTATCACCCTAACCATAAATTGAATTGTTACTACCATATGAGTTCATACATAGAAACTATAATGAATAACGTCCGTATTTATGGGTAAAAGAAAAAACCTTATCCGGATTAGTGTTAACCTTAAATGAATTCACCGATAATTTCTTTTAGAATTAGGCGTGGTGGTCTCAGCATTATCCAAATGAATACTTCCTTTCTACATTAATGTATTTCTCAAATCATATTAAAATAATTAAACTATGAACTTATCATACCCAATTGGGATTTAATAATGATTCCAACAACTTAATTATTAGAAAATATAATTTTACAACCGCTCTAACTGGTTTTATTTCAACAAGAACAATGATGGAAATTCTATTTTTTCATGAACGAATAATATATGACATATTTATTTAAATATGAATTATTATATAACCATATGAATATAAAATAATTATTGGAGAAGTATTTTAAATTTTAATAGTAAAGAGAAAAATAAAATAGTAACAAGACCAATATTAATATTGTAAGTTATAATATTAATTATTTAACACAGATAAAAAAATAAAAAACATATATGAAAATATAAATTATTAATTAATTCAACAATTATAAATTGTATATATGTACATATGTATTTTTATTTAAACATGTTTTATATTATTTTAAAAATCACTAATTCTTAAAAAAATGTCAATATTCATGTTATGTAGTTCATAATTGTGTTTGGGTCAAATCGATTTAATTAATTGAATATTGATTTTTTTAGTTGATATTTTTTTATTTTAATAAATATTGAAATAATGAGATGAAAATTCATATATTTATATATTAAAATAAATTAGTCGTCATTATAGTTTAAATGATTGACAAATTACTACTTAGGTGATGTAAAAAAAAATTGGTTCTAATTTACATTCATCATAAACTGTATGTAAATGTAAGGCTTAACATTATTGATTATGTCTACTCAAAATAATATTTTTAATATATTTTGTATTAAAAAACCTACCTACCCATAAACTATAAATTTTCTCAACCACTACCATTTCCCCTTGATTATAACTTTTTAAAATTAAAGATTTATCGATTCTGGAGTACGATAGTGACTGATATCACCCTAATGATGTGAATTGAAAATGGGGAATTTGTTTGTTATTATAAATTATGCCATGAAATTTTTATTAATAACACATACATTGAGTTGTTATAGAATATTTAAGGAATTATTTTATCACATGTAGTGGTGTTATTTAATAATAATCGCATTAGGGGCTTGGTATGAGTTATTTATAGAAAGAAATCATTCATGGGGTTGAAGTGTTATAATGATTTATTTATTAAATAAAATATCTTATACTAGTGGAAGGATCATTAGAATTGATAATAGATGAAAATTAATTGATAAATCTTCAAAAATTAAAAAAAAACATCACTATACCCTATTAGTATAGTGTTTTGATGAATTTAAAATGGCATATAATGAATTTCATTTATAATAGCCATATTACTAGCCATTTTAAGGTAATGATCCTTGAACCATGTTTGGGTCCAAGGTAAATATCCAAAATGTGGTGTCATTATTCCATGTGGCTCCAATGATATGCCATTTTTTGCAGAAAAAAAATATGTCATGAATCGTGTAATTTTATAACTAGGGAGTGTAATAGTTGTGGAAATCAGATTATAATGACTTATTTTGAGTAGATATACTTGTTGGTGAGATGATATATCCCCATGAAAATCCAATATCAAAGTGGTCATGATGAATCTAATTTTAGTAGAATAAATTTATATATTAAATTAGAAAAGGTAACTACTTTAGAAGATATGTCTATATATATAGGTTCACGAAAATTTTAAACACATTATTTTTGAAGAGTTCCTGACCATGATGATGGAATCTCCCTAAATTAATGATGTGTTTTGTGAACATATATAGATGATGAGAATAAAAGAATACCTAAAATGTTTGACCATTAATACAATGGTAACTAAGAGGTGTATTTTTTTTTATGGATACGAACATGTGTGTACATGAAATCAGAATCTCTATGGAAATTTAGGAATATGTATGAATATATTGATGATAATTTTTTCTCTTTTAAATACTTATTATACTTTGACATATTGTGAACCACCATACTTTATTACATGTTATTATTGATAATTAAAGAGTAAAATGTGTATGTTGATGATAAAAATGTATAACTAGGGATTTTAAATATGATAACAAGAGTTATTGAACATTTTATTTTCTAGGTGTCATGTGTGTTCTTCATTAATTTTTCCTTTTTAACCACATCATCACCTATGAGATCCAATCTCTCTATCATTTAATGGGAGTAATATTGGTATTGAGTGTTTTTGTATTTATTTATAATTTATCCTACAATATTATATTAGATATATACTCTTACCCTTTCCATTAAATATGTATCATAATTATCTTGATTTTAACTTGGTGATAATTCTTATAATCCTATGATTATTTTCAATTATGGAATTCATTTATCAATGAGATCTATTGTGTTAATAAACACTATAAACATTAAAATAATTTCAGTTTTTATTGAAAGCAAATAATTCTTTGGAAGAAAATGTTTTTTATATATTTTTTATCTCTTTGATTTTACAAACATGAAATCAACAGTGTTAGTTTGATAATTCCAAGTGATTGGAAAAAACAGTAATTTTTAATAATAATAATAATATAAAATCTAATGGGAGAATATAAATAATGTTACATTTATCTAAAACCATTGAGTTTAGATTATTCAAAATAAAAAAACGGTTTGCAGTAGTAACATCATAATGTTATTTAGTGAGATAACGATGTGAATTATTTTTTATTATACTCACGATGAAATAAATAATATATTTTTAAAACAATAAAATATGAAATTTTTTATAATTTATTTTCCTGAGTAAATAAAATTAAATTCTTTATTATAATTTATATAATATTTCACTAACATTATTCTATAGTAATGAATATTTAGATTACCATCAAAGATAAATTAGATGTAGTGATTTATATACACGAGGATCATTATATAAATGATAAGACACTATAAAACTCAATAATGTCATTAATACATATTATATAAGATGGGTGATATAATTTATAAGAAAATAATAAATATATAAGGACAAATATTTTGAATCATAATGAATTTAAAATATTTTGAACTACATAGGTTTCAAGAAGAGGAAAATGATGCCAAATTTGATGCTGTTTAAATTGAAAATTCAATATCATATTTTTATGAAGTAATTCATCAATTAAAAAATAAATATTGGGGTAAATATTCAGTCATGTTTTTTAATTTTTGGATCTTAATAAAATATTAAACTAAATTTGATGATAATGAATATTATGATGGGTAATGTCAAATATATATTGTCATCAAGAATGAACAAAATGGATAGAGGAATTAGTGGGGGAATGTTCATCAAACAAATCAATAAGGAAAAAATTTGAGAAAAATAAACACTAATATTATAATATCACAATTTTCATGAGGTATATTCTTAGGAAAAAGAGGAACAAGAGGATGAATGTAAAGTAGATTATTTTATAAATTAATTAAAACTAAAGTTCAATTTAGTGGTAAATAACATATTGAATATTTTGTTTAAGAATAACAAAGAAGTTATTAGGAAATATTTAGGGATGAAACTAATAATGGACCATATGGTGTGCATGAAAAAACCTAATCCCAGAAAAGAAAATATAGATTTTATATTTGGTAATAATATTTTATTAAAATATTATCATATATAAAATTATTGTGATATTTATGACATGTAAGTGTTGTACACATGAATGATAGTATATCTTAATTATATAATTAAATATAGGATTTTCAATAATGTTATTACTATATAAAATCACATTATAATGATTAAAAAAGGAAATTTATTTTTTCATTTTTCATGTTAAAGTGAGAATTAATTAAAAAACACACATAATGTGGTTTGAAATTAATTAAATGAACACATTAACTGATAAAATGTTTGAGGGTAATTTTCTTGTAATATAATGAGTTTTTCAAGATATAAATTTATGGAGAAATATAATTATATATTATTATACTCATAAAATCATCATAGTAGATTCATAATGGAATTAAAATTTTAAATACATTACTGTGATATTTTAGACTTAGAAAGAGGTTTTAAAATTATGATGGATGTTTCAGGTTAATCTCATTGCTTGGTGGCCTAAAACCATAGTTTTGGAAAGGTGATGCTAATGGTGAATGTTTGGAACATGATTTATGAGACCTTAGAACTAAATTTTTAGAATATTTTTTTAACTTGGTGAATAGTTTTAGAAGCTATGTGATATGAATAAGGAAATAGTGTATTGGTATGCAACTTTTTGAAGACATGCCATAGGTTCTGTGCATGTTTGACTAACTATTTACTGTAACCATGTGAGGATGAGGTGTATAGGGGATATTTCATTTCATTTTGTGGAAAGATTTCTAGACCGTACGACCTTACCATATTCTTTATTAAATGTGAGAAACTGTCTTTTTCCCCTTAAAACACTATTAGGTTATAATCATATTTTTCTCCCATTTCAGATTGTAGATGCGTCCTGTATTCTAGCCTCCTTTACCCTTAATCCATGGGATTTCATCCTCATTCTGGGTAAGAATCGAACATCAATGAATGTTCTTGATTCCTTCATAGAATCATTAAATCCTATTAGCCTCTGTTGGGTTATGTTTTATCTCCATATATTCATTACTTATATGGATAGTTAATTTATTCCCAATTTTACTTGATCATGATTGAATGAGATATTGGTGGTATAGATTTTGGTTTCCATAAGAGGAGGGTGACGCAGAGGCCATATTCACATTGTGGTGTTTCATTTCACTATGGCTTGTTTTTTGGTTATTTTATATGGATTTAAACGTTAAATTTAATTTTTTTAGTTGCTGTTTGGACACCATTTAATAATTATTAGTTCTATCATGAGTTTTTACTTCTATTTTGGTTTACTAATGTGTGTCAGACCTCCATTATAGTGTAATGGAATGGGCTGATGAGGTTTGTGAATTAAGACTTATTAAATAAAATTGGTTATTTTGAATTTATAAATTTTTGTGTTTTATAAATTAAATATAATTTTTTAATAATTGATTATTTAATAATGTTCATATAGATATGTCAATCATCACATCTATGATGAGCTTGGATGGGCCTTAATAATTAAAGATAACCCTTGTAAAATAAATGGAAATATTATTAATGGTGGGAGATCTATTGAACCTGGTGTATTGAATTTATACATTGAATGTTAGTATGTGAATTCCATGTCTTTCCCTAGATAGTTATTTCCCTATATTTATATATATTCTAGTGGACCAATTTACTTAGTTTAATTAGTTTAGTCAATTGGAAGAACACCTGGGGACACTAACAACCCATGAGTTCTTACATCATTCATCTACATAAGACTATCATAGAGACCATGAATCCACTATGGGATGCCTCAACAATTGATATAAACTAGAGGTACTCTTGTAGGGTTCCTCCATATTATTTTTAATTGTGAGGATTCAAATAGTTTATAGATTACATATGTGTTGACTAAGAGGATAACAATAAGGATTCTTTTTTTTTCATACGATATTCAAGGATCTAGAGTGGGATTCATCTCTTGAAATTTGAAATAGGTGTCCTAGTGTGGACCACAATCTTCAAGACACCCTGATCTGGTACATCATTTGCTTGGCTAGAAATGATAGTCACTGGAACCAAGAACACATTCTATCCAAGTGAGTATGTGAGCATATGATAGTAGCAGTGGGTTAGACAGTTGACCAACCACAAAAATTTATTATTATTTTATATATTTACTATAGATTCTGATATGATTGATGTAGTAACATCTTGGTACATGGATGATGATCCAAATTTTAACATATTTATGGTGATGATTATTTGAAGGTCCAACTAGGTCTGACTCCTGAGCATTCTTGTTAACGGTTACTATTTTTGGATTTTCCATTCTATTATGGGATTCGACTCAACATATTGTTTTGTATTGGTTGATACTAATTTTAAGGGAGAAACATATACCTATTGTAACAGAGTGGATTCATATCATATATGATTTACAATATTAACAGAGGATTCTTTGTTGGTGAAATACCCACATGTTATAGATGTTGTTTTCATCCTTGTGTATTGACATTGATTTCCTCTAGAGATTCCTAGGGTAATCTCAATGTTTTGGTTGACAAAAAATTACTAAATTTTCATGATATATCTAGGAATATAGATACATATTCAATTATTTAATGAATTTGTAATTTTTCCATGGATGAACAGTGTATATATTTATATATCATGTGGGTCTTCCCCCTTAGGTATTATAAATGATGCAATTTTGTGACAAAAATTGGTCAAGGATCTTGGAATCTAATATTAGACCAGATTACATAACGGTTGAGTATTTTAGGATATTAATCCAAGATTTATTTATAGGATGCCCAAATATTACCTATAAACCCCATCTATAGTGATTGGAGGTGAGTACAGGAGAACCCAGTGAAATGAAATCTATCCCCTTGTAGTGGTGTAGCTTTTTCAGAAATTTTTTCTTCATTGCCTGAATTATGTATTGAAATCTAGGATAACAATACCAAGGATCGAATTGAATTGTACATTACATGAGTGTAATAAAATTCAACTCAATAATCAAATCATAGTATGTCTAGTTGATATGGTTTAGAAAACAAATGATCAATTAAGGATTGACATATTTTCTATTATTCAAATTTTTTATCAGCTTGACTGATATCTTTTAATGAGCATGAATTATGAAATCATTAATTTCAATGGGAACGATAAATTATTTTACATCCATATTTTCATTGTTATTATTGGTATCTTGATAAGTAGTTGACATACACAAACTCCTCATCGTACTAGATATGTATGATACCGTATTGGTGGTTCCATAATGTGTTTTATACTAACACCCTCGCCCGCCTTCCATTATACAGTGTCAGTCAACTAGAAGTTCACATGGATATAATTATAGGATGTTATGAGGCCATGGACTGATCAACGATGATGGATTATATATGTATCTCACGATCATGTATGTGGTATGACTCAGTGTATATATTAGCTCCTTTTCCTTTTAGTTTTTTCGTTATTAACATATATGTGATTATTGAAGTGGGAAATTAGTGTTATATATATGGAATGGCCATTTTGGTAATTAACCAATTTCATTTTCTATAGTATTGTTTATATTTATTGATTGTAAACACTGGTTATTTACTATTATGCATGACGAATAGTTGTTTTTTCCTATTTTCAAAATCTTATGATCGATTATACTAATTACAGTGCACCACCTTTAGAGTCTCAATAGCTGAATAATTCTTTCACTATGAGGAGAGTAATATTGGGACCTAGTGGAAAATTTTCCTTCTAACTAGTTTATTGGAATATGATTTTGGATGTTACAAAGTGGTATAAAAGTTTTTCTTTTTCTGCAGTATTACTATTTGTGATATGATAGATAGAGATATTTTCAACCTATTGGATCTTGTATATGATATCAGATTGGTGTATCAAGAATATTTATTCCAATAAAAAGAATCGGTTTCTGTGGGTATGGAATTTCTATTATGATATTTTATGTTATAAATCTATATTATTTCTTTGAGTGAAACACATGTGGTGTAGATTTATCATATATAATGTACTTATAGCTCTTAGACTAATAGAAATAAGCTAGTGAATTATTTTTACAATTTGATTCAAAATTAATGTGACATTTCATGAATCATATTCATTGTGTAGGGAGAATTTTTTATTGGCCTCCAATTTAATGATTTCACTATTAATAACATATTTTAATTTTATTTATGTTACAACAATGTCATAAGTAGTCTCTTATTATATAGTTTTGTTCTAGCATTCTACATAATTGGAGCCACATGAATTTATATTTACCTATAATGTGAGACAATATGGATATATGGTAATTCCTCTGAGATTTTGGATGATGACTTACTCGTCCAGTAATGGAGTTTCGACAACCCTTGTAGTTCAATAAGGAACATGGTGCCTATGTATTAGACCCCTCATGTAGTGTTGTTATTTAGGATGATATATTTAATGTGTTAATGAAAAGAAACCCAGGGTTTTCGTATATAGAATGAATGAAATTGAATAAATATTATTAATTTGAGCATTATATGAAATATATCATGGAGGTGATGTTGGGTCTATATTTTTTCATTCATTTCTGAACCTCGGTAATTGATTCCCTTCTAGTAGACACTTGTAGGTGTTTTTAGGTTTGTTTATCTAAATATTAATACAAAACTAAATGGAATATTATTATATATTTTTTCCATAATATTTTAATTACATGAAATTAATTTTTTGATATATAGTTGTATCCTCTGATACACAGATAATAAAAACATTTACGTTTATAGTGATATGGATCATTCAGGGAGTATTAAAATATTCGGAATCTCGGAGGGGTTTGGTTATTTTTATTTTAATATTAATCTGGATCCTCAAGGGATTAGTCAAATATAATGATGCGTAGAGTGGTTCACGTCCTCATAGAGAGATTCGTGGGAGGTGTTTCATTATTTTTAATAATTTTTAATCTATCATTGGTTATGAGTTACAAATGGGATTCACATAAACGGGTACCCATTTATATATTCAATTATGTATTCCTTCATAAATAATTATTGTAAACTATCATAATTGATCCTTGTTTGATTGATATAATATTTGGAATAGTTATACATTGAATTCAATTTTTTTAATCCCAAAATAGTATTATTTTAAGATAATCTATCACATCTTATGATTTTAGTGGTATTCTGAACATAATTGAAAAAATTGGCCATTTCAGTTATTAACAGTTTTCAATTATTTAAGTATTTGTCAAATTAAATTTTTTATACCAATCCAAATCATAAAACTATATTTTATTAAGATATTATACATCTTATGATTCATTTAATTTTGATTGATACATAGCTACATCTAACATCTGGTAACTCAAAACCAACTCATATATTGGGCATTGAAAACTATTCATATGGATTTCTATTATTTTTATGGGTCTGTATATCATGATTAGAAAGCAAAAATAGTCTGATATTTGTAGGGTTGATGGAAAGGGAATATATGAACAACTTTTATGAAGGTAGAGAAGTGTTATTTGGCCTTTTTCAAGGCCAATATTTAATGGGAAACCAAAGACATGGATTATGGAGAGTCTTCCCAGGAAGAATAAAGTCTCACAGTTAAACATGCATAACTATATCTACATATGGAAAAATATTATTAAATTTAGATGGGAGACGTGGAATACATTTATGATCAACATTCGTGGAGGTGTATACATGTGAACCAACAATTTAAGGGGACTAACATGAAGTAATTTTTAGTGGAAAACATTGGCATATAAATGGTGGAATGATCCTTTGTCCCAATTTATTCCAATACATCCAGTTTACCACCATTGGAGAAGAGTTCAAGGTCCATGCTTGTTATTTATTGATTACATTCTATTGTTTTTAATATTAGTTTTCTCTTACCATGTATCACACATGTACATTTGTTTTTCAAGTGTTTCAATATTCTTCCATATCAATATACCTTCCATTCTTAATCTAATCATACTATTTGTTTCTCATTCCATGGTTACCTCTTACCCTCAAAAAGTAATGTCTAACCTATTTCTGGGCATGTGGAAGGTATGTGGATATTTTATTTATTCAACGCATATATTATTACGTTTTATTATGTTTGTGATGAGCAAGGGGGATGTGAAAGAGTGTGGAGAGTTTCCCCTATGACACTATTCTAAAACAAATTTCTACTATTTTATTAAATTTTCTCCCTCCATTCAACTGGATAAGAGCTCTAAAAATAATTTATTTGAGTAATTCAGTGGTTAAAATGGAATATAATGGACCTATGTCCTGAGATACGTAACACTCTTGATTTAGGTGTGTCATCCACCATGATTATAGGAGGAGGTGAAATTATGATAGACAAATGAATTCAATATTTCACACCACTAAATAAAAGAATAGAAATTCATGCATGAGATCGCATAATTAAATTATCAAACATAATATAAACCCAAACAACAAGAATGATCAGACCCCAAAACAACACAATATAAGCCATGTCCTTTCTTTAATAATTTCATATTATCATTCCATGTTAGTTTAAAAATTTCTTTCATTTAAATTTCATTTTCTTAATAAATTAAATAAAAAACTAATTAGTTTTGGATAATTATATTAAGTGAGTGAACAACTGAAAAATATCATTATGTGATATGACCATGTTAATCTATTTTATTTCACTACGAAAACATACAAAATATATTTTTCCATGCCTACAATAGGTGTATGTTAACAATACCTTCTATATGGTTTAGTTTGTGAGTTCCATCATTCCTTTTTTTGATTTTAGATTATGTTTAATAATTATGTTTTGACATCTCATTCATTTATTATTATTCTTTATTTAGTCATTTGAAATCTTGAATGCATTTAGCAATATTAGTTTCACCTCCTCCTGTAATCATGGCATACGGAACACCAAAATCAAGAGTCTGACATCTCCCATGATCTAGCTCCATCCTATGTCATTTCATCCATTGAATGGAAAAACATAATCATAGGAATAATTTTTATCTAGTATAAGGTAGAAAAAATATTTTACAAAAGAATAGAAATGAGTTTCGGATTAGCGTCCTCGTGGATGATCACTAAAGATATCCACATCACTATTTCTCATTACAAACTCAATAAAACATATTAATTTATGTTTTGAATAAATTAAATTACCACTTAACATCCCTAGAGAAAGTCTAAAGTTAGCCACTCATTTTTTATGGTAATAGGTCATAGTGTACTGACAAGGAATTATTTGAATTAGATTGGAGATAAAAGGCAATGAGACACTAAAGAATATAAAAACAATTGAATTAAATATATGAATATATGTTACTTGGGAAATAAAAAATAAAATCAAAAAGAAAAGAAATTAAACATAAATATCATAATATCCCCCATCCTCCACTCCAATGGTGGTCAACTAGATGGATTGAATTAATTTGGAAGGAGGGTATCTCCACCTTTTAAAGGCCGTAACTTCACTCCAAAGGATACCACATGACAGACCCATTAAATGGGGGATTCATGCATGGAATCCTTCATGAAAGCTGGTAAAAATGTATTATATTTATTCCATAAAACTTCCAGTATATTAAACTATTTCTAGAGAGAGTTATTCCCATTTTACTCTGATACTTTATTCTACCAAGATAGACTCTCTGTATTCACTACATCTAGTTTCCCATGGATTAATGTACCTGAAAACAGTTGATTCATGTGTGTAATCCATAATTAATGTTTTTAATATATCCCCTGCACATAAACCCTCAAAATTTTTTAGATTTTAGATTCCCAATAAAAATATATAGGCCAAACTTCTTCTATATCTAGATATGTGAATAGTTTTGGAAGGAAACTTGTGAGATAGTTATGTGCTTTTAAAAAAGGGATTTATCTCTAGGTCCGAAAGAATGAAATGCTACCATGGATGTATAAAACACTAATAAGAAATAATTATATAATATTTATCATTATAAAAAATTTTATGGATGAAATATAGAAATAATTTATAACTATTAAAATAAAAAGGGTCCATTTTTTATTAAGCTCAAAATATCACTAAAATAAAAAATGTGACAGTTTCCATTAAAATAATATTTTTATGGTAATAAAAAAATGAAATTGGATGTAAAATTTTTCTAAATATTATCTATATAAAATCCTCCACACTTAATTCATTCTTTTCCTCAAGTATAAAATCTCAACATAAAGTTTAGAGTGTATCAATGTTTCCAATATTCAAATTCCAAATGAAAAACATTAGACAATTTTCAATGTCAAATCTTATAATCAAATATCACAAAAAAATATCAATTTAATTTCCCACAATTCAAAGAAATAATAAATTTATGTATTTTAGTTTCTAACTTTTGAAAATGGTGGAACTTTTCTTCTCATTCATTCATGTTCCTCAATTAATTATTATTTAACACATCAAATCATGACCTACCTCACATTTGAATCTCTTCTCTCATCAGTCATGATAAAAATCATGTGGATTTATTGTCATATAATTAATACATTCTCCTTATCCATATTATTGTAAAGGAACTAATTTATATACTTTATAATGAAACAAGTCACATAAATTCATGACGGCTTTAATTGGAGGTTCAAATGACCCTATTACTTAATGTTAGTAGGATTTGATGTTTGATTAGTAATGATCAAGGAGGAGGATTATCTCATAAGTATAATTCCTGATATCAAAAATAAATTAGTAATTAAATTATCCCATTCAATGTAACAAGTCCTAGTTTCCCAAAAACATAATGTAAGGACATGAGAAAAGTTAAGCATGTTGAATTATTTACACACCCTCTTGAATATTTTATTCTTATATTATACTTTTTATTTATTTCTCAAATATCATTTTCATTTTTTTTCTTTTTCTGAATGTTATGGTTAGATTTAACCGCATATACAACACACAACCATATATGATAAAATTTTTAGTTATATTAATTATGAATTTTTGTTTTCCCAAATCACAAACAATTTTTCTTATTTGTTTGGTTATTTTTATCATTTACATTTATTAATTTAAGAGGGTAAAAAATGGTGTATAATGAATTAATTAACAACCATAATTTAGTTCCAAAATAATCACCCCCACACATTTTTTTCAATTTAAATAATCTATTCCACCATGATTCACTTCACGACAAATTTTAAACTTCAAATATAATGAAAATACCATGATTAGTGTTTGTAATGGATAAAAATAGACTGAAACATGGATCAATACTATAAAAGGTCATGCATGGTCTCTATGAGATAAATAATTATTTACATAACGGTTCAAATTATGATAAGGGAATTTGAATATATTTCTCAATCATTTAAATGTGTTTTATTCGAGTTATTAGCTTTGAAAAATTTCAATACAAGTTTTGGAAGGGGTCATGTCCCATGATCACCTGTTAAATATTATCAATAACAAATAAGAAGTACTTGTTTTACAAATCCAATTTGGAATTAGAATTTTAACATTTTAAAAATCACCAAAGGAATGATTAATAATAAAAAATAAATTTACTTTATTTTCAAAAATTCATAGAAGGAAACATTATTGGGGTATTTTAATTAATATGAAACAAATAATTGCATCAATTTAAGATTTTTCATTACAATATACATGATTAACATTAATCATTTGATTCTCCATTTTACTCATTAAATATCATTATCATTGAAATATATGACATGGAATCACATGATAATTTAATGTAATGATGTCTTGAATTTATTTTTCAATATTAATTTCGGATCATTGTTTAATGAAGGTTTATGGAACACCTCGATCGACTGTGTGACATCTCCAAGGACCTAGTTCCATTGTATGAAATTCCATCCACTCATTTGATTAACATGATCATATGAAGAGATTATATTTATTAGAAGGTAGGTAAAAAATTTAATAATATAATATAAATGAGTTTCAGAATAGTATCAGGTTAGATGATATCCACACCCATACATATCACTCTTTCTTATAAAAAACGTAAGAAAGAATAATAATTTAAGCATTTAATAAATGAAAATTTTAAACTCCACCCCAAAGACAAGCCTCAGGATAGCCCCTCATTTTTAATTGTATAGTTCATGGTAGAAGTGAAATTACAAAAATAATTAGATTAGGTATGGATGATAATGAGAGATAGAAGAATATAGACATCCTTGAATAAAAAATAGGATATATGTATTATGGGAAAATTGAACAACAATTAATCAAAAAAATACAACCTAAATAATTAGCATATCCTTTTTCTTCCACTCTAATGGTGGTTGACTAGATTTATTAGAATGAATCGGGAACGAGGAGTAGTCCTGCTCTTGTATCCCAGAATTTCACTTCAAAACATACCGCATATGATCCCCATTAAATGGTTGATTCATCCATGAAATCCTTCATAAAAGTTGTTCATAAATTACTTTTCTATATATCCTACACGTTTCGACATATTTGGCCATATGTAGAGAGATTTAATCTTGTTTTACTCCTAGATGTTATTCATCCCAGAAAAACACTCTATATTCCATGTCTCTATTTTTCTATCCATTAATTCCCTTAAAAATCCAATTCATGAGTATAAACCTTCATTAATGTTCTTAAAATATTTAATTCGAGTCCCCTCTCAAAATGGATGATTATTTTGGTCTTCCATTCATGTTATATAGACCCAACACCAAATATCGTCAAATCTATGAACAGTTTTCAAGTCCCAACTTCTGAGGTTGTTTTTGAGATTCATGATATTGGATTTAGCTTTTGGTTTAGAAGAATAAAATTAGTCCAAGGATGTATAAAATCCAAATATGAATGAATTTTACGATTTTTAGTTGTATAAAAAATGTTATGGCCATAATATTGAAATAAATTAAAAATCATAAAATCCAAATAACCATTTGTTGATTAATCTCAAAATACTACTAAAATTATTAAATGTGGCAGTTGACCTAAAAACAACAATTTTGTGGGATTAAAAAATATTTAATTCAAATAAAAAATTTCAAAAATATTATCTCTCACATAATTATATAGTATTTGACTATAGTAGTTTGATGTTGTCCATATCTCCCATATATAGGGTTGATAGGCTCATTTGATGAATTATATTGAGATCGGTTTGTGGATAACACATCGTATGATGTGACCCTAGTGGTAAGATTTATATATAGTTTTAGGGGTTGGAACTAGTAATCATTTTTGGATCCTTGATAAGTAGTACTAGGCTGGATATATAGATTTCCTTAGTTTCGAATCACACCCATGATAATTAATATTTGTATTGATCATGTGTATCCTATGACAGACATTGTATCAAGAATATAGATTTCATTGAGGTACTTAAATTAGTAGTATGACAATATTGAGACAGATATCTGGGAGGTTATTGGGGTATTCAGTGTAAGAACGATGATTTCTTTTGATTATGTGGAAGAACATTGTGTTATTAGATATATATACTGAGTTAAATTGGTAGGACTATTTTGGTGATTGACCATATGGAAAAATTGGATAATTTTATCATTATACTAGGGTTTTATTAAACTCTGGTGGAATAATTAAAGGCAAGTGATTGATGTTCATGGAATAATTCATGGAACAATTGAGGTTCAATATTTTTGTGAGTAGTTCCTTTATATATTATGGATTGATGATACTGACATTCCATATATCATGGTCAACGTTGCCTTTTAATGGATGACTAACTAGACTATGAATATGGAGATAATTATATGTGTCAGTTATGTATGAGACTGTTTAAATAATAAATCAACGAGTAACCTGTTGTGTTTTGATGATTGATGGTTTAAATGAACTGTAATGGAAAATGATACCAAATAATTGTAATGAAGTGATAAATACCACCTTCTGTGGTATAGGGGTCAATGAAAATTTTCCATTTTTTTAAAAAATTTAACCATTTTTTGGACATGCATACATTTTTTCAATAGACATGGGGACAGGGGTTGGATAAGTAATCTTTCCTCACATGATGTGACTATAGTTCAGGATGAGAGATACACACCTATCAATGGAATCATAGGGGAATCCTAGTTAGAGATTATCTTTTCTTATATCATGGAATTGACTTGTGTACAATGATAGAGTTTTGACTATATCATGAGCTAAATCCAATGCTTTTACGATATTATAGAGGGACCCCTTGCATGTACTTCTTGGGGAGTAGAAAAAAGGTAAGCCATACGGTTGGAAGTGAACTGTTTCCCTCTTTAGGGTTGTGACCCTTAGTACATTTTGGTATTGAGAAATATCTTGGTATTATTCCATGTAACAATAATTGGAAGTGGGTAATGTTTTTAATGATGTCGGGTAAGAGATAGGCTATAGCAATGCTGATAGTTATGTATGGTTATGGATAATCATGGTTTACCAAAACAAAAAATTTCATTCCGTAGTTTTATATAAAATTATTATCCTAGGATAGGGAGTGGGGTGAGACCATATATTTGATGGTTATTTTTTTTGATGACGCACATAAATGGAACCTTGAAGAATAAAAATTATTCATAAATTCTAGTTTTGTATAAGAATTAGAATTCTTGTTTAGTTTTAGAATGGGAATAAAACCTAGTGTGTATTGTGAGGATACAAGGGCGATTGATTAAAAATGATATAGTAGTAATATTTTGGTATGTAAATGGTTATATAAAAGGGATATTTAGATATGGAAATTCCATAGGAAGTGAATTGTAGTTTTAGGCGAGAAAACATCGAACAATATCGGTGTGCATAATTATAAAGGATGCAAGATATGTATTTTGTTTGGAGTTGTTTTTTTAAGACATGTGATTGTGATAATGGTTATAAAATGCTGTTTGGATATTTTTTTAATTATATATATGTGTTAGAAGAGAGGAACATCATTAAGAATGCATTTTGGATGAGATATGTTCTGTAGAAGGGTTAATAATGGGTTTTGAGGAAAACTCGGTGTAACCCTGTTGAGTTGGGTAAATCATAATTTAAACATTTGGATAATATGATGGAATGAGATATGTTTCCATAATTTTGACAGAGTGTGTAAGGTAAAATCAATTTGGGTGCATCATTTAAATTATAGGTGTGTGTTTTGTTTTATAACACTAACAGTGGTAGTACCATAGTAAAAAATGAGTCGTCAAAATGCGATCTTATGGTTGGGAGGACCAAAGGATGGTTATTTTTTAAATTATTCAAATGATCATATTTTAGTTTATATTATCAAGGTTATGTGTCATATTGATGTTTTTATTGCATTTTTTAGAGTTTTATTGATTGTTTTTGGTTTTGGTGTCATATGTTCAAATTGGCATCTATTAGTACAATAGACATTAAGGAATATAATGCATCCATAAGTGTAGTAATTAGGACCCTAGTAGGTGAGTTTGAACATTTTGATACCCAAAAATAAAATTTATGTATGAGATTTGTTAGGATGGAGTTATTTAAGGACTGATGTTCTTTTAGGATAAACATTTCATAATAAAATTGAATATTTAATTATTGGATGGGTCAAATATTTTTTTCAAGATTCAAAATATAATTCTAAAAGATTAAATTCCTTAATTAGATGTCTCTAGGTGTTTAGTTAATTTAATAGTGTGGCGTAGAGGTGTCGTAAAAATACCATATGTTTAGGGTAAAAAATTGGAGGTTTGGAAAGGTGATGCTCATAGTTCACAATTGGTACACAATTAAACCAAACTATTTTGACTAAAGGAGTTGAATAGATCAAAATATTTGATAACAAACAGAAATACAATGTGCCTTTTTATTTCAAAGTGATTAATAAAAATATGTTGAATTTTTGAAAAAAATTACAATAGTAGTAATGGTGTTGTTTAAAATCATGGATGTTTTATAGATCTATTCAATGATGGAATCAATATAATAATGATTTAGTTACATAGAAAAACATTATTTTATATTATCAATGAACATATTAATTGATGAATTGTAATGATAAATGAAAATAAATTATTGTATAAGATCATTCTATACATAGAGAAATTAATATTTTCTAATTACATCGGTAATTATTCAATGCATCTTTTATCAAATCAAAACAGTCATAGGTTTAAAACCTCTAACACATGTATTAAAGGTAAATTGACAAACACATGTCATATATTTTGGGAGATAAACCTTAAAAATATCTTCATTTTTTTCATATGTAGATGGTCTAAATATATCGATGTTAAAAAAATTATGATGGGGTCATCCTAAGTTTTTTTATTGACTTTACTCATTAGAATTATATTTATTTTGATGAATAGTATGTTAGAATCTCTAATTAAATTGAAATATTTTCATTCAATTGATGAGAATCATGATGGATGTGCTATTGAAATATTGTACTTATATAATTTATTTGAATACAAAAATAAAAACATTGTTGAATATTCCCTTTATTATAGATTAATTAATGAATACTCTATTCTATAAACATATTAACAATATTTAGTTTCTAAGCAGTTGAATATCTATTTTCTACACATGTTTGGAAGCATCAATCCAAAGAAAAGAAAATCAATTTAATTTTAGGGACTAGAAATAACCATTAATGTCTATATTATAAATACTAACATATATATAATGAATTAAATCAACACAACATATGAGTTATAGGTCAAAAATAATAATTTCATATTGGGATTGAATGTATTTGAACCCCACATTTCAAAAATATTAATAATTAATAATTTTCTAATGATCAATGAGAGGCTAGAACATTCCTTGGATACACACAATGACTAAAGAGTAACTAGAAAATCAATAAAAATATTAAGAATACCTTAACAAAATTAATATTATTGTGATGTAAAATAAATATTCCTTAACAATAACACCACCAATTGATGATGGTATTGAATAAACACTTATAAATAGGGAAATAAGTTTTGATATTAATTTAACTAGGGTTGAAATGTTTCAAAGTGATTATGTTGATTAATATATTTATAGGGATAATTTTACACTAGGGAATGATGAAACTAAATTAAAAGGGAATAGGAATAATGTTTAAACTAATAGAAATTGTGTGAAAGTCTAATGAACTTTTAATAGTTCCCATCATATATGTTTATATGAATATGAGAACATGAATTGTTCTCCATAAGAATTTAAATAATAATATGAGATATCTTATATAGTAAAAGGTATGAATAAAATTGATTAGAATGAAAAATTAAATTGGATTAGTGTTCAAAATGTAATTATAAAATTTATTTCAATTCAGTCATAAAAAATATGCACAATGGAGATAGGTGATGTTTCCTTGTAAAAACCATGTATTCATTGTAATATATAAACTATAATTTTGGGTATTTATTTTAATAGAATAACTTTTCAGATAATAAGGATTAATGATATCAATATCTTCATCATGATATGTTATCTTATGTAATATATTGTTTCTAAGTGGATATTATGTTGGTATTCCCTAAGGTTAAAATTAATTGGGATATCTGTATTTAATAACACGATATATTTATCAATAAAAGTGGTTCACCTTGATTTTTCAAGGTAAATATATAAATATATAGGATTTATTAATTTCCACAATCATGTAATTTAGTATTTAACAATAGCTAAAGGTGTTTAAAATATTTAACATAAAAGGGGATACACGTTTTTATGTCAATGAAGAAGTAAACATTTAATTAATTATAAATGATGGTGTTGATGAAATTTTTTTATTCGAAACTAAAAATGATATTATTGAGTAAATTAATACTTAATTGATTGAGCTCTATAATTTGCCTTTGACTAATGACAATTCATCCTTTTTTAGTTTATAGGTAGTAAATAGTGTTCATTATATCTTTCATTCACTAGAAAATTATGATTGAAAGTTTTGAATTCTGTTTGGAGGTGAGGAATCAAGAGTACTCTCAACTCATACATTACTTCATATTAGGATTTATATTGATTAATAATGATTTAATGTGAATCAATGTTGTTCTAGAGGACTTCGGTTAGGCTTATATATTTTAAAATATAAAAATAATATATCCTCGATTTTGTCACATTATATGTAGTATTAGAGAGAAATTAGAATGTTTTGAATCTTATAGTCATAAAAAATAATTTCATACGTGAAATATGCTGTATATATTTTTTATTATGGTACAATAAATGTATATATTTAATATATTTATTTATATGAAAGAAAAATTATCCAGAGTTATAGGTTATCCATCATTTTATTCATGGTGATTATTTTTTTATTATAGGTGGAGATTTTTCATTATATTCAAAGAGGAGAAATTTTATCACACTTATATAAAAATAATTATTTGATATTTTGTCATCCCATGTCAAATCTCAATTTATTTGGATGATGTCATAGGATATATAAATGATGTTACACATTTCAAAACAACTCGTAATTATGTGTGAAAATCGATGTTCAATATAAATTTTAAATGAATTTATATATCATTTCATAGTAACCAATATTGAAATCCCATTTCACATCATAATGGGGAATGAAAAAAATTGTGATATTTTATTTTATATAAAATCATCTAAAGAGTACATTATATATATCCTAACAAAACACCTTTCAAAGGATGTCTTTGCATAATCAAGAGTGTTGTTGGAAGTGTATTATATAATAAAATTCATTAATATTTTCTTGTTTATATTATTAATTAAATTAAATATCATATACTAGTAAAATATAATAATATTAAAGATTATTTTATTATTCATAGGGTGATACCCATTTTTGTTTCTTTTGCTGGTGTCAATTAAGTGGATGAATCAAAGAAGTGTTTGAAAATATATCAGGGACTTGTAAAGTTAGAGTCATAATATTGAATTATATTTTAAAAACAGAATAATTTTTCGTTTATATTTTTTAAATAAATAATATTTTGTGATGGCTTCTATTATATGCAACACTATCTTAACATTTCTTACAAACAACACTATGTTTTAACAAAAAATGATATATATTATGAATATTGTTATTTAAACATGAAAATTATAAACCATATATAAAACATAATGAAATGAATATTAGAATTTTTTATTTATAATCTTTAATTTAATGATATCATTCAAAATATATATATTTTATTTTCTATGTCTTTATATGCTTTGGAAATACAATTTTCCAAAAACATGATTGAAATGGATTTTTCTAAAAAATAATAAAAATATTTTATGATTATTTTATAGAATTTATTTTATTAATTAAAATATTAAGTGTTTAATTTATAAATAAAATATTATATTAGTGTGATTTTTTTGAGATATGTCTGAAAAGTATCATTTTTTGATAAATAGTGAAAAATAGTGAACATTAATTAAAAATTGTACTTATGTTTGAATTTTTTATATAATTAAATTTTATTTTTAAATTTTAATTAATATATATATAGTTAAAAAATAAACTTATTAATGCAATTTAGGTCATTGGAAAAAATTTCATATTGAAATTTATTATTATAAATTTGTAAAATTTTGATCATTTTCTCTTTAAAAACCTTATTTTCCACCATGTTGTGGATAGTTTTTAAGACTAATTTCATCATATAATATAATTGTATTTGTAAAAACTAAATTAAATCATTGGAATCATCATAATATATAACATATAATAACTACATCTTTTTTTTCCAAAATGAATAGTAAATATATTAAGAAAAATATTTACGATAGAGAAGGTACAAATGGGTTTTCATGGGGTTAATCTAAAATGATAATGGTAAAATTTACCAATATAATAGTCTAAAATTTATATTCAGCCCATTTTCCCCTTTATAAAAATATGCTTCTATATTTTCCTATTTTGGATATTATTGGAAAATTAAATAAGTGGGATAACTCAATTCATTTCCAAAAAACCTAGAGTGTCCTCTCCTCTGCTTATAAAATCACTCCCACTACCATCTCTTTAAAAACATAAAAACCATTTGTTTTAAAACTATAACCGTCCAAATAACTTCCCAAACATCCATACCACATATCAGAATCCATGGTTTTATATGAAATCCATTATTGGAAGGATTTTAGTGAAATCATAAGGAAGATACCTAAAGAAGAGGTACCATTCATCAATGAGCATTTTTGTTTTATTTATTCATCCAGCCCATTAAATTATTATTAAAAAATTACTTATAATATCCTCACTATATTCAATATAATTATATATTTCGGTATTATATATTACCTGAAATTGTCCCCACTTTTAGGAAAGGGGTTATGAAATCATCATTCGTGTGTATGGGGTACTACTACCTCGCGTATTGGTGTCATTCATTTTTTCATTACCACCTATCAAGGTTGTTGAAAATGATGGATTTATAATTTATATATTTTATTCAGTATATTTTTTATGATATTATTATTCTCTAAATATTATATCACACATAAAACCAATCTTTCTATTTTTTTAGAATATGATAATGTTGTTCATTTATACAAAAGTCTTTCACCTCAAAAAGTGATGTATATTGGTCACAAATTAATTTGAATGTTTTATGGACTTTTTTAATAAAAATATGCTATATATATTGCGTAAAAATTATTTCTGAATGATAATATATATTTTTTACATTTATTTTTTCAATCTGAAAAGAATATTGAAATAATGTTCATACATACATACAATATATTATTTCCATGAATGTAGTATTTCATTTTTTGTACCAAAAATTTATGAATATCCCTAAATAAATATTTTTTTAATAAATATGATATTTATATAATATTTATAATTGTGGTAATAATATAACCATGATCAATATAGGAGGACTAAAAAGATACCAAATCAAAATTTATATGAAAAACAAACTTGTTATTACTCAAAAGGAAACTTTACTATGGAATTGTTATCAAATGGTTAATAAAAGGTCATAATAAAATCATATATCATATGATATATATGAATATGATTTATCAGGAGATGTGTTATAGATTTATATTTTATATACATTTTATATTAATAAATATAATGGAAGTCTATGCTTAATGTAGGGGGATTTTTTGTCAATTTTTTTGAGAGACTTATTCCATATTGACAACTCATTTATTCTATTTAAGTATATACTACACTATGACATGATATATCATTAATATACCAAATTTAATGATTATAAATGTTTCTTCTATTCATATTATTTTACGGGGCTTATGATTCAAACATACCTGAAGCTGTAAGAGATTTTTGTCTCAATTTTCTTTCTTTGAGAAATATGTTATGTTATGTACCTATACTTATAAACGAGGTCTATATAGCCATAATGATATTTAATATCCTTGATTTGTTCATCCTAATAATATTTTCTGTTTCATTTTTTGTAATTAATTTATTGAGATTATGACGGAAACAAATTTGTACATAATTTATGTTACAATATTATTATTTGTCATTATATTTATGATGAAGTATCCAATTTTTAAATCTAATGATATATCTCTCAATAATTATCATTAATTAAATAATGATATATTTATTAATCATATAATGATGTATTGGTAAAATTTATCACTCTTCTGTATGTTAAATTATTAGTATCTTTATGAAATTTTGACATTATTTATCTCATTAGATGAAATTCTACTATATTCTAAAACTATTTATCGAAAAACACTATATTTATTTTTAAAATAAATTTTAAACCATATTTTATATTTTTCCAATTTTTTCAAAAGGACTCTAAATTTCATTTTCCAATCAATTCTGATTTTTAATTTACTAAAAATGTTAAATGAATCTTGATTTTAACCGGTATGGTATGAATATAATTTTCTAACATTATGAAAAATTATTTATTCAAAAAAAATATTTTTTTGATGGTTTTTTTAATGAAAAAGCTTTTTTTAAATTTTCTATGTATTAATGATTATTTTCCTTGTGTAAAAAAATTTTTTCTCATGAAATGTTTGAAATGGTCAATAAAAATTATTTTATGTACATTATTACATACATTGTTGTTACCTCTTCTATAATGGGTATAGTACCCAGGGATAAAATCTATAATCTTTCTCATAATGATTTATTTTTTGATGAAAATATTTTTTGGAATATCATTTCTCTTCAAATTTATAAATAATTATAAAGTGCATACGAAACATACTAATTTTCACTGCTTATGCTATGATGATATGAATATGAATCCTATATCATTTAAATAGGCTATGATATGATGGAATATTTATGATACCCATTTTATGTAATGTGTTATGATGTTATGAATGTTTATGATATAGTATAACAACTAAATATAGATTCCATTATGTTATGGGTGGGACCTATATGTCCCACTAATGAATTGGGTAAATAATTATATCTCTTATGATTGAAATGGTTTGAACGGGGAGTGTTTCTTGTTTAGTAAGACAAGGGTATAATGGGTAGAAAATCCGACTTAGTAGAACATGGATAGAAGATGTAATGAACCCATTCATGCAAGATAAATTGTTCCCTGTAATGGTCTTATCATTGATCCATGAAAAATAGAGAAATAATTTTCTATTCATATGTGTATACCAAAATTTCTATGTATTTTCACTATTTCATACTATCATGGATCATATTCCATGATATCATTATGATTATTGTTTTATCAACTTCTAATCTTTATTCGATGTCTCATGTCTATGATATTTAACACGATGCATATAAATTATATCGATATGTTCTCATACACTTATATTTATGTCACGCTTATGTATCCCTATTTTTTACCCCTGTGAACCATTTGAGCTCATCCTTTCTTATGATTCCCTTAACCATGTTTTAAAGATACATATTGTGCATTCTATGTCAAAGAATGGTTTTAGTTTTGAAGAACATCGTGGTTGATGATGAAGTTCAATTATTTATTGGTTTTTATCTTTTTATTCTTCTAAATTAACTAAACTATAATTCACATTGGGAATGTGTTTAGTTAATATACAGAATTTTTAAAAAACATGTAATGTTTTTGTATGAGTATCTATGTATGATAATCCATTATCACTATAATCTGTATCATTTTAATGTTTTAGTAAAATATTTGATACTATAATTAGAAAACGTTGTTGAGATCACTAAATAAATATATATGAATATGTTTAAGTATGGGACAACTTACAAACTAATCTTGATTTTTGTTTAAGTATATATAATGTTCTTTCCTTGAAATACCTCAATTACATGATAATACAAGAGGATGTTTCTCTAGCATGGATTTTCTAAGGTGTAACAACCATAAAAATAACATATTGGGCTAAAATCCATTCGGAATTAGTGCATGACCATAGTTTTTACTACACACCTAGCTTAACACGCCAGGGTGCTATACTTTGGAACTTAAAAAACACTTTATGAAATATCATGAATTAATTAAATATAAGACTATTGTGAATGACCTTAGATAAAAATTAAATGTCATATATTAGATGGGTTTTATTATTTTATAAATTATATATCTGATTTTGAATGATTATGTTGTTGGACATTATTACTACAATTACCTACAATATATCATATTTTGTTTTTAGTCAATAGCTAGGACCCCAAGGAACCATTTTATTAACGTGTGTGAAAGACAATGCCATAATTAGATTCTGAAGAATCCAAATGTAATGGGACCTGGAATAAAAAAGTCATTGTTTGGATCACACTAAATTATAATACTATGAATCAATGTTGAAATCTAATTGAAAAAGGAGATATAAAATTCGGTTTCATAATTCTTGATATAATATCCACCGTCTATGAGTGACTATGTTAATAATCTAGTTTCTATGAAAAGGATCAGTAACACATAAAAGTTATTTTCCATTTTCGTTTTTTTTTATCAGGAAGAATTCATTTTTCATTTTTACCATTTTGAAGGTGAAATGGATTTATGGTGGAATGTTATTAATAATATGAGGCTTCATAATGAAATAAACTCTATGGATTTGTGAGAGTTTAAGAACTTGGATTTCAATGATCATTTCTCCTATATTCTTCTACAATTATGGAGAATTATATCCTTGAGATAAATTACATGAACGATTTATCTATTGGTTCTTATGAGAGAATTTTATAATAATTTTGGGGTATACATAGGGTATTATCATCCAGCCTAAAATTATGGTTGATTGATTTTTCAATGTCTTAAAACCAACTCTCTGATTAAATTTACCCATACGATACATGAGTATCTATAAAGAGACTTTTAACTGTTCTATCATGTTGGAGATGAAGGTTAAAGTAATATATTATTCTCATGGTTTTGACAAAAAAATGAATATAAGTGTAAAATGAATAATTAAAATCTATTAATTTAAGAAGTTGATCATTTCATTTTGTTCAATGTGTGAGAAAATAAAATAAAGACAAATTTATTAAGGGGAGTAGTAATTGTTTTCTGTGTGGGGTGGAAGGTCATCTGGATACTAATTGAAAAAGTGATGGAAAGAAGTTAGGTAGTGATAAAAATAGATAGAAACATGCCTAGAATTTACCTTACGCACTTTAGCTATATAAGTGTAAGGAGAAAAGGAATTATGGAAACTAGTTCCCAAAAAAATGTTTAATGACGATAATTGATGATGATATCATCTTTAGATGAGGGATAAAGATAAATATCTTATGATCAATATTTCTGATGAGGGGTGGGATACCAATGTATTAAAAGGTATACTTTCCATATACTATAGAACTAATAACTTCTTATTCAAAATTTTATATTCTCATTTTATTATATATAAAAATCATTATAAGGGTATCTTGAGTCCATAAAAATTATTAGATATTGAAATAGATGTGCCATCTCTTGTTGGATTGATGATTTCATCTTATGTTTATGATTCCTCTACAGTTCGAAATGGTGGGATTGAACTTACTACAAACATTATCATTCCTTCTCTAGTTGAATTTGATGATATACTGGGAGTGGATCATATTTATATTTATAAAGACCACATAAATTATAAAGTAAGTAAATTATTCTATGATATTCCAAACCAATATATGATTTCATACCACTGTTTTGATATGTATGAAAATTATATTGGTATCACATCCATTGTATAATTATTAATTTTTATTTATAAGATATTTTTATCTTAGGTGATTAGGGAGAAACATGACTTCGATGATATGCCATTTTTTATGAATATGTTGATGACATTATGAAAGAGTTTCTAATTATTAAACCAAATATTAAGAATAATTTTTAAAATAACTAAAACATGGTTCAACAATAATTTCATATAATCCATATAGAATTTCAAGTATTTAGTTGCAGGTTTTGGAGAACAATATCTCAGAAATCCATGACAAGGGATTCATTCGGACACTTGTGTTACCTTTTCAGGAACCTAATCTTTTTTAAAAAATAATGATGGATTTATGTGACTCAACATTGATTATGAAGATTAAAAAAAAATTTAAAATTAAGAACTTGTATCCTCTTCCACATATTGATTACTTGTTTGATGAGATGTGCAAAGCATAATATTTTTCCATTATTTACCTTTGTTACGAATATCATCAATTTAGGGTTTCCACGGATGATATAGTAATGAAAGCAGTCTGTTAATGGTACAGAAACTATGAATATATATTAATTCCATTTTATAATACTAGTTACCCTATTATCATAATAGATATAATGAATATATTATTTATTTATTACCTTGATTTTTTATAGTAGTGTATTTAGATAACATACTCAAAGATAATGGAAGATAATTAAGACAACATGATAATTTTATTAAAGACATTATGAAAGAAGAAACTATATGAAAATTTTACCTATGAATTTATAATATAAAGGATTCATTTTTATGTCATATTATCTTATGAGAGTGTATATTAGTAGATAAACCAAAGATTCAGGCTGTTGAATGTTTTTATAGACCAACCAAATTGAATGAGAACGAGAGTGGTCTTATATTAGCTAGATATTACTGATGGTTTCTAGATGATTTATCAATACTATCTAGTCCTCATATGATGTTAACTTGTAAGGGAGACAAGATAATACGTGATGTTAAATTTGATGAAAATTTCAATGAACAAAATAAAATAGTATTCATCAAACATGTTCATATAATACACTATAATGGAGAAAGTATTGTAATATATAGTGACATATCCAGGATGGGATAAAGATATATTATTATGAATATTCTCATGGTAAATATTATATTGAAAATCAATTGTTGTCTCATGATAAAACTTACACAAGAAACAATTTATATTTAGCATTATTAAGTTCTTTTTATTGTTTTGGAGGAACTATCATTATGAAGAAAAGATTGATATATATACCAATCATAAATGTTTGAATTATATAATCACATAGATATAGTTGAAAATGAAACACATTATATGGTTATATAACACAAAATATTATATCTTCTCAATACATTATCACCCAAGTAATGGGAACCAGGTGGGTGGGGTTTTTAGATGAAAGGATCATGATAGAATATCCATTTTTAGGATAAAAAATAAACAAATACTACCATCTTTTCAATGGATGGATATGAAAATATTAAAGGAAGATGAAAATTATAATATTTATCAATTGAATGTTCAAAAAATTTTCATTTTGAATATTATGGAGGATTATAAGTAATATGTAGAGTTGCAAAATAAGGTTATAACTATTCATGAGATTGACTATGATCCTAATGGAATAATATGGTTCAATAAAAATGTTTTCATTCCTTCCATATCATATTTAATAAATAAATTGTTAGAATATGCACATATTCAATCATTATCTTATCATATATGATGTATTAATATGTATAGACATTTGAGAGAATTATTTAGATGGTATGGCATGGGGAGAGACATAAAATTGATAATATATCGGTTCTAAGTATACCAAAATGATATTGATAAATGAAAAAAGTTAATGGGGATTTTTTATACATTACCCATACATGATTGGAAGTGTGAAAATAACAACATGGATTATTTCATTAGACTCTCCAAACATCTATAGGGTATAATACTATTTATGATTTAGTTGAACGACTTACTAAATTATCTCACTTCATCGCTATCAGTGAAGAATTATATCTCGATAAGATTTCTACGATATTAATCAAGGAAGTGGTAAGGATTATTGGAGTACTATATTCCATTTTTTTGATTAGGATCCTAGGATTTACTTAATGTTTAGAATAATCCTTAAAATGGATCTTGATATGGAGTTGATTTTTAGAAATGAGTTGCTTCCCCAAAAAGATGGCCAATTTGAATGCAAAATTAAATCTCTAGTGGATATGTTGGGATCATTTCCATATGATTTCAAAGGTGTCTGGGATATACACATACCTCAAGTTAAGTATTTTTTTAACAATATATTTCACTCAAAAATACAAATGGAACCTTATAAATCCCTCAATAGAAAGAAATGCAGTTCTCTAACATGTTGAAATATAGATGTAGACAAAAAATATAATAAAACCTGATATATCTGAAGAAGTGGTAGATAAGTTATTATCCATTAAAAAACAGACCAAGGGAGCTCAAATTTGATATAAATGTTATGATGATAATCACCGATGTGATCTAGAATTTAAAAATGGTGACAAGGTGATTCTATGAATTGCCTCTAAATAATATTGTTATGAGGTATGTGGGTAAATGGAAACTAAGACTTATGTATTTTGATCACAATAAAATTATTGATTTTATTAGGATGGTATCCTATCAACTAAAACATCTACCAATCCTCAATCATGTCCATGATGTGCTTCAAGTATATATCTATAAGATGTATATAACATACCTATTGGTTGTACATAACTCAGTGGTTATATTGTAGTAGAAAGATATTTAATATAGGAAAAACCTCTTAGAGATTTTAAATCATAATGATAAGGTTCTATGGAAAAAACCACTCACATGTTGATTGTTTTTTGGGCTAAACCACATATTTGAGGAAGCAATATGATAATAAGAGAATAAGATGAGTCAGTAGTATCTTATATTCTTTGTAATATATTGACTATTTTTTAGGGAGAAATTTTTTTTAAGGTAGGTTATAATGTAACAACAAGAGTTTATTTATTTATTTTTTAAAATCAAAAAAATTTAATTGATGGATTACATTAAATGAAACACTGTATTAGTTGAGTTACACATGACACTAATTTTTAACAACATAATGATATTTTATTAATATCTTTGTTTAAAATGAAGCCCTATAACCCTTTCATGAGATATAATGATAAGAAAATAAATAAAATGCTTTTAAATTTTACGTATAATTTTTTATATAATTTAATTATATTGTTAAAAAATTCATATTTTTATGAATGTATTTATATGTTTTGAAAATAAATTTCATTTAAAAAATTATTTATTTATTTTTAAGAATAATAAAAAAATAATTTTTTTTAACTTTATAAGATTAATTTGATAAAATGAACAATATTTTAAAAATAATAATGACAAAATTATCTTAGGTTTATTTTTTGGTATATTTTTAACCATTTAAATTTTAATTAATAGAGAAAAATTGTTAATTTTATTTGAAAACTATCTTTTCAATTAATTTATTAATAAATATATATTATATTTAACATTTATTTAATGATTATTTAGTTTATTTATAAACCTTTAAATTGAAAAATTAAAACCCTTTTGGTTCAGCTAATACCTAACAAAATAACATCCCAAATTGCATACCTTCATTATATTATACTTATTTGGGGAATTAGTCCATCTTATGCAGGCTTTTAGTTCAACCCTAATGATAATACCCGAGAAAGTGGTAATGTGCATCAAAAAGAATTTTTGTTCTATTTATTCCTCTACCTAATTAAAATATTATTATATCATGATTATATAGTATCCTCATTACCAAATATAAACAAATATGTTGTTACGTAATATTCATGACATATATCCCTCTCCACTTTCATCAAATTAATGTGTTATGAAATCATCATTGGTGTCTATGGTGGACTTCTTCATGGTGAACCAACATCATTTTTTTCATTACCACCTATAAAGACTAGTCATAATGATGGATTTATAGTTTATATATTATATTCATGATATTAATGACATTTTTATTATTCTATAATTATTATACCACACATTCCTTTACTCTATCCATTTTATGAGAATATGATGACATTGCAACTGTATATGTTGGACCACAGCCTTATGAATCTATGTGATTCAATAATGATTTATAGGTAATGTATTAATGATGATTCTGATAAAAATAAGTGATATATAGGTCATAAAATTATTCTAGATTTTTAATATATATCATTTACATTTATTTTAATTCAATCTATCAAGAAAATTGAAATAACATCCAACCATATATACAACCCACATTATCAATTAATGGTGTAATTCATTTTCTATCACTAAATATAATGAATTACTATAAATAAATTTATAATTAATATTTATAATATTTATTTAATGTTTATAATTTTATAAACAATGGAACTATGATCAATAAAATATAACAATAATTATAAAGAACCAAAACATATATGAATGAAAAAGCAGTTATTACCTGAAAATAAACATTAACCTAGAATTTTTAATGAATTGGAAATAAAAGGTCCTAGTGAAATAATATAATGTATGATATGTATTAATATGGTTCATTAATAGATGTATAATTACCATATATTTAATATATTGTATTTTGGATTGAGTACTAGGGAAGTCATGATGTATGGAAAGGGGATTTCAATTCTCCATTTCATTTCTAAGAGACTTATACCATATTCACTACATGTTTCCTTTGCAGGGTGTATATAATATAGTAGGAATAGATATATCCATAATATAATGACCTATACTTTACATACATGGTTATTACTTCAGAATTTAAGAAAACTTATTACAACAGATAACAAAACCATGATAGGACCATATAGGTATAATGCCTTTAGAAACTGGGAAACATAAAAAACTGGTTCATAAAGCATCTACATTGTCTCCTTTTTATTTCATCATATGTAGAGTCCCTTTTGGAATATCCTACATAATACCCTTCTTCCTGAACTGGGGAAAAACATACAAAAGGGTGAGCTCAAATGATTAATAAGGGTAAAAAAGGAAATATCAATTATATCATATTCATAAGAACATAATATTTTGAAAATCTTAACCTGTAAAAAAGATCATAATGTTATAACATGGGATAAATTATAGTAGTGAAATGTAATCAAAATAATAATAACATAAAACATGAAACATTGTGGCATATACACATAATCATAGAAAATCATTTCATATTAGTCTTGGATCTTTTCCAAGACCATCATAGTGGACAGAGTCCATTACTGAACCGAATTCACACCTCATTCCAGTCCTGTATCACTGAATTGGATTAACTTGCCATTCCAGCCATGTATATATCATGATATATAAATCGTTACCCATTTCATTGGAGGGAGATATAGGTCCCACCCATCTCATAGTGAAACCATTCTTATGTGTGGCACAAAATCATAAATCATATATCATAGCATAACCCATGTAATAAAAATGGGATTCTTAAACTTCATGCCATCATAAAATTATCCATGTAAGATAAATGGTCTTCATAAAAATAAAACCATCATAACATAATAAAATAAATTTAAAAATAGGGATTGAAAAAGTACTCGATATTTTCATAGAGGGAAAATAATTTTCATAAAACACTTGAACTCCATTCTTGAGGACAATATCATTTCTACTTCAAAAGCATTTTTCCTTTATTAACATGTCATACAATTTTAAACTAAAAGAATGTAATTAAAAATAAACTTGAAAACATGTAATGTAAGATTCATGGACCTAATTTTCTATGGAATCATAAAAATCCGATCATGCCGTATAAGTTAAAAAACATTCTTCTCGTACTTTGGCCTAAGAAGTCAAAAAGTACCTCATATTAAAAACGAAAAAAGATTCCTTTCATATCTCTTAATAAAATTCACCAAAAGGTAAAATTGGATTTAAAAAATTGTAGGAGGATAGAAATAATATTACATATTGATGAAACATGGATTTTTATGATTAATATGCCCCAAAAATTACCGAAGTATAAACAGTCTCGGATAAAAATTGAGATTGCGAGATTCTCCCTTACCTTAGGTCCGATTTGCATTGTACATATCCGAAACACCTGTATAATGATTTAAATAATGTCATTGACTTATTATAGAATCATATTCATTGTTATGATATCATATATGGACATCTTCATATCTTCTTATTAGTAATATTTCATTGCTACTTGTTATTCAAGTGTTCATAGCTTTTTGTTATTATGCATGTTTTGTCAAATAAATTCATATTATTCTTTTTAGGGTATAGATAACTCATTCCCAGAATGGTATTAGTGTAATATATATCATATTTATTTATTAAATTCATTTATATAATCATTATTCAATGAAGATCATGTAGAACGAGTCGCATCACATCGTGCAGACAGTAGGCCGTACATATGCACGAGTGATGATATCATTCCCATGATCATGGAATTGTATTTAAGTGTATTTATACTATATTGGAATCAATATCACATTACAATAATCATATATAGTTATTCTTTACACCATTATACCCATCCAATTATGGTGGTGGTTGAAAATAGATTACACCACGGCGTGGAGACTGTATTCTATACCTACGCACGTGCGGTGATTTTGTTTTTATTAGGATTGTTAGAAGGTGAAACATAGTTGTTTCATATTTATAATAACATATTAGTATATGAGTGATACTGATATTTTTAGTTCATAATTAAACAACTAAAGAAGAGTAAGTAGAGGAAGAAATAAATTTGATAGAATCGGTACCAGATATTTCCTCTTCTTCGACATGCCTCTTTAAATCCTCATCATAGGGATCTAAAATTGGCCTTTGAAGAATACCATGAACTCTAGTATGATTATAGGAAAGTTTATAAGGGAAATGGGTAGGTTTTGGCCGAGATTTAAGGCTCAAAATGGTGTGAGGAGGAGAGGGAGGAGGTGCCCTTTTATAAGGGAGGAGAGGGGAACCTTAAAAAACGTAAAATATTATCTTATAATAAAGACATATTAGGTTTATAATAGATAAAAATTGATTTATTTAAAAGATAAAGTGGTTATGGGTCTCAATATTCTCAACCAATAGGTTTTAGACAAGTTTAAGATACTATTTTAACCTTATCATTTAGATTTAACTCTAAGTTAAATAATTTATCTTTTATTGTGTCTTCTTGTTTTCTTACACTATATAGTTAATAAACATACTATAACAAGCCAAAATAACCCCAAATGGTTCATTATTAATATATATAACCTTATATAAGTCATTTGGCCGATAATTAGATTTTTTTGAATAAAATAACAATTAATAATATAATATTTGTTTTAAAAACTATTTTATGTCAATTTTGACACTATTTGGTAATTGATATTTGTGAAAATCATAAAATAATGATTAGTTAGAAAAATTTTAATTAAATAAATACTAACATGTCATATTAACCTATAAAATTATTTTAATTCATAAAAATTCTGAAATTAAATTTATTTCTGTATTTATAACATCAATTATGTTAATATTTCATTAATAAGGTAATTACTGCATCTTCATTGTGTCATAAATAAATTAAATTATTTAATGTATAAAAATTATAAATAAATAACCATTATGTAGGAACTAATTTTTTCTTTATAATGAATATTTATAGTCGAATTTATCTTCTGTATAACTCTATATTAAAAATATTTTAGTTATTAAACTTTGATTTTAACTATTTTAACTCTTCTTTAAATAAAATAATAATAAATGTCATAATATAATCCAAGTGGACCTAAATGGTTATATTTTATTCATAAGGCTTTCTATGGCCGAATTACACTTATCCAATAGAATTAGTACATGTTTTAGGGTAATAATAATATCATTTTTACCCATAATTACCCTATTTATTTTTAACCGTGGTAAAAAAAGTAAAAAGTTACAATTCATCGAAAATGATTTTTATGTTATTGAACCACATTTTACTACTTGATATTAACTACATCTCTCGGATTTTCGAAATTCAACTCACAGAAGCGGGAAAATTATGTTTTATGTACAATTGCAAATTCTCCTGGAAGGTGGGTAAAAGACAGTGAAAAGTTAAATAAACATTTTATATATCTAAAATTATTATAAAATGACTCTAATGAATTAAATTGAACTTATATAATTATTATGTATCTATTTTTACCTCAAATAAATTTAAATAAAATAAATGATTATTTAAATAAAAATTCCGTTTTTACCAATAACTTAGTGTTTTCACTATTTATCAAAAATTGAATGTTTTCAGAAAAATATAAAAAATTCTCCCTAGGCTAATTTTGAAATTCCAAATCCAAAAAAGAAGTCCATTTTGAATGATTAAATTCATAATATTTCAAAACTTTGGTATTACTATTTATAACGGCTAGTTTATATAATATTTTAATAACATATCATTGTTTAGCGAAACATGGTATTGCGTACAACACAAGCTATCGAGGAAGGTTACTCTTGCATGTAACAGAAGCCAAGATAGTGTTGTGTGTAGTGAAGGATTCATTTGGTGATGTATATAACATAAAAACAAAATATTTCTCATAAAAACTCGGGTGTTACACTCTACCCCCCTTAAAATAAATTTCTCCCTCGAAATTCTTCACTTTGTAACAAAGAGATGAGGATACCTCTCCCTCATCATATCCACAAGTTCACATGTAGCTTTTTCTAATTGGTGGTTCCTCCATAAATATTCACCAAGCGGGTGGTCTGTTCCATAGAATTTTTTTGCTATGATCCAGAATCTCTATTGGTTGTTCTTTATAAGAAAGATCTTGCTCCAGAGCTAAAACATCTGAGCATTGTAAATGTGAAGGATCAGAAATGTATTTTCTCAGGAGAGATATATGGAACAAATTGTGAACTTCAGAGAGATTCGGTGGAAGTACCAATCGGTAAGCTACCTTCAAAACATGATCCATTATTTTGAAATGACCAATATACCTAGTGCCATACTTTCAATTCCTTTCAAATCTCATTACTCTCTTCCAAGGAGATATTTGTAAGAACACTTTATCACCCACTTAAAACTCTAGGTCTTTTCATTGGTTGTCGGCATATCTTTTTTGTCAACTCTGAGCTGCTCTTATGAGTTGTTGAATTGATATGTCATTTTCTGCCATCTCACCAACAATATCAAGTCCTAATAGCTTTCTTTCCCCAACTTTATCCCAACATATTGGAGTCCTATATTTCTTTCCATAGAGAGATTCATAAATAGAAATATGAATACTGGAGGGAAAGATATTATTATAAGAAAATTCCACCAAAGGTAGGTGTTGATTCCAACCAAATTTGAAATCCATAGAGCAAGCTCATAACATATCTTCTAGAGTATGAATTGTTCTCTCAGACTGACCGTCTGTCTGAGGATGATAAGCAGTGATGAAACTCAACTCTGTATCTTGAGTATGCTGAAGACTTCGCCAAAACATCGACGTAAACCTCAGATCCCGATCAGATATAATGGAATGTGGTACTCCATGCAATCTTACAACTTTTTTTACATATATCCTCGCAAGTTGATCCAGAGAGAAATATTCTCTAGTAGCAATGAAGTGTGCTTACTTCGTAAGACGATCAACAATATCCCAGATAGCATTATTTCCTTTGGATGTTTTAAGAAGTCTAGTGACAATGTACATAGTGATGTGTTGTAACACCCGAGACTTTTATGTTATATAAATCATCAAAGGAATCTTTTTCTACACAACACTTGCTTGGCTTGCTTTACACGCAATCGCGACCTTCCTCGATAGCTTGCGTCGTACGCAATACCGAGTTTCACTAAACAACAATATGCTATTAAAACTAGCCGTTATGAATAGTAATAACCACTTTTTGAAATTTTATAAATTTTATTTTTCAAAATGGACTTCATTTTTGGACTCAGAATATCGAAATTATCCTAGGGTGAAATTTTGGTATTTTTCTGAAAACTTTCAATTTTTGATGAATAGTGAAACCACTAAGTGGTAGGTTAAAAACTGAATTTTTGCATAAAACTTAATTTTACCGCTTCTGTGAATGGAATTTCAAAAATCCGAGAGACACGGTTAATATCAAGGACTAAAATGTGGTTCAATGAGATGAAAATAATTTTTTGGTGAATAGTAACTTTTTACTATTTTTACCGCGGTTAATAGTAAATAGGGTAACTAAGGGTAAATATGATATTAATATTACCCTAACACATGTCCTAATTCTATTGGACAAGTGTAATTCGACCAAAAACAAACTTAGGAATAAAATATGACCATTTAGGCCCACTTGGATTAGATTAGGACATTTATTATTAATTTATTTAAAGAAGGGTTAAAATAGTTAAAATCAATGTTTAATAAGTAAATCATTTTTAATATAGGGTTATACATAAGCTAAATTCGATTGTAAATATTCATTAGAAAGCTAAAACGATTTCCTACATGATGGTATTTTATTTGTAATTTTTAGACATCAAATAATTTAATTTATTTATGACACAAAGATGATGCAGTAATTATCTTATTAATGAAATATTGACAAAATTGATAATATAAATACCAAAATAAATGTAATTTGAGACTTTTTATGAATTCCACTAATTTTCTAGGTTACTATGATATATTAGTATTGATTTAATCAACTTGGTTCGAACATATAATTCTGTTATGACTTTCACAAAAATCATATATCAAATAGTGTCAAAATTGACACAAAATAGTTTTTAAATCAAATATTATATTATTAATTGTTATTTTATTCCTAAAAATCTAAGGTTCGGCCAAATGACTTAGATAAGGATATATATATTAATAATAAACAATTTGGGGTTCATTTGGCATGTTATAGTAAGTGTATTAACGATATAGTGAAAGAAAACAAAAAGACACGGTAAAAGTTAAATTAATTAACTTAGAGTTAAATCTAATTGATAAGGTTAAAATAATACCCTAAACTTGTCTAAATCCTATTGGTTGATAGGATTTCGACCCATCCCCACTTTAGCTTCGAAATAAGACCCTTTGGAACCATTATAAACCGATTTTGACTTTAATATAAAATAATATTTTGAGATATTCCTAAGGTGCCCCTCTCCTCCCTTATAAAAGGGCACCTCCTCCCCCTCCTCCTCACACCAATTTGAGCACTCAAGCTCGGCCAACCCCTGCAATTTTCCCTTCTCCACTTCCCTAGAATAATCCTAGAGGTCCTGGTCTTCTCCAAAGACCAATCTTAGTTCCTTAAGTGGAGGATTCAAAAAGGCGTTCCAAAGAAGAGGTAATATCCATTACCGATCTTTTCAATTTCATTCTTCTTCAACTTCTTCTTCTTTAGTTGTTTCATGATAAAGTAATAACATCAGTATTACTTACATACTGATATGTTATTATAAATATGAAACAACCCTAATTCACCTTCTATCCATCCTACGGAAAAATGAAATCACCACGCGTGCGTACGTACGGAATACCGTCTCCACGCCGTGGTGTAATCTATTTTCCACCATCACCTTACAAGGATGGGTATAATGGTGTAATGAGTAACTACATATGATTATTATGAAGTAATATTGATACTGAAATAATATATATATACTCCAATACAATTCCACGATCATAGGAACGATATCATCACTCGTGCGTACGTACGGAATACCGTCTCCACGATGTGATGCGACTCGTTCTACATGATCTTCATTTCATAATGATTTTATAAATGAATTGAATGAATGAATATGGTATATAATACACTAATACCATTCTGGAAATGAATTATCTATAACCTAAAGATAAGAATAAGAATTTATTCGACAAAACACGCATAAGAACAAAAAGTTATAAAGACCCGAGTAACAAGTAACAATGAAATATTACTAACAAGAAGCTAATAATATGACCATATATGATATCATATAAATATGTGTGATTCTGGAATAAGTCAATAACATTATTTAAACCATTATACAGGAGCTTCGGACACGAACAAAGCAAATCGGACCTAAGGTAAGGGAAATATCACAATCTCATTTTTATCCGAGATTGTTTATTCGTAAGTATTTACTGGGGTGTATTTTATCATCCACATCCATGTTCCCTCAATATGTAATATTGTTTCCATCCACTTGAAATAGTTTAAATCCAATTTTACCCTTAGGTGAGTTTTTAGTAAAGAATATGAAAGGAATCTTTTGTCGTTTTTCCGTACGAGGTACTTTTTGACTTTTCCGACAAAAGTACGAAGAATGTTTTTTTTAACTTATACGGCATGAATGGATTTTTAAAACATTACTTCAAAGAAGCTTCCTTTACAAGTTTTCAAGTTTATTTTTAATCAACTTCTTTTATTTTAAAGTTGTATGACATGTTATGAAAGGAAAAATGTTTTTGAAGAAGAAAGGATATTTTCCTCAAGAATTCAATTCAAGTGTTTTATCAAAATTATTTTTCATCTAAGATAATAAAGGGTTCTGTTTCTATCCATATTTTTACATTGGTTTGACTATGTTGTGGTGGAATTATGTTTATGAATTCCTTTATCATATATGAATTGATTTATGATGTCATGATGTTTCAAGAATCCCATTTCTGTTATATGTGTTATGCGATGATGTATGTTTTATGATTATGTGGCACACATAAGAAAGGATTCATTATAAGATGGGTGGGACCTATATCTCCCTCCAATGCATTGGGTAATGATTTTATATCTCATGAGATAGACATGGCTGGAACGGAAGGTTATTTCGGTTCAGTGATACAGGACTGAAAAGAGGAGTGAACTCGGTTCAGAAAGGGACTTTGTCCACTAAGATAGTCTTGGCAATGAGTCATGACTAACAAGAAATGATTTTCGATGATTATGTGTGCATGCCACAAAGATTCAAGTTTTATGTTATGATTATGGGGATCTCATTTTCACTTCTATGATTTATTCCATGTTAAGATATTATGATCTCTTTTGCAGGTTTTAATTTTAAAAAAGATATGATATGATTTTTATTTCCTTTATTTGCCCTTGCTGAGCATTTGAGCTCACCCTTTTATGTTTTCTTTTCCCCAGGTCAGGAAGATGGATATTAAGTAGAATATGCTAAAAGGGACCCTAGATATGATGAAATAAATGGGAGACACTGTAGAAGATTTATGAACCAGTTGTTTATGTTTCCCCAGTTTCTAAAGACACTATTCCTATACGGTCCTTTGTGGTTTTGTCATATGTTGTAATAAGAGTGCTTCAATTTTGAAGTATTAACAATGTATGTAAAGTGTGGGTCGTTATAGTTGGTATCAGAGGCAAAGGAGGTAGGAATGTATCCGATCCTTGGGAACTCTCACATGTGAGCGTTGGACGAAGCATGGCTCTCCGCCCAAGGGCTTCATGAGGAAATGGCTGCCACTGGGGATGGTGGTGTGTCCCGCCCAGGGGGTGTAGCCGCCCATGGAGTGCCCTGATAGGTATCAATTGTAGTCCACTGGAAGTAATTCTAGACCGCTACAGTTGGTATCAGAGGAAAGGTATAGTCAACCTTTGGAAACTAGGATGTGAAAGCCTTAGTAAGAACCCTAAGGATAAGTCTAAGCATAGAACACAATCTTAGAAATGGCCATGAATAACCTAGGATAAGACCATAAGCATGAAAATTTTATTCTTGAATTATGTGGTTTCCTATTATAATTAGTGTTGCTCACACTATTCTTCTTGGTTTTAGTCAATGGCTGGAACCCGAAGGAACCGTGTTAATGCGGAATGCGATGGGCAATGCAATGATTGTCCCCCTGAGCAACCAAACGATATGGGAGCTGGAATGCAAAATCTTGTAGCCATGCTCACACAACTTTCTCAAGCTATGAATCATGCAGGATTTCCAAACGAACAAAGGAGGGAGCAACATTCTGTTGAATCCTTCATGAGGCAGCGTCCACCATCTTTCAGCGGGTCTACTGATCCATTAGTTGCTGAACAATGGATTAGTACTACTGAAAAGATATTTTCAGTTCTTCAATGTTCTGAGCATGATAAAGTCATCCTAGCAGTGTATCGTTTGGAAGGAGATGCTGATCAATGGTGGAATCTTGTTAAGAATACAAGGCAAAGGGATGAAATTGAGTCTATGGAATGGGACGAGTTCAAGAACTTATTTTTCAATAAGTACTTCCCTCGTATTCTCCGAACAAAGATGGAGAAAGAGTTCCTTGAACTGAAGCAAAGGGATGATGAATCTGTTGGTACCTATGAAGCAAATTTTACCAGACTTGCAAGGTACGCTTCTGGTATTATTATCCAACCTGAGAGTAAGATCGATCGATTCTTTAGTGGCTTAAAACCAAGTCTTCGAAGGGCGTTAGCCATAAGGGACTTCAATATCTATGAGGAAATCGTTCGATGTGCTCTCAAGGTCGAGATGGAGATTGGAGTAACCCATCAGTCACATGGGTTTGATAAGAAGAGGAAGATGGAATTCAAAGAAAAATCTAAAGAGCACACGGAAAAGAAGATGAACTTTCCCTTATGCTCAAAGTGTGGAAAGAAACATGGAGGGAGTTGTCTTAAAGGGACAAGTAAATGTTTTAAATGTGGAAAGGAAGGTCATCGGGCATTTGAATGCCGTGATAATGGGAAGAAGATGTCTAATGATGCAAACAAAGGAAGGGATACACAGAATGAACCTGCTACACTTCAATGTTTCAAGTGCAAGGAGATGGGGCATTATGCCAATCAATGCCCAAATCCAAGGGTTGATGATGATGGTCGACGTCAAAAAACTCTTAAGGCTAAAGAAAAAGGAAAGTCACATGCAATTTCTATCAGCGATGTGGAGTACGATAACGATGTGGTGAAAGGTACACTTACCATCCACTTTAAAGTAGAAAATGTTTTATTTGATTCTGGATCCACCCACTCTTTTATTTCTGAAAAATTTTCTAAGGGTATCACCGTATTACCTCAACAATTAGATGTTGAGTTAGCTGTGACAACACCTAATGGCACATCAATCGCATCAGAAGTTTATAATTCTTCTCCGATCGAAGTTTGTGGGAAAGTGCTTCCTGCAAATCTTGTGATCCTTCCTTTAGTGGAATTTGATGTGATTCTTGGCATGGATTGGCTTTCTCTACATGGAGCTCATATCAATTGCCAAAGAAGGGAAGTCATATTTCATATTCCAGATCAACCTACGATCGTCTATCAATGCAAGGATGAACATAACCTTCCAGTGGAAATTTCTTCCATCTTATGGGTATTGATTCCACTAAATGAAGGTTATTTATCTCAAATGGTTGGTGAGAAACTCACTATTATGAATATGCCCATTGTACGGGAGTTTGATGATGTCTTTCCGGAGGAATTGCCGGGTCTTCCACCAAATCGTGAAGTTGAGTTTTCAATAGAACTCGTACCGGGTGCTTTGCCTATTTCAAAGACACCTTATAGAATGGCCCCAATTGAGTTGCAGGAATTGAAGAAGCAACTCCAAGAGAATCTTGATAAGGGATTCATACGCCCTAGTGCGTCACCTTGGGGAGCACCTGTTCGATTTGTTAAGAAGAAAGATGGATCAATGAGACTCTGCATTGATTATCGAGAACTTAACAAGATCACTATCAAGAACAAATATCCTCTCCCACGCATTGATGACTTATTTGACCAACTACGCGGAGCTCAATACTTTTCCAAGATTGATCTTCGTTCAGGGTATCATCAATTAAGGGTCAAAAGGGAGGATATACCAAAGACGGCTTTCCGTACAAGGTATGGACACTATGAATTTATAGTGATGCCATTTGGTCTTACTAATGCCCCTGCTATCTTCATGGATCTAATGAATAGAGTCTTTAGAGACTATCTTGATCAATTTGTGGTAGTCTTTATAGACGATATTCTTGTCTATTCAAAGAGCAAGGAAGAGCATGAAGATCACTTGAGAATTATATTGAAGACCCTGAGAAAAGAGAAGCTTTATGCCAAATTTACCAAGTGTGAATTTTGGCTTCAAAAAGTTGCATTTTTGGGTCATATAATCTCAAAAGAGGGGATATCTGTGGATCCAGCAAAAACAGAGGTTATCGAAAGATGGTCAAGACCAACAACAGTAACTGAGATCCGAAGTTTTCTTGGTTTGGCTGGATATTATCGACGTTTTGTAAAAGATTTTTCACGATTATCTAATCCACTCACCAAGTTGACTCGGAAAGGAGTTAAGTTTGTCTGGACAGAGGAATGTGAAGAGAATTTCAAGGAGTTGAAAAGAAGGTTATCCAGTGCACCTGTGCTCACACTGCCTTGTAGTGGAGAAAGGTTTGTGATCTACAGTGATGCATCCAAGAAGGGATTGGGGTGTGTTCTTATGCAAAATGATATGGTGATAGCTTATGCCTCACGACAGTTGAAAATCCATGAGCAAAATTACCCAACACATGATTTGGAGTTGGCTGCGGTAATCTTTGCATTAAAGATTTGGAGGCATTACCTTTATGGTGAAAGGTGTGATATTTATACTGATCATAAAAGTTTAAAGTATATTTTCACACAAAAGGAGCTGAATATGCGCCAAAGAAGATGGTTGGAGCTGATTAAGGATTATGACTGCTCAATCCATTACCACCCTGGGAAAGCAAACAAGGTGGAAGATGCATTAAGTCGACAAGACCATGCTAGTTTATCCATGATGAGGATCACAAAAGATCCAATATTTATGGATTTACAAAGGATGGATCTTGGAATTATAATGGAAGGGGAAAAATCTTATCTTTCTCAAATGAATGTTCAACCATCTATACATGTGAAGATTAAAGAGGCACAGAAATAAGATGTCGAGTTACAAAAGAAGGTGAGAAATGTTCCTGAATTCAACCTTGATTGTGATGGGATAATAAAGTTCAGGAATCGGGTTTGTGTTCCTCCCATCCCCGAATTAAAGAAAGAGCTTCTGGATGAGGCTCATAGTTCTTCATTCTCTATTCATCCTGGAAGCACGAAGATGTATAGGGACCTGAAAGAGTACTTCTGGTGGGATGGCATGAAAAGAGATGTTGTTGAATATGTCTCTCGATGCTTGGTTTCTCAACAAGTTAAAGCTGAGAGACAGAAGTCTAAGGGGATGTTACAACCATTACCCATACCCGAATGGAAATGGGAAAACATCACTATGGACTTTGTCACAGGACTTCCTAAAACATCCAAAGGCAATAATGCTATCTGGGTCATAGTTGATCGTCTTACAAAGTCTGCACACTTCATTGATATTAGAGAGGATTTCTCTCTAGATCAGCTTGCCAGGATATATGTAAAGGAAGTGGTAAGATTGCATGGAGTACCACTTTCTATTATAACTGATCGAGATCCGAGATTTACCTCGAAGTTCTGGCGAAGTCTTCAGCATACTCTGGATACAGAGTTGAGTTTCAGCACTGCTTATCATCCCCAGACAGACGGTCAGTCTGAGAGAACAATTCAAACCCTAGAAGATATGTTGAGAGCTTGCTCTATGGATTTCAAAGGAGGTTGGGATCAACACCTACCTTTGGTGGAATTTTCTTATAATAATATCTTTCACTCCAGTATTCAGATGGCTCCTTATGAAGCTCTCTATGGAAAGAAATGCAGGACTCCAACTTGCTGGGATGAAGTTGGGGAAAGAAAGCTATTAGGACCTGATCTCGTTGATGAAATGGCAGAAAAGGTCAGATCTATTCAACAACACATAAGAGCAGCTCAGAGTCGACAGAAAAGTTATGCCGACAACCGAAGAAAAGACCTAGAGTTTGACGTGGGTGATAAAGTGTTCTTACGAATATCTCCCTGGAAGAGGGTTATGAGATTTGGAAAGAAGGGGAAGTTGAGCCCTAGATATATCGGTCCTTTTGAAATACTGGATCGTGTTGGGAAGGTAGCTTACCGATTGGCGCTTCCACCGAATCTCTCTCAAGTTCACGATGTGTTCCATGTATCTCTCCTGAGAAAGTACATACCAGATCCTTCACATGTACTCAGCTCAGATGTTGTACCGCTGGAGCAAGATATTTCTTATGAAGAACAGCCGATAGAGATTCTGGATCGTAGCGAAAAAGTCCTACGAAACAAGACCACTCGCTTGGTGAAAGTTTTATGGAGAAACCACCAACTTGAAGAAGCTACATGGGAGCTTGAGGATATGATGAGGGAGAAGTATCCTCATTTGTTTGTTGCAAAGTGACGAATTTCGAGGGCGAAATTCTTTTTAAGGGGGGTAGAATGTAACACCCGAGACTTTTATGTTATATAAATCATCAAAGGAATCTTTTTCTACACAACACTTGCTTGGCTTGCTTTACACGCAATCGCGACCTTCCTCGATAGCTTGCGTCGTACGCAATACCGAGTTTCACTAAACAACAATATGCTATTAAAACTAGCCGTTATGAATAGTAATAACCACTTTTTGAAATTTTATAAATTTTATTTTTCAAAATGGACTTCATTTTTGGACTCAGAATATCGAAATTATCCTAGGGTGAAATTTTGGTATTTTTCTGAAAACTTTCAATTTTTGATGAATAGTGAAACCACTAAGTGGTAGGTTAAAAACTGAATTTTTGCATAAAACTTAATTTTACCGCTTCTGTGAATGGAATTTCAAAAATCCGAGAGACACGGTTAATATCAAGGACTAAAATGTGGTTCAATGAGATGAAAATAATTTTTTGGTAAATAGTAACTTTTTACTATTTTTACCGCGGTTAATAGTAAATAGGGTAACTAAGGGTAAATATGATATTAATATTACCCTAACACATGTCCTAATTCTATTGGACAAGTGTAATTCGACCAAAAACAAACTTAGGAATAAAATATGACCATTTAGGCCCACTTGGATTAGATTAGGACATTTATTATTAATTTATTTAAAGAAGGGTTAAAATAGTTAAAATCAAAGTTTAATAAGTAAATCATTTTTAATATAGGGTTATACATAAGATAAATTCGATTGTAAATATTCATTAGAAAGCTAAAACGATTTCCTACATGATGGTATTTTATTTGTAATTTTTAGACATCAAATAATTTAATTTATTTATGACACAAAGATAATGCAGTAATTATCTTATTAATGAAATATTGACAAAATTGATAATATAAATACCAAAATAAATGTAATTTGAGACTTTTTATGAATTCCACTAATTTTCTAGGTTACTATGATATATTAGTATTGATTTAATCAATTTGGTTCGAACATATAATTCTGTTATGACTTTCACAAAAATCATATATCAAATAGTGTCAAAATTGACACAAAATAGTTTTTAAATCAAATATTATATTATTAATTGTTATTTTATTCCTAAAAATCTAAGGTTCGGCCAAATGACTTAGATAAGGATATATATATTAATAATAAACAATTTGGGGTTCATTTGGCATGTTATAGTAAGTGTATTAACCATATAGTGAAAGAAAACAAAAAGACACGGTAAAAGTTAAATTAATTAACTTAGAGTTAAATCTAATTGATAAGGTTACAATAATACCCTAAACTTGTCTAAATCCTATTGGTTGATAGGATTTCGACCCATCCCCACTTTAGCTTCGAAATAAGACCCTTTGGAACCATTATAAACCGATTTTGACTTTAATATAAAATAATATTTTGAGATATTCCTAAGGTGCCCCTCTCCTCCCTTATAAAAGGGCACCTCCTCCCCCTCCTCCTCACACCAATTTGAGCACTCAAGCTCGGCCAACCCCTGCCATTTTCCCTTCTCCACTTCCCTAGAATAATCCTAGAGGTCCTGGTCTTCTCCAAAGACCAATCTTAGTTCCTTAAGTGGAGGATTCAAAAAGGCGTTCCAAAGAAGAGGTAATATCCATTACCGATCTTTTCAATTTCTTTCTTCTTCAACTTCTTCTTCTTTAGTTGTTTCATGATAAAGTAATAACATCAGTATTACTTACATACTGATATGTTATTATAAATATGAAACAACCCTAATTCACCTTCTATCCATCCTACGGAAAAATGAAATCACCACGCGTGCGTACGTACGGAATACCGTCTCCACGCCGTGGTGTAATCTATTTTCCACCATCACCTTACAAGGATGGGTATAATGGTGTAATGAGTAACTACATATGATTATTATGAAGTAATATTGATACTGAAATAATATATATATACTCCAATACAATTCCACGATCATAGGAACGATATCATCACTCGTGCGTACGTACGGAATACCGTCTCCACGATGTGATGCGACTCGTTCTACATGATCTTCATTTCATAATGATTTTATAAATGAATTGAATGAATGAATATGGTATATAATACACTAATACCATTCTGGAAATGAATTATCTATAACCTAAAGATAAGAATAAGAATTTATTCGACAAAACACGCATAAGAACAAAAAGTTATAAAGACCCGAGTAACAAGTAACAATGAAATATTACTAACAAGAAGCTAATAATATGACCATATATGATATCATATAAATATGTATGATTCTGGAATAAGTCAATAACATTATTTAAACCATTATACAGGAGCTTCGGACATGAACAAAGCAAATCGGACCTAAGGTAAGGGAAATATCACAATCTCATTTTTATCCGAGATTGTTTATTCGTAAGTATTTACTGGGGTGTATTTTATCATCCACATCCATGTTCCATCAATATGTAATATTGTTTCCATCCACTTGAAATAGTTTAAATCCAATTTTACCCTTAGGTGAGTTTTTAGTAAAGAATATGAAAGGAATCTTTTGTCGTTTTTCCGTACGAGGTACTTTTTGACTTTTCCGACAAAAGTACGAAGAATGTTTTTTTAACTTATACGGCATGAATGGATTTTTAAAACATTACTTCAAAGAAGCTTCCTTTACAAGTTTTCAAGTTTATTTTTAATCAACTTCTTTTATTTTAAAGTTGTATGACATGTTATGAAAGGAAAAATGTTTTTGAAGAAGAAAGGATATTTTCCTCAAGAATTCAATTCAAGTGTTTTATCAAAATTATTTTTCATCTAAGATAATAAAGGGTTCTGTTTCTATCCATATTTTTACATTGGTTTGACTATGTTGTGGTGGAATTATGTTTATGAATTCCTTTATCATATATGAATTGATTTATGATGTCATGATGTTTCAAGAATCCCATTTCTGTTATATGTGTTATGCGATGATGTATGTTTTATGATTATGTGGCACACATAAGAAAGGATTCATTATAAGATGGGTGGGACCTATATCTCCCTCCAATGAATTGGGTAATGATTTTATATCTCATGAGATAGACATGGCTGGAACGGAAGGTTATTTCGGTTCAGTGATACAGGACTGAAACGAGGAGTGAACTCGGTTCAGAAAGGGACTTTGTCCACTAAGATAGTCTTGGCAATGAGTCATGACTAACAAGAAATGATTTTCCATGATTATGTGTTCATGCCACAAAGATTCAAGTTTTATGTTATGATTATGGGGATCTCATTTTCACTTCTATGATTTATTCCATGTTAAGATATTATGATCTCTTTTGCAGGTTTTAATTTTCAAAAAGATATGATATGATTTTTATTTCCTTTATTTGCCCTTGCTGAGCATTTGAGCTCACCCTTTTATGTTTTCTTTTCCCCAGGTCAGGAAGATGGATATTAAGTAGAATATGCTAAAAGGGACCCTAGATATGATGAAATAAATGGGAGACACTGTAGAAGATTTATGAACCAGTTGTTTATGTTTCCCCAGTTTCTAAAGACACTATACCTATACGGTCCTTTGTGGTTTTGTCATATGTTGTAATAAGAGTTCTTCAATTTTGAAGTATTAACAATGTATGTAAAGTGTGGGTCGTTATATGTGTTCCCATTTACATTCGTGTATGGGTAATGGTTGTAACATCCCCTTAGACTTCTGACTCTCAGCTTTAACTTGCCGACAAACCAAGCATCGAGACATATTCAGAAACATTTCTTTTCATGTGATCCACCAGAAGTACACTTTCAGGTCCCTATACATCTTTATGCTTCCAGGATGAATAGAGAATGAAGAACTATCAGCCTCATCCAGTAGCTCCTTCTTTAATTCTGGTATGGGAGGAACAAAAACCCAATTCCTAAACCTTATTATCCCTTCACAATCAAGGTTGAATTCAGGAACATTTCTCACCTTCATTTGTAACTATACATCTTTTTTTTGGGCCTCTTTAATCTTTAAATGTATAGGTGGTTGAACATTCATTTGAGAAAGATAAGATTGTTCCCCTTCCACTATAATTCCAAGATCCGTCCTTTGTAAATACATAAATATTGGATCTTTTTTGATACCCATCATGGATAAGCTAGAATGGTCTTGTCAGCTTAATTCATCTGCCACCTTGTTTGCTTTTCCGGGGTGATAATAAATTGAGCAGTGTAATCCATAATCAGCTCCAACCAACTTTTTTGGTGTATATTCAGCTCCTTCTGTGTGAAAATATACATTAAACTTTTATGATCAGTATAAATATCACACCTTTCACCATAAAGATAATGTCTCCAAATCTTTAATGCAAAGATTGCCACCTCTAACTCCAAACCATGAGTTGGGTAATTTTTCTCATGGATTTTCAACTTTCATGAGCCATAATCTATCACTATATAGTTTTTCTTGAGAACGCACCCCAATCCATTACTGGATGCATCACTTTAGATCACAAACCTTTCACGACTACAAGGTAGTGTGAGAACAGGTGCACTGGATAACCTTCTTTTCAACTCCTTGAAATTCTCTTCACACTCCTCCGTCCACACAAACATAACTCCTTTTTGGGTCAACCTGGTGAGTGGATTAGATAATCATGAAAAATAATTCAAAAAACTTCGATAATATCCTGCCAAACCAAGAAAACAACGGATCTCAGTTACTATCATTGGTCTCGACCATCTTTTAGTAACCTCTATTTTTGCTAGATCCACAGATATACCCTATTTTGAGATTATATGACCCAAAAATGAATCTTTTTTAAGCCAAATTTCACACTTGGTAAATTTGGTATAAAGCTTCTCCTTTCATATGGTCACTTAATACAATTCTCAAGTGATCTTCATGTTCTTCCTTGCTCATTGACTATACAGGAATATCATCTATAAATACTACCACAAATTAATCAAGATAGTCTCTAAATAATCTATTCATCAGATCCATGAAGATAGTAGGGGCATTAGTAAGACCAAATTGCTTCACTATAAATTCATAGTTTCCAGAACTTGTACGGAAATCCGTCTTTGGTATATCATCCTTTTGACCATTAATTGATGATACCCTGGACGAAGATCACTCTTGGAAAAGTATTGAGCTCCACGTAGTTGGTCAAATCAGTCATCAATGCGCGGGAGTGGATATTTTTTCTTGATATTGATCTTGTTATGTTCTCGATAATCAATGCAGAGTCTCATTGATCCATATTTATTCTTACCAAACATAATAGGTGCTCCCCAAGGTGACATACTAGGGTGTATGAATCCTTTATCAAGATTCTCTTGGAGTTTCTTCTTCAATTCCTTCAAATCAATTGTGGCCATTCTATAAGGTGTCTTTGAAATGGGCATAGCACCAGGTATGAGATATATTGAAAACTAACTTCACGAATTCCTGTAAGACCTAGAAATTCCTCTGGAAATAAATCATCAAACTCTCGTACCATGGGCATATTCTTAATCATGATTTCCTCTCCAACCATTTAAGATAAATAGCCTTCATTTATTCGTATCTAGATCCATAAGATGGAATAAATTTCCCCTGGAAGGTTATATTCATCCTTGCATAGATAGATGATAGTAGATTGATCAGGAATATTAGATGTGATTTCCATTCTTTTGAAATTGATATGAGCTCCGTATAAAGAAATCCAATCCATGACAAGAATCACATCAAATTACAATATAGGATGGATCACAAGATTTTTAGGAAGCACTTTTCCACAAAGTTCAATCAGAGAAAAATTGTAAACTTTTAATGTGAATGTTGTGCCATTAGGGGTTGTCACAGCTAATTCAATATCTAAATACTGAGGTAATATGGAGATACCCTTAGAAAATTATTCAGAAATAAAAGAGTGGGTGGATGTAGAATCAAATAAAACATTTTCTACTTTAGAGTGGATGATAAGTGTACCTTTCACCACATCGTTATCATACTCCACATCAATGATAGAAATTGCATGTGACATTCCATTGTCTTTGGCCTTAAGAGTTTTTTGACGTCGATCATCATCAACAACCCTTGGATTAGGGCATTGATTGGCATAATGCCCTATTTCCTTACACATGAAACATTGAAGTGTAGGAGTTGTATTCTTTGTATCCATTTCATTGTTCACATAATTAGACATCTTCTTCCCATTATTTTGACATTCGACTACCCAATGACCTTATTTTCCACACTTAAAACATTTAATTTTCCCTTTAAGACAATACCCTCCTTGTGTCTTTCCACACATTGAGCATCAGTGAAAATTCACCTTATTTTCAGTGTGGTCTTTAGATTTTTCATTGAATTCCATTTTCCTCTTGATATCAAACCCATATGATTGATGGTTTACTCCAATATCCATCTCAAACATGAAAGCACATCGAACAATTTCGTCATAGATATTGAAGTCCCTTATGGATAACACCCATTGAAGACTTTGTTTTAATCCACTAAAGAATTGATCAATCTTACTCTCAGGTTGGATAATAATTCTGAAAGCGTACCATCCAAGTCTTGTAAAATTTTCTTCGTTGGTACCAACCGGTTCATCATCCTTTTTCTTCAATTCAAGAAACTACTTCTCCATATTTGTTCGAAGAATACGAGGGAAGTACTTATTGAAAAATAAGTTGTTGAACTCGTCCCATTCCATGGACTCAATTTCATCAATTTGCCTCATATTCTTAATAAGAGTCCACCATTGATTAGCTTCACCTTCCAAACGATATACAATTAATATGACTTTATCATGATCAGAACGTTGCAGGAAAAAAATATCTTTTAAGTGGTACTAATTCATTCTTCAGCAACTAATGAATCAGAAGACCCGTTGAATGGAGGTAGATGCTGCTTCATGAAGGATTCAACAGAATGTTGCTCTTTCCTTTTCTCGTTTGGAAGTCATGCCTGATTTATAGCTTGATAAAGTTGTGTGAGTGTGGATAAATGAGTTTTCATTCCATCTCCCATAACGTTTGGTTTCTCAGGGGGACAATCATTGCATTGCCCATCGCATTCATCATTAAAACAGTTCCTCTGGGTTCCAGCCAATGACTAAAACCAAGAAGCATAGTGTGAGAAACACTAATCATAATAGGAAAACCACATAATCAAGAATAAAATTTTACGTCTTATCATAGGTTGTTCATGGCCATTTCTAAAACACTAATATTATGTTCTATGTTTAGACATATCCTTAGAGTTATTACTAAGGCTTTCACATCCTAGTTTCTAAAGGTTAACTATACATTTCCTCTGATACCAACTATAACGACCCATACTTTACAAACATGGTTATTACTTCATAATTGATGCAAACTTATTAAAACATATAATAAAACCATGATTGGACCGTATGCGTATAGTTTCTTTAGGATCTGGGAAACATAAAAAAATGGTTCATAAATCATCTACATTGTCTCACATTTATTTAATCATATCTAGAGTCCCTTTTGGAATATTCTACTTAATACCCTTCATCCTGGCCTAGGGAAAAGAACACATACAAAAGGGTGAGCTCAAATGCTCAGTAAGGGTAAACAAAAGAAATATCCATCATATCATATTCATAAGAACATAATATTCGGAAAATCATAACCTGCAAAAAAGATCATAATATCATAACATGGGATAAATCATAGTAGTGGAATTCAATCCCAGTAATCATAACGTAAAACATGAAACATTGTGGCATACAAACATAATCATAGAAAATCATTACATATTAGTCAAGGCTATTTGCCGAGAACATCACAGCGGACAAAGTCCATTACTGAACTGAGTTTACTCCTCATTCCAGTCCTATATCACTGAACTGGATTAACTTTCTGTTCCAGCCATGTATATCTCATGATATATAAATCTTTACCCATTGCATTGGAGGGAGATATAGGTCCCACCCATCTCATACTAAAACCATTCTTATGTGTGGCACAAAATCATAAAGCATATATCATAGCATAACCCATGTAATAAAAATGGGATTCTTAAACTTCATGCCATTATAACATAATCCATGTAAGATAAAAGGACTTCATAAAAATAAATACATCATAACATAATAAAATCAATGTAAAAATAGGGATTGAAACAGAATAATATATTTTCTTAGATGGAAAATAATTTTGATAAAACACTTGAACTCCATTCTTGAGGAAAATATCATTTCTACTTCAAAAACATTTTTCCATTCTTAACATGTCCTAAAATTTTATACTAAAATAAGTTAATTAAAAATATAATTGAAAACATGTAAAGGAATATTCATGGAAATAATGTTCTATGAAATCATAAAAATCTATTCATGTCGTATAAGTTAAAAAAACATTCTTCTCGTACTTCGGCTGGAAAAGTCAATAAGTACCTTGTACTAAAAACGACAAAAGATTCCTTTCATATATTTTACTAAAATTCCCCAATAGGTAAAATTGGATTTAAAAAATTGTAGCAGGATAGAAATAATATTAAATATTTACGAAATATGGATTTATATGAGAAATATGGCCCAATAATTACCGAAGTATAAAAAATATCGGATAAAAATTGAGATTGTGAGATTTTCCCTTACATTATGTTCGATTTGCTTCGTATGTATCTGAACCTCCTGTATAATGATATAAATAATTTCATTGACTTATTAAATAATCATATTAATTGTTATGATATCATATATGGTCATATTACTATCTTCTTATTATTAATATTTCATTGCTACTTGTTATTCGGGTGTTCGTTGCTTTATGTTCTTATGCATGTTTTGTCGAATAAATTCTTATTCTTCTTTTTAAGTTATAGATAACTCATTTACAGAATGGTATTAGTGTAATTTATAACATATTTAATCATTCAATTCCTTTATATAATCATTATTCAATGAATATCATGTATAACGAGTCGCATCACATCGTGGAGATGCTAGGCCGTACGTACGCACGAGCGATGATATCATTACCATGATCATGGAATTGTATTTAAGTGTATGTATACTATTTCAGAATCAATATCAATTTACAATAATAATATATAGTTTTTCATTACACCATTATACCCATCCAAGTATGGTGGTGGTTGAAATCAGATTACACCACGGCGTAGAGACGGAATTCCGTACGTACGCACGAGCGGTGATTTACTTTTCTGTAGGATGGTTAGAAGGTGAATCATGGATGTTTCATATTTATAATAACATATCAGTATATTAGTGATTCTAATGTTATTAATTAAGAATGAAAAAAGTAAACAAGAGTAAGTAGAAGAAGAAATAAATTTGAAAGAATCGGTAATAGATATTACCTCTTCTTCGACACACCTCTTTGGAACCTCCTCTTAGGCCATTGAAATTGGTTTTTGAATAAGATAAGGGCCTATATTTTGTTTCTATGGAAGTTGAGAAGGGAAATGGACCGATATTTTCCGAGTTCGAAAGCTCATAATGGTGTGAGGAGGAGAGGGAGGTGGTTCCCTTTTATAAGGGAGGAGAGGGGAACCTTAGAAAAAACATAAAATATTATTTTATATTAAAGTCATATTCGGTTTATAATAGCTCAAAATTGATTTATTTTGAAGATAAAGAGGGTATGGGACGAACTCCTCTCAACCAATAGGTTTTATACAATTTTAGGTTACTATTTTAACCTAATCATTTACATTTAACTCGAAGTAAAATAATTTATCTTTTACTATGTCTTCTTGTTTTCTTATACTATATGGTTAATAAAAAAACTATAACAATCCAAAAGAACCCCAAGTGGTTAATTATTAATATATAAAACATTATCTATGTCATTTGGCTGAACCTTATATTTTTTGGAATAATATAACAAATAATAATATTTTATTTTATTTAAAAACTATTTATGTCAATTTTGACACTATTTGGTAATTGATTTTTGAAAAAATCATAACAGAATGATTATTTTGAAAAGTGTTAATTTCATCAATAATAACAAGAAATATTAACATATAAAATTAGTTGAATTCATAAACAGTCTCAAATTACATTTATTTGGGTATTTAAAATATCAATTATGTTAATATTTCATTA